>JAUIMM010000534.1:3987500-4587500 GCA_031769625.1 Taudactylus pleione | reverse complement strand
TTCATTATTAAACACAGCTCCTCCTTCCCATTATTAGGCAATGAGGAAGTGGGTATACTATATTTAAATCCCCATGCAGCTGGCAATCAGTGCGGGAAATGGGAAAAATTAAATCACTAAATGATTTACATGTTTCAAGATTACACACATTCAGTGGTTTAGGGGCCCACGCATCATTCCTTAAAGTTGTGAAAAGATTCATTTTAACTTACTTTGCAGAAATGAAGTATCAGGTCTATTCATTACACCTATGTAGTACAGGAGATATTACTGATATTTTCTGCTTACCTTACAGCCCTGATAATGTTTACAGTCTCCATACAGTAGTTTGGGGATCTTCCTTCATCAAACTCTATAAACTAAAAGATTATGGAATTTGAAAGGGAGAACATACGTCATCTTCAGATAGTGTCAGTTCCTGAAGCCCCGTTCCTTCCAATGGGTAGAAGGTGAGGGTTATGAGGAGGGATTCATTCTTATCCCTCCACCCCGGGTCCACTCTGCAGTGCGCATGCGTGAACTCAGTTGAACCCAGCAGTTTAAAGTTCTGCTTCTAGTATGCGGTGGAATCGGCAGTAGTAAGGTTCAACAGTCCCTACACTGGAGCAATATTGATTTGCTAAAACTGAATTGCTAATCTCCGCAATTTGCGGCAAGTTGGATACCAAAGTATCGCGGTACCCTAGTGGCATATTGATGACTATGCCCCTAAATCACCCCAAAATGTTTCCCTATGTGTAGCGAGTGATGGCTCTAGACATTTGATTACCACAACGTTAGGTGGTGCATCTATATTTTCTACAATTTCATAGATATGTACATAGATTAGGGGTGTGCACCGGCCACTTTTCGTGTTTTGTGTTTTGGTTTTGGATCTGGATCTTTCTTCGTGTTTTGGATCTGGATTGGTTTTGCCAAAACCACCCTTCCGTGTTTTGTGTTCTGGGTTTTGTGTTTTGGATCTGTATTTTTTTTTAAAAAAGCATAAAAACAGCTAAAATCACAGAATTTGTAGGTTTTTCTGCTCCTATGCTATTATTAACCTCAATAACCTTAATTTCCACTCATTTCCAGTCTATTCTGAACACCTCACACCTCACAATAGTGTTTTTATGTCCAAAAGGTTGCACCGAGGTAGCTGGATGACTATGCTAAGCGATACGAGTGGGCGGCACAAACACGTGACCCATCTAGGAGTGACACTGCAGTGGCAGACAGGATGGCAGTTAGAAAAACTAGGCCCCAAACTGTACATAATGCAAAGAAAAAAAAGAGGTGCAAGATGGAATTGTCCTTGGGCCCTCCCACCCACCCTTATGTTGTATAAACAGGACATGCACACTTTAACAAATCAATCATTTCAGCGCCAGGGTCTGCCACACAACTGTGGCTGAAATGATTGGTTCGTTTGGGCCCCCACAAAACAAGCTGGCAATTAATGTGTCCCTGCACAAACTGGCTCTACGGAGGCAAGATGTCATCCTCATCCTCCTCATCCACCGATTCCTCACCCTCTTCAGTGTGTACATCCTCATCCTCACAAAGTATTAACTCGTCCCCACTTGAATCCACCACCACAGGTTCCTCTGTACCTTCTGGAGGCTGGTCTCCCTGGAAGAGCTGATAATTCATTTATATGAACATCATCTTCTCCACATTCTGTGGAAGCAACCTCCTACGCCTTTCGCTGACAAGGTTCCCGGCTGCACTAAACACTCTTTCGGAGTACACACTGGAGGGGGGGCAACTCAGGTAAAATAGAGCCAGTTTGTACAGGGGCCTCCAAATTGCCTCTTTTTCCTGCCAGTACAGGTATGGACTGTCTGACATGCCTACTTGGATGCTGTCACCGATGTAATCCTCCACCATTCTGTCAATGGTGACAGTATCATATGCAGTGACAGTAGACATGTCAGAAATTGTTGCCAGGTCCTTCAGTCTGGACCAGATGTCCAAACTTGGTCCTGCCTGCCCTGCATCACCGCCAGCGGGTTGCTTAGGATACCTAAGTTTTTTCCTGGCAGCCCCAGTTGCGGGAGAAAATGAAGAAGGAGCCGTTGACGTGTCACGTTCCGCTTCAGCTGACAGTGTGTTCACCAGCAGGTCTTTGCACCTCTGCAGGCTTGTGTCGGCTGGAAAGAGAGACACCACATAGGCTTTAAACCTAGGATCGAGCACGGTGGCCAAAATGTAGTGGTCTGATTTCAACAGATTGACCACCCTGGAATCCTGGCAAAGCGAATGAAGGGCTTCATCCACAAGTCCCACATGCCGAGTGGAAACGCTCCGTCTTAGCTCCTCCTTCACTTTCTCCAGCTGCTTCTGCAAAAGCCTGATGAGGGGAATGACCTGACTCAAGCTGGCAGTGTCTGAACTGACTTCACGTGTGGCAAGTTCGAAGGGCTGGAGAACCTTGCACAACACGGAAATCATTCTCCACTGTGCTTGAGTCAGGTGCATACCCCCTCCTTTGCCTATGTCATAGGTGGATGTATAGGCTTGTATGGCCTTTTGCTGCTCCTCCATCCTCTGAAGCATATAGAGGGTTGAGTTCCACCGCGCCACAACCTCTTGCTTCAGGTGATGGCGGGGCAGGTTCAAGAGTGTTTGCTGGCGCTCCAGTCTTCGGCACGCAGTCGCTGAATGGCGAAAGTGGCCAGAAATTTTTCGGGCCACCCAAAGCGTCTCCTGCACGCCCCTGTCGCTTTTCAGAAAATTCTGCACCACCAAGTTTATTGTGTGAGCAAAACATGGGACGTGCTGGAATTTGTCCAGATGTAATGCCCGCACAATTTTGGTTGGTGTTGTCAGATATCACAAATCCCCAGGAGAGTCTAAGTGGGGTAAGCCACTGGGCAATGATTTCCCTCAGTTTCTCTAAGAGGTTGTCGGCGGTGTGCCTCTTACTGAAACCGGTGATACACAGCGTAGCCTGCCTTGTAACGAGCTGGCGTTTCTGAGATGCTGCTACTGGTGACGCTGCTGCTGTTGCTGCGTAAGGTGATACATCTACCCAGTGGGCTGTCACAGTCATATAGTCCTTAGTCTGCCCTGTTCCACTTGTCCACATGTCCGTGGTTAAGTGGACATTGTGCACAACGGCATTTTTCAGGACACTGAGGACACTTTTTCTGACGTTTCTGTACAGTCTCGGTATCGCCTGCCTAGTGAAGTGGAATCTAGACGGGATTTGGAACCGGGGACACACTACCTCCATCAATTATCTAAATCCCACTGCACTAATGGCGGATACCGGACGCACGTCTAACACCAACATAGCAGTCAAGGCCTCAGTTATACGTTTTGCTTCAGGATGACTGCTGTCGTACTTCATCCTCCTCGCTAAGGACTGTTGGAGGGTCAATTGTTTAGTAAAAGTAGTGGTGTTCCTACTTCCTCTCTGGGATGATGAACGACTCCCAGCAGCAGCAACAGCAGCAGCGGCAGCAGTAGGCGTAGCAATTCAGGATCCTCCGGAGGAATCCCGGATAGGAGAGTCAGTCATGCCAGTGACATGGCCTGCAGGACTACTTCCAATCCTGACTAAGGAGGAAATTGACGAGGAGGGAGTTGACGGTGTGGTTTGCAGGCGCTTGGATACAACAGGACAATGGGATTTAGGTGTCCCTGGACTGCTTACGGTCTTAGCCAAAGTTTCTGAACTTGACAGTAACTTTTTAGGAACGCGCTGCAGGTGCCGTATAAGGGAGGATGTTCCTAGGTGGTTGACGTCCCTACCCCTACTTATTTCACCTTTACATATGGTACATATGGCAAGACAGTTGTTGTCCGGATTTGGATAGAAATATTGCCAGACCAAAGAGGTGGAATGTTTGGTCTTCTGCCCAGGCATGACCGTGATGGGCTTTTTCATCCCACGGACAACAACTGTCTCCCCCGGAGCCTGATTTAAACAAACCACATCACCATCAGAATCCTCCTCGCCAACTTCCTCCTCAGCGCCAGCTACACCAGTATCCTCATCCTGTTGTACTTCAACAGTGACATCTTCAATTTGCATATCAGCAAGTGGACTGTGGGTGCTCCTTTCAGCACTTGCAGGGGGCGTGCAAATGGTGGAAAGAGCCACCTCTTCCCGTCCAGTGCTGGGAAGGTCAGGCATCGCAACCGCCATCACACTTGGACTCTCCTTGGGGATTTGTGATATCTTCTTAGAAAGCACAGTTCTTCGCTGTGCTTTTGCCAGCTTAACTCTTTTGATTTTTTTAGTGGGAGGAGGGCTTCCATCGTCAAGCTGAACCACTAGTCATGAACATACTAGGGATCGACCTTAGCCGTTCATTGCCACTCCGTGTCGTAAATGGCATATTGGCAAGTTTACGTTTCTCTTCAGCTGATTTAAATGTCTTTTTCAAGGTCATTTTCCTGAACTTTGCCATTTGGGATTGTATGTGCCCTCTACTATGACATTGGGCATCGGCCTTGGCAGACGACGTTGATGGCATGTTATCGTCTATGTCATGACTAGTGGCAGCAGCTTCAGCACTAGGAGGAAGTGGTTCTTGATCTTTCTCTATTTTATTTTTATCGGAGAAAGTTTGGTCCTCCATTTATGTTATATCGATTTGATATATACGTGCGGCTAAACACAGAAAATAATTTTTTTTTTGGTTTGGACTGGAGTGTACTTTGGGGGTTACAGCACCCTTTAACGGTCAAGCCAGCCGGCCCTTTACTTATGACACAGGCGCACGCTTGGCACTACTTTGTTGATGCACGTGCGGCTACTGCGCACACAATTCACAAACACAGAAAATAATTTTTTTGGTTTGGTTTGGACTGGAGTGTACTTTCGGGGGTTACAGCACCCTTAACGGTCAAGCCAGCCGGCCCTTTACTTATGACACAGGCGCACGCTTGGCACTACTTTGTTGATGCACGTGCGGCTACTGCGCACACAATTCACAAACACAGAAAATAATTTTTTTTTTGGTTTGGACTGGAGTGTACTTTCGGGGGTTACAGCACCCTTAACGGTCAAGCCAGCCGGCCCTTTACTTATGACACAGGCGCACGCTTGGCACTACTTTGTTGATGCACGTGCGGCTACTGCGCACACAATTCACAAACTCAGAAAATAATTTTTTTGGGGTTTGGACTGGAGTGTACTTTGGGGTTACAGCACCCTTTAACGGTCAAGCCAGCTGGCCCTTTACTTATGACACAGGCGCATGCTTGGCACTACTTTGTTGATGCACGTGCGGCTACTGCGCACACAATTCACAAACACAGAAAATAATTTTTTTTTTGGTTTGGACTGGAGTGTACTTTCGGGGGTTACAGCACCCTTAACGGTCAAGCCAGCCGGCCCTTTACTTATGACACAGGCGCACGCTTGGCACTACTTTGTTGATGCACGTGTGGCTACTGAACACACAATTCACAAACACAGAAAATAATTTTTTTTTTGGTTTGGACTGGAGTGTACTTTGGGGGTTACAGCACCCTTTAACGGTCAAGCCAGCCGGCCCTTTACTTATGACACAGGCGCACGCTTGGCACTACTTTGTTGATGCACGTGCGGCTACTGCGCACACAATTCACAAACACAGAAAATAATTTTTTTTTTGGTTTGGACTGGAGTGTACTTTGGGGGTTACAGCACCCTTTAACGGTCAAGCCAGCCGGCCCTTTACTTATGACACAGGCGCACGCTTGGCACTACTTTGTTGATGCACGTGCGGCTACTGCGCACACAATTCACAAGCACAGAAAATAATTTTTTTTTTGGTTTGGACTGGAGTGTACTTTGGGGATTACAGCACCCTTTAACGGTCAAGCCAGCCGGCCCTTTACTTATGACACAGGCGCACGCTTGGCACTACTTTGTTGATGCACGTGCGGCTACTGCGCACACAATTCACAAACACAGAAAATATTTTTTTTTTTGGTTTGGACTGGAGTGTACTTTCGGGGGTTACAGCACCCTTTAACGGTCAAGCCAGCCGGCCCTTTACTTATGACACAGGCGCACGCTTGGCACTACTTTGTTGATGCACGTGCGGCTACTGCGCACACAATTCACAAACACAGAAAATATATTATTTTTTTAGCACTTGGGGGGAGCACCCCTGATGGACAGAGCACCCCCTGGACAACACTACAGCACCCCTTTAGGACTGGGACACTGCACAGGACTTTGGAGTGGACACAGCCCTTATGGAGAACTGACTGCACAACACAGTCCAGCCAGCCCCTATGCACTTTGAAGTAGTGGACACAGCCCCTATTAACAACAGCAGCACAGCACAACACAGCCAGCCCCTATGGACTTTGAAGTAGTGGACAACAGCAGCACTACACTACACTACACTACACAGCCGTAACTCCCACCCTCCCTCTTCAATGTCCACAGCCGAGTGAGAAAATGGCGCCGACGCGGGTACCTTATATAGGATCCAAAACCTGCGAGACTCGGAAGGCGGGATGATGACGTTTTGCCTCGATTTCAGATCCGAGTGAGGCCGGAAAAGCCGAGCCTGACTCGGATCGGACTCGGATCGGGGGGGCTCGGGGGGGTTCGGATTTCAGAAATCCGAACCCGCTCACCCCTAACATAGATATGTACACACGCATGAAGGCATATTAATATTCAATATTGTTATATTCCTATCCATTGTTATTAGCATGATGCAATGTCTTTATTACATATTAACAGCACTTGGCCTTTGCTAGGATAGACTAAAGAAAAAATAACACGTGTCCATGTTTCTCCAGTTGCTCAGTTTGGCTGTAAATCAACCAATAGGAGAACACTGTCTTCAACTGACTGATGTAGAAATTAGATGTCCAGGGGAAAATGCAGGAATTTTGCCAGGAGATATACACATAATATAGAACACTGATGGCCCGGCACTCTGGTAACCCCAATCAGGGTAAATACCTTGCTTCAGGTGCCCTCAAAGGTGGAGCTCACTCCCCTTGATATATACAGGAATAGAATAGCGGCACTCAGGAGACTCCTTAATGCGGTGAAAAAGTGTCTTTAATTCGATGTTTCGGGGTACGGTGACCCCGTCTTCAGGAACACACACAGGACAAAACATACATAAACAGCATATATATTATATTTCACATGTGTATATGCCATACCTCTCTCTGTCTCTCTCTTCTGCTGGGCAGCTGTAGATGAGGGGATGCAGCAGCAGGACCAGGCACCATGTTATTAGGCCCGTCCCCTCGCGGCAAAATGCAGCGTTTCAAGGGTCTTTTATGAGGATGGTGGACAAAATGATGTGATTGTGAAGGAATCACATCATATTAGGGCTTAATAACATGGCAGTCGTTGTAAAAAAAAATGTAATAGTCTGTCAGGGGGGGTGTCTTTGGTTGCTCAGAAACCCCCCCAGTGTGTGCCACTGATGTCTATGACATCACTATACTATTTGCCTTACAAAATATAGCTGTGTATCCCTTTTGTGTATAATATTATGTTTACTTTCTCATGTTTAAGGGAGTGACATACCCAGCCTGCCATGGAATCTGGAGCAAGTGGGCTCCCCCTCTGGAACGCAGCAGACTGGCCACAACTGCTTTCTGTGGTAATGTCATTTAAATACAATTTATACTGTTCCTTTAATTACACTATACACACTGTTTATTGCACCCATGAGATAAACCACATGTGAGAAAATTGGCAAGTCGGGATCCATGGTGTAATTCTTCCTCTTGACATATGCAGGGTTGTAATGTTTTCTCACAAATCAAATACATGCCCTGAATGCAATGAAAATAATATACCAGTATGAGATACCATTTATATAACCGTGTAAAACCTTTGTCTATTACATTTGTAGATCAAATTTGATTATTATTTTATGCAGTGTATTTGTTACTACTTTTTAGTAGGTCCTGGATATCTATCACACATTTTCTTTAAATAGGGTCTAGTTTCCTTGATTGCTGCATTGGCAGCCGTGACTTTATATTCCAGTAAATAGGCTTCATAGTTATACTGTGGAAAGGTTAGGACTAGGTTAGAGAAAGAATAGTCCGGTATTCTAAAAATAAATACATTAATAATGCATGGTCATTGATTGGATAAAACAAATGACAGCTTCTGTATAGTTCCTTATTTTTTTTCCCCTGAAAACAATTGATGGTACCAACATTAGTGATTTTCCGTAGTTTAAAAATAAGAAAATATATTTACAAATTGAATTTATTTATGAAAGGTACAAAACAATTAGCACATTGCAGATCTTTAAGTTTCATCTTACAATGTGTTGATCAACAAGACAAACAGGTACAGTCCAGTGAATACACACACACACACCAGTGAATGTTGGTTCAATGCCTGACTTACTGTATGTGTAGTATATAGGTAAACATGTTACATAAAATTGTTTTTTGTTTGTTTGTTTGCTTATTGAGTACTAACAATAAACATACAACAGATATATTTGGTTTGAATCTATAATTTTGGCACAATTTTCTGTTTATCAACTTAAAACAAAACCAACAGATGCTACCAAACCCTAGAGCAGGCCTGGCCATCCTGTGGCTCTCCAGCTGTTGTGAATCTACAAGTCCCAGCATGCTTTACCAGCTGATTGGTGGAAGGGTATGCTGGGACTTGTAATTTCACAACAGCTGGAAAGCCACAGGTTGGCCAGGCCTGCCCTGCCATAGAGAATAAAGCATTGTAAGAAAACAAAAAGTGATGAAGAGGTAAGACAATAGGAAAAAAGAGGTATGGAAAAGGGTTAAGTGGAGCTCACATAGCTAATATATTTAGGTTATTCCTTCATATCTAGTAGCAAGTAATACCAAGTATATACATATTCAGAGTACCTGCGCAGTGGATCAATATTGAAAACTATTAATGGACAAACACTTTCAGGGACACAGCTTTAATATCTGGCACTAACCCCAGTAATTAGGGCAGTTGGCAACTACAGTACGGTAAACGTTCCACTGACCATTCCCTAGGGGGCTGCTGATCGATATCAGAAACATTATAGAATACAAGGGCAGTGTCTATGTGAACTAGTTTCAACAGACAAACACTATGGGATTGATTTACTAAAGCTTCTCAAAATTGAAAGTGGTGGTTTTGGTCAAAGCAACCAATCAGATTCTGTCTATCACATTCTAGGATGCAATAGAGGATGCAATAGATGCAATAGATAGCTAGGATCTGATTACTTGCTATGGGCAACACCTAGAAGCCAGACAGGACGGAGATCAGCAAGGGATCACTCAAATGCAAGGTTGGTAGACAAGCCAGTGTCTCAAATCCAGAGTGAGCAGTCAGACCAGACCAGTGGTCAAAACCAGTAGATCAAAAACAAAGGGGAGAACTTTGGTGTATCAAACCTTCTAAAGAGGACAGGTGGACAAGTGATTCAGCTTCTAGCTATCATTTTATAGAATGTACTAGATAAATGATGGGTAGAAGCTGATTAGTTGCTATGGCCAACTGCTTCACTTGTCCACTTTAGAAGGTTCGATTACATCTCCCCGTCAGGCATGAGGAACAGATACATTGGCAAAAGAGGGACAAAGAATGGAGAAGGGCCTAACAACCAGACCACTGCAGGAGAAGGCTACAGAGTCAGCCCCAGAATACAGAGGTCATGGGTAAAATTCCCAGCAGAACCTGATACCAACCAAAACTCCAATTGGCCAAAGATAGACCCTTATAAATAATACAATCAGCAACATGAGCTACAAATGCCACAAACCTCTAAACATGTGTACAGTGTATAGATTCTGTAACATTACATATACTGTAGAAGGCAGATGGAGACATCTGTGTGACTGTAGAGTAGTGTCTTACTTGAGGTCTACATCAACCCAAACAGTGGGACAGGCGATCTAGGGTTAGAACAGCGACTATTCCTTCAAAAATGGAGCATTGGGGATATACAGTACATTGTGCTAGCCTAAGACAATACTTAGAAACAGGTCGAAACAGTTATAAAATATTTTCTATAATATTATAATATGCCCAACTAATATGTTGCCAAATTGGTAATGTAATCTTGTTTGCAGGTTCCTATGCCGGAGCCGTAGTGGCCATGCCATTGGCTGGAGTTTTAGTCCAGTATACAGGATGGAGCTCAGTCTTCTATGTCTATGGTGAGTAACTACAAAGCTTCTGCAGCAGTCCAGAGATATTATTAAAAGTATTGAAAATCACCATAAACAAATTACAGTCTGCATCCTTTTAATAAGGGGCTAAATGGACATTTGCCTTGGGCCTACCATTAGGCTTGTTAGTTTTGGAATTGGAGAGGAGAGGCTTTAGTAGACCCTTTATCCATGAAGGCCATAAGTCATCTGTTTTAGAGGAGATTTTCTGTTCCCATTTGTCTTCTGTAATTGCTTGGTATATACCCTCTCTGTGGAAGTATATCTAGCATTTACCTTTGCTGCAGGCTTCCCACTTTTTGATGGTAGTAGTGGGAAGAGAACGGCCTAAATATGGAGACTTCCATCTATGTTTGAAGCCCGTCATCTGCCTGGCATCGGTAGTCTTAACTGAGTAGGTTGAAAACTTATTCATGCTACTTAGTTCAAAACTTGGGTTCCCCCAGTTCCTCCGCAAATTTAATATCCACAGCAAGGAGCGTGTGTAGGCAAGAGTCCCAAATCTGAAGGCATGCACAGTACAATTTCTACTTCAACAAAAATGTGTACTCCCAACTCAGCATGAGTTCAACAACTCCTATAGAAATAAAAAAAAATACTTCAGTTCAACAGTCTTAATCTTCACTATTACAATCCCTTAACATTAACCCAAATCTGAAATTACTCGAAGTTATAGGAGTCTATTTAATTCTCTTGTGTTTTCACTGGAAAAAGGGCTTTTCTCATCTTTTCTCTGTCTATTAACAGAGAGCCTGATTCAGTGATGGACGCTAATGCAATCCAAAGCATAGCCTAGCATAGGGAGGCCCACTGCTGCCTTCTCATATTAGTCTGACGATGTGCAACAGCGCAAACATCGGTACATACTTGCCTACTTTTGAAAAAGCATTTCAGGGAGATTGTGAAACCTATGAGCGTGCATTAAAGTGGGCGTGTACTGCTTTATCTGAGAGGCGTGTCATATAACTGACTTACATCCAAATGGAAACGAGCCCAAAAGCAGTTAGAAAGATTTATTTGAAAACACACTGATACTTTTCAGAAAATGCATGTAGCCATAGGGATCATTGTGCCTTATAACCAATGCTGGGAAATTATACTAATGATCCCATTTGAATGTAAATATCTGTTTTTTATTTAAATATAACAGCTAAATAATGGGGGTAAGGTGTAATCTGGGAGATCGCTAGACTCTTCAGGGAGTCAGGGAGATTGCTACTATATCAGGGAGACTCCCTGACAATGAGGGAGAGTTGGCAAGTATGCAGCGGTACCATCGATGCACATTGGGCAGCCAGTCTGACCAGCCGCAAACACTGCAGCTCCTCTGACACGCTGACTATCTGTCACTCACATTGCGAGTGAATCCTTTGCGAGAACATAATCGCAAATAAATCGTCACACATGCGCAGTGTGGCTTTCACGTGCAATGTCTAGCAATAGCTCAATCTGTGTAAACCTCAGCAATTGTCTACGGATCTTATTCAGGCCCTTGTCATATATGCATTTATTTTTCCACCCCCAAACGCTGACTACGGGTAGAATTTACGAAGCAGCAAGTCTTATATTTAAAACAGCACCCACAGTCAGTGTAAAGCCCGGCATGCTTAACACTGACTGCGGGTGCTGTTTTATATACTCACTTGCAACCCGCCGGGAAGCAGTGGCTTGCAGAAGCCGCTGCTTCGCATATTCTCCCCTACCCGTCAATCATTTTGCTAGTGGTTCTTCTGTGCGGGCGTAATCGCATTGCAATTGCTGCACGTGTGCAGTGTGGCTATTGCACATGTACAATAGCAAACATTTGTTCCATCTGTGAAAGTATTGGCATTGCATAAATCTCAGAACAGGCCCAGATCTCTGGTGCTTACTTAGTTTAGGGTGGTCCCATAGACCTTTATGTGAGGGTCCCATATATATTTATTTTCTTAATGCATTGATACAAAGGTAACACTAACTTTTACAGTGAAATACCATTATTTTGCATTAAAGCAACAGGTACATGAGAGATTTAATTTGGTAGACATCTACAGTACAAAGGCCTTAAAGGGTTCTCCTTTATATCTATTTGCAGGGAGCTTCGGGCTCATGTGGTACATGTTCTGGATTCTTGTGTCTTATGAAAGCCCCGCGCAGCATCCCACAATATCAGAGGAAGAGAGAAAGTACATTGAAGAGAGCATTGGCGAAAGCACAAGTTTCATGAATCCACTGGCGGTAAGTTGTTGTGGGAGGATGCAAAGGACAAGAAACAATGGGAGTTGCCAAAATATATAAAAAAATAATAATATATAATAACTAGGGATGTGCAGGCTCGGATAGGTTCGAGTTTGCACGTGGAGTTCGGATTTTTCCCTCCAAAAAAACGGAACTCAGAAAGAGGCAAAACGTCATCTTACATGGACGAACATCATCATTCCTGGACAAAAGTCCAGGAATGATGATGTTCGTCCATGTAAGATGACGTTTTGCCTCTTTCTGAGTTCCGTTTTTTTGGAGGGAAAAATCCGAACTCCACGTGCAAACTCGAACCTATCCGAGCCTACACATCCCTAATAATAACATGATAATGCTAACTTATCTTTATATATATATATATATATATATATATCTTGTAGCTGGCATCCCATGCTCTTTAAAGTATATAGTGCGCCGGTGCCCTCTTCAATCATCATCTCCCGAGAATGATTAGTAACACCATATGCTTTCCAATGAAGGTGGCACTCTGGCAATGATGAAATATCACAATGGGGTCTTGTGTAATATAATATTTCATCATCGCGATATTTATATTTATATATAGACCTCCACAATATAGTGTCAGGCAAGATCAAATGTAAGTTAAATTGTTTCGCTGGCATTCGTGGACAAATTGTATTTTCAAATTAAGGCCTAGAAAAGAGTAAATTCACATTTTACAAGATATATATCCTTAGTTAAATTCTCTAGCCACATAGTTGTATTATTGTCTTAGTTGCTTTATTTACCCAACTGACAAAACTGTAACCAAAGTGTCCAAGCCATAAAGATGACTTCACAGGGGCAGATTGAATTTCCCACCAAATAAGCCCAACGTAGTAGCATGTCTACTGACCCAATTACTTTGACTGATCAAAATCAAAATGAATGCAAAGATCAGGAAATCCAGTTGGCCAGTAATTCCCATTAGTATTTGTTACTTACTTAGGGGCGCGAGTAACTCGCACCTAACAGGATGGAGCCCTTAGACTGTTCAGCATTAAATGTAATGAACTAGTGACCATGGAAGCAAAACGTTTTGTACTGTAGTTGCTACAATATAAAAATAAAAAAGCTTCTAGAAAAAGGAAAAGTGGAGACGTTGCACTCTGCCAATCAAATAATAGCTATCATTTTTCTAGTACATTCTCAAATATGATTGCGACAATCTGGTTGATTCTGGCTACACCCCCACAATTCCTTTTTTTCATAAGCTTTAGTAAATCAATCCCTCAATGTGATCTGGTGACTGGCATTTTTAGTTTGCACAAAAAATGTAAAATAAATATATACCTTTCTTTTTAGTGGGGTTGCTTTTGATTTTTTTTGCTTCTATACAACATTTAAACGGAAGGTGTTATGCACAAAGAAAGCTTATTTCTCTATACCTGCATTTATTAATGGGATGAAGGGTTCACACTGTGTTGAGTTACAGCAACTTTTTCTAGTTAAAAAAAAAAAAATCTGATATTGTTTTTAAAATACCCGATGTGTCAGTATAAGTCTTTGACCCCAGACCTTACTATTATATTTCCTATGCTGTCATTGTGTTTCCGTACAGAAATTTAAGGCACCGTGGCGAAAGTTCTTTACCTCTATGCCGGTATATGCCATCATTGTCGCCAACTTTTGCCGCAGTTGGACATTCTATCTCCTGCTAATTAGCCAGCCAGCTTATTTTGAAGAAGTATTTGGCTTTGAAATCAGCAAGGTATGTGTGCCCTGTGGCAGATGCTGCGTTATTGACTTGCTAATTCTAGCTGAGATCAATAGTCTCCCTAAATAAATCATTTTAGTATCATGCGGTTTAAAATAAAACCTTCGAGAGAACCATTAAAGTAATAAAACAAAGCCTAAAAGCCAGTTTAACCGGATTATTTCAGGACACGATTGATACAACTTCTGTTAGCAGCACAAACAATCTGATGAGAGAGAGAAAACCACTCTCACAACTTTCACTGTCTGGTGTGACAGCAGATATAGGAGACTAAGAAGAGATATATTGAATCCTAAAAATAGCGCATTGTGTGCATGGAAATAAAAGCATTTAATCGTCTAGAGGTGTATGTGTCTCTGTTCTGCGCCCCGCGTCCTATACGCACGCTTAGTTTGATTCTGGAAAGTGCTTTTACGCACTTTGGGCCAGATTCAGAGATGGACGGAATTGCAGAGTCGCACACAAGCGTCCGTGCAATTCCATCCATCTAAAATGCAAATGCAGTAGGAAACAGACATCTCCTTGCTGCATCTGGAAACCCAGCACTGAGACTGACGTCGTAGCCTGGGATAACCATTGCGACCATCGGTTGTGATGGTTGCCCCTTTGGCCAGGTTGCGGTAGCTGAAGCTCACCGCAACCTAACCTGACCCTGACAGTTTGCGAATCCAGAAAATCTGCATCCACCTAGTCAGACCTTGGCCTCATCCCTCCCAGAAAACAGCAACGTCACCCAGGAATGCCCCTGCTCCGCCTCCCATACGCTACAGCCTGATTGACATCCATCAGGTTAGCGTACATCTTTGAATCAGGCACTTTATATGGATTTTCCTTTGAATTGGTGTAACATACTTTCCTATTCTGATGTCACTATACTTTCTAGTGCTAGAGCAGAGCAACTTCCTACCCGGCCCCCTCCCCCCATGATGTCCCGCTGAGGGGTGGGACCACTGGCACCAGTTAGAGGAGCAGTGCCCAGAGTGTGCTTTGGATGTTTCGGGCGGCTCTACAGGCTGCAGGGTGCGTCCGTGCTTTGGAAGGACAGCCTGATATTGCCATACTTTCCAATTGTAGCTATAATAGCTCTCATTCTTAAGAAAACCAGAGAAGACAAAGTAATAATGACGAAAGTTAAAATAAGGACGGTGCTCAGGATTAGATTTTTATCATCTGCTCCTCATTTCCAGGAATAATACAGCATATAACCAGATGATGTTATTGCACACAGCAAAATGAATTTAAGTGTATAGGGCACAAAGGCAGATGTGATAGTGCTCAATGTGGTGCAAGCAGTGGCAGATTTTACCTTGGGGCTGCAGGACTGCAGTTTCCCCAGTAGAATCCATCACCCGCAGGAACTGCCTAGTTGTGGAAGTGGCTTCCCATTAGAAGCGCTTTCTGCTAATTACAGCTGGACAGGCAGTCCCAGGGTGAGGTGCTTTCTCCCCTGGGACTGCCAGTCCGGAATACAATTAGTGGAGATTGTTTCCAATGGGAAGTCACTCTCCTGCTATAACGGCAGCCCTGTCTGGCTTCTAGGGGGCGCAGCCGATGCAGTCCTGAGAAGCCTGGGCTGCTGTCAATTTGTGCGTATGTGCGGGATTGTGATCCCACAATAATGCACACAAGGTGGCTGCACAGACTGGCAGAGAGTAGAGCAGAGCAGTGAGCATGAGCAGACCTCCCCCCCCCATCCTGGGAGTTTCAGGTAGGAGCTGCTGCTGGGTGCAAGCGTTTGCTCTCTGGTGTAGAGTCATTAATGATCATGTATTGGACACAAATATATTCAAGCCTGTGTGTTCCTGTGTAAAATTATGTGCTGAAGTCTATATACTTACTAAAGATGTCCAACAGGTTGCCGCCTGTTGGTCGTGGAGGCAAGTTGTGAGAATTACACTTTGCAGATTGTGGTACTCATACCGTGTCATGGTTGATTGCTGCATTGCAACTTTACATCATGGGCATGATTCAGAGGTGGATGCTGTTGTGGCATCGGATACAAGTGGCCAATGTTTTTAGTCTGCGTGTACGCTCGAGTCACTCTGCACATGCGCCTTGATAGTTACCGCTGGGGAAAACAAAGTGAATTTAGTCGCAGAGAGATTCAATTTCAGTGAGTGGTCCTGGGAGGTAACAGGGGGGTGCTAGCCAGATGCGGGAGGTCATCGCCAGCAATTGCGGCTTTGTCCCCAGTTGCACTGAATTTGGCAGCCATGTTCAGATGGTCATTCTGTGCCCCACATGGGGCTGGTGCAATGGTCGATTGTGTGACCGATGTGCGACATATGGTGAGTCTTTTTATTCAAAGCGGCGGATTAGCCCAGCAGCCAGTGGGCTTCTCTGTATGAATTCCATCAGCTGCAGCATTAGCATAAAGGTGCAGCAGCATTGCATAAAAAGTCGCAGTCGCGGTGGCATTAACATCCACCTTTGAATCATGCCCCATATGTGAAAAGTTTACAGCACTCTTTCAATATAGCCATTTTAATAAAAAATAGAAAATAACTAATTTATTACCCAATAACAATAAAATGATTTGTAAAAAACTAACATAGTGTAAATCATGTACAACAGTATAATTATTGCCAGCTAAATGCTACCTGTCCTTCAGGTTGGACTCCTCTCTGCATTACCCCATTTGGTTATGACAATCATAGTCCCTATCGGAGGCCAGATAGCCGACTTTCTGCGCACCAAGAGAATCATGTCTACTACCAATGTCCGTAAAATGATGAACTGTGGAGGTAAGTCAACTCCCAGCAGGCAATAGGGATGATTTACTAAAATGGTTGAAAGTATAACCATACTTGGCTACTTTTGAAAAAGAATTTCAGGGAGATTGTGAAAGCAGCACCAATGAGTGCGGCGGTAAAGTGGACGTGTACTATTGCGCCAGAGAGGCATGCCATAAAATTGACATCCAAATGTAAAAAAGGCACAAAGCTGTTAGTGTGATTTACATGCTGATGAAAACATATTGTAACTTTTCAGGGCTTGCTCATGTATTGTGTTTTACAAGGGGTTCCATATAAGTTTCCAAGAGAAACCTTGTATGAAAATGCATGTAGCCATACGGATAATTGTGCCTTATATCCAATTAGCCGAAGTACCCAGCGTCGCCTGTGTTTAAATCTTCAAGTTTTTACATTTTATTATGTTATGTCATCCAAATCCATCCAGTGGAAGCCCAGAACAGGCTCCCTGGGTCTAAGTTCTCACCGGCACACTCCACCGTGAGGTCCAACCGGGACCTCAACCCATTAGTATGTCTTCTGGGATCAAATATTACCACTCTGTGAAGTTTTTGTCCAAATCCATTCTATGGAAGGCTCAAAACAGGCTCCCTGGGTCAAAGTTCTGCCCAGTGTACACCAATGGGAGGTTCGACCGGGACCCTAGACCCCATAGAACCTGGTCAGGATCCAACTGGACCACCTCACATTGGAACCTGGTCAGGATCCAACTGGACCACCTCACATTGGTTTATCCCAATCGGTGCAGGGGTGTCCGAATGCATAACCGGACAGACAGACAAACAGACCAATCAGTCTTATATATAAGATGCTGGAAAATGGCATTGATTATACCATTTGTATGTATTGTATATATCCCCGATTTCTTTTTTTTCCCCAAGTAAATAAAGGAGTAAGGTGTAATCAGGGAGATTGATAGACTCTTAAGGGAGTCAGGAAGATTGCTACAATATCAGGGTTTCTCCCTGACAATCAGGGAGAGTTGGCAAATATGAGTATTTTGCTGCATACACACGGGACGATTCGCTCAATGAGCGACATCATCCCGTATGTCCCCGGCAGTTAACGACTCTGAGCAAAAACACTGAACGATATCATGAACGATATCGTTCAGTGCCGGGCTCCCTCCCTCATTGGCTAACATGTTCAACCTGACAATATTGTCAGGTTGGATGAGAGGTTAGGGCGATGAACGATAACGACCAACTACAAATGAGAGCGCGCATTGGTCGTTATCGTTCATCGTTTTGGGTCAGAAACTGAACGTTTTTGTTTGGACGACTGAACGATAACGATATCATTATCGTTCAGTCGTCAAAAAATTGCTGCATGTGTACGCACCTTTACTCTACAGTAACCACAAGAATTTATCAGTGCAGAAAAAGTTAAACAACAAAACCAAATATTTGGCTGGTTGCTATGTAATTGCACATGTTAACAATTCTCTGATATTGCAGCCATTTCTTTATTTTCACTAAATTCACATTTTGTTTAGGAAAATGACTTATTTTTGTGACAATACTTGCTGTTTCTTGCAGCACCACAGTGGTGATTAATATGTTTGTATAAGATTATGCTATACTTTGCAGACACTTAGGTAAAAAAAATGTCTTTCAGGGCTTAGATAACGCCACATACAGCCTTTTAAAAGCTGAAACAGATTAAAGAGTGGTGGGGATGGCCACAAACTATAGATTGTTAACTCTCATCGATGGTTTGGCACTGATGGCCAATGGTTTAGCCATCGACGGAGGAGATCCTATTGTTCACCGCGGGAGGTAGTCGGCATCCCAGCGGTTGGGATGCTGGCACTAGAATCCAGGAGCCGGAATTCCGACACCACCCTGAATCCCGGCTTCAGAATCCCGACAGCCGGCATCCCGGCATCAAGTATTAGGGTTAGGGGGAGGGTGTGGGAAAGGTGGGCTAGGATTAGGGGGAGGGATAGGGGTTAGAGTTGAGTACTTGCCTGCATACGTCGGGATTCTTACTTTTGGGATGCCGCTGTCGGTTTTCTGACCGCCAGCATCCCGACCGTGAGGATCATGTACACAACCCTTCACCGCCATTGATGGCAGAGAGCAAAGCAATGGGTTTTTTATACAGTGCAGGGGGCAGGTGGCTTAGCTTTCCCTGATTGGCCTGCCGTCTAACACAAGCAGGGATGTTCCTCATTAGTTTCCCACTGATGTAAAACTCCCATGGCACTCAGAGCCGGCCCTAGGCATAGGCATGATAAGCAAATGCCTAGGGGCGGCTCTGCATGCTAGGGGCATTTTCCATCAAGCAGGGCTGAGGGCTGGCTGAGCTCTGTCCCCCGCCGCCGGCAACTGCCGCTAGCCTCTGCTCCCTCCCAGTCCCACCGGCACCTACCTAGAGCTGGGAGAGCCCGCCCCGCTGGCACAACTAACCCCCCAGCGCGCTGCCGCGATCAGAGCTCTCCGATCGGGCAGCGCAGTGGATGGCCAGGCGGCCTGTCATGTGACCGTCATCCGCATCCGCCTGGCCCCTTCCCCTTAGTCAGAATGAGCTTCTACATAGAAGCTCATTCTGACAGTACAGGTCGAAGGAGCTAGCCGCTGCCACACCTCCCATGGGCCTTTGCGGAGCAGAGCCGTGGGCAACAACTCACGGCTCCGCCTCCGCCTCCATCTTGGCCCGGCCACAGCCCACAGCCACTGTACAACAGCCACTGTAACGGTCGCTGCGCAGGTAAGAAGACTGAGTCTGACTCAGGGTGGGACAAATAATATGAAGCACAGCTGTCAGCTATATATATATATATATATATATATGACGATCACTCATATATATATATATATATATATATATATATATGAGTATATATACATATATATGAGTATATATATGAGTATATATATATGAGTATATATATATATATATATGAGTATATATATATATACATATACATATATATAGTGTTCACTGTAGCTCTGGCGGCAGGCAGGGCGCCGGAGCTAGAGAGGGCAACCTTATGCGCCCGAAAAGGGGGCGTGGTCATGAAAAGGGGGCATTTCTATAAGATGCATCCCCTTTTCGTAATACTTGGGGGCGTGCCCGGTGCTTACGGACATGCCGGGCAGCCCCGAAGCGCTTCAGAAAGGGAGAATAGATGCCGGGCGCATGCGCCCGGCGTCTAGTCTCCGGCGGTGACCGGGATACCGCATGTTTCTCCACCCGCGGGACACTGCATCTAGGGTGAGAACGGCACCCGCAGGCTGTGAGGGCAGGGTGCTTTTTGCCCTCCAGAAGGAGGGCAGGGCGCCGCGCCCCGCTAAAACAGCCTAGCGGGAATGCTATATATATATATATATATGTGTGTGTGTGTGTGTATATATGTGTATGGACATATATATGTTTGCGTGTACACATATGTATGTGTATATATATAACAGTGTATATATATATTTATATATATATATATTATGCAGAGAGCCAGCACTCCCAACCTGCTCAATATTAACTTGCGTCCGGTGCCCTCCGTGTTACCTCTCCTAAGCAAGTGAGGGCATATGTACATCGATGAAGGCGGCACCGTCGATGCCTTAAAAGCAATAAAAAGTTATAAACCAATATGTTATTTTTGGCGTCCACGTATAAATAATATGTTTGGTGGTGGGATTATATGCTAGGGGGCACCAGTCAAAATTTTGCCTAGGGCACCAAATTGGCTAGGGCCGGCTCTGATGGCACTATTGATGGGGACCAATCGATGGCCATCCCTATAGACTGGCTACTGCAGCCACATGGTGCAAAGAGCTAGACAGAAACATACTATAACAGAACTACAGATACTCAGCAGCCTAAACTAGCAGAGTGCAGAAATACTAAGGTGCAAAAATAAGGTTCCCTTGTAAGGCAGCATAATAAAACATTACAAGTACTGTGGATACAGAACAACATTAAGTAATTTGTTTCCTGCAGGCTTTGTTATTTTTACTTCTAATGTTACCTGTTAACTCTGTATATTCACACTTGTATGTATTTTCCAAAGGCTTTGGCATGGAGGCAACTCTCCTTCTAGTTGTGGGCTACTCACACACCCGAGGGGTGGCTATCTCCTTTCTTGTTTTGGCTGTGGGATTCAGTGGCTTCGCTATATCAGGTGAGAGTTGAAATTAAATCAAGTAAATCTGCCTATGACAATACAAGTAACTCCATATCACAACTAAATTGCATAGCAGATGCTATTGTATAATAAGTGTGATGGTGGTGACCATAAATTTGATTGGGTATCTTATAGGGCTTTCCTTAAAAATGATGTTCCCAATATAAATAACATTCATTATATTTGGTTTCTGTTGACTCATGTACAGTTCAGCCATTAAATGCAATAGTTTGGTAAACATATACATTTTAGCGACGAAACGCCATAGTATATGCAGGTATTTTTTTTTAACTAACATACTGGGGGCAATTCAATAAGCAAAGATGGCTGTGGAGTGCTGGAAAAACATGATGTATTTTCCCTCCATACACATAGAGGTGCGCAGGAAAATGCATTGTTGGATTTCTATAATTCACCGAGGGCCTGATTCAGCAAGGATCGCTAATGTGATCGCGGTTGCAATTGTGTACGCAAGTCTGCTGCGAGAGCATGCTAATGTGTGCAATTGCAAAGCACTCGCACGAAGACGCCCACTTCCCCTCTCGCACATCCGTAATACCTTGTAATCCAGCCAAAACATCGGTAACATCGAGTACCATCGGAGCCACTTGCACAATAAGGCATGTTAGACCTCACTTATAAATTGCTAACTTTCTTGTACACAGTGAACACTCAAATTATGTATGGCATTGCAGTGGATAACTTATGTACGCCCCTGTAACGGCGTTCAAACAAACTTGCACACCTGCGTTCGGCCGACCACTCCACGTAACCACCCACAAATGGCACTTCCTGTCAGTCACTTTACAATGAATCTGTGTGATCTCTACAATCGCTTTCCCATTCGGAGTGAGCCGCTTGCGCACGCGCACTGCAATGCATGCGCAGAAAGCAAACATCGGCCGTCTGCATTTGTATTAGCATCTGTGATCCTTGCTAAATCAGGCCCTGAGACTGCACTTCGCAGAGAACTAAATTGCCCCGACCAAATTAACAGTGCTAAAAGAACTCAATCATACAGAGGATGTCTGAAATCATACTAACAATATTGTCATTGCACAAAATCAGGAAGATTGCACAGCATTCGGATTCACGCATTTTATTGTGGATAAATGTACTTATTCAAAAACATCAACGTGTGTGATAATGTTTTCCTTCGTCTACTCGTTTTTTAGGTTTTAATGTGAATCATTTAGACATCGCACCTCGATATGCCAGCATTCTCATGGGTATTTCCAATGGCGTGGGTACCCTGTCGGGTATGGTTTGCCCCCTGATTGTAGGTGCCATGACAAAGCACAAGGTATGGAGCCCAGACTACCAAAATAATAGTTAGACACTGTAAATTTTAACCATGCTGGTCATGGAAACATTTCCTAATTTCACCAAACACAACTGCTTCCCTCCATGTTGCACAGAATTTCACTTATCTATAGTGACACTCTTTGTCCATCAATGTTTTCTACGGTCTTTCTTTCTACATCACCTCACTAGTGTAATGTTGTTTTATGACCAAAAGAAAGATCATTTGTACAAAATATTATTAAAAGAACAAATGTAAGATATTTACAAAAAGCCTCAGGCTCCTACCATTTTTATTGGAAATTGCCAGAAGTAGAATAATACATTGTAACAACAAATGGCTGATTTATGCAAATAATCCTCTGCCTTCAATGTAATCTTGTAATCCAATACAGACCCGAGAGGAGTGGCAGTATGTTTTCCTTATCGCGTCCCTCGTTCACTATGGTGGGGTCATTTTCTATGGCATATTTGCTTCAGGAGAGAAGCAGCCATGGGCGGAACCAGAGGAAACCACGGATGAGAAATGCGGGTTCATCCATGAAGATGAGCTTGCAGACGAGAGTGAGGATCAACCCCAGGGCTACGGTAGTTATGGAAGTTATGGCGCCACCAAGAGCACAAGTTTCCCAAATGGTGGCTGGCCAGCCGAGTGGGAGAAAAAAGAAGAGTTTATCCAGGACCAGGGCAAGGACCCCTATTTATATGGGACTGCCGCCGAAAGGGACTTATCTTGAAAATAAAAACATACAGAAGTCTAAATAATACAAAAGCAATGTCTCAAATCCAACTGAGAATGCGAAAAAAATCTAACAAGAGGTGACTGGTGTTGCCAAGCCTCCCCACTTTACATGGTCATCGTGGCTTCCTTTACATTATTTTAATACACTATTATTTACCATAATGGGGTTAAAGGCAGTGCCTATACTGCCCTTAAAATTTTTTTTTATGTCAAAGGGCCCATTCCATTTCTGGTATCAGTGATTTGCTTGTTTCTTGTCCAAATTGCCACAAGGCAAATGTCTTTAAAATGTCCATCACATGTGTGATTGTGTAAGCAATAACAAATGAATGTGTGAGTTTTATCATTGACTTTGAAGGCTAATTTACATACATGTCGATTTTTCGGTTGCTCAAATGTATTTGTGACGAAGAAATATAATTTTGGGCAACACCATTGATGTACACATCTCCAGGCAAGGCAGGAAAACCCAATGACTTCTTACCATTGCTTTGTTTATCCTATTTATTTTTAGAGGTATAAAAAAAAAAATATTTATTAAATATAATAATTATTAATTACATCTGTCTCCCCTTTCAAGGAGCAGTATATGGTACCAATTTGTACCCCATGGCAGTCCTACTGTTATGTAAGTCACAAGGGCTTCTATCACCCTCAGCTCTCATGGGACTGTGTCCGGGGAAATATCACATGCAGTGGGGGATGGGTGAAATATGTTTTTGCCATCGTGGTGGGTGTTGTCATTTTCCAGTCTCGGGGCTTACTTTGTGATTAGTGTAATTGATGAGGCACCTTTTGTGTGTGTTGTTGTGTGCTTGGCAATGGTGAGTCAGTTTTTGGCATGCAACTTTGTCCCTTGGGCCGTCATGATGGCAAAAAAGAATATTAAAGCATTTAATAAGCTGTCGACTATGTTTTTGTCACCTTTCCACCTGAATTTTAAAGGTCCAAGTCAGCGTCTCTTCTCCAGAGAATGGTTGGTGCATTACTCTACAGTCTTCTGTGTGGCCATATTGTACATTACAGTAACATTGGCGTAAATTGTGTCCTCATCAAAGCAATTATTTCTTTCAACTTTAATGAACACCGAGCATTTTGGATTCTCATGCCGAAGCCCTTTCTGGACTTTTCAGACCTTATCCAAAGAAGACAGCTGTTAAACTGTAAAGCGCTGTAGGTTACTTCAGTTCTCAAACTATTATCTCCAGCATTAAAAGAGCTATAATAAGTTTTGCGTGTAGATAAGGCAATCTGGGCTTTATATTACATACATGAGCAATACGGAGAGCTTTGTACTGGTTTATTCATACAGTCATCATCAACGTAACCAAATGCATCCTACACATTACAAATACAGTGGAGGGAGAAACTGTACCTGAGAAAGGATAGGTGTTCTGGAAGGGGTGATGGTTGTGAAGATAAAATGACTTAAATATGTGCAGTATTGTACATAATAAATTATATTCCGATTCAGAGTGTGGCAGTTGTTTTCCTTAAGCTTAAACAAATATCGTAAACAATTGAGTACAATCTTGATTCTGGCATAAATCATTTTATTGTGACTGTTTATAATTGGCTCTTCATATTATGTTTTGGCACAACTGGAAATACTTCAGAGCACACAGACAATGTGGCAAAAGCTCACAAATAAATTACTTTGGGAATATTTAAGAAAAATACTGTATAATCTTTCTGCCAACTTCAGTTGGGCAATTTTGTCACTTTCCATACATCTTACACAAATTACCAGTGTGAAATAATTCATATGAAAACTGCGGTCAGAATACCGGCGCCCGATTCCCGACAGCACTCGGAATCCCAGCTCCAGAATCCCAAATGCAGACATCTCAATGGTAAGTATTAGGGTTAAGGGTTAGGATTAGACATTAGGGGGAGGGTTAGGGTTAGGCTGCGGATGGGGGAGTGTTAGGAATAGGCTGCAAGAGAGGAGGGTTAGGGTTAGACTGTGGGTGGAGAGGATTAGGGGGAGAGTTATGGGTTAGGTTACTTACCTAATTCTGTCAGGATTTGGACTGTCAGGATGCCACGGTCAGTATTCTGACCGCCGGCATCCCAACCCGTACCTAACAAAGTTGTACGCAGATTATTTATTTACAAATTACAGCATTTCGAATGTAATACATACAGCTATTTACCGCATGCATAGTGGTGTTTATCAATGACGTATACATTGAAGATTTAAGCAAATGACAGCTCTTCCGATAAGAGCTGTCCTTTGTGGCGTGTGGAGTACTACTGTATATTCCTCTCCAAGGATGCATTGCATAAAGGAGCCCATAGTCTTCTATAGGCAACGTGTGGAACGCGAACGCCCAGTAGGCAATTTTTGGTAAGCAGTACTGGCGCTGAGGGATGAACCTATAGATGGTGTTGCCTATCGGGTTCAAGCTCCGCAAAGTATCGCTTTCCGGAGCTTGATGTATGCCGGCACATTGTTGCCCCATATTGCGTAACACTTTTAAGCATTTGGAGAATGCAACAAACCTATGAAAAGTTAAAAGATCCTGCCCCAAGGGTGTCCACAGAGAGGTCATGACTCCTTCTCTGGGATTTTGCTATAAGTATTTCTCATCTGGGAGCTAAGCAAAACTGTAACTGAAGTGTCACATCCTCATTACTAATTATACCTTCCTTCTACGACTAAGTGAATCGCATAGTGGAGTCTATAAAATATACAGCCATATTATCACTGTCTTCATCCCAGCTGCCATTTTGTTGGAGACCAACGGATAGAGTTAAATGCAGAAGAGAATTGCTTATTTGAGCTATGCAGATTCATACACTACATCTGTGGCTTATATACGATAAGACCGTTATTAAATATTTTCTAACACCA
Source organism: Taudactylus pleione (assembly GCA_031769625.1). Classification (NCBI taxonomy): domain Eukaryota; kingdom Metazoa; phylum Chordata; class Amphibia; order Anura; family Myobatrachidae; genus Taudactylus; species Taudactylus pleione. The sequence continues at coordinate 4,561,646 of JAUIMM010000534.1, read as the reverse complement.
TTTGCTTCCTATGCTGCCCCATCCAAGTAAAAGTTAGACGTGCTCTGTGCTGGTTATGCACAATCTTTCTATGTTCCTTCCAGATTGCACAGGTGGCTTTGTACTGTTTCAGAGCCGTAATTAGACTTTTTGGTGCCCTGTGCCAGAAAGAGCATTGGCGCCCCCCTCATTTTTCAAAGGGACATGATGCACTCAAAAAAAGGAGAATTGCCTCATGGGGAAGGGCCAGGGAAGAGATAGGAGAGGCCAGGAGATGCTGGGGATGAAATAAGAGGAAGCTATAAGTGAGAATGATAATAAACAGAAATTGGACAGGCCCAAACAGCGCCCCCTGACCTGTGGTGCCCTGTGCCATGGCACCGGCCGCATTACCCTAGCTACAGCCCTGGCCATGATACTTAGATTTGTATTTTGCACTTCCATTGTCTGCATCACATGACTGACAGTTCTTGATCATGTAATGTTTCAATATTATAAAGGCACATCAGAGTATAATTACTACATGCCTAAAAACTAAAGGCATGCTATACAAATAATAAGTTGTCAATTATGCAAGGCACTAAGAATATTAAAGACAATAATCTACATACATATTTCTGAAAGTATCTGGAATACCATAATTTTGACCATCATTTTGAAGTAACTAGGGAAAACAACTTTATTACAAAAACAACAGAAACTGACTGAGGCATCATGAAATCAGTAACGTGAATAGAGCTTCATCCAAAAATAAGTTACTAGTACACTAAATACTAAAAGGATTGTTTGGTGCCATGGTTAGGATGGGATGTAGTCATATTGCTGGCGGACGGGATACCGCCGTCGCAACTAGCCCCTTAGGGATCAGGATACCGTTATCAGAATCCCATCAGCTGGCATCCCGATCATAAGACAGCGGACCCAGGTAAGTGTTAGAGACGTGGAGGGAGGGTTAGGCACTTCCAGGGGGACTTAGGGTTAGGCACCCCCGGAAGGGTTAGGATTAGGCTGCGGGAAGGGGGGCTAGGTTTAGTCACCCCCAGTGGGAGGTTAGGGTTAGGCACCCCCCCCCCGGGAGGGTTAGGTTTAGGGTGCAGGAAGGGGGGGTTAGTATTAGGCACCACCGGGGGGGTTAGGGTTAGGCACCCCTCAGGGAGGTTAGGGTTAGGCACCACTATGGGAGGGTTAGGAGGGGGACAGGGGGAGGATTACTACTGCCATCTATCTGAAAAGGTCTAGGGCTCTTTCTGATCACCTTTCCTGTACAAGATTTATGAGCAAGATCCAGTCATCCTAATTTAATGTACAGAGATCCATAAAACTCTTATCTACCCAGAATTTTAATAAAAACAGACACAACTTTCAAGTTAAGCCACAATGCTATAAACCCTTTGTGAATTGTAGATATATACAGTTACACACTGACCCGTTGGCATACTAGCACCGCCCTTCTCCAGCAACCAATGCAATTCTGGCTTTTTGTGGCTGGCAGTGACAAGGAAATCTCAACTTTGATTTTTATTTCATTTTTCATTTGGACTACAATAGTGAAAATCAAGATTTGTTGGTGGTTTATATTAAGGTACATTTTTTCTTTAATTTTTGTGTGTGCATTTTAGCTAAACCTTCTAACGGCTGATGTGTGTACAGTAGCTCAACAAAATATGAAACTTTATACCGCCAAAACGGACAAAGAACTACAATATAACCCATGAATGTACCCCATAAACAACAACATGCATTACAGACGGATATCACCAAAGGTGCCAAACATCACAAACAAACACAACTCAAAGAGGGTATCCAACTAGCCCTTCTAAGTTGACTAACAACTTGTGAGGATGACGATGCAGCCCACATTTGGGTTGTACAGCCAACTAAAGTGCACCCAAAATGAAAGTATTGCACCTGAGTCAATGACCTGCCGTTCTTCCCCTCCCCCCCCCCATAAATTAGCCCACAACAAAGGAAAACAGAAACAATCCAAATCTGTATAGGGAGGGTAAGATTCACAGATCACAGAGGATTTGACCCAGCAACTAGAGCCTTATACAATTTGACACAATACACAGCCACTTTAACTTAGCAGGCTACTGGGTACACATGACCTACACTAAAACTCCACCCACAGCCTTGAGATTTAATTTACCTCTGTTTTAAGGCAGTACTTCAGTTGTACTTTTTTCTTTACTCTTTTGGTATAATGAGCAGAGCTGTTAGAAGCCCCTGGGCAGGATGTATCTATGCCTACCATAGCGGTCTATGCTCTCAAAGGGTGGCCGCTGACTTGATAGGTAATTCTTTAATAAAGTTTTAGTGAAAAAAAAAATTCAGGCAAGCGTTGAACTCCCGCGATGCCTCCGTAACGCTATTGTATACATACACAGCTGATGGGATATGCAGCATCGCATATGTAACAACTGGTTCATGGCAATACATAACGGCGGAAAATCATTAGGAGTAAAATTACAGACAACTTTAAAAATGCAACATGGTTATGTTTATTTAATGAATATTAATATATCCCGCCCCCTGTACTTTATACTGGGACCACCGATGCTTACTGTGAAGGCCAGCCCTGGATGTCTACTGCTGGGGTAGGTTGAGGATTTTAATGGGAGACAAATTGTCTTTCTTAAAAAAAATAAATTTCTTTTTATACACAAAATCATCACTGTGAAATTAGGACTAGTGTTGAGGTCATATTGTTTCTAGTAATCTTCTAGCGAAACTGGCTATAGCTCATTACTAAAATGAAATTCAGACTAATCTCAGCAAACAGAATTGTACAAGCAGGAGGGTAAGACTGAATACAATAAGGTGCTCATATCCAAATCAAACAGGTGGGTATCCACTTGCTGAGTAAAATGAGTGATTGAACAATAACGACATAGTTATCGTTCAATCGCTCATTAATCGTGCACAAATCGGGCATGAAAATGTCGGAAACGACCAGCGATGCGCGCTCCCGCTGGTTGTTTCTGACATCAATCATCGTCTGAACATGCCGGTCAATCTGCCGATAACGACAGATTGACCATGTTCAGGGATGAGGGAGGGTGCCTACACTGAACGACATATCGTTCAGTATAGGCACTGCAGGGGAAGAGGAAGGACTGTACAATTACAATGTTATAATCATACTGTTGTTCCACTATCTGCTAGTGGATTAGCACTAGGGGTGTGCACCGGCCACTTTTCGTGTTTTGTGTTTTGGTTTTGGATCTGGATCTTTCTTCGTGTTTTGGATCTGGATTGGTTTTGCCAAAACCACCCTACCGTGTTTTGGGTTCTGGGTTTTGTGTTTTGGATCTGTATTTTTTTTTAAAAAGCATAAAAATAGCTAAAATCACAGAATTTGTTGGTTTTTCGGCTCCTATGCTATTATTAACCTCAATAACCTTCATTTCCACTCATTTCCGGTCTATTCTGAACACCTCACACCTCACAATAGTGTTTTTATGTCCAATTAGGTTGCACCAAGGTAGCTGGATGACTATGCTAAGCGACACGAGTGGGCGGCACAAACATGTGGCCCATCTAGGAGTGACACTGCAGTGGCAGACAGGATGGCAGTTTGAAAAACTAGGCCCCAAACAGTACATAATGCAAAGAAAAAAAAGAGGTGCAAGATGGAATTGTCCTTGGGCCCTCCCACCCACCTTTATGTTGTATAAACAGGACATGCACACTTTAACAAACCAATAATTTCAGCGCCAGGGTCTGCCACACGACTGTGGCTGAAATGATTGGTTCGTTTGGGCCCCCACAAAACAAGCTGGCAATTAATCTGTCCCTGCACAAACTGGCTCTACGGAGGCAAGATGTCATCCTAATCCTCCTCATCCACCGATTCCTCACCCTCATCAGTGTTGTGTACATCCTCATCCTCACAGAGTATTAATTCGTCCCCCGCTGGAATCCACCACCACAGGTCCCTCTGTACATTCTGGAGGCTGGTCTCCCTGGAAAAGTTGATAATTCATTTATATGAACATCATCTTCTCCACATTTTGTGGAAGCAACCTCCTACGCCTTTCGCTGATAAGGTTCCCAGCTGCACTAAACACTCTTTCGGAGTACACACTGGAGGGGGGGCAACTCAGGTAAAATAGAGCCAGTTTGTACAGGGGCCTCCAAATTGCCTCTTTTTCCTGCCAGTACATGTACGGACTGTCTGACATGCCTACTTGGATGCTGTCACTGATGTAATCCTTCACCATTCTGTCAATGGTGACAGTATCATATGCAGTGACAATAGACATGTCAGAAATTGTTGCCAGGTCCTTCAGTCCGGACAAGATGTCCAAACTTGGTCCTGCCTGCCCTGCATCACCACCAGCGGGTTGCTTAGGATACCTAAGTTTTTTCCTGGCAGCCCCAGTTGCGGGAGAAAATGAAGAAGGAGCTCTTGACGTGTCACGTTCCGCTTCAGCTGACAGTGTTTTCACCAGCAGGTCTTTGCACCTCTGCAGGCTTGTGTCGGTTGGAAAGAGAGACACCACATAGGCTTTAAACCTAGGATAGAGCACGGTGGCCAAAATGTAGTGGTCTGATTTCAACAGATTGACCACCCTGGAATCCTGGCAAAGCGAATGAAGGGCTTCATCCACAAGTCCCACATGCCGAGCGGAATCGCTCCGTCTTAGCTCCTCCTTCACTTTCTCCAGCTGCTTCTGCAAAAGCCTGATGAAGGGAATGACCTGACTCAAGCTGGCTGTCTGAACTGACTTCACGTGTGGCAAGTTCGAAGGGCTGGAGAACCTTGCACAACACGGAAATCATTCTCCACTGCGCTTGAGTCAGGTGCATACCCCCTCCTTTGCCTATGTCATAGGTGGATGTATAGGCTTGAATGGCCTTTTGTTGCTCCTCCATACTCTGAACCATATAGAGGGTTGAGTTCCACCGTGTCACAACCTCTTGCTTCAGGTGATGGCGGGTCAGGTTCAAGAGTGTCTGCTGGCGCTCCAGTCTTCTGCACGCAGCCGCTGAATGGCGAAACTGGCCAGAAATTTTTCGGGCCACCCAAAGCATCTCCTGCACGCCCCTGTCGCTTTTCAGAAAATTCTGCACCACCAAGTTTATTGTGTGAGCAAAACATGGAATTTGTCCAGATGTAATGCCAGCACAATATTGGTGGCGTTGTCAGATATCACAAATCCCCAGGAGAGTCTAAGTGGGGTAAGCCACTGGGCAATGATTTCCCTCAGTTTCTCTAAGAGGTTGTCGGTGGTGTGCCTCTTACTGAAACTGGTGATACACAGCGTAGTCTGCCTTGGAACGAGATGGCGTTTCTGAGATGCTGCTACTGGTGACGCTGCTGTTGTTGCTGCGTAAGGTGATACATCTACCCAGTGGGCTGTCACAGTCATATAGTCCTTAGTCTGCCCTGTTCCACTTGTCTGCCCTGTTCCACTTGTCCAAATGTCTGTGGTTAAGTAGACATTGGGTACAAACGCATTTTTCAGGACACTGAGGACACCTTTTCTGACGTTTCTGTACAGTCTCGGTATCGCCTGCCTAGTGTAGTGGAATCTAGACGGTATTTGGAACCGGGGACACACTACCTCCATCAATTGTCTAAATCCCACTGCACTAATGGCAGATACCAGACGCACGTCTAACACCAACATAGCAGTCAAGGCCTCAGTTATACGTTTTGCTTCAGGATGACTGCTGTCATACTTCATCCTCCTCGCTAAGGACTGTTGGAGGGTCAATTGTTTAGTAAAAGTAATGGTGTTCCTACTTCCTCTCTGGGATGATGAACGACTCCCAGCAGCAACAGCAGCAGCAGCGGCAGCAGGAGGCGTAGCAATGCAGGATCCTCCGGAGGAATCCCGGATAGGAGAGTCAGTCATGCCAGTGACATGGCCTGCAGGACTACTTCCGATCCTGACTAAGGAGGAAATTGACGAGGAGGGAGTTGACGCTGTGGTTTGCAGGCGCTTGGATTTAGGTGTCCCTGGACTGCTTACGGTCTTAGCCAAAGTTTCTGAACTTGACAGTAACTTTTTATGAACGCGCTGCAGATAACGTATAAGGGAGGATGTTCCTAGCAGGTTAACGTCCCTACCCCTACTAATTTCACCTTTACATATGGTACATATGGCAAGACAGTTGTTGTCCGCATTTGGATAGAAATATTGCCAGACCAAAGAGGTGGAATGTTTGGTCTTCTGCCCAGGCATGACCGTGATGGGCTTTTTCATCCCACGGACAACAACTGTCTCCCCCGGAGCCTGATTTAAACAAACCACATCACCATCAGAATCCTCCTCGCCAACTTCCTCCTCAGCGCCAGCTACACCAGTATCCTCATCCTGTTGTACTTCAACAGTGACATCTTCAATTTGCATATCAGCAAGTGGACTGTGGGTGCTCCTTTCAGCACTTGCAGAGGGCGTGCAAATGGTGAAAAGAGCCACCTCTTCCCGTCCAGTGCTGGGAAGGTCAGGCATCGCAACCGCCATCACACTTGGACTCTCCTTGGGGATTTGTGATATCTTCTTAGAACGCACAGTTCTTCGCTGTGCTTTTGCCAGCTTAACTCGTTTGATTTTTTTTAGCGGGATGAGGGCTTCCATCGTCATGTGAAGCTGAACCACTAGTCATGAACATAGGGATAGACTTTAGCCGTTCCTTGCCACTCCGTGTCGTAAATGGCATATTGGCAAGTTTATGTTTCTCCTCAGATGATTTAAATGTTTTTTTTAAGGTCATTTTCCTGAACTTTGTCATTTGGGATTGTATATGCCCTCTACTATGACATTGGGCATCGGCCTTGGTAGACGACGTTGATGGCATGTTATCGTCTATGTCATGACTAGTGGCAGCAGCTTCAGCACTAGGAGAAAGTAGTTCTTGATCTTTCCCTATTTTATTTTTATCGGAGAAAGTTTGGTCCTACATTTATGTTATATTGATATATACGTGCGGCTAAGGCGCACACAAACACAGAAAATTATTTTTTATTATTGTTGGAGACTAGTGCACTTTGTGGGTTACACCACCCTTTAATAAATGAGCCAGCCGGCTCTTTACTTATGGGACACAGGCGCACGCTTGGCACTGCTCCTTTGTTGATGCACGTGCAGCTTCAGTGCACACAATTCACAAAGACAGAAAAAAAAGATTTTTTTTTTATTTTTTGTGGCGCGCACTTTGAGGGTTACACCACCCTTTAACAGACAGATGCACGCTTGGCGCTGCTGCTTTGAGGATGCACATACAGTGCAGACAATTCACAAACACTGAAGAAAATATTTTATTTTTGTTGGAGTGCACTTTGGGGGTTACACCACCCTTTAACAGACAGACGCACGCTTGGCGCTACTTTGTTGATGCACGTGCGGCCACAGTGCACACAATTCACAAACACAGAAAATAATTTTTTATTTTGTTTGGAGTGCACTTTGGGGGTTACAGCACCCTTTAACGGTCAAGCCAGCCGGCCCTTTACTTATGACACAGGCGCACACTTGGCGCTGCTCCTTTGTTGATCCACGTGCAGCCACAGTGCACACAATTCACAAACACAGAAAATATATATATTTTTTGTTTGGAGTGCACTTTGGGAGTTACAGCACCCTTTAATGGTCAAGCCAGCCGGCCCTTTACGTATGACACAGGCGCACGCTTGGCGCTACTTTGTTGATGCACGTGCGGCCACAGTGCACACAATTCACAAACACAGAAAATATTTTTTTATTTTGTTTGGAGTGCACTTTGGGGATTACTGCACCCTTTAACGGTCAAGCCAGCCGGCCCTTTACTTATGACACAGGCGCACACTTGGCGCTGCTCCTTTGTTGATCCACGTGCAGCCACAGTGCACACAATTCACAAACACAGAAAATATTTTTTTATTTTGTTTGGAGTGCACTTTGGGAGTTACAGCACCCTTTAATGGTCAAGCCAGCCGGCCCTTTACGTATGACACAGGCGCACGCTTGGCGCTACTTTGTTGATGCACGTGCGGCTACTGCGCACACAATTCACAAACACAAAAAAATATATTTTTTTATTTTTTTGGAGTGCACTTTGGGGGTTACAGCACCCTTTAATGGACAAGCCAGCCGGCCCTTTACTTATGGGACACAGGTGCACGCTTGGCGCTGCTCCTTTGTTGATGCACACAACTGAATATGCCCCATAGTCTGTATATGGGATCAATCACTGTGTCCCAGTCATTGTAAATGAGTGAGAGAAGACAGAAAAATAAAAACAGCAAAGATGGTAGAGAACGAAGACTGTTAAGAAGAAAAAAGCCAAAGCAAATTTAAAAAAAAAAAAGTATATATATATTGCAGTTGATAGCAAGTTACATACAAGGGTCACAAGATCCCGTGACTTACCCATTATCTAGTGAACATTCCTAGATTAGCTTCCACTTTTCCAGTAATAGTCCCTGCACGTTTGGTTGTATGACCTTCACCCCCTACTAGAAGCATCTGGACCTGTACTGAAGCCCAGAGGCTGGTTACAATGAATAGAAGCACGCAAAGACCTGCAGACAGAGCACTACAATAATATGGAGCAATGAAAGCTACACTGTGAATTACAATTTCGTGTATTAGGTCTAGTAGCAAGAATGTACAAATCACCAATTTAGACATATACAGTACATCCAAGTCTTTGTTGCTCCACAGAGACGGTTGCCTTGGTTTTGCCTCATGATGGGCACATACCAAAATGTACAAAATGCAAGTCTTCTAATATCATGTTTTCCAGGCTCTCAGGTTCAGGAGTTGGTTGTAGATTTTTGTTTTAATTTATTTTATTTAAAAAAAAAAATTTTTGTCAATTAAAATAAAATGGTGAACGGCTCTATGTTTAACGGGTATCACATTCCTGAATATTAGCTGCGTAATCAGAAGAAATATCATTATAAAGAACCAGCGATATAGTGCAGACCAGACTTGAGGTACCTAGAATTACTACTGCCATATGAGTGATGCTGCCATTTGTTCAGGGGTTGAGTAATTTACACAGTGTCAGTAATGATGCCTGCAGGTCCTAGAACCGGTTTATGAATCTGTTAACACTACACTACATCTCCTGACAAGACACAGCACAATGCACCCGTGCCTCAGGGCCCTGGGGAAGCACAATCAATCTATGGTCAATAATTAAGCAGTTAGTGTCACTGCATCTAGTCTTTCCATCTCAGGGTCCCATTAACAACTAGTACAATGGTTCACCATTAATCACTTCCTAATTGGTTGTTTCTCCAGCAGCTGTGCTTAGTGGAGCAGAGGACAGTGCCTTTAGGAAAGTTGTTGCAGTAGAGGATGGGGTTAATGGGGCATGCACCAGTTATAAGCTGTAAGCTATTTCACTATTCACTACTATACATATATGTCTAAATTATTAAGTGTCATCATGAGCCAACCATACCTTACATTTGCATAAAGCTGTAGGGTTTAAAATAAAACAAATTGGATGTATAAATTGATAAAGATTAGTATATGTACATTTAACACCATGATCTTCTGCACTAGTTACTCAGAAGCCTTACATCACTAATCTGTGATTTTGGGGATCCTTCTTCCTCTATTATCTAGTCTGAGACTACCTGGTTGCCTGCTTACATCATGGCATTGCCCCTGCTACAGGCAGACCTGTCCTCATTTGCACAATCACACAGGTGGATATGTCTCTGCCAAAGCCAAGAACAGCACTCTACTTCCTGGAAATACTCTGTGAAGCTGTGAGCATTCTATTGTCTAACTGGTTAAAGGATTCTCTTTATCACCAACTACTGATGTTGCCTGTTAAAGTGTTCAACTGCAACAGAAGAAAACGTCTTATATTAGCAGGGCAGATAGGAGATAGCAGGTATGTTTGAAATTAAGAAGCACTGGTTACACATGACATCACCATATTTTAATAGAAATGTTATTTTAACAGGAGTCATTTGGATCACCCTCTAATAGTAACTTTTCCTTTAAGTTGTTGCTGATAGCTCTAGGGCTCATTCTCAACACCCATGGGTGGTGGATGTTTGTTAAGTATTAGAAAATATCTCTTTTTGCTGTTGCACTACAGGCCCCAGCAAACATTGCCGAACCCAATTTCAATGGTTACCAGGGTATGCTGGTGCTCGGAGAACCATAGGTTTTGGAACCTCTATTACACTTGACAAAATAAAATTAAAATACAGACAGGACCCACACTCTGAATGTTTTAATGATTTACTGAAAAAAGACTCCCCGTACATCCCTCTTTTACCCATATATTACTTACATAAATCCGCTGGGAAGGACCTTTTTGGTCAAGGTAGCATCCATGTCCTGGCTTGGCAAAAAAAAAAAAAACTACTATGCCGCCCGTCACGAATGACAGACTTTCCCATTGAAATTAATGGGCAAACTCTGACCAATCAGAGCATTTCCACTCAATTTTTAAATATCTGTGTGTCAAGAAGGTGGTATCTATGGGAGCTGTAAAAGTTTGAGGGGTCTATTTACTAAGCAGTGTTAGGAGACAGAGTGAAAAGTGATAAGAAAGCGATAAGGTGCCAGCCAATCAGCTCCCAACTGTCATTTTTCAAACACAGGGTGTGAGATGACAGTTGGGAGCTGATTGGCTGGCACCTTATCGCTTTCTTATCACTTTTCACTCTGTCTCCTAACACTGCTTAGTAAATAGACCCCTGAATCTTCTAATTGGAGAAGTTGGGTAGATCGGGGCGTTCTTAGCTAAATGCGGGCTAGGCGCAGTCACGTACATTGTGATCGAAGGAGATTGCACTGGGACATTCCCTAGTTAGTGCCACAGCTTACAGCCTCATTATTCTTCCTGACTTGTTTTTTTAAAAGGGGCACTGATAATTAGGACAGCTGTTCCACCATGCAGGTACATTTAAAGCAATTCAGCACATTTTTATTAGCAAATGTATTCATGTAATAAAGAACTTTAAACAAGACATATGTGATATTGTGTTCAGTTGACAACAGGGCCGGCAACAGAATTCATGGAGTCTGGTACACCCATTTGTTTAGGGGTCCCCCAATCCCCGGATCCCTGGCAGGTACAGGCTCGTCGCCTGAGAGTCTGCCTTATCTGTATGTGGTTTCTCTGCAACGCGGACATTTAGAGGTTGATGTAGTTTCTGTAAGAATAAAAATTATTTGAGTAAGTACGAATAACCAAATCCAATTTGCAGTAGTAGTACATTTGCAATGCAAGACTTTGCACATTATACAGTATAATGATCAACATTTCTGAGTAAATCAGCTTTTCACCACTCTGTGTAACCAGCATAATTGATATAAATCAATGGGGGAAAAAACATGACCACATAACAACTAACCAGAAATTTTATTCATCATCTCATCCGGCTCACAGCTGCTCCCTGTCAGACTGGTGTAATGAAGGATATTTCCATCACATCCATGGTCCCTAGAGTAATTACTTAGGGAGTCTGAGAACGCACAAAAATATTGCCTAGAGGTGTTGGGGGTTTGCCAAGACTTGCAACACTTCATTGAGTGCTCAGTGATCCCCCCTAGGATTCATGTACATACAAGCAGTCCCCCACCCATCACACGACTCACATACTCCTTTTGAATCAGAAATCACTTAGGCATGACTAATTGGTCCTGGTGCCCCAGCAGACTCCTACAAAATGGAATCTGATTTTAAACATCAAAACAGCATAACTTTAATGATAACTGCACAGATTGGTTTCCTCGTATTTTTTTTGTAAAGAAAACAACAAGTAGCCATTAATTTAAATCTATCTATCTATCTATCTATCTATCTATCTATCTATCTATCTATCTATCTATCTTTCGATTGATCTATTTTCAAACTCACACAGTGATATATAAATTGGTGATGGTACTAATCATATGGAATAAAATTAGCAATGACTATGTGATACAGTAGTGTACTAAGCTGTGTACAGAGCTGTATTAAGGGCCATGTGGGTCTGGGGCTAAAAAGAAGCAAGGGCCTGTGCTGAGAAGCAGAGGAACTGTGACCAGTGCCATGTGGGAGTGGCCAGTGCCATGTGGGTGAGTATCCCCCCTACACTATCAGCCCCCATGTCTTCATAAACAAATAAAAATAGAAAAATTGCAGAATTTTGCGGGAAAAAAAATAGAAATACAATTTTAATATGATTTATGGCCAACTGTGTGATAAGCTAGGCAATTGATCATCATCATGATGGGCTATATTTATTTATTTGCCCACCCCCCACCCCCCACCCCCCAAAAGCATAACCATCCCCAATCATGGTTCTAAAAATATGGGGAAAAAACATATAGGGTTCCCCTGTAGTTTAGGAACCAGCACCAGGCTCCCAGAGCCAGTACGGGTTTTAAAAGTAGGGGAAAAACTTGCGTGGGGTTTCCCCTATTTCTAAAACCAGCATCGGACTCAAATCTAGCCAGGGGACCCTTTCACCGGGTCTCCCCGGCCAAAGCATTAACATCCAATAACAATGGAACAACAGGTGCCAGCGTGCCTGCCCTTTGGCATTTGTGGAACTACAAGAGCCAGCTGGCAGCCGGCACCCGTACCCCCACTGTGAAAATAAATAGACATTAAAAAAACACTGTAGAATTTTAAAGTTTATTACATACCTAACACACTCACACCTACTTACCTTCTGCCAGATAGAAACATAGAAACATAGAATTTGATGGCAGATTAGAACCACTTGGCCCATCTAGTCTGCCCCATTTTAAAAAAAATCCAATACTCACCTACCTCCTGGTGTAGCTTGGGTCCTCTTATTCTGTAGGCTCCATGGGACTTGGCATAACAAAAAAATGAGTACCCGATCCATTTTGGACATGTAGAGATGTATGTGTTAACACCCTCCGCTTTATATCAATATTTCCCCAGTGTGTTGTCCCCCTTCATCTTTTCTTTAGTTTTACCCCTTTCTTTGTTACTTGTTCTACCACCCTCCTTCTCTTTGGCCATTGCATTCTACATTTTACCCAGAACCTACAGTGAGGCTGTTTTTACCACTACTCCACCCTCCAGCTCCAATTTGCAATCTGCGTCTAGAAACTCTCACCTAGATATTTTTCCTTTTTCAGTTCATTTGGCAAGTTTAATTATATTATATTTATATTTATTTGTTTAAATACTAGCTGAAGTACCCGGTGTTGGCCAGGTTTAAATCTTCAAGTTATTAAGTTAGGCCTCCCAGACCAATTGCCACCACTCTGTGAAATTTCCATCCAAATCCATCCAGTGAAAGGCCTAGAACAGGCTCCCCTGGGCAAAGTTCTGCCCAGCATACACCAACAGGAGGTCCGACCGGGACCCTAACCCCCCCAATACATAGTCAGGATCCAACTGGACCACCTCACGTTGGTTACACCTCTGTGAAGTTTTCATCCAAATCCATCCAGTAGAAGACCGAGAGCAGGCTCCTCTGGTCGAAATCCTGCCCAGCGTATTTTCGGATCAGCTGTCTCCCCGCCGGAGTAATGATGAATTGCTTTGGCGCTCGCCGCAAGTTATTATGTTAATTATTGGGATTCGTTCGGACCCCGATAATTAACATAATGAATAGACCTCCTACTACCTTAGCTCTGTTATAGAAGATATAGGCCTGATTCAGCAGTCATCGCAACTGCGATTACGCAAGCAATCAGCCGATTGTTCCGTTCTGTGCATGTGTATGCATCTAAGTGCGCATGTGCGAACACTCCCCTGCGTTCGGGACAGTAATTGCAGTGAGTACGCAGTCCCATCGCAGAGTGATTGACAGGAAGTACCATTTGGGGATGGTGACTGGGGAGGGGGTTGGTGAAACGCAGGCGTGCCAGTGCGTTTGAACGCCATTGCAGGGGCATGCATAAATAAGGCACTGCGATGCCCTACACAGCTTGTGTACTCACTGCGTGTGATGAGAATAGTTATTCCTGAGTAAGGTCAGAGCTTGTGCAAGCGTGCGTGAGGTTCCGATTGTACTCGATGTTACCTATGGTTTCACAGTCTTGCTAAGTATTATGGATGTGTCTAAGGTAAGGTGGGCATCCTTCTGTTAGGCTGCATATGGCATAGTGATCACAGGTATTAGCATATCTTCGCAGTGAGACTGTGGGCCTGTTTCAGAGCTGGACGCTATTTGCGCTCGCTCATTCAGAAAAAGGGGCCAGATATTTAAATAGAGCGCTTGCTCTTTGTGGGCTGTTGACGCCTCTATGTCTGAGCGAGCGAACGAAACATGCGCTCGCTATTTTTTTAAAAACGCCCCCTGGCCGCTCGCATCCTACGTCATCTCCACTATTTATTAGATTAATCGAGTACATCGAAAGGCGTCTGAACTGCTCGCAGTGCTTGTGGTAGCATTTTCCTACCGCAATCATGCGAGCAGTTCAGGCTAAAAGACAACCAAGTGACGTGGTCGATGACGCTGCTTTGTTAATTATGCACACCCTTAAAACAACTGTTTTGACCGTTTGGCACGCCTGCGTTCGGATCTCCACTCCCCGTTTTCAAGCACCTTCCCCTGTTACCACCCACAAACGCCTCATCCTGTCACTCAAATTAGCAGGCATTCGCTATTTTGCGAGCACACAATTTCCGACCGCAATGACTGGTTCGGGCATGCATATTACAACCCATACGCATGCGCAGTTGTGCGAACATCGCTCGGAGCGAACGAGCGGCCGCTTACGAGCGGCTCTGAATCAGGCCCTGTGTGCGTAATCGCTACAGCAATCGCAGTTGCGATCTGTACTGAATCAGGCCCAGGGTCGCCTCTAGATTGAGATGGGGGTTTAATTGTTTTTTAAAGATCCATTAAGGAATCAGGTTACATTTATTTTGTTGGATATATGTGTAGTTCATTTTATAGGTAAGTTTGTGATACTGTATATTTTTATTCCAATGTAAATAGAAATATGGAAAATACAGTTTAAAATTTTATTACTAATGTGCAGTGTGTTAGTAAGAGTTTGTAAAAAAACAGTCTCCTATGTTTTACTAATTGAAATGCTTTTATATTAATAGTAGTTTATTATTACAAAAATTATAGTGGCCAAACTACTAATATTGTGTACATGTTGTATAGTTTTTGGTGAAGTTGCTTTCAACCTGTGTTTGTGAATGTGTTTAGATATTTTTGTTTGATTGCTGTAACCACTGCTCTTTTTCTGGAAAAATAGGTTCATGAACTGTGGGTGGAGCTACTGGGGGTGGAGCTATAGAAAAATCATTATATATACATTATATATACTTAAATATAGAGATGTGCGCCGGGCCATTTTTGCTGGTTTTGGATTTGGTTCTAATTTGTCGTCTGGTTCTGTTTTTGGTTTTGCCAAAACGCTGTGACTGGTTTTGATTTGGAATTTTTCCAAAAATGGACATAATTTGGGCATTTTTTGTTCCTAGAGCATTATTAACAATAAAATTAATTTCCAGTCATTTCCACTCAATTCTGACCACATCACAGTTCACAATACTGTTCTCCAATATAGGCCAAAGGCTGGCTGGCTAAACTAAGCAACCAACAGAGCAGCGGCACAAACACACGGCAGTTATTTCTGTTTGAAAATGTTTTGCAAATTAGTAATGCGATCAATCAGCCTTTTTGTTGAGTAGTTCCCCAACATCTTGTTCCGTGCCTGCTGGTTTAATATAGTGCAGGTTACAGTGCGGGTTGGATACAGTATGCATTGCACATAGGCCCTGATTCAGAGCCGGACGCTCTGACAGAGCGCTCGCTCTGAATCAGGGCCGGGCTATTTTTTGTTTTTAGAACGGCCTCCTGATACTCATGAATCTGCTATAACGGCACTACATGATAAAATAGAGGACCTAGAGAACCGAAGCAGACGTAATAACCTCAGATTGATAGGACTCCCCGAGTCGATCAAACCAAGAGAATTACTGCCGCTTGTCTCCTCATGGCTGCCTACTGCTCTAGGTATTGAGACGCCGACAAAATCTATCCTGGTGGAGAGGGCACACAGAATCGGCCCATTGCGACAAGAATCACAGCAGCGCCCAAGACCTATAATCTTTAAGATCCTGAGTTATGCTGATAAGGTGTGCATTATGGAGGCATATTGCAAAACTAACTCGTTGTCCTTCGAGGGCCACAAGTTGCTCTCATTCCAGGTTTCATCACAACGACGAGAGTTTTCTCCCATCTGCAAGGAACTCTTTAACAAAGGAATACGCTTTGCATTAATGTATCCAGCGAAATTGTGTATTATGCATGAGGGCAAGCCTGTTTATTTTGATTCACCTAAACCTGCTCATAATTTCCTGAAATCTCTGGACACTAGTTCTGCTTCGCCTCATCCCACCCGGAACGACGACGACTGATCTATGAAGATGATACGTTTCTTGATAAGTATATTGTTGTTATCATTATGTTGTGGATAGTGTATTTTCTATTGTCCTACGGGCAATTTATGCTGTCCACTGCCTCAAATGTTTCAAGGAGTATTACTCCTGTTAGTTCTGATTTCATTTTTCAGTTTTATTATATGTATTATATACTACAATCTTTAGGATTGTTTTATTGGAGCCATAATTCACATTTATATAAATGCAATCATAAGCAACTTTTGTGGTTGCTTGCCTGGGTTCTTAAAATTAAAAATTATGTTAGGATTTTTTGGATAATTGCTAATAATTGTTATCTAAATGCAGTTCTTGTTTATAAGTTGCACACCATGGAATATATATTGTGTTACAAGATTTTTTTCCCTTGTCCAGCTTGCTGGGACTGGATGAGAGGAAACGATAGGTATAAATATGTACACTTTCCACCTAGGGCCGGCATTGGTTGATGTATACATCAGATTCACAAAGGCCATTAACAAAAAATACCTTGAAATTCCTTACATGGAATGTTGAAGGGCTGAATACCCCTATAAAAAGGAAGAAAATATTGCGTCATTTAAAACGTTTCTCACCAGACGTGGTATTTTTACAGGAATCCCATTGGAAGCAAGGAGATTCAAATACTCTTAGGGACAATTGGGTAAAGGAATTTAAAAGTGCATCTTTCACTACTAAAACCAAAGGGGTGATTATTTTATTTAGTAAATTTATTACTTATGAGATATTAGATGAAAAGGCTGACCCAAATGGTAGATTTTTATTTCTGAAAATACGGATAGAGGGTGGCATATTTACTTTTGCATGTATCTATGCTCCCCCTGGTCCTAATACATCCTTCTTTTCTGACATATACTCTAATTTACAAGTTTGGGCAGAGGGAACTCTAATTTTAGGGAGCGACCTTAATGTGACTATGGAACCCGCTGTAGATTCTTCAGGTAGCTCAGAGGGGGGGGAAGGTCTAGACGTGGTACACCACCCACTCTATCGTTACTTATAGACACATTCCAGTTGATAGACCCCTGGTGTCACTTACATCCTGTGTCCAGACAATATACTTTCTATTCCCATCCGCACAACTCGTTTTCTCGGTTGGTCTATTGGTTGGTCTCTGAGCCCCTGCTACACTCAGTGTTAGACTCTGAGATAGCGGATATCCTGATATCTGACCATGCTCCAGTGTGGTTTTCTCTCAGTTTACAATCCCCTACTCTCTTTTCACATAATTGGCGTTTTCCAGACTACCTTTCCTCCTCGGAGGACTTTAAACAGCAATTAATAGGCCATTTTACATAAATGACAATATAATTCATAAACAAGATATCAATCTTCTCTGGCAAGCCTCTAGACCAGTTATGAGGGGCCTATGTCTCATATAAAAGGAAATCTCTCAAGCAAAGGTTCCAACAGGCTAGTGCCACGGTAGCCACAGCTTATGCTAAACTGGTGCAGGATCCCTCTGACTCCCATTCCGAGAGATATCGAGATGTTAAGGCTTTATATGACCTGTTATGTTTGGAACAAGCCCAAACTAACCTTAATTTTCAAAAGAACAAATACTTTCGTTGGGGGAACCGTCCTGGGAAGCTCTTAGCAAGAATAGTAAAATCTTATACATCATCTAAACCTATTTCTTTAATTAAATTAAGTCCCTCGGAGTCCACTAGGCAGCCTGATAAAATAAGGAAGCATTCTTACAGTACTATGAAACATTGTATCGGGCACCTATGGACGACTCAGATAAGGGAATGAAGTTCTTAAATCAGGCAGGATTAACTAAACTCACATTATTAGATAGGGAGAGTCTTTTATTACCTATAACAGAGCAAGAGATTGCCTCTATTATTAAATCTGATGGGCTGTCAGCAGCGTATTATAAATTACTCATATCACAAGTCACTCCCCAACTTTCAGTTTTATATAATTCAATACTTACGGGGAATCTGGCACCACCTACATTCAACACGGCACGTATTATAGTTCTTCCAAAACCTAACAAAGATCCTGCCCTGGTCTTCTCATACCGCCCAATTTCCCTGCTCAATCAGGACCTGAAATTGCATTCCAAAATTATGGCCCAGCGTCTACAGTTACTGCTCCCTAAATTACTACATCCGGCTCAAACAGGCTTTATTAAAGGACGTCACTCTACTCACAATATCCGCACTGTTTTAGCGGCAATGTACCAGTCACATGTGGAGAAAAGAAAAAGACAAATTGTGGTGAGTTGTGATGCTGACAAGGCATTCGATAGAGTGTCTTGGTCTCATTTAATACGTATATTTAATTACCAAGGGTTTAGCCCTGATTTCATTCATATATTCAAAACACTATATCAGGATCCAAAAGCCTTTCTGACAATAAACTCTTTAAATACCCGACCATTTTGTCTGACTAGAGGTACGAGACAAGGCTGCCCGCTCTCACCACTACTTTTTGATTTGGCCCTAGACCCCCTACTACGCCATTTTGAAAAGGCAGGGGGCTGGCGAGGCATTTTCTTGGCAGGACATGAGATTACATTTTGGGTCTTTGCAGATGATCTAATAATTGTATTTTGCTAAACCCAGGGAGGCTATACCGCTCCTCCTGCAGATCCTGCAAGTATTTGAGGAGATAGCGGGTTTTAAAATTAATTATGCTAAAACTGAGGCCTTGGCCTTTTTGGGGGAGGCTAGGGCAGGATGGGGAGATTCCTTTCCCTTTAGATGGGCAGATAAATACATCACTTATTTAGGTGTCAATGTTCCTTCACATCCTCAATTGTATGCTGTTAACTACACCCCACTGTTGTTAAAAACATATACAGATTTTAATAAATGGGCCCATCTCCCATTGTCCTATATAGGTAGATGTCATCTTTATAAAGTTTCCCTAAATTTCTTTACATTTTAGATATGCTACCACTTATCCCAGATAAGATAGACCTTAGACTTTTTAATCAGGCTTTACAAAAATTCATATGGACTGGAAAACACCCCAGGATTTCACTGTTTAAGTTGCAACAACAGACACATATAGGAGGGGTAAATCTACCATGTCTTAGACAATATGCCCTGGCCGCTAATTATCGAATAGCAATGGATTGGATTGGAGGTCATAACACTTACACCACGTATTCTATGGAGCAGGCATTTACGCCACACCATAATTTGGTGTCTCTTTTACATACCCATCCTCTTAGTTTACCTCCCGCAGCTAAAGAAAACATGTTAATAAATACGACATGCATAGCATGGCGAGTTATTAGAACACAACTTCACTTATCCAAACAGTCCTCACTATTTTTACCATTATGGAGCAACCCATCTTTTCCACCTGGCAATTCAACCCAATTTCAACGCTGGCATACTAGTGGCATTAGATATATTTATAAATTTTTACATGACCAAACACTCCAACCTCTCACTCGCTCCCAAATGCAGGAGAAATTCCCCTCCATTATTATTCCTTTATTTCCTTATTTGCAAGCAATGAGTTATATTCAGGCCATGTTGCGTGGATTTTTGGCAGCTGATTTAAACTGGCGTCTAGATGATGCGTTACGTTGCAAACCACAGGGACCTTTTTCTACTTCCTTTATATATTCCTGTGCCCAACCTCTTATTAATTTAGAGACAAGTACTGCAGGACTTGCAAAATGGAAGGAGGTCTTCCTACAAATCCCCATATATTAGAAACTATTGCTTTTTCATGTCTTAAAATGAATAAATGATTGGGATCAGTCTCTTATAATGAAATGCATCTCAAAATTTTACATAGAGCATACTACACCCCCAAATTGAAATATATTATTGGAGATGCACCTAATGCCAATTGTTATAAATGTTCAGCACCTGACGACGATATAGTACACTGCCTGTGGGATTGTCCACGTGTACAGGTTTTCTGGGATGAACTTAATAGCTATATAAAAGAAACTCTAAAAATTGCTTTTGTGATCTCTAAAGAATGGGCTTTCTGGAATATAACCACAAACACACTTTCACAGGGTTTGACACAGAGCCGGCCCTAGCCAATTTGGTGCCCTAGGCAAAATTTTGGCAGATGCCCCTTAGCAGATAATCGCACCACCAATTTTAAAGTGGGTACACAGCTGAAAGATATATCTGCAGATTATGGTTCTTCATACACAGTGAACAACCATCTTCTTGTGGTAACCTTGACTTTATGTGGTAAGTAAAGAGTTTACCTTGTGTGTTGTGGTTCAATCTTCACTCGACTTACGGAGAGGTGAGAGTAATGGAAGCACATGAAGGGGTGACGAGGCAGCTTGTGGTTTTTATTTTGTGAACACAGGTTTATTAGAGAGTCGGCAGGGCACTTGCATAAATAACATCCCACATTCAATGAGGCAGCCTTTGTATTGCATCAGTGGGAAAAACATCAATAATGAGATTACACATAAAAACAATGGCATTTGCACGGCACCACACGGATTGGTGTAATAATACTTCGGCAGTATGACCATACAATGTAAGACAACTTTTACGTTACTATTCACAGTTAAATTCAGTATTGAGCATACATTCTTATCTCAAACGGTTGCACACTACAAGAAAACAATTCAGCAATGCTGACAGTACTAAACTAACTAACAGTTTCAATGTTCAGATGACCTTAAACACAAAACACTGTATTCCTACCCGTCTTCGCTGCTGCAGCTGGTGGAGCTCTTATAGATCAGTTTAAGTTGACCATGGTACTAGTCCCACTTAGTGTAACGTTTGTTAGTATTAAATCTGGGAGGGAAGAATCGCCAATGTGTATATGGAAGTCCTGTACACAGTACAGCAATTCAGTCACTGAATGTTAATTCCACTTTTCTCTCTATAGGCACATTCAATTCTCAGGCAATCAGAAGGTTATTCAATATTCCTAGACAACTGTTACTGTAATGTGGCCCGCAGTTCTATCCCAAGTGGATGGGCTATATTATCTCCTTTAAGTAGTGTATTCCAGCTTTCAAGTACCAAAGAATCACTGTGCTGTGACATAGGACAGTCTTGGTGTGATCCGGAAAACATGCAGGGTAAATAGTGGTAAGCTTGGTCAGTGAAGCAGATAACTCCACTCCTGTAGTTACCTCTGGTACAAGGCTATGTAACTTTTCCACTGCTGGAGCTGTATGTCTATACTGCAGTTAATCGGTGGCCATCTTGTGGTTGGCAGCATGGCAACTCAAAGCAAGTGTTGCTGTTGGCCTGCGGCCATCTTGTGGTTGGCAGAAAAAGTTATAAATCGCAATAGGACAGCGCCTTCTCTTATAAGTAGTATAACTGAAATGAGGGTGCTTTGAAGTTACCCTATGATGGCTGCTGCTGTGGTATGGGGCAGGGAGGATGATTACCCTGTACTGCGTGTTGCCACTGTGGCTATGTACCTCCACGAGCAGCTATTGCTGCTGCGCTGGACGCCTTAATGGTGTGCTGCTCTTGGTCCCAACTTATCACTGCTGTGGCTCACCTGACCTGGTCTATCTTCCGCGGGTCCCCGGTGTCCACGCTCCTGGCTTGGCTGCTCCACACTACACTAGAGCTTTGCAGCTTGGCGGTCTCTGCCCGCTGTCCTCGTGCTGCACGCCACACTTCTCCTCAGCTCCTGGCACACCCTCTATAATTCACCCTCTTCTTTGTGGGCACCTGACCACACTTACCACTTGAGAGACAGGACAGGCACATCCAATCAGCACCAGCTGTCCCCTTGCTTCACACGTGCTGGGGAGATATGTATTAACTCCTTCCTTGCCCAAGGTGGTATTAACCCCTCACAGTCCTAGGGGTGTCCGTTTCATGGGTGTCACATTCTCCGTCCCCCCTGGCCGGGGGTCGCATCGTGACCCCCTACCTGCCGGCTTCTACAGCAAGTGTACAGGCGGGTGGTAGACCACCCGTAGACACCGCACGATGAGCAGATATATCTGTCATCAGCTGTGCAGCGATATTTCTGTGAATTGAATTCAAGTGAGCGGGCGATGCTGCGATGTTATATGCTATTACATATATATATATATTATATAATATATTAATATATATATTATAATATATATATTGTTAAATGTGTACCCAGCATAAGACCAGACACAAGGAAGTGTGTGTGTATGTATATATATATATAAAAAAACGGAGGGCACTCCACAGGTCTCAGCAGCAACAGTAAAACAAACCAGACAGAGCTGGTAGTATATGCCAACATTTCAGCGCATGTTGGCATATACTACCTGCTCTGTCTGGTTTATTTTACTGTTGCTGCTGAGACCTGTGGAGTGCCCTCCATTTTTCCCATATATATGTGCACTTTTGTTGGACTGGCACCCAGGCACATGGCGTTTCCCATTGGCGAGTGCCGGACTATTCTGTACATATATATATATATATATATATACACACATATATATATATATATATACAAACACATCAATATATATATTATAAATACACACACATTAATATATAGCTCACATATATATACAGGTGTGTGTATATAAATATATTGTGACACAGTCAGGTTAGGGGTCCCTCTCCTGGATAGGGGACTCCTTCCTTACACACACACAGCAGCCAGGAAACAGTACGCCATACTGGATTCGAGTACAAGCTGGTCGGCGCCAGTCTTTATTGTGCAAAACAGAAACAACAAAAGAAACCATAAACATAAATCCTAGCCCTGGCCGGGCTCTAACTTTACAGGTGGTTCCCTCACTACCAGAACCTGGCAGGGCCTAATGCCCTCACCAGCAACAAAGGCACAGCACAACACTCACAGTTAGGTTTCCAAGTGTCTCTGAGCAAACTCCCTGTCTGCTCTCCCAGGTGAGACACTCAGCCCTAAACACACTAGGCTTATACTGGCCACTCTCAGGTGGAAACCCTAACAAGCCTGTAACCAGGCTGCGAGAACCAAAACCTGGAGTGGCCGTGGTTGGAGCCCTCCCTCTCCTCTCACCCACAACCCCCAGGTCAAAAACCGGCTTTTCAAAAAGCCGAGACTCAACCCTGCTACACTGCAGACTTTCTCCTGGGGATTTAAAACACATAAGACAGGAATCTGGGATAAATGTCCCTGTCACAGACCACTTTACCAGTGATCCTATCACAATATACACATACAAACACATTATATATATATATATATATATATATATATTGTATATATTATATATACACATACACACACATTAAAATTTATATCACATATATATGTATAGTATATACATACACATACTATATGAATATATATATATATATATATATACACATATAATGTATACACACACATATAGATAAATATACAGTATATTTATATATATAAATATATATACACAGACACACACACATATAGATAAATATACAGTATATATATATATATATATAAATATATATACACAGACACACACATATAGATAAATATACAGTATATATTAGGGGTGAGCGGGTTCGGATTTCTGAAATCCGAACCCCCCCGAGCCCCCCCGATCCGAGTCCGATCCGAGTCAGGCTCGACTTTTCCCGCCTGACTCGGATTCTGAAATCGAGGCAAAACGTCATCTTCCCGCCTTCCGAGTCTCGCGGGTTTTGGATCCTATATAAGGTACCCACGTCGGCGCCATTTTCTCACTCGGCTGTGGACAGTGAAGAGGGAGGGTGGGAGTTAGGGCTGTGTAGTGTAGTGTAGTGTAGTGCTGCTGTTGTCCACTACTTCAAAGTCCATAGGGGCTGGCTGTGTTGTGCTGTGCTGCTGTTGTTAATAGGGGCTGTGTCCACTACTTCAAAGTCCATAGGGGCTGGCTGGACTGTGTTGTGCAGTCAGTTCTCCATAGGGGCTGTGTCCACTCCAAAGTCCTGTGCAGTGTCCCAGTCCTAAAGAGGTGCTGTAGTGTTGTCCAGGGGGTGCTCTGTCCATCAGGGGTGCTCCCCCCAAGTGCTAAAAATATAATATATTTTCTGTGTTTGTGAATTGTGTGCGCAGTAGCCGCACGTGCATCAACAAAGTAGTGCCAAGCGTGCGCCTGTGTCATAAGTAAAGGGCCGGCTGGCTTGACCGTTAAAGGGTGCTGTAACCCCCGAAAGTACACTCCAGTCCAAACCAAAAAAAAATTATTTTCTGTGTTTGTGAATTGTGTGCGCAGTAGCCGCACGTGCATCAACAAAGTAGTGCCAAGCGTGCGCCTGTGTCATAAGTAAAGGGCCGGCTGGCTTGACCGTTAAGGGTGCTGTAACCCCCGAAAGTACACTCCAGTCCAAACCAAAAAAAAAATTATTTTCTGTGTTTGTGAATTGTGTGCGCAGTAGCCGCACGTGCATCAACAAAGTAGTGCCAAGCGTGCGCCTGTGTCATAAGTAAAGGGCCGGCTGGCTTGACCGTTAAGGGTGCTGTAACCCCCGAAAGAACACTCCAGTCCAAACCAAAAAAAAAAATATTTTCTGTGTTTGTGAATTGTGTGCGCAGTAGCCGCACGTGCATCAACACAGTAGTGCCAAGCGTGCGCCTGTGTCATAAGTAAAGGGCCGGCTGGCTTGACCGTTAAGGGTGCTGTAACCCCCGAAAGTACACTCCAGTCCAAACCAAAAAAAAAATAATTTTCTGTGTTTGTGAATTGTGTGCGCAGTAGCCGCACGTGCATCAACAAAGTAGTGCCAAGCGTGCGCCTGTGTCATAAGTAAAGGGCCGGCTGGCTTGACCGTTAAAGGGTGCTGTAACCCCCGAAAGTACACTCCAGTCCAAACCAAAAAAAAATTATTTTCTGTGTTTGTGAATTGTGTGCGCAGTAGCCGCACGTGCATCAACAAAGTAGTGCCAAGCGTGCGCCTGTGTCATAAGTAAAGGGCCGGCTGGCTTGACCGTTAAGGGTGCTGTAACCCCCGAAAGTACACTCCAGTCCAAACCAAAAAAAAAATTATTTTCTGTGTTTGTGAATTGTGTGCGCAGTAGCCGCACGTGCATCAACAAAGTAGTGCCAAGCGTGCGCCTGTGTCATAAGTAAAGGGCCGGCTGGCTTGACTGTTAAGGGTGCTGTAACCCCCGAAAGTACACTCCAGTCCAAACCAAAAAAAAAATTATTTTCTGTGTTTGTGAATTGTGTGCGCAGTAGCCGCACGTGCATCAACAAAGTAGTGCCAAGCGTGCGCCTGTGTCATAAGTAAAGGGCCGGCTGGCTTGACCGTTAAAGGGTGCTGTAACCCCCAAAGTACACTGCAGTCCAAACCAAAAAAAAAATTATTTTCTGTGTTTGTGAATTGTGTGCGCAGTAGCCGCACGTGCATCAACAAAGTAGTGCCAAGCGTGCGCCTGTGTCATAAGTAAAGGGCCGGCTGGCTTGACCGTTAAAGGGTGCTGTAACCCCCGAAAGTACACTCCAGTCCAAACCAAAAAAAAATTATTTTCTGTGTTTGTGAATTGTGTGCGCAGTAGCCGCACGTGCATCAACAAAGTAGTGCCAAGCGTGCGCCTGTGTCATAAGTAAAGGGCCGGCTGGCTTGACCGTTAAGGGTGCTGTAACCCCCGAAAGTACACTCCAGTCCAAACCAAAAAAAAAATTATTTTCTGTGTTTGTGAATTGTGTGCGCAGTAGCCGCACGTGCATCAACAAAGTAGTGCCAAGCGTGCGCCTGTGTCATAAGTAAAGGGCCGGCTGGCTTGACCGTTAAAGGGTGCTGTAACCCCCGAAAGTACACTCCAGTCCAAACCAAAAAAAAATTATTTTCTGTGTTTGTGAATTGTGTGCGCAGTAGCCGCACGTGCATCAACAAAGTAGTGCCAAGCATGCGCCTGTGTCATAAGTAAAGGGCCGGCTGGCTTGACCGTTAAAGGGTGCTGTAACCCCCGAAAGTACACTCCAGTCCAAACCAAAAAAAAATTATTTTCTGTGTTTGTGAATTGTGTGCGCAGTAGCCGCACGTGCATCAACAAAGTAGTGCCAAGCGTGCGCCTGTGTCATAAGTAAAGGGCCGGCTGGCTTGACCGTTAAAGGGTGCTGTAACCCCCAAAGTACACTCCAGTCCAAACCAAAAAAAAAATTATTTTCTGTGTTTGTGAATTGTGTGCGCAGTAGCCGCACGTGCATCAACAAAGTAGTGCCAAGCGTGCGCCTGTGTCATAAGTAAAGGGCCGGCTGGCTTGACCGTTAAAGGGTGCTGTAACCCCCGAAAGTACACTCCAGTCCAAACCAAAAAAAAATTATTTTCTGTGTTTGTGAATTGTGTGCGCAGTAGCCGCACGTGCATCAACAAAGTAGTGCCAAGCGTGCGCCTGTGTCATAAGTAAAGGGCCGGCTGGCTTGACCGTTAAGGGTGCTGTAACCCCCGAAAGTACACTCCAGTCCAAACCAAAAAAAAAATTATTTTCTGTGTTTGTGAATTGTGTGCGCAGTAGCCGCACGTGCATCAACAAAGTAGTGCCAAGCGTGCGCCTGTGTCATAAGTAAAGGGCCGGCTGGCTTGACCGTTAAAGGGTGCTGTAACCCCCGAAAGTACACTCCAGTCCAAACCAAAAAAAAATTATTTTCTGTGTTTGTGAATTGTGTGCGCAGTAGCCGCACGTGCATCAACAAAGTAGTGCCAAGCGTGCGCCTGTGTCATAAGTAAAGGGCCGGCTGGCTTGACCGTTAAAGGGTGCTGTAACCCACAAAGTACACTCCAGTCCAAACCCCCAAAAAAATTATTTTCTGTGTTTAGCCGCACGTATATATCAAATCGATATAACATAAATGGAGGACCAAACTTTCTCCGATAAAAATAAAATAGAGAAAGATCAAGAACCACTTCCTCCTAGTGCTGAAGCTGCTGCCACTAGTCATGACATAGACGATAACATGCCATCAACGTCGTCTGCCAAGGCCGATGCCCAATGTCATAGTAGAGGGCACATACAATCCCAAATGGCAAAGTTCAGGAAAATGACCTTGAAAAAGACATTTAAATCAGCTGAAGAGAAACGTAAACTTGCCAATATGCCATTTACGACACGGAGTGGCAAGGAACGGCTAAGGTCGATCCCTAGTATGTTCATGACTAGTGGTTCAGCTTCACATGACGATGGAAGCCCTCCTCCCACTAAAAAAATCAAAAGAGTTAAGCTGGCAAAAGCACAGCGAAGAACTGTGCTTTCTAAGAAGATATCACAAATCCCCAAGGAGAGTCCAAGTGTGGTGGTGGTTGCGATGCCTGACCTTCCCAGCACTGGACGGGAAGAGGTGGCTCTTTCCACCATTTGCACGCCCCCTGCAAGTGCTGAAAGGAGCACCCACAGTCCACTTGCTGATATGCAAATTGAAGATGTCACTGTTGAAGTACAACAGGATGAGGATACTGGTGTAGCTGGCGCTGAGGAGGAAGTTGGCGAGGAGGATTCTGATGGTGATGTGGTTTGTTTAAATCAGGCTCCGGGGGAGACAGTTGTTGTCCGTGGGATGAAAAAGCCCATCACGGTCATGCCTGGGCAGAAGACCAAACATTCCACCTCTTTGGTCTGGCAATATTTCTATCCAAATCCGGACAACAACTGTCTTGCCATATGTACCATATGTAAAGGTGAAATAAGTAGGGGTAGGGACGTCAACCACTTAGGAACATCCTCCCTTATACGGCACCTGCAGCGCGTTCATAAAAAGTTACTGTCAAGTTCAGAAACTTTGGCTAAGACCGTAAGCAGTCCAGGGACACCTAAATCCCGTTGTCCTGTTGTATCCAAGCGCCTGCAAACCACACCGTCAACTCCCTCCTCGTCAATTTCCTCCTTAGTTAGGATCGGAAGTAGTCCTGCAGGCCATGTCACTGGCATGACTGACTCTCCTATCCGGGATTCCTCCGGAGGATCCTGCATTGCTACGCCTACTGCTGCCGCTGCTGCTGTTGCTGCTGCTGGGAGTCGTTCATCATCCCAGAGAGGAAGTAGGAACACCACTACTTTTACTAAACAATTGACCCTCCAACAGTCCTTAGCGAGGAGGATGAAGTACGACAGCAGTCATCCTGAAGCAAAACGTATAACTGAGGCCTTGACTGCTATGTTGGTGTTAGACGTGCGTCCGGTATCCGCCATTAGTGCAGTGGGATTTAGACAATTGATGGAGGTAGTGTGTCCCCGGTTCCAAATCCCGTCTAGATTCCACTTCACTAGGCAGGCGATACCGAGACTGTACAGAAACGTCAGAAAAAGTGTCCTCAGTGTCCTGAAAAATGCCGTTGTACACAATGTCCACTTAACCACGGACATGTGGACAAGTGGAACAGGGCAGACTAAGGACTATATGACTGTGACAGCCCACTGGGTAGATGTATCACCTTACGCAGCAACAGCAGCAGCGTCACCAGTAGCAGCATCTCAGAAATGCCAGCTCGTTACAAGGCAGGCTACGCTGTGTATCACCGGTTTCAGTAAGAGGCACACCGCCGACAACCTCTTAGAGAAACTGAGGGAAATCATCGCCCAGTGGCTTACCCCACTTAGACTCTCCTGGGGATTTGTGATATCTGACAACGCCACCAATATTGTGCGGGCATTACATCTGGGCAAATTCCAGCACGTCCCATGTTTTGCTCACACAATAAACTTGGTGGTGCAGAATTTTCTGAAAAGCGACAAGGGCGTGCAGGAGACGCTTTGGGTGGCCCGAAAAATTTCTGGCCACTTTCGCCATTCAGCGACTGCGTGCCGAAGACTGGAGCGCCAGCAAACACTCTTGAACCTGCCCCGCCATCACCTGAAGCAAGAGGTTGTGACGCGGTGGAACTCAACCCTCTATATGCTTCAGAGGATGGAGGAGCAGCAAAAGGCCATACAAGCCTATACATCCACCTATGACATAGGCAAAGGAGGGGGTATGCACCTGACTCAAGCGCAGTGGAGAATGATTTCCGTGTTGTGCAAGGTTCTCCAGCCCTTCGAACTTGCCACACGTGAAGTCAGTTCAGACACTGCCAGCTTGAGTCAGGTCATTCCCCTCATCAGGCTTTTGCAGAAGCAGCTGGAGAAAGTGAAGGAGGAGCTAAGACGGAGCGATTCCGCTCGGCATGTGGGACTTGTGGATGAAGCCCTTCATTCGCTTTGCCAGGATTCCAGGGTGGTCAATCTGTTGAAATCAGACCACTACGTTTTGGCCACCGTGCTCGATCCTAGGTTTAAAGCCTATGTGGTGTCTCTCTTTCCGGCCGACACAAGCCTGCAGAGGTGCAAAGACCTGCTGGTGAACACACTGTCAGCTGAAGCGGAACGTGACACGTCAACGGCTCCTTCTTCATTTTCTCCTGCAACTGGGGCTGCCAGGAAAAAACTTAGGTATCCTAAGCAACCCGCTGGCGGTGATGCAGGGCAGGCAGGACCAAGTTTGGACATCTGGTCCAGACTGAAGGACCTGGCAACAATTTCTGACATGTCTACTGTCACTGCATATGATACTGTCACCATTGACAGAATGGTGGAGGATTACATCGGTGACAGCATCCAAGTAGGCATGGCAGACAGTCCATACCTGTACTGGCAGGAAAAAGAGGCAATTTGGAGGCCCCTGTACAAACTGGCTCTATTTTACCTGAGTTGCCCCCCCTCCAGTGTGTACTCCGAAAGAGTGTTTAGTGCAGCCGGGAACCTTGTCAGCGAAAGGCGTAGGAGGTTGCTTCCACAGAATGTGGAGAAGATGATGTTCATCAAAATGAATTATCAGCTCTTCCAGGGAGACCAGCCTCCAGAAGGTACAGAGGGACCTGTGGTGGTGGATTCAAGTGGGGACGAGTTAATACTTTGTGAGGATGAGGATGTACACACTGAAGAGGGTGAGGAATCGGTGGATGAGGAGGATGAGGATGACATCTTGCCTCCATAGAGCCAGTTTGTGCAGGGACACATTAATTGCCAGCTTGTTTTGTGGGGGCCCAAACGAACCAATCATTTCAGCCACAGTTGTGTGGCAGACCCTGGCGCTGAAATGATTGGTTTGTTAAAGTGTGCATGTCCTGTTTATACAACATAAGGGTGGGTGGGAGGGCCCAAGGACAATTCCATCTTGCACCTCTTTTTTTTCTTTGCATTATGTACAGTTTGGGGCCTAGTTTTTCAAACTGCCATCCTGTCTGCCACTGCAGTTTCACGCCTAGATGGGTCACGTGTTTGTGCCGCCCACTCGTGTCGCTTAGCATAGTCATCCAGCTACCTCGGTGCAACATTTTGGACATAAAAACACTATTGTGAGGTGTGAGGTGTTCAGAATAGACTGGAAATGAGTGGAAATTAAGGTTATTGAGGTTAATAATAGCATAGGAGCAGAAAAACCTACAAATTCTGTGATTTTAGCTGTTTTTATGCTTTTTTAAAAAAAAATACAGATCCAAAACACAAAACCCAGAACCCAAAACACGGAAGGGTGGTTTTGGCAAAACCAATCCAGATCCAAAACACGAAGAAAGATCCAGATCCAAAACCAAAACACAAAACACGAAAAGTGGCCGGTGCACACCCCTAGTATATATATATATATATATATATAGACACACATATAAATATAGACACACACATATATATATATATATATATATATATAATATATATCATACACACATATACAGTATGCATATGTGAGTGCCCCAGCGCTGCCCCCCTCCCAACCTGAGCTAACTTACCGAGACTCTTCTTGTTGTTTATCTCTGGTCAGCCAGGCTGGAGTGGGAGTCGACGGGGCCGTCCTGTAGTCCTAGGCTGTGCAGTTACTGCCTGCAGTGCCAGGTGAAGTGGTGCCTGCCTGGTCCGATGGCGCTGGGCGGCAGGCCGGGAAAATGGAGGCGGAGCCATCGGAGCCGTGAGTTGTCACGGCTCTGCTCCGCAAAGGATGATGGGAGGAGTGGCCGCGGCCGGGTATGCACAGCATTCCCGGCCTCTAGCAGCAGCGGCCATCTTCCTTGTCCTTTGTAGTCAGAATGAGCTTCTATGCAGAAGCTCATTCTGACCTGGCTCCCACCTGACCGCTGTGCTGCTGAATCGGAGCTGAGCTCCGAACGTGGCTGGCGGCAGGGGGGCAGCTCCAGAGCCGTGGAATGCCCTTAAGGCATTCCAGATGCCATAGGCATTAGCTTAGAATGCCTATACCTAGGGCCGGCTCTGGTTTGACAAAAGGAAATAAGTTACTTCTGACCAAATTGACTGCAGCTGCCAAGAAGACCATTCTCTCACAATGGATTGAACCCAACCCACCTACCCTTACATTATTACATCCTAGAATAATATTTCTGTTTACAGTGGACTGGACAGAGACGTCCACCAATAAAGAAAACCTTACTGAAAAGTTTTTTGGTACATGGTTACCTTATATTCATACATTATCCCCATCACTTAAGGATTCTTTACGGAGATGTTTCCAACGAACGTCATGGTTTAATTTGGAAGTACTTGATAATGGTCCTCCCTTTTGATTTTGATTCTGATTTTGATTCATACTACAGCTATAAGACGGGCCGTTAATGTTAATGTTAATGGTAACGATAATGGTAATTATGACTGTAACTAAATATGTAACAGTGTTTGTAGCTACTTCTTGTGTGCGCAACTGCAATTTATATTTATATTTGGATTTATATACTGCAAATATTATAATTGTTTTGTTGGATGATTCTCGGCAATGTGTTTATCATGCTGAGGATTATTTAAGATGTAACTGTATTACAATATGCCGTTTTCCTAACAATAAAATGTTTTTCAAAAAAAAAAAACCACCCACAGCTATAGCGAGCGGCCAGGAAGATGGTCGCAATGGCCAAGACCATCGCGACCTTCGGGCTTGCAATGAGACCCTTGTGGTAGGGCCTCATTGCCACAAGCCCCAGAGAGATTTCGGCTCTAACAGAGCCGAAATCTCTCACACTCGTGATGTCAGTGGGACCGGCACCAAACTGAGGCGTTCCCACCAAAGGGGGCGTGCTGTCACTCAACATCGACAGCATGCCCCCTTTGGTACGAGACCCGGAGCGACGGATTGCCCGTCGCTATACGGGTCTCGCACATGCGCACTGGGCCACCATCGACCAACTTGCGAGCGCATAGCGCTCGTGAGCGGGTCTGAATCAGGCCCACTGTGGGCACTCCTGCACTGCCGACACCTCCGCCACCCCCCCGCCTACCATCTGGGGCCGACCCCAGTGATGTCAGTGGGAGTGCTTTCGGCTCTGTTAGAGCCGAAAGCACTCTATGGCTTGTGGCAACGAGACCCTACCACAAGGGTCTCATCGCAAGCCCGATGGTCGCGATGGTCTTGACCATCGCGACTATCTTCCTGGCCGCTCGCTATAGCTATGGGTGGTCACCCACAGCTATGCGAGCGCCCAGGAGGCCGCTCTAAAAACACAGAAGGCCGGCCCTGATTCAGAGCGAGCGCTCTGTCAGAACGTCTGGATCTGAATTAGGGCCAGTGTTCTCAGGGCCTGATTCAGACCTGGTCACTAGATGCGTACGCTTGCTCCTAACATATACAAATTCGGAACACACCAGGCAAGGCATGCGATTTCACGGCAAGGCATAAGCACACCCACTATGGCTTGGCGTGTGATCACTTTGTGTATGCAGACGCCCACCAGCCTGTGTTAAGATACCAACTTGTGCACGTCATCTCCAGGAAGAGTATGCAACCATCAGTACATCAGGTACCATTGGGAGCATTCACAGCGCTTGTGGTTGCCTTTATCCTATCACAAGCACTTCAGTGTAAAAACCAGCCAGGTGACGTGTACTATGATGCTGTCTGTTAATTATGCACGCCTCTGAAACGGCATTGAAACACTCAGGCACGCCTGCGTTCGCACCTCCACTCCCCCGTTACTACTGGCCTGCCCCTGTTACCATCCACAAATGGCCTCTCCTGTCACTCATTCCACTGGGCTGTCTCTGCTGGGCGAGCGAGCGCTTTCCGATCGCTTGGACTAGTTCGCGCACGCGCACTGCGATGCATGCCGACAGTGTGGGGGTGCTGGTGGTGTCTACAGTGCGGTTAACTCTGCTGTGGAAGTAAATGTATGCATGAAGGACAACACAACATGCAGAGTTCCAAATAGACGATCCTGTAGTCAGCAGTGGATGGATGAGGTTTGGCAACTGATGAGTTCCACTCTAGAAAGCAGCTTCCTCAGAATCAATACCATATTCTCTGAGACCATGGAGAGATATACTGGATGAAGATAAAGTACCAACCAATCAGGTCCTAACTGTTATTTTACAAACACAGCCTATAAGCGAGAGTTAGGAGCTGATTGCTTGGTACTTTATCTCTCTCTACTTTCTCTCCAAAGCTTAGTACATATACCCCATGTCAGTTAAGTGGCTAAACTAGCAGTGGCTAAACTGATAAAAGACAATGATCAGCTGGGCAAAGCTTAGACTGAAATACTGCTGTCTATTCATGACTTTTACTTATTGTTAGAGACAGGTCAAGAATGGGAATAAAAAGACAGAAAAGCAACCAAAAGCCTATTAGATGAAAATGACCAGCTACAGTATTTGGCATAAAATATGAGACTACTTCAAAATACATGTGGGATGCATTATAGAAGTTCCATAAGACAATCCAATTTAAACAGTAAACTGTTTCTTTTGAGGAATTTCTGCCACATGAGACTTGGCAGTGGAAAGGACAGGCAGGAGCAGATGACTGGCTTGCTAAAGAGTAGCACAACTTCAATCATTGGGTAAGGAGATAACGTAAACCTGTCACGTTTATCTTTGTTTGTGAAACTGGACTGGAGTCTTTGGCTGGAATGGACTCTGCGACGAGCAGCTGAAAGCTACGTGGTCTAATATAGTTTTTGCTCATGGACTAGAGTAAGGTATGGTGGAATGTACTGACAGTGCACTGTGTGTAACTGGTAGCCAAGATCTGGCTGCTGGTGACTGGATGCACTGGTAAAACAGCCAGAGTCTTGGTTGAGTGGAGATACTAGATGCACACAGGTGCATAGTACACAGTAGACAAGATGAAAGAGAGGTTCGGTAACTTTAACCAGGCTAGAACCAGATGGGAACTGGATCAAGAGGAACTTGGAGTAGCCCAGTACTGGTCTGGGACCGGAATACACTGAACCAGACAGGAACCAGAATACTGAGAACTGAAATGGGACAGGAATACTGTAGAACTGGAATGAGAACGGAATGCTGTAAAACCGGAATGGGACCGGAATACTGGAGTCACTGGAATAGAAATGGAATATTGAAATCACTGACTTGGGACTGGAATACTACAACACTTTTTTGCTTTTGGGTATTTACTAAAGGCCAAATCGAATGTAAATTCGGACTTCAAATCGAATTTTGAGTCAAATCGGCCTCAAATCGACCATCAGAAAAACATTGGTACTTTTACATAGCCCAACACACAAAACCCTTATTTACTATCATTCGATTTGAAATCGACCTCAAAATCGGACTTCAAATCGAACTTCATATCCATCAATACAATAGACCTGCTTCAAGCTTTCGATTTGAGCATGAGCAGGTGGGATTGACACAGATACATGCAGACATCAGTGAGATGCCTGCATGTATCTGACTGTAAAAAGTAATTAAAGAGTTAAATTTAGAAAGAAATTCACATGAGGTCCCTCCCCAAATCAGAACCAGCCCCAGACTGCTGAAACCCAGTTCTGGCTGACTAAGTACAGGGACAAAAAATGACATAGGGTCTCCCTGTACTCAGTACAACCAGCACTGGGCTATGGGAAGCAGGGCTGGTTCTGGATTTACAGGGAAAAATTTGCATAGGGTCTCCCTGTAAATCACAGAACTAGCCCTGGACCCTTTCTAACGGGGGACTGATTCCACAGCCAGGGGAGCCCTATCACCGGGCCCCCCAGCCACAGAATCAGTGCTTGCGGCAGGGTGTGGTCAACCTCAAGCGCTGCGATAGCATCCGATGTTACACGATCGACTGATGGCGTCTTAAAACAGGCTGGTGGGTGTCATGAACATGCCAAATCGAACAGCAAATCACTGTTCAAAACCGACTCAAATCTAATTTGTTTTGCAAATCGCAAAACAAATCGAATAATAGTAAATACAGTGAAAAAACGGTTTTCACTGCATTCGATTTGAGTTAATTTGAGAAGAGGTTAATCATTCCTCAAATCCACCTGCAAATCGACCTTTAGTAAATTTACCCCCCAGTCTCCTAATCTAGACTGTCATTGCTGTGTCCAGCAACCAGCGCTAGAGGGAATGCTGCACGTGGAAGCCGGGGAGACTGTAGGAGGTGAGTAGAAGCTGCAGTAGATAGTGCCGCTTGTGACGAAACCATGTAAGGGTGGCAGAAAAGGAGGACAGCGCTGCCAGAAGGTATGGAATTATGGACTAATTAAGTTATTTAGAACTTCTAATTGCTCAATTAGTCACGGGGGGGGGTGTTGGGGGGGATTGTTAGGGGTTCCGGAGCAAGTCCCCACACTTTTCCTTAAAATAACAATTTGAGGAAAAATGTGACTTGCTCTGGGGCGGTGAGAAAAGAGATGCAGTAATATCTATAGAAATCACAGCAGCTGATATTCGCTCCTTCAAGTGAACAGGAAAACCCCTTGGCTGCAGAATAAAACTCAGAATACGCCCCAAAGAGACTGACTGACAGATGGATTTATGTACTCTGTATGTGGGTGATTTAGTAGTTTGTTTTGTGCAAGAAATGGAAGACATTTAAGTACTACAGGCCCTAACCAAGGATTTCTAAGACAACAGACCTTGGAAATATAACACATTGAGGGAGAGGTACTAAGCTAAGAGTGATAAACTACCAGCCACTCAGCTCCTAACTGTCATGCTACAGACTGTGGAGTTCATTCAGACCCACTCGCTAAGATGCATACTCTCGCTGCTGCCGATGGTATGCAGTGTGTATGCATTGTGCGCATGCATCGCAGTGCGCATGCGCATATCTTAGCGAAAGTGCACAATGCATTCGCTCGCTGCGCATAGACAGCCCAGCAGAGTGAGTGACAGGGGAAGCCGTTTGTAGGTGGTAACAGGGGCTGGCTATTAAAACGGGGGAGTGGAGGTGCAAACACAGGCGTGCCCGAGCATCTCAACGGCGTTTTAGAGGTGTGCATGATTAAAAGACAGCATCTTAGTACACGTCACCTGGCTTGTTTTTACACTGAAGGTGCTCGCAGTGCTTGCGGCAGGGTATGGTTAACCTCAAGCGCTGTGATAGCATCCGATGTTACATAATCGACTGATGGTTGCATGCACTTCCTGGACATGACGTGCACAAGTGGGCGACTTAAAACAGGCTGGTGGGTGTCTGCATACACTGTGATCGCGCTCTAAGAAATACTGGGCATGCTAATGCATTTTGCATACACATCGTGCGAGCGGCTCTGAATCAGGCCCAGTGTTTGAAAAATAACAGTTAGGAGCTGATTGGTTGGTACTTTATCACTCTCTAATTTATCACTTTCCAGAGCTTAGTACATCTATCTGGGTACTTAAATAGAGGAAGAGAAAATGGGAGTTTTCCTCTGAATCAAAGACACTAAACACAGGAGATCATTAATGAAAAAGCGTTTAGTGGGCACACTAGACGATGTGTTTACCCAGCGATGGCAGATGAGACCGGACAATATATCAGGTGGTCCGTACACCCTGCACGATCTGGTGTATGACCGCCCGATATGTCGCTCCCCCCCGCATCCAGAACCATGGTGTCGGCTGCCAGATCTTCAGATTGGCCTGCACTGCAGGCAGATCTGAAGATGTGATGAATGACACATGGGAGCACACGACAGTGCATATACACTGGACGTTGTGGACGATTTGTCATTCCAATTCGTCTCAAAATTACAAATCGTCCAATATATATCGTCTAGTGTGTACCAAGCATGACACTCAGCTGTTGAGTAGGGGTGTTGGAGTAAAACAATAGCTTTAGGCTAAGTATAACTTGTGAAAATGTACTGGAAGGACAATAGGTGACACATAGTTGATAATAAAATATAACAACGTGTGATAGAAGCACTGGTGAAGTGCTAAATGGAGTGTACATTAAGGTTTCAGAACTATGGGCCTGTTT
Organism: Taudactylus pleione; assembly: GCA_031769625.1. Lineage (NCBI taxonomy): Eukaryota > Metazoa > Chordata > Amphibia > Anura > Myobatrachidae > Taudactylus > Taudactylus pleione. Next base: position 4,524,307 of record JAUIMM010000534.1, on the reverse strand, counting down.
CAGACCCACTCGCAAGCAGCTGTCCGCTCGCAAGTGGGTCGATGGTGTGCACTGCGCATGCGCACGACGGCGGGAACTCCGTCGTGCACGTGCGCCAGACGCGACGAGCGAAGGACATTCCTTCGCTCGTTGTGTCTGATCAAAGGGGGCGTGCTGTCGATGTTGATTGACAGCACGCCCCCTTTGGTGGGCGTGCCGGGGGCATGCCTCCCAGACGGAGGCGTTCCCAAGGGAACGCCTACCGTCAGAAGCCGGCCCACTGACATCACTAGTGATGTCAGTGGGAGTGATTTTGGCTCTGATAGAGCCAAAATCACTTCGGGCCTTGCGGTTGAGAAACTCAACCGCAGGCTCCGGCTCGCAGTGGCAATGGTCGCGATGGTCAAGACCATCGCGGCCATCAACCTGCACGCTCGTATAGGTTGTGGGTGGTGACCCACAGCTATATGAGCATCCAGGAGGACGCTCCATAATTATGGAGGACGGCCCTCATTCAGAGCGTGCGCTCTGCTCAGAGCGTCCGGCTCTGAATGAGGGCCAATGTCTTTTAAACTCCCAGGAAAAGACTGTTTCTGCTTGGTTGGAGTTTTGGCCTTTACATAAAAGCTGGATAAAGAGTCCTGGGGGTGTGGATGTGTGAGAGAAGGAAGGGCTCCATCCACAGGACCATTTCAGGTGTTTGGGCCTTTCAGCCTGAAAGTTGGCTTATTAGTGATTGCATCTGGAAGAGGCTCATATAAGCGGTGTCAGAGTTTGGCTCAGGGTCTCACACCTGGGAAGAACAAGCAGGCATGCTTGTTCAGAGACACTGTGGCATACTTATTGTAAGTAATGTGCATATGTCTATGTTTGTGGATAGATCAGTAGGCCCTACCACTGTTTAGAGAGGGAAGTTTATTGTCTAGTTAGTGCCAAGATGGGCTAGGATTTATGTTTATGATTTTCTTTTTTTATTAATGCACAATAAAAACTAGTTCTGGCTAGCTTGCATGAAACACCTGGACTAGTGTGCTTTTTCCTAGCTGCTTTGTGTAAGGAGGTGTCCAAATACCCCAGGAGAGGGACCTCCCACCCCAATCATTTTACAAACAATATTAACCCTATTCCAAGAAGCTAACAATCTACTAAATTTGCAAGAGGCAATTATGACACCATCTGTAGTTTTAGTTCTTATATCACCAAGAGGTTATCTGGGTGTGGTACATATTCTGCCTTGTTAGTTGTGCAGAGCAAACAAACATGATTATAATTGCATTACAGTGTTATTTACTAAATGCATATTAGCACTGGAGCTTTGCTGTCCATATACTGTAGAATGCTAATCGCTAATGCCTAATCATTTTTATTTAAAAAAACATTTACTTATTTACATTGTGAAGACAAGTACAAGTAACATTTTATATTCCTTATAAGCCATTGCTATTTAAATTGCTATTCATTTTGAAACTTTAACGCTTCAGGTGAGTCAGAATGCTGGCATATTTATTCTCCTCTATGCAAACGTTGCATAATGCTGTATGAATTGTTGTCTAACAGCCAGTTAAGGGAGATGTGGTACAAAAGTATTCACTTTGTTACATGTTAGGTTCTTAGTATAAATAGGAGAGTGGAATGCAAACTCCTACGTTTAATTACTCACATTGGAGGCCATACACTGACAGAGATTCTGCACCTAGCATGCGGCTGGTACAAGTGTAGATGAGTGTAAAGATGCACCAAGAGGTATTTCAGCTTCTAAAGATGCTCACAGTGGGCTTCTCAGTCCTTGTACATGCAGGCACATGGCTGAACACCGGGAAAGGGCTTGTAGAGGAATTAGCATAAAGTCGCATACGCAAGACCTGCAAAAGGCGCACACACAGATGCTACAGGCCCAAAATGTGTTTTTCATGAGTATTGTCAGCATATAGGAGAGAGAACGTCGAGGTTCTTTGCACCAGATAAATGTATGTGTGGCTGAATCATTGGTGTACTGTACAACAGAAGAATGATTGGAGCTTGTAGGACACAGTTGTAAAATATTGGGGGGAACGTAAAAGCCTCCGATTTTACATTTTAATCAGTTTCATGGCAACTAAAACTCGCCAGATGACCGAAATTTAACACACAAGTCACTGCAAGATACTGGCACGATTTTTCACAAGTTCAGATTACAGTTCACCAAATGTAATGAGCTGAAAAGTTGAAAATGAAAAAAAAACACACTGAAAGAAAAATATAGAATACACGTGATATACAATATAGCTGCAATCACATCTATGTGGCATATTACCTTGGTTAAAACTGTAAAAAAAAAAAAGCATAGCCCCTAATTCTCCATTTGAGTGCATTTGACTAAACAGGGGGCACAAACTAAAGCTAGGTACACACTGACACATTGATTGGCCAATATATCTGCTGCCCCGTCGGCCAGTTTGTACCAGCGATATATCTCTGAATGACGTCGTTCACAGACATATCGCATTGGCTGTGCTGCACAGCCGATGGACAGATATGTCTGCAGATATATTTGTCCATCAGCAAATGTGTACGGACTGGCCCTACACCTGCAGCGGCACCTACGGCGAGGGGGGCGGACACGCCCCCGATCAGCGGGACCCGCCCCTCTCCTACACACTGAATACAGATGCTGGTTGTTCAGTGTGTACGAATAGCCATCGTCTGCAGATATAATGTATCTGTTTAGTGTGTACTCAGCATAATGTGCGACCCCCCATCCTAGAGATAACCTGACCGATGCTTAATTTCATCGGGCCTGTCCTGGTATCCCTTAGGCTTTGGGTACGAGGGTATTGACAAATTAAATTCTGCTATTTGCACCATGTTAGATTCTGCTCTTTGTCAGGTATGGGTCTATATAGTGTGACACAGTTAGGTTAGGGGGTCCCTCTCCTGGGTAGAGGACTCTTTCCTTACACACACACACAGCAGCAGGGAAGCAGCACACCAGTCTGGATGTAAGTACAAGCTGGTCGGCGCCAGTCTTTATTGTACAATGTCAGAAACATAAAGAAAACATAAATATAAATCCTAGCCCTGTCGGGGCACTAACTTCACAGGTAGTTCCCTCACTACCAGAACCTGGCAGGGCCTAATACCCTCGCCAGCAACAAAGCACAGCACAACACTCACAGTTAGGTTTCCAAGTGTCTCTGAGCAAACTCCCTGTCTGCTCTACCAGGTGAGACAATCAGCCCTCAACACACTAGGCTTATATTGGCCACTCTCAGGTGGAAAACTAACAAGCCTGATACCAGGCTGCGAGAACCAAAACCTGGAGTGGCCGTGAGTGGAGCCCTCCCTCTCCTCTCACCCACAACCCCCAGGTCCCAAACCGGCTTTTCAAAAAGCCGAAACTCAAGCCTGCTACACTGCAGACTTTCTCCTGGGGATTTTAAACACAAAGGACAGGAATCTGGGATAAATGTCCCTGCCACAGACCACTTTACCAGTGATCCTATCACATATCCCCCCCTTTGTTTCGACCTATGGGGCGGAACAACTGAAGCCCCCAAACAATGAACGCGTGACAACGCGTCTGCATTAAACAACAGGCCCCCTGGCCTGTGTTCCACCGAAAATTTAAAAGTTTGTAACGCCCACTTTATGGCCAACGCCTCCTTCTCCACTGTGGCACCGGGTAGGCATTGAATTTTGAAACACTGTTCAACTTTCGGAAGTCATTGCAGAAACGCACACTCCCGTCGGGCTTTGGAATCAACACAATGGGACTTGACCATTCACTATGTGATACTTCAATAACCCCTAACTCTAGCATATTTTTAATTTCTTTCGACACCGATGCTCTTGGTGCTTCTGGTAACCTATAGGGCTTTAGATTAACTTTAACCCCTGGGTCAGTGATGATGTCATGTTTAACGACCGAGGTTTTCCTAGGTACATCAGAGAACAGCACCCTATTTCTAACCAGAAACTCCTTGACCTCTCGTTGTTGAATTGCCGACAGGGTTTTTGCCACTGTCACTTCGGGAACTAAGGCCCCTGGACTTACTGGAGGGGCTCGGACGGCCGACAGTACCGTTCTATCTTTCCAGGGCTTTAACAGATTTATATGGTATATCTGTTCCGGCTTTCTTTTCCCCGGCTGGTAAACTTTGTAATTGACCTGTCCCACTCTTTCTAAGATTTCAAAGGGCCCTTGCCATTTAGCCAAAAGTTTATTTTCCACAGTGGGAACCAACACTAATACTCTGTCCCCAGGAGAAAAGCTGCGTAACCGAGCATTGCGGTTGTATACCCTCTGCCGTGCCTGTTGAGCCGGTTCCAGGTGCCCTCTTACTACCGGCACCTCTATAATAGGCACTGGAACTAGTGGACCCTTAAAATGTGGTCTGGGAGCATGATACTGACACTTAGGGCAGGATGCGCAAAAGTCAGATACCTCTTTATGAAGCCCGGGCCAGAAAAACCTCTGCATTATTCGCTCAGTGGTTTTCTCTACCCCTAGATGACCTTAGGGCAGGATGCGCAAAAGTCAGATACCTCTTTATGAAGCCCGGGCCAGAAAAACCTCTGCATTATTCGCTCAGTGGTTTTCTCTACCCCTAGATGACCTGCCGTTATACGACCATGGGCCAGATCCAACACTGTTCTTCTGTAGGCTTTGGGAACTATTAGTTGTTCCACAACATCTTCCCCCTTCTTAGTCACCTGATATAACCAATCCTGACACATTGCCATGTGGGGATAGGACAAAGGACTATCAGGGTCTATGGGTTTACCATCAACTACTTTTACATTCTCCCTGGCTTTTACCAAAGTAGGGTCATTCAACTGCTCCACGGCAAAAACCTCTCTTCTGACCTCTAAATCAGGCAGATGACCCACTGGTCCAACAACACTTCCCACCTCAATGGGGGGCACATCAGTTGGCGGGCCACCGTCACGCTCCGCATTCTCTAGTTCGCCAACCATAGTAGGAAAAGGGAATAACTCTGACTCAGAAGAAACTCCCTCCTCCACTATATCGACAACCTTCTCAAGTGGACCGGGGTTGTTCACTTCTGGAACAAAACGGCTTTCCCACAATTTCCAGAAGTGAGCAAAGTCTCTCCCCAATATTGCATCGTACATCAGACCAGGCACCAAACCCACAGAAACTATAGCAGAGCCACATGGTGTCTCGATGTTCACCTCGGCAATAACATAATATCGATTATCCCCATGTATGCAGGTCACATCAACAGTTTTCCCCTCACGCCGCAAGGGGTTCACCAGCTCAGCTTTTATAAATGTCACCAAGCTACCAGAGTCTAACAGTGCCTCTACTCGGTTGCCATCTACAGTGAGTACACACACATGTGCTTATCAGTCTCAGCCTGCCGGTCAGCCGTACAGGCTGTCTGTGCAAAGAAAGACCCCCTGCGGTAGACATGAGCAGTATCTCATTGCATAGGTTCAGTTGTATGTGAACAATTAGCGGAAATATGGCCGAAGTCACCACACCGGAAACACTGAATCATATTAATGTCTAGTCGTTTACGGGACAAGAACCTTCCTGGCCTGGCAGGCCTGTCTCCAGGTTCTACACCCTCAGTCTTAGGTACATCCCACCGCCCAGCACCCTTCTCCCCTGGAACAGTCTTACCAGGGTCTGTGGGAGTTCACCGGTGCGCCATCGGGGCTTGGTGGGGCATACTCCTCAGCTCCTCAGCCACCACGTACCTCTCCACTAGCTCGACCAACTGGTCCGCGGTCTTAGGGTCTGCATGGCTCACCCACTTGCGCAGAGTCGCGGGTAATAATCGCAGGTACCGGTCCATCACGACCCTTTCCATGATCTGTGGTCCCGTCAGCGTCTCGGGCTGTAGCCATTTTGAGGACAGATGGACGAGGTCATGCATCTGTGAACGTGGAGGCTTGTCCATATGGAACTCCCAGCGGTGGACCCATTGGGCACGAACAAAGGTGGTGACTCCTAAGCGAGTTAAGATCTCCTGATTTAGTTTTTTATAGTCCTTGGCATCAGCCAGGCATAAGTCGAAATATGCTTTTTGTGGCTCCCCAGACAAAAAAGGTGATACCAGACTTGCCCACTGCTCCTTGGGCCAACTCTCCCTTTCGGCCGTTCTTTCAAATGCGGCGAGATAGGCCTCCACATCATCGCCCGAAGTCATCTTTTGGAGGAAGTGACTGGCTCGTACGGAGTGAGTGGTGGTGGGAGGACCAGTATTAACATCTCTGGGCCGGGCGACCAGGTACTGTACCACCTCTCTTATGGCCTGGCTGTTTTCCGCTAAGGCCTGGTGGGTTTCCTCAATGGCGACCTGTTGTTGCCTGACGGATTCCTGCTGAAGTTTGTTAGTCTCCTGCTGAGCCCTGGTAGCTTCCTGCTGAGCCCTGGTAGATTCCTGCTGAGCTGCTGTAGCTTGGAGCAAGGCCTTAATAATGTCCTCCATTTTGTCCTGGGGTGTAGGTTGGAAGCTGAACCTTGCCTCTCTGAGCATTGGCTGATGCCTCCTCTATGGGACTCCAAGGACACAGTGTTATTTCCACACTCACAAATTGGGTGTCTGTCCCTTTAATTTTTAAATGGAAAGTTTTCCTCTTGCTGCAACTTTAGTGTGTGTGGTTGCCCACATTCTCCACCATATTGTGACACAGTTAGGTTAGGGGGTCCCTCTCCTGGGTAGAGGACTCCTTCCTTACACACACACACAGCAGCAGGGAAGCAGCACACCAGTCTGGATGCAAGTACAAGCTGGTCGGCGCCAGTCTTTATTGTACAATGTCAGAAACATAAAGAAAACATAAATATAAATCCTAGCCCTGTCGGGGCACTAACTTCACAGGTAGTTCCCTCACTACCAGAACCTGGCAGGGCCTAATACCCTCGCCAGCAACAAAGCACAGCACAACACTCACAGTTAGGTTTCCAAGTGTCTCTGAGCAAACTCCCTGTCTGCTCTCCCAGGTGAGACAATCAGCCCTCAACACACTAGGCTTATATTCGCCACTCTCAGGTGGAAAACTAACAAGCCTGATACCAGGCTGCGAGAACCAAAACCTGGAGTGGCCGTGGGTGGAGCCCTCCCTCTCCTCTCACCCACAACCCCCAGGTCCCAAACCGGCTTTTCAAAAAGCCGAAACTCAAGCCTGCTACACTGCAGACTTTCTCCTGGGGATTTTAAACACATAGGACAGGAATCTGGGATAAATGTCCCTGACACAGACCACTTTACCAGTGATCCTATCACAATAGTAAAATATTGTCTGCACCCAGCATGGGAAGAAGATAACTTTTTGTAAACAGTTCATATGCAAGGATTTAAACAAAGAACATCTGGGGAGTGGGAGGTAAAATTAGTCAAAGAAAACCAAGTTGTTCCCCACTGCATTATGTACTCATAGGACAGGGATCTATAGCAGGTAACATAAATATAAAATGAAATAAGGAACAATGAGTAAAATTAGTAATATAAAAATCTTCAATTTATGGGATCTATGTATCAAGGCAAATATGGGAGAAAGAATGGAGTATCCCCACTCTTTCATCTATAATTGCCTTGGGATGGGTGCTTTGTGTGGTTTACCATCAGGGGCATGGCTGGAGTTAGAGTTGGAAGCAGACCGAAGGCATTCATGCACAGCTATCATTACCATGTAACCTACTGGTCTGCTCTCACTTCTCTTCCCGCGCTGTAATCCTCTGTCACATCTGAGGAGGTGGAAGTAATCCCAAGAGATTGTGCTAAACGAGTGCTACTGTGGCGCATGATTTAAATGATAAATTTACCAGAAAAGGCTCAAGGACCGTAGTATGTTTTAAAATGTTTGGGTTAAATATGCTACTAATAACTCTTTCTTATGCTAGCTGTATAAAAAAATATAGACTCCCACAGAGGAAGTAGGATTTTGTATTAATATATAATATTAATATATAATATAATTTAATTTAATTGACCATACATATAATTCATGTCTAGGTTTAATCCTCGAGGTACAATGGTTTTAGATTGGTGCATTCATTACATTTCACACTTGTCTAATCCTCTCACCAGGATCCGGGGGAAACATGTTAAATATTCTTCAAATATAAACCCCTAGGATCACCGTGGTGGAAAAGCCTGAATTAATTCAACACTATATATGCCTGAAACCATTTATGATATTCCTGATATACCCTTTCATTCAAGTACTAAAACCTTGTCTATCAGCCAATATACAAGGTAATTCGATTAAATAGATAATAAAAGCAGTGTCACAATTGATGGATTGATTTAATATTGTATACTTGTATCTCATTGGGCTTTAACGTTATTGCCCCATTTCATATAAGTGTAAACTGCACAACCCTGTGTGGTGTATATGAAAATGACATGTTGTTTTGAGACTTGACAGATGCTTTTTACGTAAAACATTGGAACCTAGAATATTTTGAATGCTTTTTAATATTAGAAACACCCACTTGGTTGGCTTGGTGGTGTTTATTATTTTAAAAATTGGATCTGTTTGCAAGATAATCTTTGACTTTTTAAAACGTACATGACTACTCTATGTCCATGCGTGACTATATAATAATAAAGTGTATAACCCATTTCACAGGTCTACAATATTTTTCCATTTTCTCATCCTTCTTAAAGGATCCCTGCAGTATCAAACGGCCTGGTTATTTAAGTATCGCTATTGCAACAGCGTACGTAGTTGGACGATTGTTGCGTGGTATGCGAAGGCAGCCACCGCCATCGTACTGCGATCACACAGAGCATGTAGAGCCATCGCAGAGTGATTGACAGGCAGTGAGCGTTTGCGGGTGGTGACGGGGGAGTGGTCCGCGAAACGCAGGCCTGCATGTCTGTTTGAACATCGTTGCATGGCATGCATAAATTAGCCAGTGCGATTGCATTCGCAGCTTGTGTACTCATAGCGTACAATGAGGTAAGCAATTTCGAAGTAAGGTCAGGGCTGCTGTAATTCTGCGTGAGGGGCCGATGTTACTCAATGTTACGATGTATATGCAGGACTGCAAGGTACTACGGATGTGAAAAAGCAGTAGTGGGTGGCAGTGGGCGTCTCTATGCTGGCTGCGCGACGGCATTGCGATTGCATTCATTAGCATATTTCCGCAACAGATCTGCATGAGATATGGGGCTACGATCACAATAGCAATCCTTAATGAATCAGGCCCGATGTTCTATATTTCCCTAAGTTCAGTTACTGCTCTAATAACCCTTAGAGACAAACTTACAGATAAACTTTTCTCTTATTATACCAATATGTTTGATAGAAACATATGTATATGTACTGTATTTAGATCTCAAAAACTTGCTTCTCTGAATATTTTCTATCTAGTGTGGATTTGCTGTTTGCTTCCAAAATACTACACTTACTAGCAATGAATATAAACTTTACATTTAATAATTCTTATTAGGACACACTGGGAACTTATTACATGTTTAAATCCCAGCTTCAAAAATATATAAAATATTGTCTACAAACCTATATCAAAACATCTATAGTGGTTCTAAATGACCAGATAAATATTTCTTCCTCATAACCTAATTAGCAAATTTACATAGCTGGCGGCAAAATGTGTACCCATCGCAGTACCACAATTTTCATGGTAAAACAAATTTTCTTAAGACCAGGGGGTTTATTTATGGGTACACAAACAGAAGTGTTGGGTTTTACAACCCAAAACTTCATAAATAAACCCCTAAATATTATAGACTCAAGTATAAATTAAACTGGGATACTTGGTAGTTTATTTCCCATCATTTAAAATTGGGAAACAACTTCCAGACCTAAACTGTGTTATACAGAGTGAATAATATAGTGAAAATATTAGTAGCAGAACTTAGGGCCTGATTTAGGTGTGAAGGTAAATGCCATCGCAGCTGTAATCTCTCACAGATCACAATTGCGAATATATGCTAATGACTCGATTACCGCCCAGTGCTTAGAAACGCCCACTGAAAGTATCTCCACTCACACTCAAAATAGGAAACATTGAAAACATTGATCATCAGAATAACTTTCTAAGAAAATCTAAGCTGTCACAGATGGAATCGGTATGTAATGCCGCCGGATGTATTGCCAGCGAACGAAATACCGATGCTAGAAGCCCTAACCGTCCGGATCCTGACTGGGGATGGTAAGTAACCTAACTCTCCCCCCCATAACCCTGCCTTAGTGGTGCCTATCCTTAACCTCCCCCCGTTGGTGCCTAACCCTAACCTCCCCCCGTTGGTACCTAACCCTAACCTCCCCCCGGTGATACCTAACCCTAACCCCCCCTTCCTGCACCCTAAACCTAACCCTCCAGGGGGGTGCCTAACCCTAACCTCCCCCACTTCCCCTAGCCTAACCCTGACCCTCGCCAGGGAGGTGCCTAACCCTAAGTTCCCCCAGGAGTGCCTAAAACTAACCCCCCCCCACGGCTAACAGTCCCTGCTTACCTTTGTTCGGGATGCCGGGTGTCAGGATTTTGGCATCTGGCTAAAGATAGGTGTCAGTATTTAGACACCTATCTTTAGTACAGAGTCGGGCTTCCAGCGTCGGGATTCCGATGTCCCTCACAGACATAGCATGTCTCCAGACATGCAGAATGTTCTCCTGCTGTGAGTAACAACACTGTGGCTAATTTATGCATGCCCAGAAAACAGTGTTTAAACGGTCCAACATGCCAGCATTTTTCAGACCACCCACCGTTACCTCCCCGAACACTGACTAGCTGTCACTCGCTTTGAGATTGAATCCTCTACATGAGCATAATCACAAAATAATCACTGCGCAGTGTGGCTTACACACATGGGCAATGACTAAAATTCACTTAATCTACGAAAATATCAGATTGGGTTTACATCTGACTGTTATATGGAGTATCTCCCACTAAGGGAGGAGTTGTAGCTCCATAATAGGCAGGGCCATAACTAGAGAAGTTTGGATTTAGCTAGAATGAAGAAGTATGGGATCAGCAGACTCCAAAATGCAAAAATGGGCAACAAATTTGTAAAATTTAGTTGTAATGCCCTGGGATGGCTGGCAGATCAGTGCTGTCAACATCTCTACCAGCCCCCCTAGTGAATAACTTCTAGTTACAGCCCGGCAAAGAAGACAGTTGCTTGTGGCTTACTAGAACATGAGATAAACAATTGTATCTTACCAATGGGACCTGGATAGGTGAACAGTAGTCAAAACCAGGGTTCTGAGCTCAGACATTTCTTCCCTAAAGATGAAAATGAACAGTTGTGATGAAGACTGTGCTACACTCTACAGTTAAAAGACACTTAGAAATGACATCTTACAAAGGAGATGGGGCTTCACTAATGAGATCTTCTCCCTGATCCCACTAACATCTTAACATGCCCTGATACAATACTGCATACATTCCATACCCTCTGATGATGGATTTTCCTTGGGTCACTTTAGTCCCATAGTATGCATGCAGCAGATGTGCAATATAACTGTATATGGGGAAAGCTTGCGTCCTGCTTACTAGACACTGCTGACCCATGTATCAGTTGTGCTCCTTACACATCCTCCATGTTATCACGCTTTATAGCCCCTGGCAGAGACAGCAGCTGGCATTCCTGCATAAGTGGCATCGCCTGATACATCATGGAACAACCACCTTGAGGTTCAAAATACAGTATATATGCTGTCAATTCACTGGTAAGAATGACTAATATGTTTTATATATTTTTATAACGAGTGACGGGATGACAATAAGCAATATTATGCCTCCTGCTTAGCAGGCCAGCATAAGAGTCATAGGTATCTGCTAGCATATGTCCTTTGTTTAATATGGGGTATCTACCATCCTCCATCAAAACATTTTATTATATTAAAAATACTACAGAAATGCCAAGGCATATCTATTGATCCCTTAGCACAGTGGTTCCCAAACTTTATTGAATCACGGCGCCTAGACTATCAGCATTGTTTTCACGGCACCCCTAAGCCAAAAGTTTGTTATTCAGAAATTCAGGAAAAATGTTGTAAAGTGGAGTATATTGTGCTTACCTGTCATCCATAGGTTCAGTTATGTGGTGGTGGGCAGGGTGGTGCTTCTGTTTGTCCACATATTTACATTATATTGACCATATATAATTTGATTTGGTGCTGGACCACCATCCTGAGGCACCCCTGCAAGTGTCCCGAGGCACCCCAGGGTGCCACAGTGCACAGTTTGGGAACCACTGCCTTAGCAGTACAATATGTACATCATACTAAATACTTTATTCCCCCTTTAGTAAGGTACTGCACAGATTGTAGACTTCTGTACATTAAAAGATCTGTCACATTCATCAATTATGTACTGTACCTTGGTTTCATTTTCTATCTCGCATCATATTGTTTTCTTTCATAAACGCTACAGAAATGACAGGAAAACTTTCAAAACTTTGTAAAAGTATTTTGAGACCGCACTGTGAGATAAATACAGTTGAGGCCACCCACGCTCCATCTGGCTGGTTTGGAGTAATAACGTGAGTCCTATACTCATATTCTGGGATTCTTGATTGTAGAATATTTCAACTGTCTATACATATATACCGGGAATTGGAGGAATACCACAAAGAGAAATCAGATAAGTGCTGAGTTATGTATGCATCTGGCTACGGTTTACAATTTGTCTAATGTTATCAATAATTGATTACCCATTTTAACACCATATGCAGTTGCCTTTGTCGTTATTTATTAGAGTTAAGTTATAAGCATTATGATTAATAAAGGTGTTTATGGCAGGGGGTACAAGCCGGCTTCTGCCATTATAGCTTATGCCCAGGGGCACACCCTTACCCCTAAATACTGCCAATCTGTAACCAACACACTTCTAAATTCCCACTAATATATCATATACATTTGGCGATTTTTAAAATCAGAAATCCTTACTGATTCTGATATGGACTTTGTATGCTAACCACATGTTACTAAATTACATAACGTTGCTTAGTTTTAGTCTGAACTGCTGTCTGCGTGATGCATTTATGTATCACACTACAGTTTGCAATTAGTAAGTGAGAGCAGATGGTCTCATTTTTAGGAGTTGTATCATTAATTAATGTCAGAGTGCCCAGAATCTGCTCCCCTGGAGTTAGTTGGGCTCATTGTAACACATTTACTTTCATTTTTCTTCCTGTATTTTGGTGCAGTTGTTTGATCATCACTTTCCCAGGTAGGTCCCTAAAAACACTGCACCCATGTTTACAGTCTGCTGATTTTAAAATTAACATTTTTTTACCTTCTCTCCTTGTACCTATCACAGTTCTGTTTCTGCGTATTTTTTTTATATCTGATGAGTAACAGTACCTATGGGAAGGATATTATTCCATGAGCATCTGATTCTATCTGCGGAGAATGCAAACACTTTACATAGACGCATGGGGCTGGAGACTGCTCTCCTATGTCAGTGACGGCAATGAAATCTGAGATTTTGCTAAAAGCCTTTAGATGATGTAATAAGTAATGTTAGGTATGGGGTATTTATTTAGACTGATTTAACACCATCATCGCCTGTTCTTAGACTCAAATTGACATTGATACTGTGAAATGATCCAGGAGCAGATTTCCTATATGTAATGAAGATAGACTTTAATTAATGAATAATATATATTATAATTGGCTAGTTTTGAAAGTGGACAAGCTCTACTGTGCTGACTCAATGTTACTCCGCCAGGGAGGCTTTATTCATTGTTCTTTGATGGTCACCAACTTAAGTACTGCACATCCGTAGTGCCATGTTGTCACTTTGTTAGAGCACCACAGTGGGAGACAGTAGTTTTCCATTTAACTCCAGAGAGACCTGCAAATACCTGCGACCTAGATGCTTTCCAGTGATCCTGCACCTCTACCCGCTACCTTCATACACTCATTGGCTGGTGAACGGTATAAAACCCTGCCCCGCTCAGGCTCTGCTCCATCGACCAGTGTGTATAACAGTGAGTATGGCTGTACCTGCCATACCTTCAATAAAACCTCTACACTGGTTAAGTAATTGGGCTATTCATAGTCACAGGGCATCTGCTGCTGTGTACAGAAACCCTGCTACATCACCAAGCCTGTACACACATATTTAGAACAAGCAGAAATAATGACACACCTTTATTATGCTGATATACAATTTAAAGCTGCAACTATAGCAAGAGTTTCAGGACATTTACTGTATGGGCTGCTGCAGAATTGTAGTCATATCCGTTTTGTAGATGGATCTCACGATTTTGAGCACTGTGCAAGTTCTGTAGCTAAGCGTATGCAACCGTGAACAAGTATGGTTCATTCAGTAGTGTACGCCACTCAGTCGCATCACCAATTGCGGATGAAAGGATGTAACTGAGTGGCAATGGGGTATTCACACGTATATATATTTCTAGAACCCGGTGTAGGGCTGGTGCAAGTGCACACTAATAGTGATGTCAGCTATTTTGTACAATTGTATGGATCGGGGTGGTGAGTCACATAGATGGCAAGGATGGATATCTGCATTTAGTTCTGTGCACGCAGTGTGGGTGTTTCTGCAGCCGACTTACCAGTAAATGCGAATCAGCCCCTTACAGTTGTTTAACCTTGAGCGCTAATGTATCCTGGATTGCCCAGTGTAGGCCTGGATTTGCCAATAGGAATTTGTAACTCAGGATATTTCCTACAATTCAGAGTCCTGATGTACTTGTGTTATCAAAATTAGCTTGGATTGGATTCTGTGACAATTATTGGCATTTGGAACACCCCATAAAATAAGGGTGCCTACACCTGTTCTACACTTTTTTTAAATCAGCACCAAAAACTACTAGCCCTGAATTCCGAAAACTAGGTAAAGTCTTGTCAATTCTTGCACTGTCACATTGGCATGCTGACAAGACCTTTATTATGTGATGATAATATCGCTCTATAGTGATTGGGAGGGTCTATTCATTATCCCTTAATTTCTACAAAAGTAGGTGAATATTGCCATTCATTAAAAAGGTAATACATGAGATATCACTGATCTCTCCTGCTTACCTTTCAGTCCCGATCTGGCCCAGTGTCCCCATACAATATTATGGAAACCTAAATTCTACAAGCTCAGAAAATACTGTGTTTTCTGGAACTTGAAACCGGGAACCTACACTATCTTCAGATGGTGTTGATTCCTGGACCCCACTTCTTCCTGTGGGAAAGGGGGTTTGGATTGCGTAAAGGGATCCTTTCGGATCCTTCTGCCCCTGTTCGGCCCCCCTGCAGGACATCCGGAACTTCATGCGCATGTGTGAAACCCAGTTCACGCATGTGCACTAACACTGCCGGGTCAGACTTGGCATTTGTCTGTACTTGGCATTGCTAAGTTTCATTGCTCACAGAAGTAGCAGTGATAAATGGTGTACGCCAACTAATGTCATGCAAATTAACATGGTGAAAACTTGGCGCTCGTGTTACCCCTTGCAGAATAGTTGCCTAGGATGCCAATGATAAACGAATACCTAAAATACTGACTTCAGAAGTTTTAATGACCTTGCAGCTCTCCCATGCATTGCGCCAGTCGCTGACATGAAGGAGAAGCTGGCCAGCAACTGCTCCTCCATGTCAGTTTTTACGCTGTTGATATGACACTTATAATGTGGCACTCTCCCAATCTAAGAAGCCAAGGATGCCACCTTCACCTCCTGATGAAGTATACTGGGGGCTTGCACTTTCTCTGTCTACAGTACAGTCAGTGGCATGTCTATAATGTGTGGAGGATGTCTGCACACCTTGCACCCAGATCAGACCCCACTATCTGCCATGCAGTTGGTTCTTCCCTATGTAATCTGCCAGGGGCACCATCTTTCTGGTGATATCTTCTATCTTCTGCGCACTCGCCATCTTCTGGGAAATAAGATGGAGTTAAAAGGGAGAGGGGCATGTAGTGGGGGCCTGCTGCACACAGAAACTCCCAGGTGATAATACGCCTCTGAGTGCAGACCAGAATAACTTGCTTGACTTCAATCAATTAAGCCCAGTACAATTCACAGCCGCTGACTCCTTCAAACCTATAAATATCTTCACACCTAGAATTCGTGAAGTTGATTTCTGATATATGTGGAAATGTGGAGGTTTCGTTTTTGTAACTTATTTTTTTTCTCAAGAAATGTACAGGCTGTGATATATATTGAGCTGTCATAAAATCCCATAATTCCGCTTTATTGGAACCTTACATATGGGGGAGTAATGAAGCAACTGGAGGAAATATTGAGCACAAACCTCATATTTGTAATAAATGTACTTCACTTACTACCCCTCCAGGACTTCACTTTCATTTAGAGCTTCTTTTCTATTAAATGTCTGAAACCAGCTCTGAATGTTCCGAAAGCAGGAAATATTTGCAGATTTTTTATATAAATCTCGTACACAAACACCGATTTCTCCTTTATCTGTTCATTTTGTAAAATGCGACTAAATAATGCTCCCAAAAGATAATGCTCCAAATAACAGAAAAAAACCTGGAAATCCTAAATCCTAGTATTATTTAAATGAGTCAAAGGGGTGTTCACTGAGCAGATGGCACAGGTCTGTTCCCTCTCCAGGACATGAATTCTCTGACCCTTTTGAAAGCCCATAGATTGAGTCTTGTCTCCATACAATCAGCAGCGACTGCCGGTCCACCAGCTCTGATTGGCTTGTGACCAGCTTGCGAGCGGCGCTGTGTCTCTAGTCTCAAGGGCTGCTGCGGGCAGCTGGCCTGCAGTGCGGCTCCAAATCAACACCTGCTGATGCAGGCACACAGAAGAACAAGGTAAGAGGCGCCAAATCCTAGTTTCGGCCCTGATTATGTGACACGCTTTGCACCTTCTGCAGTACAGTGCAATTCTAGGTGCATCATAAGCAATGCAATAAAAACCTTAACCACACAAGAGTGATGCATACAATATCCAGCAGGGCCGTAGCTAGGGTAGTGCGGCCGGTGCCATCGCACAGGGCACCGCAGGGCAAGGGGCGCTGTTTGGGCCTGTCAATTTTCCTGTCTATTATCATTCTCACTTGTAGATTCCTCTTCTTTTATCTCCAGCATCTCCTGACCTCCCCTATCTATTCCCTGGACCTTCCCCATGAGGCCATTTCCCTTTTTTGGGTGCATTATGTCTCTTTGAAAAATTAGGGGGTCGCCAATGCGCTTTCTGGCACTGGGCACCAAAAAGTCTATGTCACGCTGGGAGGCGGGTTTTTTGAAAGCCGAGGTCTGAGGCTGTGGGAGGAGGCAAAGGCAAGGGGCCTGGACGTATGATCTCCGCATCCACAAGTCTTGGTCGTTGGCTAGACCTAGTCAATGGTGCGGAGTCTAACTCACAAGGAGGTGTTCGCCAGTGACCCCTCCAAGCGGGATATAGACTTGTTTGGCTCTCTGTAAGCAGATCGCGGTCCTTTGACTTGGTGACCAAGGCCTGCAGGGAAAAGAGAATCAAAACACCCGTGGCCCAAGGGTAATGCCTGGAATAGGCACGTGGGGAGTGGGATAGAACTCCTGGCTGGAGAAAGGCACTTGAGGTGCTGGCTAGAGAGGTGTGGAGATTTATTGGTAGGCTGAGGTAACAGCTGGATATCCCACAAAGTATATACTGGATTGCTGGTAAAGCACTGTGGTGAGATGGAGGGTTAACTTGCACACAGGCTGTTGATTAGTAAAGTCACTGTGGAGAGATGGAGGTTGAACTTGCACACAGGCTGTTGATTAGTAAAGGCACTGTGGAGAGATGGAGGTTGAACTTGCACACAGGCTGTTGCTTAGTAAAGGCACTGTGGAGAGATAGAGGTTAAACTTGCACACAGCCTGTTGATTAGTAAAGGCACTGTGGAGAGATGGAGGTTAGCTGCCACACAGGCTGTTGATAGTAAAGGCACTGTGGAGAGATAGCTCAGAAGCTCTGGAAGAAACACACTGGAAGCACGGGAACCTGGAACGAGACTCCTCTAGTTACACTAGTGGCGACAATGATTGTTCAGGCAACTACCTGGAGCACAGGAGCCGGATATATACTACTGGAAGCCTGCTGATAGGCCCACAGCGTCAGCTGACTAGCCGGGCCACTCAGGGAAGGAAATACTGACATAGGGAAAGTGTCATGGCGGCACCCATGACGGAAACTGCGATCCCCACTCACCGGGTCGCCTGACACCACAGCTACAGGGTGAATGCTCAGCTCCTCCCACGTCACCGCGCCAGCCGCCCGACTGCCCGGGAAGTCAGAGGAAGCCGGCGGGACGGTAAGGGACAGCCGATCCCCGGCTGAACTCTGACAGTCTAGTTACAGCTCTGATATTCAGTGTCTGCTCACACTCAGAATGTGCATATTCCTGCACATCCGCCAAGCTGCATTGTTGCAGTAAGTTCAAGGTACTTTAAAGGAATCGGTATGATAACCCGGCTTCCGCATGGCCGGGAGTTCGAATCCCGGCAGCGGCAGCCCGACAAAACAGTAGAGCCCGGCAGCGGAAGCCCGACAGCGCTGGAAATCCCGATCGTCCCCAGGTAAGTATCTACTACCCTAACCTAACCCCCTAAACCTCCTTAGGGGTGCCTAACCCTAACCTTCCCCCCTGTGCCTAACCCTAATCCCCCTTCTAAGTGCCTAACCCTAACCCCCCCTTCCCCGCTGCCTAAACCTAAGTCCCCCGGGTGGGTGCCTAACCCTAAGTCCCCCCTGGGGGTGCCTAACCCTAACCCTCCCTCTCCCTAGCCTAACCCTAACCCTCCCGGGGGGGTGCTTAACCCTAAGTCCCCCCCGGGTGCCCTAAACCTAACCCTCCCCCCCGCGGCAGTCCACTCGCGGCACCCGGCATCCGCTCGATCGGGATGCCGGGCGCCTGTCTCCCAGGTAGATGACACATGATTAAAGGATTATATTATGTACAAATAGGGTACTGTAAAACTTTAGCATGTACTACTAGCAGTGTCAAACCACACACCCTGGCACAACCCAAGGACATATAATGTGCTGCACTACTGTTTTAGCCTAGCATCAACCTAGTTATTATAATATTGTGTTTTCTGACATAACAATGGCCCGTACGCTACCCTTGCAGAGCTGGATGTATCTGGAGCATTTGGCTCAGCATACTATGCAAAACACATATTTTATTATGGGTGCATGTTATGCCTCACGTTTTACGTAATATACATCCAGTTCTAGCTCCACACTACCCCCCGTCAGGGCCACCAAGACTTCCGGGGGGCATAGGTGCTGGGGGGCTTGATCACAGGAGGCCACAGCTATCATCTATGCACCCTCATTCAGTATGAATATCTTGTGCATGAAGGCAGGTGGATGGTGACTGCATCAGGTGGCATGGTTACATCTGATGCCTTACGAAGTCCCAGGAAATCTGTACCCATCCACCCCTTATTGTGCCCCTGTCACCGTGTCTACTCGAACATGTTTACAGTTACACCCATGTAAATTTATCAGGAGGCACTGGTTAGGTGGAACAGGGTCTGTATGGTGGTACGAGTAGTACTGTACTGTATAGTACATTGGTTATAGAGCTGCTATGGTGCTCCAATGGTAATATGAGTTCTGTATTGTGACCTAGTGAAATGTGCTGCATTTGCTATCATGGGATTTGAAAGTATAGTGGAGTTCAGGGCTGCCATCAGGAATTGTGGGGCCTGTAACTGATAAAATAGGCAGCCCCCCAGCCTTGTAGTGTCTCCCCAGTTCCAGCCAGCATCCATTCTGTCTCCCCAGCCAGCCCTCTTTCTGTCTGTCCAGTCAGCACCCCTTCTGGTATTTCAGCCAGCCCCCTCCAGTCAGCACCCCTTCTGTCTCCCCAGCTAGCCCCCCTTCTGTCCCTTCAGCCAGCCCCCTCCCAGTCAGCATCCCTTCTGTCTCCCCAGCCAGCCCCTCTTCTGTCTCTAGTGAGCACCCATTCTTTCTCCCCAGCCAGCCCCCTTCTGTTCCCCCTATTGTCTCCCCAACCAGCCCCTTTTGTCTCCCCAGCCAGCCCCTCTTCTGCCTCCACAGCCAGCCCCCCTTCTGTGTCTCTAGCCAGACCCCCTCTGTGTCTCCAGCCAGACCCCTTCTCTGTCCCCACCCCAGCCCCCCTAATGTCTTCAGCCCCAGCCAGCCCCCACACTTACCTTCTACTTGTTGCTGAGTTCTACTCCTCACATGATGCGGCTCTTCTCTTTCAGCAACGCGGTGTGACATCATGACGTCACACGCTGGGTCTCTAAAAAACCAACTTTAGTGCACAGCGGTGGGCGGACAAAAGGTGGGGGGCGGTGGGCGGGCAGCAGGCAGGCCGGTGGGCAGCGGGATTGCGGGCAGGCCCCCTGTTTGTCCGGGCCCAGGACTCCAGTCCCAGCAGTCCCACCCTGTTGGCGACCCTGGTGGAGTTTAGTGTGCATTATTTTATATTCCCATAGGCCCTATGATATAAATGTGATCATGACTCCAGAACATATCCCTATGTGTTTTCTGGGATACGTTCTCTTACGTGCAACAATTCTTGATACAAACATTTTTTTAATTCAGAATAAGCAGAAATGTTCCCCTCTTTATGGAACTATTTTGTGCATTTATGTACAGTATATCTTAAAATGTTATTTGTGCCTCTATGCATAGTGTGACAGGTGAAAATGACTGTATAACATTAAAGTCAACTTTAATGATTTAAAGGACATTTAACATTTCCATGGTGGCGCAGAGTATTAATAATAAATATAGAAAATGCTTCCACTTGTCTTTGCAATGCGGTGTTCAGCAGACAGATGTATACTCATGGGATAACTGGACACTGTGCAAAATGTAAATGGGATAACTGGACTTATTGCAAAATGTAAATGTATCTATAGTGATTAATGCTGTTTTCATTTATCTTCTGCAGCGCATTAATCATGGAATAGACAGTATATGTAAACAGCTTAAATTAAATTGCAAAATATATCAAAGGGAAAGTAGATGATATTTTAATACTCCAATAAGTTTTTTCTAACTTGTAATAGACAAAATGACTCCTAAGAATTTCTATTTTCTATTTGCTTGTTTGTTACAAGCTTATTTTATTATGTGTGAAACATATGGTATCTTTGTTGAAACCCTTAATGTACTTAAATATCTTTTTTAAAAGATCAGCGCCATCTTTCGTCAAAGCTGTGAGTTAAGTTTTTGGTTTCATGAAACATGAATTTCACCAAAATCGAAACAATTTATAATATTTAAAAATAAACTGATACAAACAATGAAAACGTTTTTCATCTTTACAGGGTACATTTAAGAATGTATCGATGACTTTCTCTGTGCGCAAGTTATATTCCATTTGTAACCGTAGGACTAGATTTAGGGGCCTACTTATTAACATTTTTTTTATATGGACTTGAACATTAACATCCCTAATAGCCACATATTGCGGTGATTTGGAATGTGTTTTTAGGACTATGTACAAAGGACTAGGACTAGGCACAAACTCTGGGACCCGAGCTTTGATAAGTCGTTTCCACATGGTTAAAGGACAGAATTAATTTGAAAAATAGGCCCCACAGATGTATCACTATAAGTATATGCATTTCTATATTGCACATGCATACCAAAATGCATCCGTATTTATATCTGAGCATTTCTTTAGACTTGCAGTCCCTTACGGTTGGAGAGGAAAAGCAGGCCGGGCATTGTAAGTTTAGTACAATAAGAAGAACATGTACCAATAAGTGTAGCATGCTTCTTGGAGATGTAACCAATGAGAATCGGGGGCATCTCCAGGTGTAGTTCTTAATATGTGTATCTCTTGCAGGTACTGGAGACCTTTTGTAGTGATACCTGCTTATGATGATGACACCAGTAGCACATCCTAGCTGTTTATGTATTGACGCCTATAGCATTACTTAATTTCTTACCAAATAAGCTACATTGGGCCTGTTTTAGAGTTGCATGCAATTCTGCCACTAATGTGTCTGCATTGCGTGCTCAGAAATAATTGTAGATTTTAGCCTGTGTTCACCACGTCTATGCAGCCATAAGGCCCCTATTGATTAGCTTGTGAAAATAGCAATCATTGTTATCAGCGCACATTTGGACCAACCCTATACCTGCTGCAAAGCATCTGTCATCAGATGGATCCCCGGGTATGCTTACCATACACGTCCAAAACATGTCCTGAGAACATTTAGCGGCCCCACATGTAATAGCCTGCTACTTTTGCCGGCAGCAGTGAGATTTCGGCGATATAGCTTCTAGATTTAAAGCGGGAATTTATACGAAGGCAATCCCAGCCTTAATACAAAACAACTAATCACATTTGGCCCGCTGGTGCTTGTGATCATTATCATCATCTGCTATTTGCACCTGTCCCTAACAATCCACAAACAATGCAGCGTTCCAAAGCGTATAGTATATGCGCTTATTCCCCACTCTGCATTTGCTTACAGCTGAGCGAACATGCCCGTGGAGAGAGAAAAAATTACCAGCTCCTAACTGTCATGTTACAGGTTATGTTTGAAAAATGACAGTAAGGAGCTGATTGGTTGGTAGTTTATCTCTCTCCCCTTAATCACTTTCCAAGGCTTAGTACATCTCCCCCAAAGTTAGAATGTCCCTGTCCTGCCTATCGTAGCCCATTCAGACATAGCAGACGTAAGCGGCTGAATCAGACACAAAACCCCAGGCAGGCGCCAGCTGTTGCGACAATTACTCTCCATCAGCCCCTTAAAGCAGTCTCAATGACATCACAATTTAAAAAAAGTTGTCTTTATGCTGCTGTGTGTTCCGTTTACTCACTGCAGATGACTTCCTTGGAGCTTGAGCCTATTATCGTTGCCATACCTAAAAACAGTCACAACAAGCAGCTCCAGTGTTTTGTGCATGACAGAATAATGGTCTGTGTAAACCAACCCCCCAGACATTAATGATCATTATTCCCACAGGCCCACTGCTCTCCTTTGCTATTTCCCTTAGTCTTCTGCATTTTTGTATGGTTCAATTATTAATCATCATTTTCTATCAGAAATATGGCATAAGTGATGAATTAAACAGACTAGGAGGCAGTGGGCTGAAGCAGCTTGTATATTTTATTCTGACAGATTGTCAGGGGAACAGAAGGATTTTTTTTTAGAGTGAGCTAGTTGTAGCTTTAGATCCAATTTTTTGTGCCCTCTAATTAAGGTAGACAACATGCACATTCATATTTATGGTCAGTGCCGCCATCAGGGGGTACAGCCGGTACTAATGTACGGGTCCTGGGCTCAGAGGGGTGGGGGCCTCAGCCTGCTGTATATTGCTTCTTTATACCAGGCAGACGCTTTCAACCTGCATCAGACACTGTTAGGGTATTGTGCTAAATATTTAGGTGGAACTGTCTTTAATGGATTGAGGAGATGGACATAATAATTTACATTTTAACAGAGCTATAGTAGAATGTCACCTTAACACTCACCATTGTTTCGATTCCTGGTTCATATCTAAAAATTTTTAATTTAAGGTGTAGTGATCCTCTAAGTTTTAACTGTAGGTTACTGTAGCTTTCTCCTTACACCAAAATGTATCAAGCCTTGGCGAGAGATAAAGTGGATGGAGATAAAGTACCAACCAATCAGCTCCTAAGTGTCATTTTTCAAACACATCCTGTAAAGTGACAGTTACTGTAGGAGCTTATTGGTTGGTACTTTATCTCAGTCCACTTTATCTCTCTTCGAGGCTTAGTACTGTACATAGACCCCAAAAGGCTTCAAGGATGTTTTCACTAGATCAGTGGTCCTCAAGTACCCCCTCAACTGTTCATGTTTTCTGGATTTGCATATGTGGAAACAGGTTAGATAATTAGTGGCCCAGCAAAATAGATCATCTAGCCTGTGCATGACTAAAGAAATTCAGAAAACATGACCTGTTGGGGATACTTGAGGACTGGACTGCACTAGATCAATTTTCCTGCAAAGGATAAAGTGACATGGTATTTGCAAAAAGCAGGCTAGATTACAGTTACTCATAGAGCCGCTGATGTACAGTTGGGTGCATTTTGCATGAAAAACACAGAAGCACAAAGAAATTGCTGGTTTAGTAGTTATTATCTGGGGATCAACAGACAAAAACAACCTATACTAAGGAAATCGTTAGCAAATTCAAAGTTAGACATTAGCTAATGATCTCCCCCATCTAGGCATCTATAAACACAGGGGTCCCCTTATTTTATGCGGTACAAGAGGTGTCCACATACACCTATACTGAAATCGCACCAACTAGCCCAGTTTCTAACTAATGCTACAAAAGAACAATGCACGAGTACCATGGACACTGACGCTGGCATTGCATGCAGCAGCTGTGTGCGGGCGCCAACATGGGTAAAGAGACAAAAGACTGAGGCCCAATACTATTGAGCCATGTAGCTTTTTGCTTAATGTGCACCTTTATACTAACTCCATTGAGACAAAACTACTACTCCTGAGCATGGCTGCCATCAGATATTGTCAAAAGCACTTTACAGTATTCACCATTTTGGGCAAATTGTTTTTTTAATGTGATGAAAAATAAACAAACTGAGGCTATTTTCAGTAAATTCAAAAATGATGACTCTGTAATCCTTCCGGGCATGCACACGCCAATGCTCAAGTCAAAGAGGACCCTGGGAGGGATCGTATTGGATCCCTCCCAGGGAACGATAAGAAAAGGAGCCCATGGGGGGCATATTCAATTGGACGCGAGTTTCAGCGAGGAAAAAACCTTGCGCCCCTCGCGCCCAATTTTGGATTACCACGGGTATGCACGCTCCCAATACCCGCGGTATCCAATAAAAAAAAAGTGGTTGCAGGGTTTTCAGAGCTGAAAACCCTGCGCCGCGTAAAAAAAAAAATTACACTTACCTGCCCGGGGTCTCCGGTGGTCTCTGAGGCTCCCGTCCATCTTCTCACTAGGGAGGGGGCTGCTGGGAAGCTCCAGGGAGGCACAAGGTTGCTCAGAGATGTAGTTCTCCTATCGCCCATTACGGGGGAGCATACTCACACTGGACACACACACCTGGGGTCACACACACTCACACACACACTTATTCACACACACACACACACTGGCATACTCACCGCTGCTGCAAGAGACCGGGTCCCGACGCTGGATGCAGAAGACAGCACTTTGGAAGGTGAGTATTACTGACTAAGGTACGGTAATTGGAAATTTTCAATTGCTTAAGTAGTCACTAGGAGGGGTGCCGCCGGGGTCCCAGAGCATTTCCTGACCTTTTTTCCTAAAATTGTGCCATTGGCAATATCCAGTACAGAAATACCACTATTGTTTTACCAGGAACCAAGAAGATGCTGTCCAAGATGTATGAAAATACAGTGATTATTAAAAGGAAGAGCCTATAGAAACCTCCCATCATACTGGGCCCGATTCAGAGAAGGAAACAATGCGGATTTTTCCGCAGTTGAGCAATAATTGGTGGTAATGTCGCTCACAGTGAGAATTTATTTGCAAAGTGATTGACAAGCAGCGACAGTTTGTGGGAGGCAACAGGTAGGTGGCGACTCAAATGAAAGCCTGTCACGACTGTTTTGGGGACAAGTCTCTGCATGCAACTGCGATCTTATATGCAGTCAAAATAGTGCCAACGCCTCAGTTTTCAGCACCCGTTCTGCGTGGTCAAAGGGTTAGGTTACTCAGAAGTCCAATAATGAACTGATCCGTGAACCAATGCTGAGTCTTTGTATGCAGTCGCTAAGATTTGCGAAGCCTCCAGTGGGCATCTCAATACGAATCTTGGCTGCTGCGCCATTTTCAGAATTTTGCACATCTGCTGTGTACAAATTCACAGGCCCACTGTTATGAAAGAAATATGTTACATAACGTGTAGACCAGTGGTTCTCAAACTCGGTCCTCAGGACCCCACACAGGTCACGTTTTGCAGGTCACCCAGTAGGTGCACAGGTGTAGTCATTACTCACTGACACATTTTAAAAGGTCCACAGGTGGAGCTAATTATTTCACTTGATTCAGTGTGGAGACATGGAAAACATGCACCGTTTGGGGTCCTGAGAACCGAGTTTGAGAACCTGTGGTGTAGACTATTGAAAAATGTATAATAGCAAATATTTGCTTACTATGCAAAATACACTTGTATCCTGCTTATTGATGTGTGGCCACCATGTGAAACATTCACAACTGCCGATTTCTGTATTGCTTCGCCCATTTTATTATTACCATCAAAGTATATTTACTCTTGAGACTGACGGACCAAAGATGTAAACTGTACATTGCTGTTCTGGTAATAACACAAGAGTTATTCCTAATCATATACTGTATGAACTTCCATAGGCCAATAAGAATTTTGTGAATAATGTCACTGTCTTAGCTTTGTGCTATTATGATTAGATGACACAGCTTACTCTCTGGTCATCCCATTTCATTCTGGCCGACTATTCTTCCTGAAAATTCAAAGCTATTTAAATAAACTATTATTACAACTGGCTGGAAATTAGTCCACAGACTGGATCCTGTCATGGGGCGTTCTGTGAATTCCTTGTGCTAGCTACAATCTGTGCTGTTCCAGTTCTGGCACTGAGGCTGAGAGCAGATGTAGGGTTGGCATCAGACGAGAACTTAGAAGTTGCTAATGATCCCTGTAAAAGAACTGATTCAGGAGACAAGACGCTGGTCAGCGGCTGCTGGCAACAGATCTGCTGTAAGTGCAAGATCCTTTTTTTATCCATAAATAATAAAGGAGAAATTAAAATAAGATTATTGATGCATAACTGAGAATGTGAAAAGCAGTTGAGACCCGTATGCATTTATGTATTGAAAACTAATCTATTAAACAGGATGAGATCCTCTTTCATGGTCTTTTTTTTAAAAATGTGCAGCCAAAAATATTGACATCCAGAACTTTTATTGTATGCATACCCCAAAATCAATCTGCTCCTTCTTTTGTGGAATTGCAGGTAACTGAAAATGTTGGAAAGAGTGAAAACATCACATTAAAATGAACCTACCACCAAAAATAAAGATGTCCTTAGTGAAGGGAACAAACTTTTCTATTTCCATTGTCATTTTTATCTGCACTCCATTCAATTCCTGCTTTTCTCCCTCTCCTGTGATCAAACAAAAGTTAATTTCATACTCATAATACTTTGCTAAAAAAAAGCTATAGGGCAAAGTATCTATATGTTTAAAAAAAGTATCTATTTAATTGAAATATAGACATTCTACGATGGGGGACAGAACAGCTTATAACTGTGAGATGGTGACCCTGGTCTTATGACACCTGAGCAGGTATTGCATCATCCCTGCCACCAATTATTCCTGGTGAAATAAAAGCCAACTAAGCTGTTATGCCATCAGGTACTTTCGCTATTTGTTTATTGGTGGCAGTGATAGCAGGTTTAACAGCTTGGCCACTCTGAATGATGAAACCAGGGGGTACAGCCAGTAGTAATGTACCAGGTGCGGGCTAAGAGGGGAGCCTGCAAAGAGGAGATGATCCTGCCTGCAAACTGCTCCTTAGTCACAGGCAAATGTCTGCCTGTGACTAATAAGTAGTTTACTGCTGAGTTCCTCAGCGTGCTGCGGCCCCCCCGACTCTCTGAGACTGACAGTGATCAGCTGCAGAACAAGATTTAGAAGGGGAGCGGGGCACGGGAGTTGCATACCCCAGGTCATCCTTTCACAGGAGGATGGAGACTTCAGTCTAACCATTGGCTATTTCCCAACCCTAACTTTCCTCCTCCTCCTTCTGCTGCTTCCATTGTACTTGTCTCCTGTGTATGTCATACTACACAGTAACTGAGGCGCACAGTGGCAGAAGTTTCCCATGTGTGCATCTGCTACCCTCCCAGCCCAAGTGTGCTTCTGCCACCTTCATTAACCAAATGTGCCTCTGCACCCTCCCTTCCCAAGTGTGCCTCTGACCCCCAACCTCTACAAGTGTGCCACTGCTTCAATCCCTCCCCAAGTGTGCCTCTTAATCCCCTTGTCCAAGTGTTCATCTGATAACCCCTCTCCATGTGTTCCATTGACCATCACTCCACATGTGTTCCTCTGACCACTAATCCCTGAGCGTTCCTTTGAACCCCAATCCACATGCCTACTGACCTTCGACCCCCTTCCCCATCTCTGACCCTCTGCCATCCCTATTGCAACTTTGATTTTGCTCTTCCTGGTTATTAGTTGCCAGTCAGAAGTAGTGTGGATGAATGTAGTCATTTTCAACACCATATATGACTTTACCTAAAGATGGTAAAACATTTTTTTTAATAAATATTTTGGACTGTTTCTCACTTCAAAGGAATATCATCATCTATGTTTCCACTATCGCCAGGAATCTGATGGTTATACTTGTTGGGAATGGGGGGTCTTTTCATGAAGCAGAGAAGATCCCTGTTTAGCTGAAATCAGGGCTCTTCTCTGCTTCGTGCTATTCATGGAGCAAGTTTACCGTGGAGAAGAGCATTACTTCTCCAGCGGCACCCCCGCTCCATGCCTGCATCACATCACCATACAATAGTATGGGGAAGGAACAGAAAGCTCAGCTTTCCATTCCTCTCCTGTGGTAGATTCGCCATCTGAGGATGGCGCAGTCTGTACCACAAGCCGAACAGAGCAGAAAAGTAGCATTCTTCCTTGCACTCTGCCCGGCACCTGGCGCAGATCTGACCTGACCTGCTGCTCTCAGACGCCGGTGCATGCACAGTGAGGGTCTCCCGATATGTCTGTCTTCTCACTGCATACAGGGATTGCGGAGGGCCCGGACAGCGCCTGAAGATGCCGGACAGGTAAGTGTACACGAATGGCTACTAAACTTCACAATATATCGCTTTGATGTGATGCGATATATAGTGATATCGTTTAGTAGCCACTTCATGTTGTACATCAATAGACCCCTGTGTGTACAGTGGTGGTTTAGCAGAGTGATTTACACACCAGCAGAATAGTATTTGATCCAATCACAAGTCCAGTGGATTAACCAGTAGTGTAGTTTATTGATAAGTGAAAGTACAGCCGTGCTCACTGTTACATTGTTTGAGGAATGAAGCTAGGCTTGCAGCGGAGTGGGCTTGAGACACTCACCAGCAGGTGACTGTCTCCTGGATGTGGGTAGCAGTGCAGGGTACTGGAATAGCAGTATTGTGGGTAAAAGCGGCAGGTTTCCTTCAGCTAAGGGGGTAGACATGCGTCACTATATAAGTCCACACACACACACACACACACACACACACACACACACACACACACAAGCCAAGATGGCGCTGCACAAGCTCAGTTGTAACTCTGGCAGCCATCTTAAGCATCATTCCTGGAGGAGCCATATTGGAGAATGCACATTAACACTCTCCCATTTTAACACCCCCCCTCATTAGAAACTTCTCCATGTTACACAAATGAAGCTTTCATGTAGCAACCTGTCAGAAAGGAGAGCTTAGACACATAAAACAACATAAAAGAACATCAACATATCAAACAACTTTGGTTTGGCCTTCTTGAATGGTATATCAACAAGACTCCTCTCGCTGACAGCATAGGTCTTTGCAACAGTCTCTTGACTCACAAACTTTGGACTGCTTTCACTGTCACGATTCTTGATGTCTTTTGTACTTTTGACTCCCAGATCTTGCAAAAGTCTCTTTTCCTACTTTGGACTTCTACTCACACGCAATCAGTCTTTGACTTTGGCTCACGAAGTTCTAAAGGTTCATTAAATGCAATGTTTGCAAATTCCTCATCATAACTTTTAGGTGGCATGTCAATATTTGATCTAGCAGATGATCTTTATTGTGTTTGAACTTCCACACTGGTAGTCTCTGGTTCAGATGTGTCTCTAGCTACTGGCATTTCCAGTGACACATACCTGTTCTGCATGTAAAACTCCAGCTTTTTTGTAACCTGTGCTGTCTTTCTTAATACAAAATCCCTTGATTTGACAAGTTTTCTTGTAATCTGTAGCCTTAATTTTCTTGGCAATAGCCAAGCATGATGCACTTTATTGATTTTTAATGTAACTTGTGTTTTCTCTCTTTTAGTATATAGACATAATCAGTACTTTGAAAGGTTCTTAGATGTTACACACTTGGTTTTCTCTTTGACTAGGCTTCAATAGATGTTATGTCATGTAGGGCAACTGTAAGAGAATGTTTTTTTTAGATAAACTGCTGTGGACGGCTTCCACCCAAACTGTTTCTCTAGGTCTGCATCCTTCAGCATACATCTTGCTGTCTCCAATAGTGTATGGTTTACTTGTTCACAAACAAATGTTTTGCTCAGGAGTATAAGCAATGGTTAATTGATGCACTATTTCATATTTTCTCAGTAATTGTTCCACCTATCTTTTGAGATAGTCTCCACCATTATCAGATCTCAGCACTTTTAGTCTGTGGTCTGTTTGGTTTTCTACAAATCTCTGGTAATCTGCAATCTTCTTTGTCACCTCAGATTTCTCTTTTATGAAGTATGAGAGTGTCATTCCCATGAAGCCATCTATAAATGTCACAAAGTATCTGTATCCACTAACAGACTTTACTTACAATGGACCACATACACATCTGAATGTATTATCTCAACTTGTTGACTTTGGAAATGGCTTTCCTCTTGCTCTCCACTGGAAAACAAAATTGGAAGTGTCTGTTGAAGGATACTTGGGTTAAACCATGTTCATCATTCAATCTTAATTAAGCTAGGAATTATTATAATCAACCATATAGTGCATAGGGGTAAAGAATCCCATGTGTCGTGGCCGCAACATATTGACTGCTCTATAGTGTGTTCCACTACTTTAAGCTAAGATGGTGCCTGTGTGCTGCTGTATGCATCCTAGTAGCTTGGGGACTGTGTGTCTGGGCATTTAGGTGCCTAGGCCCATTAACTATTGGAAAATGTGTGTACAGGTACAGTGGTATGGCAGAGTTATGTACACACCAGCAGATGCCTTATTACTACAAATGGCCCACTTGCATGACCAGTGGAATGGTTTATTTAAGGATATATGATGTATGGCCATACTCACTGCGATACACCTGTAATACTCACTTGTTGTAGATGGAGCAGAGCTTGATACTGCTCACCAGCTGGTAAGTGTATACTCCAAGTGGGTAGTGGTGCAGGGTGCTGGAACTTAATCAATAGCAGATATAACAGCAGGTCTCTCTAGAGCAAACTGGGAGATGTCTGTCTCCCACAGTGTCACTTTTACACAGTGACAAAATGGTGAAATACTAATCTCGTGTCCATCTTGGAACAGGGAATGTAGCCCACCTGGAGGAACAAAATGGAGTTGTGCAGTAGCGCACTTCACTATCAACATACAATATATATATATATATATATATATATATACTGTATATATATATATATACTGTATATATGCATAAATAGTATAAAGTAAATACCCTGTTTGTCATCTGTCTGTGCTAGTCTTGAGAGCCATTTAACAGATTTTTATGCAGTTTTCACTAATCTATAGAGCATTTGTTGAGGAAGGTTTAGGTGTATGAAATATTAATGTATGACAAAAGGGAGCTGAGCAGTGACAGTTTTAGTGAAGCAAGTCAATAAAAAAATGGACATTTGAGCACTTTCTTGGCTTACACTACCTAAACCGCTAAAGATGTATCACAACGATGGACTTTATTTTATACCATGTAGATTGATACGTATTATCCAGTTTCTCCAGAAAAATTGATGTAAGCCCTGTTTACTGATACAAAATTAAGTTTTTCCCTTTTTTACCATTTCTATTTCATTTATGTGAAAAACAATTCTTTAATTTTAAACGAGTCCAATTCCCAGTTAGAGTCTGCTTTGGATAACGAGAAATAAAGCATAGGGACAGATACTTTACGTAGCTGGAGTTGACCTGGGTGAAGACTGTTTTGCTCATGGATAACTTTACGTGGCCCTTTTGCGTGTCACATCAAAACTAAATCTTTTCGTGTTGACGTCAGGAGGAAAAACAACTAATGTCATCTACAGGGCAATCTTATAACACCTTGATTAAAAAAGACTATTGCTGTATATTCAAAATTGCCCCTGGGCGAAGTTGGGGCGGGTCACTAGGATATATATCTTATAGTTATATATATACTATATATATATACACAGTACATATATATATATATATATATATATGTACACATCATATATATATATAATATATATACATAAATATATATACACATACTGTGTATATATATATATATATATATATATATATAACAATAATAGTAGTGTTGCTAAGTCAAATAAAAAAATGTGAGTCCAATGAAAAAAGTCTCTTATCAGAGGTGAATATCTCCTTCAAAGTGCACTTCCCAAAACTTCGGGTGGCAGCCTTTAAGCAGCATACTCCGATTCTCATAGGCGATAGTTCTGAAGCACACATAAACAGGAATGCGCATCCTAGTGCAACAAATTTGTGACACTTAAAAAACAATAATAAAGTAATACAAAATGCACACGTACAATATAGGTAATCCAAATAAGTGCCTTGGGTATATCGCATTTGGTATGTATGATCTTTCCATACATGTGATGAATCTCAAATTTCAAACATCTTAAACACTCCAAGCCATGTGAATGTGAAAAAAACCATAATATAGTGTAATAACTCTTAACAAGATGATCCCTTAGGTTGCATCCAGTTTAATACGCTGCCATTGTGGTAGTACCAATGAAAGTTGGAAAAGACAGATTGCTGGCCACAATCAGCCACAAACTTTTTTTTTAACTTTTGTTGATACTAGGGGATAAATTTACTAATAATCGTGTTGGTCCCAATTTGCATTCTCAGCTGAAAATATCACTTTTTTACAAATCGGGAATTCACTATGATTAAAGTCGGGTGATTTGTGTTAGTTTTAATGTTGAAATTGGGTGGTATAATGCCGCTAATTCGGCAGTTTTTGCAATAGAAATGATATCACCATCGGTTCTATTCGGAAGTACTTTTCACTCTTTTCTGCCTAAATCGGGAATTTACCATTATTTGTTTTGCTCAATTCGGCCGTTTTACATTGAAATCGGGAACTCAATAGAAGTTTTAAATGCACCACCTCCAGAGCTGCGAGTTGCATTCCAACATACACAAATCAGTGTGATTTGTGTATGTTTATGAATGGCTAGTGTGTTGTAAGGGTTAAGGTTAATGAAAAAATTGACGTGGAGTCCCTCCCCAAAAAGCTAACCAGCCCCGGACTTGGCAGCCAGTCCTGGTTCTTAAAATTACGGGGAACAAAATGAGTAGGGTTCCACCATAATTTAAGAACCAGCACCAGGCTGCAGGGCCAGTCCTGGTTCTAAAAATAGGGGGGGAAATATGCGTAGATTACCCTCTATATTTAAAACCAGCACCAGACCCAAAACGGCCTTGCTGTAATGCCACAGCCCAGAGACTCTATTACCGGGGCTCCAGGGCCAAAGCATTATCAGCCCAAGCCGGTCTTAACCCAAGGCTTGGTCTGAAGCCCGATGCTCTTCCCCGCACCGCTGGAGCGTTGGATACGGGGGTAATAAAGTGAAAAATAGGTGAAAACTATTGCATTTTACTGTGGAACTACAGGTGCCAGCATGCCTGCCCTTTGGCACTTTTGGAACTACAAGTGCCAGCAGGTGGCCAGCACCCGTACCCCCACTGTAAAAAACAGTTAAACAAAGACAGAACATACACACCTTAGATAATACAAGCATACTACACACTTACATCAATCACACATACTTACCTTCTACCAGATATTTTTGTCCCCTTCTCCAGTAGTAATCCGTGAGGAATGACCTGCAAAAAAGATCGTATACTCACCTCCATCCTGGTGCTGGTCTCTGTAGCATCCAGGCTCTTTGCAAAAAACAAACCGAATACCTGATCCATATACTTACCATTAACATTGTATGTGTGTGACCACATAAACCGCTAACTGGCTCCCGACTGTTCAGTGAAAATTGTCCGGAGCCACCAGCCAATCAGCGGCCGCTAACTGTAGAACGCCCGCTGATTGGCTCCGGCTCCTGACAGTTCCCACGTGGGCTGGTCAGTGAGTCAGGAGCCGCCAGCCAATCAGCGGCCGCTTTACATGTAGGGACCACTCATTGGCTGGTCCCATGTGGATCTCAGCCAACGAGCTGCCACTACAAGTAAAGCCACCACTTATTGGCTCGCGGCCCGAGTAATGACAGCTCATTCTGATGAGCTGTCATTCGCGTACTGTAGGTACATGCTTCAGCATGTACTTACAGTGAATCCGTGGTCCCTAGTGGATTTCTGCTTAGATCTTCATGAGACAAAAGGTGAGCATAGGAACTTTTTTGCAGGTACATCCATGGATACTTTACGTTGACAAGGGGACGTGAACATCAGGCAGCCGGTAAGTATGTGAGAGTGTGGTAGGTGTGCAATAAACTGCTACTTTTACTACTGTGGTTTTTTAACTATTTATTTTACAGTGGAGATACAGGTGCCGCACATCAGCTGACACTTGTAGTTCCACAAGTGCTAATTGGCTGGCATGCTGGCACCTGTAGTTCTTCGGTAAAATACAATGGTCACACTTAATTTGGCCCCCCATTACACCCATACCCACTGCTCCAAGGGTGCAGGGAAGAGCCCTGGGCTTCAGACCAAGCCTGGGGTTAAGGGAGAGGGGTGACCCCTTTTTTCGGGGGTCCCCACCTCCCCTGAGATCCTCAGCTTGGCCTGACCGGCTTGGGCTGAGAATGCTTTGGCCACGGAGCCCCGGTGAAAGGGTCTCCGGGCTGTGGCATTACAGCCCGGTCGGTTTGGGTCCAGAGTTGGTTTTAAATATAGGTGGAACCAAACACATTTTTCCCCCTATGTTTAAAACCAGGACTGGCCCTGCAGCCTGGTGCTGGTACCTAAATTACGGTGGAACCCTACTCATTTTGTTCCCCATAATTTTAGGTACCAGGACAGGCTGACAAGTCCGGGGATGGTTAGACTTTTGGGGGGGACCCCACATCATTTTTTTTAAAGAATTTAATCCTTCAAATATAAAAAAATTAAACAAGCAGTCTGCACATATTTCACTGATATGTGCAGCCTGCTTGTTCGGGAGAGAACTTTGGGTGGTTAAATAGGGACTTCAAAATGGACAGGATTGACCAAATACACCATCAATCAAAACGATCCCGTCAAAACCGGGAGCTTGGTAAATTCCTGAGTGAAAAAAACGGCCGTATTTGCTCGATCCTATCCGAGTTGAAAAACGGGACAAATCGGGACCAAATCCAATCTTAGTAAATTTACCCCTAGGACTGATAGAATTAAATTTTTCAGTCCAAATAAACTTGTTGCTATTTTTAGATCATACAGTGGGATTGAGAGCGTTTTCTCTTGGGATCTTCATAACCTTATTTTTAGAATTTAGAAGTAAATCCAAGGCGTGACCTTGTTCAAGAAATATTTGGACCATTTTGGAAAGTGCATTGTCCAATTCAGTGAGGTCACAGGTGATGAACTATCACTTTTAGGATCAGTGCTTCTCCCTAACTTATTGAACACATCTCATAATAGAAACCCCTTCCTATACCTTCCCTTCTCATGTTACAGGTATGGTTGTGTACACATAAATGTTTAACACATCTTCAGGCTTTGCTGGTTGTTAAGGAGAACCCAACCATCCCAGAACAATATCCCTGATATCAAAAGATTCAATCTGTTGGTGGAATTCTGATTCACACAGGCAATTTGAGTCATCCCTTCTGCCTAGTCATCCACCAGGAACCCAATTAGACAGCTACATAAAAACATAGAATTTAACAGCAGATAAGAACCACTTGGCCCATCTAGTCTGCCCTTTTTTAACCTTTTGATAACCTCCATCCTATATGATCCTTAGTTATTTGTAAGGGTATTCTTATGACTATTCCAAGCATGTTTAAATTGTTCTACTGTCTTAGCCTTTACCACATCTGATGGGAGGCTATTCCACTTATTTACTACACTTTCTGTGAAGTAATTTTTCCTCAAATTTCCTTTGTACCTACCTCCCCCTAGTCTCGGTGTATGTCCTTGTGTTCTAATACTTCCCTTGTTTTGAAGCAGTAGTTGAAGTGGGAATTTTAAAGTGGGGGTATGGTCATTCAATGTATGTACACATCACGTGGGCGTGGGCACGCATCACGAGGACCGTGGCTACGTGTCATGAGGGGTGTGGCCACACATAGGCTTTGCATGAAAAAAAAAGCACACATTGGGGCAATTCAATTAAACATGATGTGAATGGCACTGGGAAGGAATTCCTGGAGCTATTCAATTGTTTTCCCTGTGCCCAGAACTTAGTCGGGAGATGCCGGTTAGTGCTCCTTAAGCCAGGGGTTTAGGCGCGCTACCTGGCATTGTCCAACTACAGTGCCGTTTGTGATGCTGTCAGCGCTGCGCTAAACTGAAAAACAGCATCGCGGCCGGCACTTTAGTTGGATTTCTATTTGCAGCCTCAGCAGGATGTGAGCATAATTTTTTTAGTTGGACTAACAGCACATCAATTGAATAGCTCCAGGAACCCCTTCCCTCTGCTATTCAACATTGCACTAAATTAAATCGCTCCCAATAGCACCGACAGGTAAATAAAGAAATACATAGGCCACAGGACGAAAAACACACACACATAGGCTTTGCATGAAAAAAAACCCAACACATTGGCACCGATAGGTATATGTTGTGGGGTACACATGGGTGGTGAAGCGCACATGGGTAGTGAGGCTCACAGGGGAAATGAGCCACGGAGGGGTAATGAGGCACACAGGGGAGGTGGGGTAGACAAGGGGTGGAGGGGTACACACTACAGAGAAATAATAACTGAAATAATAGTATTACTCACTGGTTGCTGCTGTGACAGCAAAGGAGGAGGAGACTGTCTGACTCTGACGCCATCTAGGTGGAGTGGAGAGTGAGGAGGGGAGAAGTGCAGGAGCCAGTGGCACCAACAGTTGTACTAGGTTGGGCCCCAGCATTTAAGAGGCCCCAGCACAAGAAACAAGCTCCAGGGCTCCCTCAGCCATCCGCACTGTCACCCTATGTTAGACTCCATGCCTCAGTAATAGGTCTCGCCAATCCCAAAATACAGATTAGCATCCACTACCCATCCATGGCTTGTGACAGAAAAATCTGGCCAAAAACATGGATGCCGCTGGTAATCTCTTACCTCGAGATTCGCTGGAAAATCTCCTTGTCAGAGTCACGGAGCCAGAACAAGACCAGGCTCAGATTATGCTGTGCTTACAGACACTTATGCAACGGTCGGTGCCGCTCAGTCACCACATGTACAACCAGCACCACCTCCTGCGGTGTCCGTACAAGCTGCAGGTATTTTTAAGCCATTACGGATTCGGAATCCCTCGAAGTATGATGGGGATCCCAAATGCTATTGAGGATTTCTGAATAAATGTTCCATTCAGCTTGAAGTCCAGGCAGCAAATTTTCCCTCCAAGAGAACGAATGTGGCTTATGTTATCTCACTGTTGTCCAGACAGGTGTTGGCATGGGCCTCTTCATTATGGGAAAGAAATTACCCTCTGATCAATAACAGCACTGAGTTCCTAGCAGCCTTCCAGAAAGGTTTTTTATGAGCCTGGGCGAGTATCCCCCGCAGGCTCGGCAAAGCAATCAGACTGCACACAATATGCAATTTAGAACCCTTGCCTCGGAGTTAGGGTGGAACAATGAGGCCTTGGTTGCTGCATTCATGCAAGGTCTGTCAGAGCAAATCAAAGACAGACTGGCATCCAGAGAATTGCCAACATCTCTGGACAATCTGATCTCCCTGTGTATCTGGGTAGACCTTCGCCATTGAGAAAGAGCATGAGCGAGAGAACCGTCCTGATGCTTCAGTTTCAAACTTGCCCCCTGTTTCACATCCCCGTTTAAGTCTCCAGATGAGCCTATGCAGATCGGGAAGTCAAGTCTACCTGCCGCAGAGAAGGAAAGGAGGTTCAAGAACAAGCTGTGTTTGTACTGTGGCTAACCAGGACACCTTCTCTCTGGCTGGTCTAAACATCTGGGAAATGAGAAGGGGTGGTCAGATTAGGTGCATTTCAGCACACCCCAAATGAAAATGCTTTCTCCCAGTTTACTATCGACATGACCCTGGTTCTAGAGAAACTCTCTGACATTATTAAGGCCTTTTTAGATTTGGGTGCATATGACAACTTCATCTCAGCCAAGAAAGTACAGGAGTTAGGAATTCGTAGTGTGTTGTTACAGGTGCCGCTCTGCATTATCGGAGTGGATGGGAATAAACATCCTACAGTTACCATCCACTCCAGGACTTAAGAGGTCATCATGCAAGTCCGTGCCCTTCATAAGGAGTTAATTTAATTTTACATACTCCCATCAGCAGGTTCTTCCGTGGCTGCACAGACACACTCCTACATTAGATTGTAGAAAACCTCAAAGTCGTGGGGGTCCCAGTGCCAGAGCCGTAACAAGATTTTTTGGTGCCCTGTGCCAGAAAGAGCATTGGTGCCCCCCTCATATTTCTAAGGGACATAATGCATCCAAAAAAGGGCCATGGCTTCATGGGGAAGGGCCAGGTAAGAGATAGGAGAACCCAGGAGATGCTGGGGATGAAATAAGAGGAAGCTACAAGCAAGAATGATAATAAACAGAAATTTAACAGGCCCAAACAGCGCCCCCTGACCTGTGGTGCCCTGTTCGATGGCACCGGCCACACTACCCTAGCTACGGCCCTGCCCAGTGCCATCATTCATGTTTGCCATGTTTGCCATCTATCAAACCTCCACATCGTGTCATAGATCGGCTGTCTCCTCTTCCTGGTCATGTCTTTTGGTTTAAGCAAT
This sequence comes from Taudactylus pleione, assembly GCA_031769625.1. Classification (NCBI taxonomy): domain Eukaryota; kingdom Metazoa; phylum Chordata; class Amphibia; order Anura; family Myobatrachidae; genus Taudactylus; species Taudactylus pleione. The sequence goes on along the minus strand of JAUIMM010000534.1, from coordinate 4,485,629 downwards.
GCATGTGCTGTTTTCTAAAAGTACATGAATAACATATTTCAAGATTTGTTATACAAGTATGTTGCGGTGTATCTGGACAATAACCTAATCTTCTTTAAGGACATAGGCCCTCATTCAGAGCCGTTCGCTATTTGCGTTCGTTCGTTCAAAAACAAGGGGTGGCTATGCAAATGATCCGTTCGCACATTGCAGTCTGTTCACACCTCTAAGTCTGAACGAGCGAGCAAAACATACGCTCTTTTATTTCTTAAAAACGCCCCCTGGCCGCTCGCACCATACGTCATGTCCGCTATTTATTAGATTAATCGAGTACATCGAACAGGATATGAACTGCTCGCTATTCTTGTGGTTGGTTTTTTCAACCGCTATTTTGCGAGCAGTTCTGAGTTAAAAAAAACCAAGTGACGTGGTCATTGACGCTGCTATATTAATTATGCACACCCATAAAACGCCCGTTTTGACCTTTAAGCACGCCTGCGATCGGATCTCCACTCCCCGTTTTCAAGCACCTTCCCCTGTTACCACCCACATACGCCTCATTCTGTCACTCAAAATAGCAGGCACTCGCTATATTGCGTACAAATGATTTTCGGCCGCACTGACTGGCTCGCGCATGCGTACTAAAAACCGTACGCATGCGCAGATGTGCGAACATCGCACGGAACGAGCGTACTGCCGATAGCGAGTGGCTCTGAATGAGGGCCATAGTGAGTCATCGTGAGCATGTATGTGACGTACTGTCAACACTGCGGGATAACCAACTCTTTTGCAAGTTAGAGAAGTGCTCCTTCACGCAAAAGGAGCTGCCGTTCCTGGGTTACATTATTTGGAGAAGCTTTCCATCATTTTCCACCATTTTCAACTGGCCTCAACCTGTGTGGTTAAAGGCGATACAATGTTTATCTCCGCTTCTATCCTGAGGTAATCCAATTGTGACCTTTCTATCTTCCTGGAGGTGGACGCCTCTACGTTCGGGGTTGGGGCAGTACTTTCGCAGAAGGATGTGGATGGAAAGTGGTATTCTTGTGGCTTCTTTTCCTGCAAGTGTTCAGCCCCAGAGAAAAACTACACCATTGGGGATAAAGAGCTGTTAGCCATCAAGCTGGCCCTACAGGAGTGACGATACCTGTTGGAAGGGGCAATATTCCCTGTGATGGTTTACACTGACAACAAGAATCTTACTTAACTCAGGACCACTCTCTGTCTGAACTATCATCAATCCAGATGGTCACTGTTCTTTGATCGCTTCAATCTGGTGACCACCTACCGACCGGGTAGCAAAAATATCAAAGCTGACTATCCTGGGCATTCAGTTCTGCTGAGGATGACGAAGTCCGGGAGAATAAGCCTATTCTGAATCCGGCTTGCTTTCTAGCAGCAACCACCAAGGTCAAAATTCCTCCAGGAAAGACATTCGTAGCACCCGAAATCCATGCAAAACTGTTACAATGGGCAAATGGTTTGTGCTTTACTGGCCATGCAGGGTTGCAGAAAACCCTGGAGTTAATCCTCAGGAATTACAGTATGGTGGTTTACTGTCCGTCAGGATGTCAAGGATTTCATGGCAGCCTGTACTACCTGTGCTCAACACAAGTCCCATCCCACCCACCCTCGGGATGTCTGCATCAATTATCAGTGCCCGACCATCCTTGAACCCATATTTCTATGGAGTTTGGAACCAATCTGCCATTATGCCAAGGTTTCAATACCATCTGGGTAGTAGTGGACAGGTTTTCCAAGGCCGCTCACTTCGTTCCATTAAAAGGTCTACCTTTGGCTCCAAAGCTAGCAGAGGCTTTCATAAGAGAGATTTTCTGGTTGCACGGATTTCCTAGGCCATTGTGCCTGACCGTGGGGTGCAATTTAAGGAGAGGGAGGAAGATTCCTTTATTATGTACTATTATGTACTAGTGACCAGAGTTTGTCTGTCAACCAAACATCTGCGACTGAAGGTGCCTACAATGAAGTTTGCTCCTAGATTAATTGGGCCATTTCAGATTCTGCAAGTGATAAACCTGGTTGCATATCGCTTAAAACTTCCTGACATGCTTAAAATTCCGAATGTCTTTCACATCTCCCTCTTGAAACCGCTGGTTCTGAATCGATTTCAGCTATTCCAGAAGATCAACAGGAGGAGTACGAGGTAAAGCAGATTTTGGACTCCAGAGTCTATCAAGGTACAGTCCAATTCCTGGTGGACTGGAAAGGATATGGTCCTGAAGAATGCTGTTGGGTCAAGGCCTTGGATATTCATGCACCCCAACTTCTTCGGAAGTTCCACCAGAGGTTCCCTAACAAGCCATTTGTGAGGTGTTTGGGGCCCACCCCTAAAGGCGCTGGTGGTCTATGGGGCAGCGGGCGGGTGGTTCCTGGCACCCGCTGCTTCAATATCCGGCCAGCTTCTCTGTGCTGTAGCAACCTGGGACACGCTGTGTGGAGTCCCAGCGGCAGGTTTCCTCTTCCCCCAGTGAGCACCTGTGGCTCCCATAGGGCCACTTGGGCATTTCAGTATTGCTCCTAAAAGGCCAGGCACACCCAGGGGGGGGGGGTTGACATCACTGGGGCACCAAATGGAGTCTCCTCCTATATAAGTTATTCTACTGATTGTTCCTGACCTTGGCTTGCATGTGATCTGTCTTCTTCTGCTACCTTGTACTGTGCTTGATATTCCGGTTTGTCCCTTGGCCATCCTCCATGACCTGCATACGTCTGCTCCATGGTATGATCTTGTCCATTTGGTGGCCCAGCATGTTGACTCCACTGTATGTCTTCATTGTACTCCGCTCCATTTAGAGTACACCAGTACCTGTATTAGGGAAACTAGTCTGAGGGCCGCTACCTGCATGTCGGACGCAGCTAAGTCCAAACCTCCTTTTGGGGAGCCCTGGTGAATACCACCGGTGCATTAGACTCCGCGCCTTAGTACTAGGTCTTGCCAATCCCAAAATACGGGTTAGCATCCACTACTCAATCATGACTTGTGACACCCACACTGCGAAGGCCAGTATGAGGGGCTGTCTGGCTGTGACTTCTGTCACTGAATCCGATTGGGAGACGGGCAACGGTGGAGGCACAATGTCTATGCAGCGTGTAATGGATGCTGCAGAGACCTTCAGGTCAGGCACCTTGCACGGATGGGCGGTGGGCGGACAGGCACCCGGCACACTGGGCGGGGGTTCGGAGGCACAATGCTGGACTCTGCAGCTTTGATGCTGCAGAGACCTTCCGGTGGGGGAAAGGGGTGGCTCCCAGTACATGCTTGGGATTGGGCGGGAAGAGGCACACTGAGCCAGCTGCATAAACACACACTGTGGCTGGGTTTAGGGGCTGTTCTCCAATGACTGACAGCCTGTGGGCAGTGTCAGTCACTGACAGTAGAGGGCACAGCATGTAGCTTTCCCGCTCAGCCCACTGTCCTTCCAACTAGGCAAAAAAATATCGGCACACTTCGGGCACTTCTTTGAAGAATGTTTTCCTCCTTTACCCTTGTTAAAACCCTTGATATATTTGAAAGTTTCTGTCAAGTCCTCCCTTTCCATTCTCTGCCCCAACTATACATACTAAGGGCCTGATTCAGACCCGCTCGCAAGGGCATTGCGCTCGCAAGCGGGTCGATGGTGGCCCAGTGTGCACGTGCAGCGTGCGCAACGCTCGTGCGCAAGCCCCGTAGCGAGTGATAAATCACTTGCTCCGGGGCTCGCAACAAAACGGGGCGGCTGTCGATGTTGAAGGACAGCTCGTCCCGTTTTGTAGGCAGGGAGGGTGGCTGGTTGAACAAATGGAGGCGTTCCTGAAGGAATGCCTGCCGTTTGTTGGCAGCCCTACTGACATCACTCGTGATGTCAGCAGTGGACTTCCTGCTCTATTAGATTCTTGATCCTTGCATGAGAAGTTGTAGAATTGGGAATCTACCATCTTGGCCCACAAATGCTGTTCCCTGTAATTTGTGTATGTACAAGACTGTGGGCTCTATTTATTAACATTATTTTTACTGAAATAAAGTGTAAAAGGGAGTTTTCACACCCTTTTCACATTATCATAAATTTTCAAAAGGGAAATTTGAGTAGAATTTGTAAAATTATACTCCAAACTAGGGGTGAGCGGGTTCGGATTTCTGAAATCCGAACCCCCCCGAGCCCCCGCGATCCGAGTCCGATCCGAGTCAGGCTCGACTTTTCCCGCCTGACTCGGATCTGAAATCGAGGCAAAACGTCATCATCCCGCCTTCCGAGTCTCGCGGGTTTTGGATCCTATATAAGGTACCCGCGTCGGCGCCATTTTCTCACTCGGCTGTGGACAGTGAAGAGGGAGGGTGGGAGTTAGGGCTGTGTAGTGTAGTGTAGTGTAGTGCTGCTGTTGTCCACTACTTCAAAGTCCATAGGGGCTGGCTGTGTTGTGCTGTGCTGCTGTTGTTAATAGGGGCTGTGTCCACTACTTCAAAGTCCATAGGGGCTGGCTGGACTGTGTTGTGCAGTCAGTTCTCCATAGGGGCTGTGTCCACTCCAAAGTCCTGTGCAGTGTCCCAGTCCTAAAGGAGTGCTGTAGTGTTGTCCAGGGGGTGCTCTGTCCATCAGGGGTGCTCCCCCCAAGTGCTAAAAAAATAATATATTTTCTGTGTTTGTGAATTGTGTGCGCAGTAGCCGCACGTGCATCAACAAAGTAGTGCCAAGCGTGCGCCTGTGTCATAAGTAAAGGGCTGGCTGGCTTGACCGTTAAAGGGTGCTGTAACCCCCGAAAGTACACTCCAGTCCAAACCAAAAAAAAATTATTTTCTGTGTTTGTGAATTGTGTGCGCAGTAGCCGCACGTGCATCAACAAAGTAGTGCCAAGCGTGCGCCTGTGTCATAAGTAAAGGGCCGGCTGGCTTGACCGTTAAGGGTGCTGTAACCCCCGAAAGTACACTCCAGTCCAAACCTAAAAAAAAATTATTTTCTGTGTTTGTGAATTGTGTGCGCAGTAGCCGCACGTGCATCAACAAAGTAGTGCCAAGCGTGCGCCTGTGTCATAAGTAAAGGGCCGGCTGGCTTGACCGTTAAGGGTGCTGTAACCCCCGAAAGTACACTCCAGTCCAAACCAAAAAAAAAATTATTTTCTGTGTTTGTGAATTGTGTGCGCAGTAGCCGCACGTGCATCAACAAAGTAGTGCCAAGCGTGCGCCTGTGTCATAAGTAAAGGGCCGGCTGGCTTGACCGTTAAGGGTGCTGTAACCCCCGAAAGTACACTCCAGTCCAAACCAAAAAAAAAATTATTTTCTGTGTTTGTGAATTGTGTGCGCAGTAGCCGCACGTGCATCAACAAAGTAGTGCCAAGCGTGCGCCTGTGTCATAAGTAAAGGGCCGGCTGGCTTGACCGTTAAGGGTGCTGTAACCCCCGAAAGTACACTCCAGTCCAAACCAAAAAAAAAATTATTTTCTGTGTTTGTGAATTGTGTGCGCAGTAGCCGCACGTGCATCAACAAAGTAGTGCCAAGCGTGCGCCTGTGTCATAAGTAAAGGGCCGGCTGGCTTGACCGTTAAGGGTGCTGTAACCCCCGAAAGTACACTCCAGTCCAAACCTAAAAAAAAATTATTTTCTGTGTTTGTGAATTGTGTGCGCAGTAGCCGCACGTGCATCAACAAAGTAGTGCCAAGCGTGCGCCTGTGTCATAAGTAAAGGGCCGGCTGGCTTGACCGTTAAGGGTGCTGTAACCCCCGAAAGTACACTCCAGTCCAAACCAAAAAAAAAATTATTTTCTGTGTTTGTGAATTGTGTGCGCAGTAGCCGCACGTGCATCAACAAAGTAGTGCCAAGCGTGCGCCTGTGTCATAAGTAAAGGGCCGGCTGGCTTGACCGTTAAGGGTGCTGTAACCCCCGAAAGTACACTCCAGTCCAAACCTAAAAAAAAATTATTTTCTGTGTTTGTGAATTGTGTGCGCAGTAGCCGCACGTGCATCAACAAAGTAGTGCCAAGCGTGCGCCTGTGTCATAAGTAAAGGGCCGGCTGGCTTGACCGTTAAAGGGTGCTGTAACCCCCGAAAGTACACTCCAGTCCAAACCAAAAAAAAATTGTTTTCTGTGTTTGTGAATTGTGTGCGCAGTAGCCGCACGTGCATCAACAAAGTAGTGCCAAGCGTGCGCCTGTGTCATAAGTAAAGGGCCGGCTGGCTTGACCGTTAAGGGTGCTGTAACCCCCGAAAGTACACTCCAGTCCAAACCTAAAAAAAAAATATTTTCTGTGTTTGTGAATTGTGTGCGCAGAAGCCGCACGTGCATCAACAAAGTAGTGCCAAGCGTGCGCCTGTGTCATAAGTAAAGGGCCGGCTGGCTTGACCGTTAAGGGTGCTGTAACCCCCGAAAGTACACTCCAGTCCAAACCAAAAAAAAAATTATTTTCTGTGTTTGTGAATTGTGTGCACTGTGGCTGCACGTGCATCAACAAAGGAGCAGCGCCAAGCGTGCGCCTGTGTCCCATAAGTAAAGAGCCGGCTGGCTCATTTCTTAAAGGGTGGTGTAACCCACAAAGTGCACTACTCTCCAGCAAAAATAAAATAATATTTTCTGTGTTTGTGTGCGCTTTAGCCGCACGTATATATATCAATATAACATAAATGGAGGACCAAACTTTCTCCGATAAAAATAAAATAGGGAAAGATCAAGAACCTCTTCCTCCTAGTGCTGTTGCTGCTGCTGGGAGTTGTTCATCATCCCAGAGAGGAAGTAGGAACATCACTACTTTTACTAAACAATTGACCCTCCAACAGTCCCTAGCGATGAGGATGAAGTACGACAGCAGTCATCCTGAAGCAAAACGTATAACTGAGGCCTTGACTGCTATGTTGGTGTTAGACGTGCGTCCGGTATCCGACATTAGTGCAGTGGGATTTAGACAATTGATGGAGGTAGTGTGTCCTCGGTTCCAAATCCCGTCTAGATTCCACCTGCATCCTCAAAGCAGCAGCGACAAGCGTGCGTCTGTCTGTTAAAGGGTGGTGACACCCTCAAAGTGTGCTACACAAACAATTAAAATATTGTTCTTTTTTTTTCTGTCTTTGTGAATTGTGTGGGCTGTAGCCGCACCTGCATCCTTAAAGCAGCAGCGACAAGCGTGCGTCTGTCTGTTAAAGGGTGGTGACACCCTCAAAGTGTGCTACACAAACAATTAAAATATTGTTCTTTTTTCTGTCTTTGTGAATTGTGTGGGCTGTAGCCGCACCTGCATCCTTAAAGCAGCAGCGACAAGCGTGCGTCTGTCTGTTAAAGGGTGGTGACACCCTCAAAGTGTGCTACACAAACAATTAAAATATTGTTCTTTTTTTTTTGGTCTTTGTGAAATGTGTGGGCTGTAGCCGCACCTGCATCCTTAAAGCAGCAGCGACAAGCGTGCATCTGTCTGTTAAAGGGTGGTGACACCCTCAAAGTGTTCTACACAAACAATTAAAATATTGTTCTTTTTTTTTCGGTCTTTGTGAAATGTGTGGGCTGTAGCCGCACCTGCATCCTTAAAGCAGCAGCGACAAGCGTGCGTCTGTCTGTTAAAGGGTGGTGTAACTCTCAAAGTGTTCCAAAAAATAAAAAACTATTTTTTTAATGTGTTTGTGACTTGTGTGCGATGTAGCCACACTTGCATCCTCAAAGCAGCAGCGACAAGCGTGCGTCTGTCTGTTAAAGGGTGGTGACACCCTCAAAGTGTGCTACAGAAACAATTAAAATATTGTTCTTTTTTTTTCTGTCTATGTGAATTGTGTGGGCTGTAGCCGCACCTGCATCCTTAAAGCAGCAGCGACAAGCGTGCGTCTGTCTGTTAAAGGGTGATGACACCTCAAAGTGTTCTACACAAACAATTAAAATATTGTTCTTTTTTTTTTCGGTCTTTGTGAAATGTGTGGGCTGTAGCCGCACCTGCATCCTTAAAGCAGCAGCGACAAGCGTGCGTCTGTCTGTTAAAGGGTGGTGACACCCTCAAAGTGTGCTACACAAACAATTAAAATATTGTTCTTTTTTCTGTCTTTGTGAATTGTGTGGGCTGTAGCCGCACCTGCATCCTTAAAGCAGCAGCGACAAGCGTGCGTCTGTCTGTTAAAGGGTGGTGACACCCTCAAAGTGTGCTACACAAACAATTAAAATATTGTTCTTTTTTCTGTCTTTGTGAATTGTGTGGGCTGTAGCCGCACCTGCATCCTTAAAGCAGCAGCGACAAGCGTGCGTCTGTCTGTTAAAGGGTGGTGACACCCTCAAAGTGTGCTACACAAACAATTAAAATATTGTTCTTTTTTTTTTGGTCTTTGTGAAATGTGTGGGCTGTAGCCGCACCTGCATCCTTAAAGCAGCAGCGACAAGCGTGCGTCTGTCTGTTAAAGGGTGGTGACACCCTCAAAGTGTTCTACACAAACAATTAAAATATTGTTCTTTTTTTTTCGGTCTTTGTGAAATGTGTGGGCTGTAGCCGCACCTGCATCCTTAAAGCAGCAGCGACAAGCGTGCGTCTGTCTGTTAAAGGGTGGTGTAACTCTCAAAGTGTTCCAAAAAATAAAAAACTATTTTTTTAATGTGTTTGTGACTTGTGTGCGATGTAGCCACACTTGCATCCTCAAAGCAGCAGCGACAAGCGTGCGTCTGTCTGTTAAAGGGTGGTGACACCCTCAATGTGTGCTACAGAAACAATTAAAATATTGTTCTTTTTTTTTCTGTCTATGTGAATTGTGTGGGCTGTAGCCGCACCTGCATCCTTAAAGCAGCAGCGACAAGCGTGCGTCTGTCTGTTAAAGGGTGATGACACCTCAAAGTGTTCTACACAAACAATTAAAATATTGTTCTTTTTTTTTTCGGTCTTTGTGAAATGTGTGGGCTGTAGCCGCACCTGCATCCTTAAAGCAGCAGCGACAAGCGTGCGTCTGTCTGTTAAAGGGTGGTGACACCTCAAAGTGTTCTACACAAACAATTAAAATATTCTTCTTCTTTTTTCTGTCTTTGTGAATTGTGTGGGCTGTAGCCGCACTTGCATCCTCAAAGCAGCAGCGACAAGCGTGCGTCTGTCTGTTAAAGGGTGGTGTAACCCTCAAAGTGTGCTCCACAAACAATAAAAATATTCTTTTTTTTTTTCTGTCTTTGTGAATTGTGTGGGCTGTAGCCGCACTTGAATCCTCAAAGCAGCAGCGACAAGCGTGCGTCTGTCTGTTAAAGGATTACATCGGTGACAGCATCCAAGTAGGCATGTCAGACAGTCCGTACCTGTACTGGCAGGAAAAAGAAGCAATTTGGAGGTCCCTGTACAAACTGGCTCTATTTTACCTGAGTTGCCCCCCCTCCAGTGTGTACTCCGAAAGAGTGTTTAGTGCAGCCGGGAACCTTGTCAGCGAAAGGCGTAGGAGGTTGCTTCCACAAAATGTGGAGAAGATGATGTTCATAAAATGAATTATCAACTCTTCCAGGGAGACCAGCCTCCAGAACATACAGAGGGACCTGTGGTTCCAGCAGGGACGAATTAATACTCTGTGAGGATGAGGATGTACACACTGAAGAGGGTGAGGAATCGGTGGATGAGGAGGATGAGGATGACATCTTGCCTCCGTAGAGCCAGTTTGTGCAGGGACACATTAATTGCCAGCTTGTTTTGTGGGGGCCCAAACGAACCAATCATTTCAGCCACAGTTGTGTGGCAGACCCTGGCGCTGAAATGATTGATTTGTTAAAGTGTGCATGTCCTGTTTATACAACATAAGGGTGGGTGGGAGGGCCCAAGGACAATTCCATCTTGCACTTCTTTTTTTTCTTTGCATTATGTACAGTTTGGGGCCTAGTTTTTCTAACTGCCATCCTGTCTGCCACTGCAGTGTCACTCCTAGATGGGTCACGTGTTTGTGCCGCCCACTCGTGTCGCTTAGCATAGTCATCCAGCTACCTCGGTGCAACCTTTTGGACATGAAAACACTATTGTGAGGTGTGAGGTGTTCAGAATAGACTGGAAATGAGTGGAAATTAAGGTTATTGAGGTTAATAATAGCATAGGAGCAGAGAAACCAACAAATTCTGTGATTTTAGCTGTTTTTATGCTTTTTTTAAAAAAAATACAGATCCAAAACACAAAACCCAGAACCCAAAACACGGAAGGGTGGTTTTGGCAAAACCAATCCAGATCCAAAACACGAAGAAAGATCCAGATCCAAAACCAAAACACAAAACACGAAAAGTGGCCGGTGCACACCCCTACTCCAAACCATAATTAGCACATATTTTTATTTTTAGTAAGCAGATCACATTTCCCATATTTGTAATGGGAAATGTGATTTGCCCATATTTACTAAAAATAAAATGTGAAAAAATACCAGGGGAAGCCCTGTGATAATAACGTCACCTGGAGATAGCGTTGTCCAGGTTTTCCACCAGTTCCCCGACTCCTGCTCTGTTCTACAGGTAGAGCAATGCCGGGAGCCGGGCCCCAGTGATCAGCTGTGTGGTCTAAATAGACCACACGCTGATCACTGCAAAAAAAAAAAAAACATAGCTGCATCCAGGGTTATCGGTGCTCCGGGGATGTCCTCTGGTCAGCTGCTACATAGAACAGTGCAGGATGGGAGACCAGCTGACCGGAGCCCCAGAGGATATCACTGGAGCACTGTTCACCGGGGGTAAGTGTGATCCGAGCGGGGAAGGGGGTTCGCGAGGAGGAGAGGGGCGGTAGCCCATGGTGGGCGCATGCGCAAACACAGTCTCCCTATATTTTTTCAAAAAAATACAGGGAGAAGTGTGCGAAGGGGATTTACAGGGATAGAGCTTTATCACAAGCTCTGTCCTGCAAGGGATTTTTGATAAATCCTGGTGCAATGCGAATTTAGTCAGAAACATCACACTACAACCGCATCTTAAATGCGGATAGTAGTAAATAGAGCCCTGTATGTGCAAACCAACTGTCCTCAATTTCCAGGGACAGTCTCACATGTTAGAGATATTCTAAGGTTGAAGAATGTCCATTATATTAACCTCTATTAAACCTGCAAAACCCGTCAGACCATCTATACTCAAACTTAAACCTTTAATGCACCATCTATGCAAAAGCATAACAGATGCTGAATTAGCAGCCTGGTGTGCTGAGGAAGATCTACCCCTGCTCTGATCATAGACCTGTGTGTTCAGCTTTTCTATACTCAGGGGGGAGGAAGTTTGCTGTTTGTATGGCTGTTTGTCTTTACCCGCAGTTTTACAGACATGTAGCCAATTATCTGCAGCACAGAAATAAATATACAGCAACGTCCTGTTGTCTGTCCTCCCTCCAGCAGCAGCTTCTTGTTTGTTTGCTGTGAAAAATTAGCAAAACTACCAAAAACAGTATTTATAAATCATTCTGTAAGAATAAAGAGAAAAAGTGAGTAAACAGGCAAGCCACTTCTCATTTGAAGCCAAAAAGCAAAATCTTATTTGATCAATTAGAATATGGAATGTGTAAACCCTTTGATAAAGCATAAAGGTATCTATGTACTAAGCCTTGGAGAGAGATAAAGTGGATGGAGATAAAGTATCAACTAATCAGCTCCTAACTGTCACTTTACAGGCTGTGTTTGAAAAATGACAGTTAGGAGCTGATTAGCTGGTACTTTATATCCGTCCACTTTATCTCTCTCTCGAAGGCTCAGTATATAGACCCCAAAATGCCCTAAAATGCATCTTATTAAAACTCTGTATCTAATTTAAGTAAATATTATCCCATAAAAAGAAATCTGATTTCCGCCTATGGGCAGGGCTGTTGAGAGATCCATCAGCCATGGTACTAGGGGGCATAACCAAGTGTGTGGGAACATGGCCACCAGGACCCTCTTATCATGCTGCACCACCCACAAGAGTGGGCATGGTCATGCCTAACCCTAAACCTAACCCTAACAATAATATTCACCATCGGGATCACAGCAGTCGAGATTCTGGAGCTGGGATTCTGAGTACTCTCGGAATTCTGTTCACCGGCATTGTCTGTGTCAGGGTGGTGACTACATCCTCTTGAAGCAACGCCTAAAAAGATCATTGCTGCCTAAAGTAAACAACAAATAAGCACTGAATATTATGTATACAGTATTTAAGAATCCTGTCGCATACCTACGAGTATTAAAGGATTTGGTGGTATCAGTCAGTAGTAGCACGACCAGAAACATGGGAGTAGTGGTTTTCACCAGGGATCTCAGCATGGACTTTGCTGCACCCAGTACACTGAGCACAGTCCCCTACACTGGTTACTTGCATGATAAATATGAGGTAACAATCACTAAGAGATGTCAGCAATCCGGGGTCTGGTACACTTGAGGATTCTTTTAGCCACAGGGGAGTCTGGAAGTGTTGTAATGCCAGACGGGCAGTATGCAGAAATTCAATTCCGAACTCACAAATCAGCCAAACCCTTCTATTTCCGCAGGCCTCCTCCTCTGCTCCCACCCGATTTGTCCTCTCCCCCCACCCTCCTCCTCTTGTGCTCCCAGACACCTCCTCCACTGTTCTCAGACCCAGATGCCTTCATCTCTCTTCCCAGACCCGAACACCTCTTCTTCTGCTCCCAGTGGGGTGAGTTTATCAGATAAGACAGTAAAGTATATTTCTTGGATTTTTGTACACCTTTTATAATGTAATAAACGTTTAAGAGATTTAATTTAAGTTTATAGATCCATTTTACATCCATCCATGCTTGTCTGCTGAAGAACTTGAACTGTTTCAAGATTCTAGTCTAGCCTCTCCCTTCCTTCTTTATCTGTTGTCGAAGCTGGATGATTGGCTGAGACCAAATCTTTAAGAATATCTGAAGACGCCATTTTGCGTCTTTAGCACGATGCCATACAGATGGTATATGGTGCTATTTTAGCGTTGTGCAAATGCCGTACTAACTGCACACTGTTAAAGTCCTTACATTAATATTCAGTGATGACAAGACAAGTCTTGTGGATTTGTCTGTGACAAATAATTAAAAATACACAAAGATGGTGAGCGTTTGCTCTGCATACAGATACAGTATGCCTATGAAAATTGAAGTATAATACAGACACTGATATACTCAGAAGGAGTGTTCTGAAGGTGGATTTGGAAACAATTGTTAGACGTTTAAGCTATCGTTAGCCATTGTAGGCCTTGTATCTAATGCTGATGTGATTAAGAAAAAATTAATTGTACCCTAAATAAACCATTGTCTTTAAGTCTGATACCTAAACAAACTAGCATTTACAAGACCATCCATAAGCACTGTTACTGTCATTTCCCTGTAATGGGTGTCAAAAGATGCTTGATGATTTCATCAAGCATCTTTTGACACCCATTACAGGGAAATGACAGTAACAGTGCTTATGGATGGTCTTAAAGACATCCTAAAGACCAGGATTCAGACCTCACTTCCAGGGTGGAGGGGAATTATTGTGGACGCACTCAGGGAAGCAGCAATTGAACATGATAAAAACATCCTTAAGAAGAGAGAAATGCAGAGTGAGAAGCTAATGGCTGTTAGCATTCAAGCTCTTGAAACAATGCACCCACAGCCACCAGACACCTATTCACCTTTGCAGCTACAAGTTCTCAATACATATCAACCTGCGCAGTCACAAATCACACAGCCATACCACACATATCAGCACCAGAACACATATCACACACAGCCACAACCCCCATATCCACATCCTCAAACTCTCTCTTTCCACACTCCCCAACCCACACCACATGGACACAATTGCCCCAGGGCTTCATAGACAGCCCAGTATCTTCTCCCAGGCCTAACACGACTGTTTACAATCCCCTGCCAATGGATCTGTTCTAATACAATATGTAGACAATTTGTTGTTATGCTCTGATTCGTTTATGTCATGTTTAAATTATACTAAACTGTTGTGCTTCATCTCTCACACACAGGGCACAAGGTTGCAAAGGACAAATTACTGCCATGCCAGAAAAGGGGAGTGAAGGAGAAAGATAGGGCGCTATATAAAGAGAGCTTCAGCCCATCCACACTGGAAGCCTATCCCACTAGGTTTCCCAATGAAGTATGCAGAAAAAAGAAAATGTGCGGAGAACCGGCGATGCTTTCTTATATCAGGGAAGGGGGTATGGAGAGATACTTATCTTAGATGGTGGTCGATCACGTAAATCTTCTAATACCCAAAATATTCTAAACAAAATACTTTGTATTCAATGCATCACGATTCCATATATGGAGATACAAAAGAATACAATGTGTAGCATATTCTTTTTACACATGTAAAGATGGATGACAGCGGTAAAAAACTTTTATCCAGACAGTAATTCCAAACGATAAATGGATGTTATCAATAATGGGTGCCTCTTGTGTATATATGAATATATATGATATAAATCCAAATTTCAAGGAAAACCGTATCTGACTTGCAAAGGACAGGTGCGCACCAAACTTATGACGGTATCTTTTGACAGGAATACAAATGGTGGATAGGTGGGAAAACACACCTAACTCACACCTAACTCACATAAATCGATGTAGTAAAAACCTGTAGCGGTATCTTTGTCGATGGGGTGTATACAACCTCTAATCACAGTAGATATTAACAGGCAGGATGTGATAAAAATAGCGTACCAATACTCACTCTCATCAAGGTATTGGTAATATTATTGACTATCCCCATACCTGGATTTTGGGGGTTTTCTTTTATATGGGCTTCAACTCAATTGTTGTTTGTTCTTGAATAAATGTAATGTTTTTACTGGAATAAGAGTTCATTTTTTACTGAAAACAAAGAAACCTAGATAGGATTACCAATACCTTGATGAGAGTGAGTATTCCTGTCAAAAGATACCGTCATAAGTTTGGTGCGCACCTGTCCTTTGCAAGTCAGATACGTTTTTCCTTGAAATTTAGATTTATATCATATACAGTCAGGTGCATAAATATTGGGACATTGACAGAATTTTCAGATTTTGGCCTCTATTCACCACAATGGCTTTGAAATGAAATAAACAAGATGTGCTTTAACTGCAGACTTTCAGATTAAATTTGAGTGTAAGTACATCCAAATGAGGTGAACGTTGTTCTGCCAGGCCTCTACTGCAAATGTCTTCAGTTTCTGCTTGTTCTTGGGGCATTTTCCCTTCAGTTTTGTCTTCATCAAGTGAAATGCATGCTCAATCGGATTCAGGTCAGGGGATTGACTTGGCCATTGCATAACATTCCACTTTTTAGCCTTAAAAAACAATTTTTTTGCTTTTGCAGTATGCTTCGGGTCATTGTCCATCTGCACTGTGAAGCGCCGTCCAATGAGTTCTGAAGCATTTGACTGAATATGAGCATATAATATTGCCCAAAACACTTCAGAATTCATTCTGCTGCTTTTGTCAGCATTCACATCATCAATAAATACAAGGGAACCAGTTCCATTGGCAGCAATACATGCCCACGCCATGACACTACCACTACCATGCTTCACTGATGAGGTGGTAAGTTTTGGATCATGAGCAGTTCCTTTCCTTCTCCATACTCTTCTCTTCCCATCACTCTGGTACAAATTGATCTTTGACTCATCTATCCATAGGATGTTGTTCCAGAACTGTAATGGCTTTTTTAGATGTTGTTTGGCAAACTCTAATCTGGTCTTCCTGTTTTTGTGGCTCACCAATGGTTTACATCTTGTAGTGAACCCTCTATATTCATTCTTGTGAAGTCTTCTTCTCTTGATTGTTGACTTTGACACATATACACCTACCTCCTGGAGAGTGTTCTTGATTTGGCCAACTGTTGTGAAGGGGTTTTTCTTCACCAGGGAAATAATTCTTCTGTCATCCACCACAGTTGTTTTCCGTGGACTTCCGGGTCTTTTGGTGTTGCTGAGCTCTCCGATGCATTCTTTCTTTTTAAGAATGTTCCAAACAGTTGATTTGGCCGCACCTAATGTTTTTGCTATCTCTCTGATGGGTTTGTTTTGATTTTTCAGCCTAATGATGGCTTGCTTCACTGATAGTGACAGCTCTTTGAATCTCATATTGAGAGTCGACAGCAACTGATTCCAAATGCAAATGTCACACCTAGAATCAACTCCAGACCTTTTACCTGCTTAATTGATAATGAAATAATGAGGGAATAGCCCACACCTGTCCATGAAATAGCTTTTGAGTTGATAGTCCCATTACTTTTGGCCCCTTAAAAAGTGGGAGGCACATATAGAAACCATTGTAATTCCTAAACCGTTCACCTGATTTGGATGTAATTACCCTCAAATTAAATCTGAAAGTCTGCAGTTAAAGCACATCTTGTTTGTTTCATTTCAAAGCCATTGTGGTGGTGAATAGAGGAAAAATATAAAAATTCTGTCAGTCCCAATATTTATGCACCTGACTGTATATTCATATATACACAAGAGACACCCATTATTGATAACATCCATTTATCGTTTGGAATTACTGTCAGGATATAAGTTTTTTACCGCTGTCATCCGTCTTTACATGTGTAAAAAGAATATGCTACACATTGTATTCTTTTGTATCTCCATATATGGAATCGTGATGCATTGAATACAAAGAAAAGTATTTTGTTTAGAATATTTGGGGTATTAGAAGATTTACATGATCGACCACCATCTAAGATAAGTATCTCTCCATACCCCCTTCCCTGATATAAGAAAGCATCGCCGGTTCTCAGCACATTTTCTTTTTTCTGTATACTGCCATGCCAGACCCGGGTCAAATACTTGGGATACTGTCAAACCCAGGGGCTACAACACTACCTAGAGCAGTAGCTATTAATAACAGGGTTTAATTGTACAGGAGTTTATATGCAGATACAGTATCACTAGAGTAAGTGATAGGGATACTCATTTCACAGGTGATGTCTTTCAAAACATGTGTAAGTTGATGGGTATTAATAATATCAAGATCACCTCAGACCGCCTCTTAATCTGTCCCCCTTTGAGATTCTGTTTCACAGGCAGCCTCATGTGAAAATATGATAATGAGGTTACTGTGCAGTATCTCACGAAGATGAGTAAGAACAACAGCAATTGAAAATGTTATTATCTGACATGCTTGATGCAAAATGTCATGATGTAGAACCTGGAGATTATGTAATTATAAGAAATTTCTTTTGTTCGGGTTTTTGACTGATCGGTGGGAAGGACCGTACCAGGTGCTGATAACAAGTACAATGTCTCTAAAGGTTGCGGAGAGAGATATGAGGGTCCATTCCACGCACTGCAGAAAAGTCAGCAATCTGAAGGAGGTGCAAGGCGGAGGCGAGACAGATAACGCAGACCTGTCAATCGAGAGCCTGTTCCGGGAGAGCTAACAGCTGCAGTGACAGCACCTGAGTTTAGGAAAAGTGCAGGGTTTTCATTTCCAGAAATGGAGTTGCTAACTGTGGGCCTGATTCAGAGCCGGACGCTATTTGCGCTCGCTCTTTCAGAAAAAGGGGCGGATACTTAAATAGAGCGCTCGCTCTTTGCGGTCTGTTGACGCCTCTATGTCTGAACGAGTGAACGAAACATGCGCTCGCTATTTTTAAAAAAACGCCCCCTGGCCGCTCTCGCATCATACGTCATCTCCGCTATTTATTAGATTAATCGAGTACATCGAAAGGCATCTGAACTGCTCGCAGTGCTTGTGGTAGCATTTTCCTACCGCAATCATGCGAGCAGTTCAGGCTAAAAGACAACCAAGTGACGTGGTCGATGACGCTGCTTTGTTAATTATGCACACCCTTAAAACGCCTGTTTTGACCGTTTGGCACGCCTGCGTTCGGATCTCCACTCCCCGTTTTCAAGCACCTACCCCTGTTACCACCCACAAATGCCTCATTCTGTCACTCAAATTAGCAGGCATTCGCTATTTTGCGAGCACACAATTTCCGACCGCAATGACTGGTTTGCGCATGCGTATTACAACCCATACGCATGCGCAGTTGTGCGAACATCGCTCGGAGTGAACGAGCGGCCACTTACGAGCGGCTCTGAATCAGGCCCTGTGTCTTTTGTCCTCTATTCCCCAGAGTTCTGTTTCGGGATGTCTCATTTCTATGTTGGAGGGCAGATAATGGAGGGAGAGGCTGATAGCAGTATTGATGGAGTGGAGTCTGGAGAAGGAGTAATACAGTCACAAGGGCGGTACCTGACCAATCTCAGTACAGTAATTGCTAATAGATCTGTAATACCTGAAATTCGGAGACAGCGCAAAGGTCTATTGTCTGAAGAATTTTGTATTTGTGAATTTTGTGGGTCCCTAGTCGATGAAAAATGGTGCCAGCCTAAAAATAACCCGTATTGGGGTGGGTATCCTCTAGAGGATTATCATGACATGATGGGCAAAGTTTTAAATCAAACCAACTGTTGGGTATGCTCTCACGTGCCTCATGGACAGCATAATGTAGGGTTAGTGCCATTTCCATTAAATGTCTCTGAGGTTTTAGAATTACAAAAAGGGAAAATGTTGGATGGGAAATTTCTTATGTCCAAACCACCTCATTTTAAGCTACACCAGTACCAAGTGGATAGATCACTTTTGTGTTTGAACATTACCAACTCAAATAAACCAGGAAGTTGGGAGGTAACTGGGAATAATCAGACGATTATTCCCAGTTACTCCCAGCTCACTAAGAGAGCTTGTAAATTTTGAACTGTTACGCACAAATAGGTTAAATGGGAGACACTTTAGGTATCGATATACACTCAGTGATACTATAGAAATGATTGGTAGGGTACCAGGAGGGTAGTGCGCCAGGGTCATACAACCAGAAACATGTATTGACCAGATGGGAGAACCTGAAGTAGGATCATTTGCTAGAGAAATGTGTTTAATGACTATGGTGTTTTCAATCCCTTATGTTCTCCCCGATGATGTATATTTTATATGTGGAAGAAAAGCGTATAAGTGTCTCTCTCCGAATTCAGAAGGTTTATTTATTTGAGAAGAATACTTCCAGAAATTATGACCCTTACACATGGTGAAATGCTTGGTATCCATAAAAACACACCATCTCCATATCTTCATACATAATATGAACACCGTGACAAAAGAAACATGATACCTGGTGACATACATACTGCTACACAGCTGATTAGTGAGACAACTGGTTTCCAAGTTTTGGTAGCACTAGATCCGACCAGGATCGCTCAGGGTACTTTAAATTTTAGATACATCCAAGGCCTTGCAAAATTAATAGATGATATCACCGAGATGTATGATGACACATTTAGGTATACAGGTAAAGAGTTACAAGCTTATAAGAAAGAACTTGTGCAACATAGACTAGTGTAAAATTATTTAGCAGTTGTCACAGGAGGATACTGTGTGACATTGGCCACCCAGTTCAATGTAAAGTGTTGCACGTATATTACTAATAACACTAGTGACCCCAAGGAGGTGATAGACCGGAAGATGGACAAAATTCTGCAGCTAAAATGGGATTTCCGGAGGAACCATAATGCTTCACTGAGTGAAGTTGAGGAACAGGTAGCGGAATGGTTTACTTGGTTGAACCCAGTAAAATGGTTCTCCAGTCTAGGAGAGTGGGTCCAGGAATTGGTTGCTACAGTGGGTAAACGTCTGATCCTTATAATAAGTGTCATCTTAGTAATTGGCTTTTGTGTCCGATGTGTTCCTAATGTGTTGAAGTGCGGAAAATGTACTAGGGCGAATAGAGAAATCGAGATGATGGTGGTAAGCAGCGGTGATATGGATACCAAGGTCAAGGAAGAACTGTATTATAATCCTGAACTAGAGTGTACCATCAAATTAAATAATGTGACCGAATCCAATCAAGCATAATAATAATGTATTATATATGTTCCATCCAACATCCTAGATAATGTCATCCCAAGTCCCCAAAAACTTCCTTTATAGGTTAGATGAGTTCCCACATCCTGCCAATGATCCCTTAAGGATCCACGGATGGCATATAAGGATTGTTTTACCCTTCTTGAGATGCATTATTAACGGTTCCATGACCAATCTGTGTCATACTGTTCGGGACATTTGACATGCCATACAGATGGTATATGGCGCTATTTTAGCGTTGTGCGAATGCCGTACTAACTGCACACTGTTAAAGTCCTTACATTAATATTCAGTGATGACAAGACAAGTCTTGTGGATTTGTCTGTGACAAATAATTAAAAATACACAAAGATGGTGAGCGTTTGCTCTGCATACAGATACAGTATGCCTATGAAAATTGAAGTATAATACAGACACTGATATACTCAGAAGGAGTGTTCTGAAGGTGGATTTGGAAACAATTGTTAGACGTTTAAGCTATCGTTAGCCATTGTAGGCCTTGTATCTAATGCTGATGTGGTTAAGAAAAAATGAATTGTACCCTAAATAAACCATTGTCTTTAAGCCTAATGCCTAAACAAACTAGTATTTACATTTGTGATTTCATCAAGCATGTTTTGGCCACCTGTGAAAACCCATTGTCTGTCATTTTGTAGTCCAGACAGAAGTATATCAAAATATGACAACTAATGCATAAAGATATATATATATATATATATATATATATATATTAATTCATGATATATTCATGCATGCACATAGACAATCGCATCAGTGGCAAACGCAGGATTTCTAGAGGGGGATTTCCAAATTCTTGATTTTAGAGTGAGTGTGGCCAGTCCATGAAGAGGGTAGAATTAGCACTTAACCAGCTATAATATGCGTTATACAAAGTGTATTGTGTGTCATCATTCCAGAATATACAGGATCAGCAATCACAGTAACCCATTAAATGCGGCAGTAGGCCATCCTGCCTGAGCTGAATGTTTTTATTTAGATGTGGGCACGATTCCAGAGTATTAGAGCAAGTCCAGGAGTCTGGGGGAGCAGTCGAATAACCTAGCACTGCCCTGGACATATATATACATATTGAGCTCTATAGCAGCGCATCACTAACAGTGAATGTTTTCCAGATCTCCTAGTTGGTGCACAGGTTATTTATTACTGACTGATACATGTTAACAGATCCATAGGTGGTGCTAATTATTTCATTTGTGATAC
Source organism: Taudactylus pleione (assembly GCA_031769625.1). Lineage (NCBI taxonomy): Eukaryota > Metazoa > Chordata > Amphibia > Anura > Myobatrachidae > Taudactylus > Taudactylus pleione. The sequence continues at coordinate 4,464,686 of JAUIMM010000534.1, read as the reverse complement.
TGTGAAGAACATGCAGCACTAGTAAAATTCTATTACATTACTATTTCTATTGTGGTCATGGTGTGGGCTGGGGAGAGGGGTTTCCAGGCAGATGGAAACCCCCCCTGCGTTTGCCTATGCGCATGTGTATCCACAATGCGTGCACATATATATATATATATACACAGTTGCTATTGCAGATATAAACACACACGCAGAGCATGTGTGTGCTGTACACAACCCCTGCACAGAGCGCACCTTTTACGCTGTGCTCAGACGCACAACGCATACTTACATATAATCATAAATATACACGCACACATAAAAGGTTCCTGCACATTATGGTTTATATTAAAGTTAATAATTATGATGTAAAATATATGTATTTGATATTAATGGTATAGAACATTGTAGACATTTCATGTTTGGTACTATAGTGATACCCTGTCTATTTCCAGATGTCCGGTTGTATCGGCAGGAGAGTCGGATCATGCGTTCGGGAGTTATGGATCATAGTGAATTATTGGTTAAGAATGTAAAACTCTGTATGTTGAGTCTGTGGTTAATTTAAATCAATTAAAGAAAGACAATGCAATCTGGAGGAGTGGGACTTACCCCTAGTGAGCTGTCCTATGAGCTACAGCGTACTGCAGAAACCAAGAGCAAGAACCAATGGAATTATGTTTGTCTGTCTACATTGCTGTTATCATGATCTGTTAGGGTATATAGCCTGTGTCCTGGTCCGAGTTAGTAGCCATTCTTCTTGGATGACCGCAGGCTTCTGAATTGATGACTTTAACTGGGACCGGTGCGCTGGCGTATATATTGACTGTACTTTAATGAATGTAAGCCTTGCACTCATTGTTTACATCAAAGTGTGCAGTACCTTTTTCTTTGTGAATAATAACTTTTGTGCTTTGGAACCACAATCAAGGTCTGAAAGTGTTTATTATGTGCGACTATTCATAACGCTAAATAGCATCATCTAAGGTATAGAGGTTTAGATAAGATTCCATACTGTCTATTATAATACCCTTTGCTCTGCATCATTTAAAAACAGGTGTGGCCAAACCGGTCCTCAAGGACCCCTAACAGTTCATGTTTTCCAGACCACCTGTGCATCTGTAGAATGTGTCAGTAATACCCCTTTCACACTGCCATCAAGTAACCCTAGTTATTGCACATGGATGCACGGCAACCCGGGTTACTGTGCAGTGTGAAAGGGCCCAGTTGAAAAATCCCTGGTTGAGCAACCCGGCATTTCAACCTTGGTAATGAGCAGGGTTGAACACAAGCTCAACCCGGCTCATGGTGCGGTGTGAACGGGTAACCCGGATCGAGGCGACCCGGGTCCCGTTCACTGCATAGGGAGAGCCGGCATTTGGAGAGGAGATCATCTCCAAGCACCGGCTCAGCAGCAATGACGGTGACGTTATTGTAGGGTCGGGCCGTCAGTCTGAAAGAGGTCTCAGGCGGGTCGCACCCGGGATGGACTCATGCACAAATCCTGGTTGCGACCCGCCATTTGCGATCTGAAAGTGGTATTAGAAATGAATGCAGCACATGTTTTAAACTGTGGCAGTAATGATTACACCTGTGCACCAGCTAGGTGGTCTGCAAAATGTGTAATGTTAGGGGGCTCTTAAAGGACTGGGTTGGCCACCCCTGATTTACAATATAGAAAAGGTTAACCCTTACTGGTGAGATTGTGTGACATTAGAAGGCAGCAGAAAATTAATAACACTAACTTGTATTTCATATTCTTGGATTCATCAGGGGATACACTGTAAATGGAGAACATAACCTGCAACTCACACTTCTATTTTAATGGTGTAAACTGTGTGAGAAACACGATTGTCAGTACTTAATAACAAGTTTATTTTTACAGAACATTTATACTGTAAATAAAGAAGAGTAATTTTATTTATTATTTGACATTGTGTTAGTTTACATATACTGCTTTCCTAGTCTGTTTCCCATTGTATCCTTTAGGATTTCCACCCATTGAGGGAATCCTCCGGACACTCAGGAAATCCATAGCTCTGTCTGGAGTCGGGAGGCTGCCTACCCCTGATGGATGGTGCCCGGGAATCTCACGGAAGGGTCCGGCACTGGTAACAACTTACAAGTAGGGGTGTGCACCGGCCACTTTTCGTGTTTTGTGTTTTGGTTTTGGATCTGGATCTTTCTTCGTGTTTTGGATCTGGATTGGTTTTGCCAAAACCACCCTTCCGTGTTTTGGGTTCTGGGTTTTGTGTTTTGGATCTGTATTTTTTTTTTAAAAAGCATAAAAACAGCTAAAATCACAGAATGTGTGGGTTTTTCTGCTCCTATGCTATTATTAACCTCAATAACCTTAATTTCCACTCATTTCCAGTCTATTCTGAACACCTCACACCTCACAATAGTGTTTTTATGTCCAAAAGGTTGCACCGAGGTAGCTGGATGACTATGCTAAGCGACACGAGTGGGTGGCACAAACACATGGCCCATCTAGGAGTGACACTGCAGTGGCAGACAGGATGGCAGTTTGAAAAACTAGGCCCCAAACAGTACATACTGCAAAGAAAAAAAAGAGGTGCAAGATGGAATTGTCCTTGGGCCCTCCCACCCACCCTTATGTTGTATAAACAGGACATGCACACTTTAACAAACCAATCATTTCAGCGCCAGGGTCTGTCACATGACTGTGGATGAAATCATTGGCTCGTTTGGGCCCCCACAAAACAAGCTGGCAATTAATCTGTCCCTGCACACACTGGCTCTACGGAGGCAAGATGTCGTCCTCATCCTCCTCATCCACCGATTCCTCACCCTCTTCAGTGTTGTGTACATCCTCATCCTCACAGAGTATTAATTCGTCCCCGCTGGAATCCACAACCACAGGTCCCTCTGTACGTTCAGGAGGCTGGTCTCCCTGGAAGAGTTGATAATTCATTTTATGAACATCATCTTCTCCACATTTTGTGGAAGCAACCTCCTACGCCTTTCGCTGACAAGGTTCCCGGCTGCACTAAACACTCTTTCGGAGTACACACTGGAGGGGGGGCAACTCAGGTAAAATAGAGCCAGTTTGTACAAATTGCTTCTTTTTCCTGCCAGTACAGGTACGGACTGTCTGACATGCCTACTTGGATGGTGTCACCGATGTAATCCTTTAACAGACAGACGCACGCTTGTCACTGCTGCTTTAAGGATGCAGGTGCGGCTAAAGCCCACACATTTCACAAAGACAGAAAAAAAAAGAAGAATATTTTTATTGTTTGTGGAGCGCACTTTGAGGGTTACACCACCCTTTAACAGACAGACCCACGCTTGTCGCTGCTGCTTTAAGGATGCAGGTGCGGCTACAGCACACACATTTCACAAAGACAGAAAAAAAAATAAGAATTTTTTAATTGTTTGAGGAGCGCACTTTGAGGGTTACACCACCCTTTAACAGACAGACGCACGCTTGTCGCTGCTGCTTTAAGGATGCAGGTGTGGCTACAGCCCACACATTTCACAAAGACAGAAAAAAAAATAAGAATTTTTTAATTGTTTGTGGAGCGCACTTTGAGGGTTACACCACCCTTTAACAGACAGACGCACGCTTGTCGCTGCTGCTTTAAGGATGCAGGTGCGGCTACAGCCCACACATTTCACAAAGACAGAAAAAAAAAAAAATTTTTTAATTGTTTGTGGAGCGCACTTTGAGGGTTACACCACCCTTTAACAGACAGATGCACGCTTGTCGCTGCTGCTTTGAGGACAGTATCATATGCAGTGACAGTAGACTTGTCAGAAATTGTTGGCACGTCCTTCAGTCCGGACCAGATGTCCAAACCGGCCCTTGACTGATGACACAGGCGCACGCTTGGCGCTGCTACTGTGTTGCTGCACATGCGGCTACATCGCACTCAAGTCACAAACACATAAAAAAAATATTTTTTTATTTTTTGGAGCACTTTGAGGGTTACACCACCCTTTAACAGACAGACGCACGCTTGTCGCTGCTGCTTTGAGGATGCAAGTGCGGCTACAGCCCACACAATTCACAAAGACAGGAAAAAAAAGAATATTTTTATTGTTTGTGGAGCGCACTTTGAGGGTTACACTACCCTTTAACAGACAGACGCACGCTTGTTGCTGCTGCTTTAAGGATGCAGGTGCAGCTACAGCCCACACATTTCACAAAGACAGAAAAAAAAAGAAGAATTTTTTAATTGTTTGTGGAGCACACTTTGAGGGTTACACCACCCTTTAACAGACAGACGCACACTTGTCGCTGCTGCTTTGAGGATGCAAGTGCGGCTCCAGCCCACACAATTCACAAAGACAGAAAAAAAAAGAATATTTTTATTGATTGTGGAGCGCACTTTGAGGGTTACACCACCCTTTAACAGACAGACGCTCGCTTGTCGCTGCTGCTTTAAGGATGCAGGTGCGGCTACAGCCCACACATTTCACAAAGACAGAAAAAAAAATAAGAATTTTTTAATTGTTTGTGGAGCACACTTTGAGGGTTACACCACCCTTTAACAGACAGACGCACGCTTGTCGCTGCTGCTTTGAGGATGCAGGTGGAATCTAGACGGGATTTGGAACCGGGGACACACTACCTCCATCAATTGTCTAAATCCCACTGCACTAATGGCGGATAACGGGCCCACGTTTAACACCAACATAGCAGTCAAGGCCTCAGCTATACGTTTTGCTTCAGGATGACTGCTGTCGTACTTCATCCTCATCGCTAGGGACTGTTGGAGGGTCAATTGTTTAGTAAAAGTGGTGGTGTTCCTACTTCCTCTCTGGGATGATGAACAACTCCCAGCAGCAGCAACAGCACTAGGAGGAAGTGGTTCTTGATCTTTCCCTATTTTATTTTTATCAGAGAAAGTTTGGTCCTCCATTTATGTTATATTGATATATACGTGCGGCTAAATCGCACACAAACACAGAAAATATTTTTTTATTTTTGCTGGAGAGTAGTGCACTTTGTGGGTTACACCACCCTTTAAGAAATGAGCCAGCCTGCTCTTTACTTATGGGACACAGGCGCACGCTTGGCGCTGCTCCTTTGTTGATGCACGTGCGGCTACTGTGCACACAAGTCACAAACACAGAAAATATAATTTTTTTTGGTTTGGACAGGAGTGTACTTTGGGGGTTACAGCACCCATTAATGGTCAAGCCAGCCGGCCCTTTACTTATGACACAGGCGCACGCTTGGCACTACTTTGTTGATGCACGTGCGGATACTGCGCACACAATTCACAAACACAGAAAATAATTTTTTTTTTGGTTTGGACTGGAGTGTACTTTGGGGGTTACAGCACCCTTTAACGGTCAAGCCAGCCAGTCCTTTACTTATGACACAGGCGCACGCTTGGCACTACTTTGTTGATGCACGTGCGGCTACTGCCCACACAATTCACAAACACAGAAAAAATATTTTGTTATTTGGTTTGGAGTGTACTTTGGGGGTTACAGCACCCTTTAACGGTCAAGCCAGCCGGCCCTTTACTTATGACACAGGCGCACGCTTGGCACTACTTTGTTGATGTACGTGCGGCTACTGCGCACACAATTCACAAACACAGAAAAATTTTTTTTTTTTTGGTTTGGACTGGAGTGTACTTTGGGGGTTACAGCACCCTTTAACGGTCAAGCCAGCCGGCCCTTTACTTATGACACAGGCGCACGCTTGGCACTACTTTGTTGATGCACGTGCGGCTACTGCGCACACAATTCACAAACACAGAAAAAATATTTTGTTATTTGGTTTGGAGTGTACTTTGGGGGTTACAGCACCCTTTAACGGTCAAGCCAGCCGGCCCTTTACTTATGACACAGGCGCACGCTTGGCACTACTTTGTTGATGCACGTGCGGCTACTGCGCACACAATTCACAAACACAGAAAACATATATTTTTTTGGTTTGGAGTGTACTTTGGGGGTTACAGCACCCTTTAACGGTCAAGCCAGCCGGCCCTTTACTTATGACACAGGCGCACGCTTGGCACTACTTTGTTGATGCACGTGCGGCTACTGCGCACACAATTCACAAACACAGAAAAAATATTTTGTTATTTGGTTTTGAGTGTACTTTGGGGGTTACAGCACCCTTTAACGGTCAAGCCAGGCGGCCCTTTACTTATGACACAGGCGCACGCTTGGCACTACTTTGTTGATGCACGTGCGGCTACTGCCCACACAATTCACAAACACAGAAAATAATTTTTTTTTTGGTTTGGACTGGAGTGTACTTTGGGGGTTACAGCACCCTTTAATGGTCAAGCCAGCCGGCCCTTTACTTATGACACAGGCGCACGCTTGGCACTACTTTGTTCATGCACATGCGTCTACTGCGCACACAATTCACAAACACAGAAAATATATATTGTTTTGGCTTGGAGTGTACTTTGGGGGTTACAGCACCCTTTAACGGTCAAGCCAGCCGGCCCTTTACTTATGACACAGGCGCACGCTTGGCACTACTTTGTTGATGCACGTGCGGCTACTGCGCACACAATTCACAAACACAGAAAAAATATTATTTTTTTAGCACTTGGGGGGAGCACCCCTGATGGACAGAGCGCCCCCTGGACAACATTACAGCACCCCTTTAGGACTGGGACACTGCACAGGACTTTGGAGTGGACACAGCCCCTATGGAGAACTGACTGCACAACACCGTCCAGCCAGCCCCTATGGACTTTGAAGTAGTGGACACAGCCCCTATTAACAACAGCAGCACAGCACAACACAGCCAGCCCCTATGGACTTTGAAGTAGTGGACAACAGCAGCACAGCGCAGCACAGCACAGCACAACACTACTCTGCACTACACTACACTACACAGCCCAGCCAGCCCTAACTCCCACCCTCCCTCTTCACTGTCCACAGCCGAGTGAGAAAATGGCGCCGACGCGGGTACCTTATATAGGATCCAAAACCCGCGAGACCCGGAAGGCGGGATGATGACGTTTTGCCTCGATTTCAGATCCGAGTCAGGCGGGAAAAGTCGAGCCTGACTTGGATCGGACTCGGATCGGGAGGGCTCGGGGGGGTTCCGATTTCAGAAATCCGAACCCGCTCACCCCTACTTACAAGGCATATAAAGGTGCATGAGGGGCTGTGGGCTGGCATATCAGGGCACGAGGGGGCTCTGATGCATGTAAAGGAGCATAATACAGCTCTGAGGCATATAGAAAGATTGGTAAGAAATCATCTTATTTTGACAAATAAAATGACAATAACCCTACTGCGGTTTAGGTCATATCCCCTGTCTGGGAATTTGGAAAAATAAAAAAGTGGTAATCCTACGGATACCAGGGCATCATGTATAGGTCAAAGGATAACCCCAGAAGGAAGTTACACGCAAGCCGGTCATACTTAGGATGAAAGAGATCAGAAGTCTCAGTATAGTGTAGCTAGGTAATGAGCACAATACTCTGGCACACATCTGCAAGGAAAGCAGCATGTAAATAGAGTAGCCAGATGGAAAACACCACTTAGTGATGGCAGTGATCACATGTTGCGCTCCCGACCATATAGCAGAGGGAAATGGTGCCAGAGGACATTGCTGCCACACTAAGGGGTCTATTTACTAAGCAGTGTTAGGCAGACATGCCTACCCTCCTGGTTTTCGCGGGAGGATCACAAGTTTTCGGGTAACTCCCCGCACAACCTGGAAGGGTAGGCACTTCTCCCGCTTTCTGTCCACTTCCTAGTGAAGTTGGCAGAATGGGGAGAATTTCCGCAGCGAACGCGGGTCCCCGTGTAGGAAGCAGGGCTTAATGATGCGATTCTCCATGAATCGCGTAATTTAGCCCCGTCCCCTATTTAAATTTAAGCCAATCACGGCAATTTGACGTGAAGGGGGCAGGGCTTAATGACTCGTCCCATCAGGTCCCGCCCCTGTCACAACCCACCTGCTTCTCCTCCCCAGGCTTCTCCCGGGGAGGAGAAGCAAAAGGTAGGCAACTATGGTGTTAGGAGACAAAGTGAAATGAGATAAGGTACCAGCCAATCAGCTCCTAACTGCCATGTCACAGGCTGTTTGAAAAATGACAGTTGGGAGCTGATTGGCTGGTATCTTATCTCCTTTCACTTTGTCTCCAGTCCTAACACTGCTTAGTAAACAGACCCCCTAGAGTTGGTAGTAACAAGTATGGGGTTTCATGACAAATTGCCAATAATCATGATTTCCCTGGTGATTTCCAAATCATGTATTGTTTTTTGTTAAGCGCCGGTAAACACTGCTCATCTATGTCCATTAGCCCTGTAATAACTTCTGTGCTGCACTCATACAGAACTGATTGCTGAGCCCAGGCAGCTACGTTCTCACTGTACTGTATAAGTAGGTTACTATTCCTGTCTGACACATCATTCCTTTCATTCAACCCTGTGACTGCTGCAGCAAGACGTTTTTCCTTCCCTGCTGCATTATTAAACACCTCTCTTCATCTTCAGGGTCACAGGAGACCTCATTCTAGCTGTTTCTCAGCTCTAAGAATACTCTTTTCTGCTTTCCAGCAGGGAGATTAATCAAAACAGGGGAATCCGATCTGGTAGAGAAATACAGCAGCATTAATGCTAATCCCATGCTATAAGCATATTGTAAACATTGCCTTTCACTTTCGGCAGAGCCAGGTATGTAATATTATGCCGAGTGGCATAGGCTTTGCCTTTTCTTGTTTTTCTTAAACCACACCAAACGTGATAGAAAACGAGGCTTTCAAATAGCCGGTTGGGATACTGTGGGCCTGATTCAGGGTTGCATCGCGCGCTTGGAAATCGCATATCCGTCTGTATGTTGAGTTGGCAGCTATGTAAGCTCGCATTTGTACCAGCTCTGTCCTTGGTGCGAGAGGTGTAAAATCAGATGGATCTCTGCATATATACAACTCGAAGTAGGTCGCATTTCCGTTGACACGGCCTCTCTCTAATTAGTCTATGTGTGAACGCCCAAAAGCCGCCCAGTTACACCCTCTCAGCTGCAAGTGGAGGTGTGGCTGGGATGTGTAAGACTCGCCTGTAGTTGCTCAAAGTTTTGCATGCTTGCCTATGGAATGTGCGCAGTGAAACAAATGGCAAGATTTCTTTGGTAGAACGAAATTGCGTGTTAGGCCCAGTGTACCACAATTATTTAACATTTGTGAATTGTGCTCTTTAAATAATAGCAGCTTGTGATACGCTAAAAAAAGGTCAGTGAGGTCAATAGTAATACTATCCTTTACCTCCCAGCTGCCCTGATATATGTGTCCAGGTCCGATTTGAGGACTCTGGGGGTCGTTCAGACCCAGTCGCAAGCGCTGAGCGCTCGTAACTGGGTCGATGTTTCCCCATTGGGCATGCACACGTCGAAGCCGGCTCTGATGTGCGCATGCACGAGACCCGGCTAGCAACGGGCGCTCCGTTGCTAGGGGTCTCGCACCAAAGGGGGCGAGCTGTCGATGGTGAGTGAGGTCCTCTGTCCTGATGGGAACAGCTTTATCCTGATTGGGCTGGAAGTTTGAGTAGTTTGAGAAATATGTACTGTTCACTTGTACAGTTGCAGTGCACACCTACCATTGTGACGTGGCATTCAAAGAGGGCTTTTAAGTAGAGATGTGCGCCGACCCTCCTGTTTTGGTTTTGGATTTGGATCTCCCCTGGTTTTGGATCTGAATCTGGTTTTGGATTTTTTTCCTTGGTGTTTTGTTTTCGTGTTTTGGTTTTGGATCTAGATTTTTTTCTTAAAAACAATAAAAACAGCTAAAATCACATAAAATTGGCCTGTTTTTGTTCCTACAGTATAATTAACCTCAATAACATTTATTTCCAGTAATTTCCAATCAATTTTGACCACCTCATTTAATTATTTGCTTCATCTAGTTAAGGCCAAAAGGTTGCATCCAGCTAGCTGGCTGACTAAGCTAAGTGACACAGTGGGCGGCACTAACATGTGGCAGTTCAGCTTCTAATTTCCAACATGGATACAGTGTGTTATACAGTGTTGGTTGGATACACCAATAGTGCACTTACTGTGACAGCAGTGTCGCCAGAGCGGGGTTGTTGACGGTGTCCTCAGTACATGGAATGGCAGTGCTGCAGTGCTGGCAGTATCCTCAGTGAAGGTGATGTCGGCAGTGCGGGGGTGCCAGCGGTGTCTTTAGTGCAGGTTTGCTGACTGTGTCTGCAGTGCGGGAGTGCCAGCGGTGTCTTTAGTGCAGGTTTACTGGCTGTGTCGGCAATGCAGGGGTGCAGAGGTGTCTTAGTGCAGGTTTGCTGGCTGTGTCGCAGTGCAGGGGTGCCGGCGGTGTCTTTAGTGCAGGTTTGCTGGCTGTGTCGGCAGTTTGTGGATGCCAGCGGTGTCCTCATTGCAGGTTTGCTGACAGTGTTGGCAGTGCGGGGGTTGCTGGCGGTGTCCTCAATACATGGAATGGCAGGGCTGCAGTGCTGGCAGTGTTCTCAGTGAAGGGTACCGGTGATATCGGCAGTGCGGGGGTGCCAGAGGTGTCTTTAGTGCAGGTTTGCTGGCTGTGTCGGCAGTGCGGGGGTGCAGCTGTGTCTTAGTGCAGGTTTGCTGGCTGTATCGGCAGTGCAGGGGTTTTCTCAATGCAGGGTGCCGGCGGTGTCGGCAGAGCGGGGATGCCAGTGGTATCCTCAGTGCAGATTTGTTGACTGTGTCGGCAGTGCAGGGGTGCTGGTGGTGTCGCTCGGCTACGCTCGGATCGCCCCGGATCCCCGAAATTCGGGTGGGTTTGGATCTCTGAGATCCGAACCCGCTCATCTCTACTTTTAAGGGATGAAAGCAGTACAGGGGGTGGTCCAGTTAAATGGACACATCCCTAAAATGCATAGCCACACCCACTTCTAGGCATACTTGCCTGCTTCCCCGTGAAGGTCAGGAGTCTCCCGAAAATCGGGTGGTGCTCCCAGCCCCCAGAAAGGTGGGCAAGTCTCCCAGCCGGCGCCACATCCACCCGCACCAGCCCTCCGCCGACTTCCGCTCCGGCTTGTATGTGCTTAAGTGGGCAGTCCGGGGGAGCCGATGAGGCGATTCGCTCTGAATTGTGTCATCGTGGCCCTGCCCCCGTCTGCATTGTGTGGCAGGAGCATGGTCATGATGACGCAATCATGGAGCCATGCCTCCGGTCCGCCCCCAAATTAGTGTCACGCCCCCCCTGCTGGAGGAGGCAGACACATTGTCTGCATGTATGCTTCTAGGCTGTGCGTGCACATTTGTCCTGGCTCCTCACACTAAAGGCTTGGAAGGGATGCTATATGCAGGTGCAACAGACTATGGGCCTGATTTATTACAGATCGCTATTGCGATCACAGCTGCGATTATGTATGAAGGTCCACTGTGAAAATCTGCTAATGTTTGCAATCGCAATGCTGTCGCAACCTAACATAATGACGCATCCCCTTACTCACATCCGTAATACTTAGCAAAATAGCGAAACCATCGGTAACATCGAGTACCATCGCAGCCTAACGCACAGTTACACTACTTACAAATTGCGAACCTCATCGCATGCAGTGGGAGTTCAAACTGCGTATACCATCACAGTGGATAATTTATGCACGCCCCTGTAACGGCGTTCAAATGCACTGATACACCTGCTTTTACCGACCACAAACCCCCGTCACCACCCCCAAAAGCTCACTTCCTGTCAATCACTCTACGTTTGGTCTGCGTAGTATCTGCGATTGCAATGCATGCGTAGAACGTAACAAACGTCCGTCTGCATGCATAATCGCAGTTGTGATCGGTAATGAATCAGGCCCTATTTATACTATCATAATTATGTAATGATTATGCAAATATATCCCTCATCAACAACACTTACAGAGGGATACTAAAAGTATTCATTGTAACAACTATGGGCCTGATTCACTATGGAACGCAACTGCAAATGCAATAGTGATTACGCACACAGTTCAGCTGCGATAGTATGCTAAACCATTGTGATCGCTATGCCATCGCAGAGCTACATAAGGACGCCCACCTTACCTTACACACATCCGTAATGTTTAACAAGACTGCGAAACCATCGGTAACATCGAGTACCATCGCAGCCTCACGCACACTTACACAAGGTCTGACCTTACTCAGAGATTGCTAACTTCCACGCACACTATCAGGCCTCAGGCGGCATATGGCATCAAAGTGGACAATTTATGAACGCTCATGCAACGGCGTTCAAATGCACTGGCACTTCTGCGTTCGGCCGACCACCCCCCCGTAACCGCCACAAATGGCACTTCCTGTCAATCACTCTGCGATTGGTCTGCGATCTCAGTGGCCAGTTCGCGCACTGCAATGCATACGCATGCGCAGTATGCAACAATCCGCCGATTGCCTGCACATTAGCAACTGCGTTCCTTGCTGAATCAGGCCCTGTGTTTCATTCTACAAATATAAAACCAAAGAAATGAGACATAAACAGTAGCTTGTACCATACTTGCCTACTTTTGAAAAAGCATTTCAGGGAGATTGTGAAAGCAACACATACTGTATGAGCGTGGCAGTAAGGGGGACGTGTACTGCTACATCTGAGAGGCGTATCATAATACTGACTTACATCCAAATGTGAATGAGCTCCAAACAGGGGCGTATCTATAATGGGTGCAGGGTGTGCGTGGAACACGGGCCCCTGGGTCCAGGGGGGTCCCGCACCGCACACCCTGCACCCATAATATTACTTACCTCTCTGGAGTCCCACGTCGGCATGGGGTCCAGCGCTGTAAAACGTCTGGAAAATGGCCGCCGCAGGCATTTTCCCGTCGTTTGCGCATGCGCAGTACAGGGAAAATGGCCATCGCGCCATTTTCCCAGTGATCTGTGCATACATTATAGACTCTGGACACACTCTAGTGCCCAGAGTCTATAACTCCGGCGCTGGCCGTGAACAGCTCAGTGCGCTGCCAGCCACCAGGCGGAGGAGGGGGCCCGTGTCGGAGACTGCACATGGGTCCCTCCTCAATAGAAATGCCCCTGGTCCCAAAGCAGTTAGTAAGATCTACTTGTTGATGAAAACACACTGATACTTTTCAGAAAATGAATGCAACCATAGGGATCATTGGGCCTGATTCAGACCCACTCGCGAGCGGCTGTCCGCTCGCAAGTGGGTCGATGTTATGGACTGAGCATGCGCACGACGGAGGGAGCTCCGTTGTGCGCATGCGCCAGACGCGACGAGCGAAGGAAAGTCCTTCGCTCGTTGTGTCCGATCAAAGGGGGCGTGCTGTCAATGTTGATTGACAGCACGCCCCCTTTGGTGGGCGTGCCAGGGGCGTGCCTCCCTGACGGGGGCGTTCCCACGGGAACGCCTCCCGTCAAAAGCCGGCCCACTGACATCACTAGTGATGTCAGTGGGAGTGATTTTGGCTCTGATAGAGCCAAAATCACTCCGGAGCTTGCGGTTGAAAACCTCAACCGCAGGCTCCGGCTCGCAAATTCGATGGTCGCGATGGTCTCGACCATCGCGACCATCACAATGCACGCTCGTATAGCCTGTGGGTGGTGACCCACAGCTATACGAGCGTCCAGGAGGACGCTCCATGAAAATGGAGCCCGGCCCTCATTCAGAGCGTGCGCTCTGCTCAGAGCGTACGGCTCTGAATGAGGGCCATTGTGTCTTAAAGCCAATGCATGGAAATTATACTAATATTTTCATTTGAATGTACATCTCTCTGTTTCTTTCTTTCTTTCTTTCTTTCTTTCTTCAGCTACATAATGGGGGTAAGGTGCAATCAGGGAGCTTGCTAGACTATTCAGGGAGTCAGAGAGATTGCTGCTATTTCAGGGAGTCTCCCTGACAATCAGGGAGAGGTGGAAAGTATGGCTTGTATTAACTGGTAGTGCCATTTTGGTGAAGGGTTCAGTTTAGGACAGACTTGGCATTGAATTGCTTACTAAAGAGGGATATTTAAATAAATTTAAGATAACTGTTTACCAAAACATGCCATACTAATGCAATGAAGTGCAAGGATATTTAGGCTCTTATAATATACTAGCTGGAGTACCCGGCGTTGCCCGGGATTGTAAGAATGTTTGTTTACACATCATCCTCCAACCAACCTCTCCTTAGGCAGGCCTCACAAAAAGTGTGACAAACTTCCCCATCAACAGTCCTAAGGTCTTCGAAGGAAGCAGGACCTGTAACGGTGTAAAGCAAACTTCAGAGATAGAAGCGTCCAAAATTTGTAGGATGTACAGTGTAAACACGGCCAAGAGCTTCTGTTGCTCTGATACCAGGATGACCATCTACAGCCACTCCCTGTTTTCTGCGCAGAAAAACTTTGGGAGAAGCATTCCATGAGTAATATTTTGGCAGCTCACAGTACAGCAGGGTCCTTGCAAAGTCATCATTTTGACACAGTTGGAAGAAAGAAGTGAATGTTGTTGTGTAATTTGGTATAGTCAGAGAGCTGAGAATGCTGGCAAAGCCTGCTAAAGCTCTCTTCGATAATAAACATTAAGATCATGACAAAACATGACAACACAAAATGCTTGCTCCGAGGCCCTACCCATATGCTGTAAGGCCCCACAATGAGCGTCCAGCAAAAATTGTGTTTTTAATTAATTAAAAATTAACAGTAATTAATTTCCATTTAAAAAATGTTTAGTTGCCTCCACCGTGTTTTAATACGCTCATATGTAAAATATCACGATCTTCGCTTGTAAACTGTGGATTTGTATAGAAAGACAGAGTACAGAAGGACAAATTTTCGCTTATATAGTAGAGAAGATAGAAAAGAAAAAATAGTAGATAAGCTAAATCCATTTTTAATTCCGTACCTGACCTGTAGAGGGCGAATGCTATGCAAAAATTGTGTTTTTTTAATTAATTAAAAATGAACAGTAATTTTTCGATTTAGTAGAGAAGATAGAAAAGAAAAAATAGTAGATAAGCTAAATCCTATGCAAAAATTGTGGCTTTTCATTAATTAAAAATTAACAGTAATTCATTTCGATTTCAAATATTTTTAGTTGCCTCCACTGTGTTTTAATACACTCATATGTAAAATTTCACGATCGTGGTTTGTAAACTGTGGATTTGTATAGAAAGACAGAAGGACAGAAGGACAAATTTTCAATTTTGCTGTATATAGTAGAAAAAATAAGCAGCACAGTCCTGTATGCAGCTTCACATAATCCCATCCATTACATTTTTTTGTCCTCTTGACTAAACCGTAAAGCCCTGCAATCTGTCACAGGAAGTAGCCAGTGTTAATCCTTTGAAAGAGCACCAAATGTTGTCAGAGGGGAGAGAGAGAAAGGGTGACAAGAGTAATGCAACTTCTGTACAGGCGCATTAGCTGGGATTTGGCAATTCCTCCCCACTCCTCCGATCCTGCCCACGCAGCCTAGCTTTGTGAGAACACTTGCACCCGTACACTAATCAGATAATGATGTCATCACTATGGGATGAATATCTAGCGCACACTGTCTGGACCACAGAGTCTCTTTCATTTGCCCTGCTTGTTTTATATACGGTATATAAAAAAAATGGACATTGAACAATATAAAATATATATATGATTATGTCCTGGGATCCATCACAATCTATTAACAGGAAAGGGTCAACACTGTTCACGGAGAGCAAACTAGAGATGTGCACTGACCCCCGTGTTTTGATTTTGGATATGGATTCATCTTTGTGTTTTGGTTTTGGATCTGGATTTTTTTAAACAAAAAATTGCTAACTTTTAAAAAAAAAAAAACAAGTAAAATTTTTGCAATCTAAGCCCGAAATTTGGATTTAAAATCCGAATTCTGAACCGCGGGAAGATTAGAACCGCGACTCGGATCTATCCGGAGGAGATCAGAACTGCGGCTCGGATCTATCCGGATTCACAAAATTCGGGTGGATTCGGATTTCTGGAGAACTGAACGGCACATCTCTAGAGCAAACTAGTAAATATCTAAGATGGCTAAAATAAAAATGTTATTAGAAAAGAAAAAAGGCATCTCATAAAGCATCATGGGCATTAAAATCTACAGGGCAACATGCAAGTGATCCTATGGCTATTCAAACTTGAGAAATACCATAGTAACAGACGGTGTTATAGTTAGCTTTACTGCCTCACAGTTCGATTCCCACTATGGCCTTAACTGTGTGGAGTTTGTATATT
Source organism: Taudactylus pleione (assembly GCA_031769625.1). Lineage (NCBI taxonomy): Eukaryota > Metazoa > Chordata > Amphibia > Anura > Myobatrachidae > Taudactylus > Taudactylus pleione. Next base: position 4,448,594 of record JAUIMM010000534.1, on the reverse strand, counting down.
CTCCCTGTGCTTGCGTGGTTCCCTGATTCAGACCCACTCGCTAACGCAGTGGCATACCTTCATCCCAGGTGCCCGGAGGCAAGATAAATGTTGGTGTCCCCCCAAATTAAAATGTACCACCCCCCCAGCACTCATGCCAGCCCCAGCTGCCGGACCCCTATGCAGTTCCCCCAGTAGTTGTCCCCCTGTGTAGTACCCTCTGTAGATGTCCCCCTATGCAGTGCCGCCTATGTAGTGCCCCCCAGTAATAGTCCCCCTATGCATTACCTCCAGTAGTGGTCCCCCTTTGCAGTGCCCCAGTAGTAAGGGCACCTGTAGTGACCCCAGTAGTAAGCCCCCTGTAGTGCTCCCAGTAGTAAGCCCCCTATAGTGCTCCCAGAAGTAAGCCCACTGTAGTAAGCCCCCAGTAGTAAACTCCCTGTAATAAGCCCTCAGTAATGCCCCCTGTAGAAAGCCCCCATAATGCCCCCTGTAGTAAGCCCCCAGTAATGCCCCCTGTAGTAAGCCCCCTGTAGAAATCCCCCAGTAATGCCCCCTGTAGTTAGCCCCCTGCAGTAAGCCCCCTGTAATGCCCCCCTGTAGAAAGCCCCCAGCAATGCCCCCTGTAGTAAGCCCCCGTAATGCTCCCAGTAATGCCCCCTGTAATGCCCCCAATAATGCCCCCTGTAGTGAGCCCCCAGGAATGCCCCCTGTAGTGAGCCCCCAACATTGCCTCTTTAGTGAGCCACCAATAATGCCCCCTGTAATGAGCCCCCCCGCGATCGCACACACATACAAATAAAAAAACAAAACAATACTTACCTGAAACCCCGCTCCAGTGCTGCTGCCTTCCGTCCCTGGCGCCCGCTCCTCGGAACTATGGGTGACGTCATGACGTCACTCCCATAGTGCATTGCGGGACCCGGAAGCGGGGCTCAGGAGTGACCTCCGTTCCTCCGGCTACTGCCAGGGGGGAGAGAAGGACCTGGGCGCCCGCTGGCAATACACTCAGCGGGCGCCCGGCAAATAGGGGGTGCGACCGCCCCCCCCCCGTAATAACGCCGCTGGAGGTGGAGCGCTGATCAGCGGCGCTCCATCTCCATAGCAGTGCCCGGAATGGCCCGTGGAACAATGGAGCCAGGTGCCCCCTTAAGGGCTGGAGCCCGATGGCAAATAACTCCATTGTCTCCGGGAGTTCCGCCACTGCGCTAACGCGCGATGGCTCGCTCTGAGCGATTTTCTCCCATCTGCGCATGCATATAATTCGCAGTGCGCGTGTGCAAGCCATTCGTTGCGATCTGATTTTGGTAGCTCCTAAGCCACTATCAGGTCGTTACTTTGAGTGACAGAGGAAGGTGCTTGTAAACGGGGGAGTGGATGTGCCGCTAAAACTTTTTTTAATTGGCGTGCATAATTAGCAAAGTTGCGTCACTGTATACTTCACCTGCATGTATTTCAGCCAGCGCTGATCGCTGTGCTTGCGGCAGGCTAAGACAACCCCAAGGGCTGCGAGCAGCTCCATGGCTCACGATGGTCTCGATTAATCCCGGAGATGACGTGTGTTGCGAGTGGCAAGGGGGCGTCTTTTCAGAGATTTGCGAGCGCACTTTGCCGTAGCTCGCTCAAACATAGTGGGCGTCCTTACGCGACGCAGTGCGAGTGCTTAATTTAAATATCCGGCCCCTTTTTGCCAGCGAGCGATCGCATCTTGTGAGTGGATTTGAATCAGGTCCATTGTTAAGGCAAGGCAGTCACCTGCTATGATCCTGTTTAGGGATGGTCGACGACCACCAATGGTCTATGGTTTTGCCATTGTTGATGGAGATCAGATAGTTCTGCGCCATCGATGACAGAGAGCTCGACGATGGTTTCTTTATTCTACCTCTGGCACAGGGAACGTAGCTTAGTGCTGCCCCTGGCATGGTGAGCAAAGACCATCCAAGTCCCTAATTTGTCCCCATCTGCCAAGTCCCAACTCCCTCCCTGTCAGAGTCACTGCACTGATAGTTATCAATCGTGTAACGCATCGATGGTTTTCTACCACCGATGTAAACCACTGACGGCACCATAGATGGTATTACACTCTGTATTGCCAGAACCAAATACTTGAAGCACAGACCTTAGATGCTGGATGTTGTATTTAGAATATAATAAGATGATCTGCATTAGAAAATATGGGAAACCTAATACATCTATTACCCATGGTAGAACTGTGAGGAAATAATTGGTATAAGTGGTAACGCACCTCTAGCCTCTTGATTTTACATTGTATATTTTCTAATTAGAAAGCAGAATATGTTAGCTGATACTGATAAATGAATGTGCATATTAGTTAGGGGAGTGAGCATGCAAGTATTGTGAGGTGATAAATATCTTAGTATAGCTTCTAAACTGTGGAAACAGGGTTGTATAAAGGTGGGAAGGAGATGTGAGAGGAAATGTGAGAGAAGGAAGTGTAAAAATAAGACATATGGCTAACAGATGCATAAGGATAACCTGACAGGTTTAGTGGGATGTGATGAGTCAGAAATATGTTAGAGATATATAAAAGTAAGGAGTGTTTCTGCAGTCATGAGATGGGGACTGGCTGTTATGGGAAGAAGACGCATCTGGCACTGCAGGCAGGATGACGGTGTAAGGAATTTTCGGGCATTTATAAACTGTGAAAATGTAGAGACACTGGGCCTGATCCAGCAGCATACACAATTGCAATTACGTAAGCAGATCAATCGATTGTTAATCACTATGCATGCGTATGAACCACACTGCGATCACACTGCCATTACGGACGCACTGAGGAATCCATCGCAGAGTGAGTGACAGGCTGTGAACGTTTCGGGGTGGTGACGGGAGTGGCTGCAAAAACACAGGCGCGTCTGTTTGTTTAAATACCGTTTCCTGGGCGTGCATAAATTAACCACTGCGATTGCATACACAGCTTGAGTACTCACTGTGTACGAGGAGACTTGCAGTTCCTGCGGCAGGTCAGACCTGGTATAAATGTTGTGTGCCGGGCCGATGTGCGACGATGGTACCAATGTATACGCAAGAGTGCGAGGCAGTATGGGTTTGAGAAAGCAGCAGTGGGCGTCTCTATGCTGGAAGAGCTGTGGCAGTCATTAGCATACTTTCGAAACTGCGTTCCGTGCGAATTCGCAGCTGCGTTCGCAATAGCAATCCTTAGTGAATCAGGTCCTCTGAGCGTAAAACCATTAGTCCTTTAAAGTCACTTTAGGGCTATTTCCTTAGTTAGAATTGTTATACATGTCTCCAAAAATGCCAATTGTAAGAGCTTTGTATATGTCTTATATAAGTGATTTGTGTAATGTAGTGAATGTAACATATAAAGCAAAATACACTTGTAAAAAAGAAAATATATTTAGGTGCTTATGTTAAGATGAACCCAGTAGAATTTTGCAGTTGGTGTGTGTAGGGCATGGAAAGTGTGTATATTGTGACACCAATTGGGTCACCTTTAGGATGGCGCTTGTAATGTAACTACAGGGTACCAGTCTGCTTTATTTGTCAGGGTGTCAGACAATTTTCACAAAACAGTTTCTTCTTGGCATCTCTAGCACTTAACCAACATCGTCCAACTGATTATCAGATTTGCCAGTTGGTCCAGCATCGATCAACCTCAGGGACCCAACATCTGGTATTAAACCCATGTTTTTCTTTTCGTTGAGCCAGACAATTCCCTGCTCCCTGTATAAAGCTGAGTAGGCCAGGAGCTATGTTTGACTTGTCTAACTCCAGCCTCACCCTGCACCCTGCCAGCAGCATTGAAAGAGCTAAATATCCCCCAAAAGCATATGCTAAGCCCCTATTTTGCTACAATAGTTGCCCTACAATAGCGTAGAGATAGTATGTATATGAGCCTTCACAGTATTAATAGTAAATGCTAAACTTGCATTACTCGATTTGTACACAATATAATAATGTAATAATAACACAACATATATACAAGAGAGAATAGCGTCCTGGGCAGATAAGCTGGCAAAGAGCAGGAAAATTGGACACTACAGGCAACAATGACGCAGATGCTAAAACAGCACCAGCAACTTGACCAGGGCGCTAAGGGTCACCTGGGCCCAGCACCTGCTGGTCCTGGCTGATGAAGATGCCAGGGAGCTCCACCCCACAATGCTGATTAGAGCCACAACTATGAGCCATATTCAATTGCTGATGAAAAGCCGCTATTGGCGATACTGTTTCGCCGATGACGTAATTTTCGCCAATCTATACTTATCCCCGTATTCAATTTTTCCGGACTTTTCGCCGGTGCGGAAAGTCAATGGTTCAAACCCTGTGAAAAAGTATCACCTATGAATAGGTGTCGGAAAAAAGTGCAGAATTGGGGTTTTGGGGTACATACTTCCAGAAACCACCCAGCACCCCTTGGACTGTCCCCCAAAGGTAAACTGTGTCAAAAAAATTGTAAAAAGTTACCCGGGACACCCCAAAAAAGTACTTTTGTTTTGGGGATGAAAAAAAAACAAAGTTGGGGGACAAACTTCTAAACTAGCGAAATAGACTCAGGGGGGTTCCCCAAGTATGTCCCAGGTGTTTTTTTTATTGCAGGTGGTTTGCGGCAGGTGGATTTTTCACGATTTTTAAAAGTTACCATTAGCCACTTTAAAATATGCTTGTACTCATTTTCATGTACCCAAAATTTGATGGGACTACTTATTTTGCCCGAAAAAAATTGCTAAATGCTATTCTTCATCACTATTTCAAAGACGCTAAAATGCACCTATTGAGACTATTTAAATACCCAAAATACCTTCAGTAGGGCTATTCGGGAGTTCCCATAGTGAACCCTCATGTCACAGCATCTTTAGGGGGGTGTCAGGCTGATTTCCCCAAAAATGACAGCACTTTTCGAAGACTTGGAATTGAATACAGGGATACGTGGGGACGAGCGCGATACTTTTTCGCACCCAAAATCTCCGATGACGGCGAAGAGTTCGGCAACGGCCTTTTCGCAGCTAATTGAATATGGCCCTAAGATGCAACCAGGCCTAGCATCGGATCCGTACTTAGCTACCCAGGGCCGGCTCTAGGGGTCGGAGTTCCCTGTGCCGGCTCTCTATAGTGTGCCCAAAAATGGGGGCATGGCATAATTACCATAGACCACGCCCTCTACGTGACGTTATTTGGAGGCGTGCCCGCATGGCACGCCTCCAAATAATGTCAGGCTGGAGGAAGCCTCACTAGCTGGACTTCCCCCAGCATTATCCCGTCACTGAATGGATGCCGCGGACATGCGCGCAGCATCCATTTAGACACCAGGGTCCGGCACCACTGCACAGCTATCTGTGGCGGTCCCCAACCTCCCGATTTCACCACCCGCTGGCCCACGGGTGGAACAGCGGGATAGTATTGTCCCGCTGAAATAGGGATGTTGGGGAGGGGTGCGCCCTCTGTGTGTGGTGCCCCTGTTCGACCGCACTGGTCGAACACCCCTAGAGCTGGCCCTGCGGCCATCCCTGCAAGTCACCCAGTGCCCCAGGAAAATGCTCTCTTCTGGCACCAGGCGAGGTGCAACCACCAGCCAGAGCCTGTGTAGCACTGGGCATGGCACCTGGGGAGCGGCCAGAACGAGTGGAAGGGGAAGGAGAGACAAGGCCCATCATGAAGCTGGCGGAAGACGGAGCAGCACGACAGGCATGGGACATCACAAAAGCAAAGAGGGCACTGAGTAAACAAAAAATAAGAAGACATGAAAAAAATACAGGGAAAAACGGGTGACTAGAGAGGCAGACGAGAGTGAAATGAGAAGACAGCAGAAATAAAACAATAAGGCAAACAGTAATACAAGCAAATTTTAGCAGAGTCGCTTCCCTTGAAAAGATCCAGCAGGCAAAGAGGTCTGGGCCTAGCAGAAGAGCAAACTAATAGCCCTGAGACCCAGAGCCGCTGAGAGCGGTGACAGGCTCAGGAACCGAGGGTGTGCGCTAGCGTCCACACGGGGACATTTGTCTTCCTTAGCCACGCTGCAAAGGGAGACAATGTGCCCTTAACAGCTGACCCGGGCCATAACAACAAGCCTGGGCCCAGGTAATTAGTATCTGCTTCCCCCCTCTCCCTTGATACCCCTACTGATTCCACAACCTTTCAACAACCAGTTTGTTATTTGATCAAATCAGCAGGGGGTTCAAACAGTATGGGCCAAATGCAATAGGGTGAGAGTTTTCTCACACTTTTTAAACTCGTCCAATATAACAGAGTCCGAGAACAAAGCAACAGAGCAAAGTCGCATGTTTTTCAGACTTAAAAAACTTTCACAATTTAAAATCTCATCCAGATGTTTTACCATTTTGAAGATAAAACTCAACCAATGTGAGAGGTTACTGCTAAACTCTCACATTTTCCAAACTCTCACCATATTACATTTGGCCCATAATCTGTATTCAGAATAGGGGTGTGCACCGGCCACTTTTCGTGTTTTGTGTTTTGGTTTTGGATCTGGATCTTTCTTCGTGTTTTGGATCTGGATTGGTTTTGCCAAAACCACCCTTCCGTGTTTTGGGTTCTGGGTTTTGTGTTTTGGATCTGTATTTTTTTGAAAAAAAGCATAAAAACAGCTAAAATCACAGAATTTGTAGGTTTTTCTGCTCCTATGCTATTATTAACCTCAATAACCTTAATTTCCACTCATTTCCAGTCTATTCTGAATACCTCACACCTCACAATAGTGTTTTTATGTCCAAAAGGTTGCACCGAGGTAGCTGGATGACTATGCTAAGCGACACGAGTGGGCGGCACAAACACGTGACCCATCTAGGCGTGAAACTGCAGTGGCAGACAGGATGGCATTGAAAAACTAGGCCCCAAACTGTACATAATGCAAAGAAAAAAAAGAGGTGCAAGATGGAATTGTCCTTGGGCCCTCCCACCCACCCTTATGTTGTATAAACAGGACATGCACACTTTAACAAACCAATCATTTCAGCGCCAGGGTCTGCCACACAACTGTGGCTGAAATGATTGGTTCGTTTGGGCCCCCACAAAACAAGCTGGCAATTTATCTGTCCCTGCACAAACTGGCTCAACGGAGGCAAGATGTCATCCTCATCCTCCTCATCCACCGATTCCTCACCCTCTTCAGTGTGTACATCCTCATCCTCACAGAGTATTAATTCGTCCCTGCTGGAACCACAGGTCCCTCTGTACGTTCTGGAGGCTGGTCTCCCTGGAAGAGTTGATAATTCATTTTATGAACATCATCTTCTCCACATTTTGTGGAAGCAACCTCCTTCGCCTTTCGCTGACAAGGTTCCCGGCTGCACTAAACACTCTTTCGGAGTACACACTGGAGGGGGGGCAACTCAGGTAAAATAGAGCCAGTTTGTACAGGGACCACCAAATTGCTTCTTTTTCCTGCCAGTACAGGTACGGACTGTCTGACATGCCTACTTGGATGCTGTCACCGAAGTAATCCTTTAACAGACAGACGCACGCTTGTCGCTGCTGCTTTGAGGATTCAAGTGCGGCTACAGCCCACACAATTCACAAAGACAGAAAAAAAAAAAGAATATTTTTATTGTTTGTGGAGCACACTTTGAGGGTTACACCACCCTTTAACAGACAGACGCACGCTTGTCGCTGCTGCTTTGAGGATGCAAGTGCGGCTACAGCCCACACAATTCACAAAGACAGAAAAAAGAAGAAGAATATTTTTATTGTTTGTGTAGCACACTTCGAGGGTGTCACCACCCTTTAACAGACAGACGCACGCTTGTCGCTGCTGCTTTAAGGATGCAGGTGCGGCTACAGCCCACACATTTCACAAAGACCGAAAAAAAAAGAACAATATTTTAATTGTTTGTGTAGCACACTTTGAGGGTGTCACCACCCTTTAACAGACAGACGCACGCTTGTCGCTGCTGCTTTAAGGATGCAGGTGCGGCTACAGCCCACACAATTCACAAAGACAGAAAAAAGAAGAATATTTTTATTGTTTGTGTAGCACACTTTGAGGGTGTCACCACCCTTTAACAGACAGACGCACGCTTGTCGCTGCTGCTTTGAGGATGCAAGTGCGGCTACATCGCACACAAGTCACAAACACATTAAAAAAATAGTTTTTTATTTTTTGGAGCACTTTGAGAGTTACACCACCCTTTAACAGACAGACGCACGCTTGTCGCTGCTGCTTTAAGGATGCAGGTGCGGCTACAGCCCACACATTTCACAAAGACCGAAAAAAAAAGAACAATATTTTAATTGTTTGTGTAGAACACTTTGAGGTGTCACCACCCTTTAACAGACAGACGCACGCTTGTCGCTGCTGCTTTAAGGATGCAGGTGCGGCTACAGCCCACACAATTCACATAGACAGAAAAAAGAAGAAGAATATTTTTATTGTTTGTGTAGCACACTTTGAGGGTGTCACCACCCTTTAACAGACAGACGCACGCTTGTCGCTGCTGCTTTAAGGATGCAGGTGCGGCTACAGCCCACACATTTCACAAAGACCGAAAAAAAAAGAACAATATTTTAATTGTTTGTGTAGCACACTTTGAGGGTGTCACCACCCTTTAACAGACAGACGCACGCTTGTCGCTGCTGCTTTAAGGATGCAGGTGCGGCTACAGCCCACACATTTCACAAAGACCGAAAAAAAAAGAACAATATTTTAATTGTTTGTGTAGCACACTTTGAGGGTGTCACCACCCTTTAACAGACAGACGCATGCTTGTCGCTGCTGCTTTAAGGATGCAGGTGCGGCTACAGCCCACACAATTCACAAAGACAGAAAAAAGAAGAAGAATATTTTTATTGTTTGTGTAGCACACTTTGAGGGTGTCACCACCCTTTAACAGACAGACGCACGCTTGTCGCTGCTGCTTTAAGGATGCAGGTGCGGCTACAGCCCACACAATTCACAAAGACAGAAAAAAGAAGAAGAATATTTTTATTGTTTGTGTAGCACACTTTGAGGGTGTCACCACCCTTTAACAGACAGACGCACGCTTGTCGCTGCTGCTTTAAGGATGCAGGTGCGGCTACAGCCCACACATTTCACAAAGACCGAAAAAAAAAGAACAATATTTTAATTGTTTGTGTAGAACACTTTGAGGGTGTCACCACCCTTTAACAGACAGACGCACGCTTGTCGCTGCTGCTTTAAGGATGCAGGTGCGGCTACAACCCACACAATTCACATAGACAGAAAAAAGAAGAAGAATATTTTTATTGTTTGTGTAGCACACTTTGAGGGTGTCACCACCCTTTAACAGACAGACGCACGCTTGTCGCTGCTGCTTTAAGGATGCAGGTGTGGCTACAGCCCACACAATTCACAAAGACAGAAAAAAGAGCAATATTTTAATTGTTTGTGTAGCACACTTTGAGGGTGTCACCACCCTTTAACAGACAGACGCACGCTTGTCGCTGCTGCTTTAAGGATGCAAGTGCGGCTACAGCCCACACAATTCACAAAGACAGAAAAAAGAAGAAGAATATTTTTATTGTTTGTGTAGCACACAGTGAGGGTGTCACCACCCTTTAACAGACAGACGCACGCTTGTCGCTGCTGCTTTAAGGATGCAGGTGTGGCTACAGCCCACACAATTCACAAAGACAGAAAAAAGAGCAATATTTTAATTGTTTGTGTAGCACACTTTGAGGGTGTCACCACCCTTTAACAGACAGACGCACGCTTGTCGCTGCTGCTTTAAGGATGCAAGTGCGGCTACAGCCCACACAATTCACAAAGACAGAAAAAAGAAGAAGAATATTTTTATTGTTTGTGTAGCACACAGTGAGGGTGTCACCACCCTTTAACAGACAGACGCACGCTTGTCGCTGCTGCTTTGAGGATGCAAGTGCGGCTACATCGCACACAAGTCACAAACACATTAAAAAAATAGTTTTTTATTTTTTGGAGCACTTTGAGAGTTACACCACCCTTTAACAGACAGACGCACGCTTGTCGCTGCTGCTTTAAGGATGCAGGTGCGGCTACAGCCCACACATTTCACAAAGACCGAAAAAAAAAGAACAATATTTTAATTGTTTGTGTAGCACACTGTGAGGGTGTCACCACCCTTTAACAGACAGACGCACGCTTGTCGCTGCTGCTTTAAGGATGCAGGTGCGGCTACAGCCCACACAATTCACAAAGACAGAAAAAAAAAAGAATATTTTTATTGTTTGCGGAGCACACTTTGAGGGTTACACCACCCTTTAACAGACAGACGCACGCTTGTCGCTGCTGCTTTGAGGATGCAAGTGCGGCTACAGCCCACACAATTCACAAAGACAGAAAAAAGAAGAAGAATATTTTTATTGTTTGTGTAGCACACTTTGAGGGTGTCACCACCCTTTAACAGACAGATGCACGCTTGTCGCTGCTGCTTTAAGGATGCAGGTGCGGCTACAGCCCACACATTTCACAAAGACCGAAAAAAAAAGAACAATATTTTAATTGTTTGTGTAGCACACTTTGAGGGTGTCACCACCCTTTAACAGACAGACGCACGCTTGTCGCTGCTGCTTTAAGGATGCAGGTGCGGCTACAGCCCACACATTTCACAAAGACAGAAAAAAGAAGAATATTTTTATTGTTTGTGTAGCACACTTTGAGGGTGTCACCACCCTTTAACAGACAGACGCACGCTTGTCGCTGCTGCTTTGAGGATGCAAGTGCGGCTACATCGCACACAAGTCACAAACACATTAAAAAAATAGTTTTTTATTTTTTGGAGCACTTTGAGAGTTACACCACCCTTTAACAGACAGACGCACGCTTGTCGCTGCTGCTTTAAGGATGCAGGTGCGGCTACAGCCCACACATTTCACAAAGACCGAAAAAAAAAGAACAATATTTTAATTGTTTGTGTAGAACACTTTGAGGTGTCACCACCTTTTAACAGACAGACGCACGCTTGTCGCTGCTGCTTTAAGGATGCAGGTGCGGCTACAGCCCACACAATTCACATAGACAGAAAAAAGAAGAATATTTTTATTGTTTGTGTAGCACACTTTGAGGGTGTCACCATCCTTTAACAGACAGACGCACGCTTGTCGCTGCTGCTTTAAGGATGCAGGTGCGGCTACAGCCCACACATTTCACAAAGACCGAAAAAAAAAGAACAATATTTTAATTGTTTGTGTAGCACACCTTGAGGGTGTCACCACCCTTTAACAGACAGACGCACGCTTGTCGCTGCTGCTTTAAGGATGCAGGTGCGGCTACAGCCCACACATTTCACAAAGACCGAAAAAAAAAGAACAATATTTTAATTGTTTGTGTAGCACACTTTGAGGGTGTCACCACCCTTTAACAGACAGACGCACGCTTGTCGCTGCTGCTTTAAGGATGCAGGTGCGGCTACAGCCCACACAATTCACAAAGACAGAAAAAAGAAGAAGAATATTTTTATTGTTTGTGTAGCACACTTTGAGGGTGTCACCACCCTTTAACAGACAGACGCACGCTTGTCGCTGCTGCTTTGAGGATGCAAGTGCGGCTACAGCCCACACAATTCACAAAGACAGAAAAAAGAAGAAGAATATTTTTATTGTTTGTGTAGCACACTTTGAGGGTGTCACCACCCTTTAACAGACAGACGCACGCTTGTCGCTGCTGCTTTAAGGATGCAGGTGCGGCTACAGCCCACACAATTCACAAAGACAGAAAAAAGAACAATATTTTAATTGTTTGTGTAGCACACTTTGAGGGTGTCACCACCCTTTAACAGACAGACGCACGCTTGTCGCTGCTGCTTTAAGGATGCAGGTGCGGCTACAGCCCACACAATTCACAAAGACAGAAAAAAGAAGAAGAATATTTTTATTGTTTGTGTAGCACACTTTGAGGGTGTCACCACCCTTTAACAGACAGACGCACGCTTGTCGCTGCTGCTTTGAGGATGCAAGTGCGGCTACATCGCACACAAGTCACAAACACATTAAAAAAATAGTTTTTTATTTTTTGGAGCACTTTGAGAGTTACACCACCCTTTAACAGACAGACGCACGCTTGTCGCTGCTGCTTTAAGGATGCAGGTGCGGCTACAGCCCACACATTTCACAAAGACCGTAAAAAAAAGAACAATATTTTAATTATTTGTGTAGCACACTGTGAGGGTGTCACCACCCTTTAACAGACAGACGCACGCTTGTCGCTGCTGCTTTAAGGATGCAGGTGCGGCTACAGCCCACACAATTCACAAAGACAGAAAAAAAAGAACAATATTTTAATTGTTTGTGTAGCACACTTTGAGGGTGTCACCACCCTTTAACAGACTGACGCACGCTTGTCGCTGCTGCTTTGAGGATGCTGGTGGAATCTAGACGGGATTTGGAACCGAGGACACACTACCTCCATCAATTGTCTAAATCCCACTGCACTAATGGCAGATACCGGACGCACGTCTAACACCAACATAGCAGTCAAGGCCTCAGTTATACGTTTTGCTTCAGGATGACTGCTGTCGTACTTCATCCTCATCGCTAGGGACTGTTGGAGGGTCAATTGTTTAGTAAAAGTAGTGATGTTCCTACTTCCTCTCTGGGATGATGAACAACTCCCAGCAGCAGCAACAGCACTAGGAGGAAGTGGTTCTTGATCTTTCCCTATTTTATTTTTATCGGAGAAAGTTTGGTCCTCCATTTATGTTATATTGATATATATACGTGCGGCTAAAGCGCACACAAACACAGAAAATATTTTTTTATTTTTGCTGGAGAGTAGTGCACTTTGTGGGTTACACCACCCTTTAAGAAATGAGCCAGCCTGCTCTTTACTTATGGGACACAGGCGCACGCTTGGCGCTGCTCCTTTGTTGATGCACGTGCAGCCACAGTGCACACAAGTCACAAACACAGAAAATAATTTTTTTTTTGGTTTGGACTGGAGTGTACTTTCGGGGGTTACAGCACCCTTTAACGGTCAAGCCAGCCGGCCCTTTACTTATGACACAAGCGCAAGCTTGGCACTACTTTGTTGATGCACGTGCGGCTACTGCGCACACAATTCACAAACACAGAAAATAATTTTTTTTTTGGTTTGGACTGGACTGTACTTTCGGGGGTTACAGCACCCTTTAACGGTCAAGCCAGCCGGCCCTTTACTTATGACACTGGCGCACACTTGGCACTACTTTGTTGATGCACGTGCGGCTACTGCGCACACAATTCACAAACACAGAAAATAATTTTTTTTTTGGTTTGGACTGGATTGTACTTTGGGGGTTACAGCACCCTTTAACGGTCAAGCCAGCCGGCCCTTTACTTATGACACAGGCGCACGCTTGGCACTACTTTGTTGATGCTCGTGCGGCTACTGCGCACACAATTCACAAACACAGAAAATAATTTTTTTTTTGGTTTGGACTGGAGTGTACTTTCGGGGGTTACAGCACCCTTTAACGGTCAAGCCAGCCGGCCCTTTACTTATGACACAGGCGCACGCTTGGCACTACTTTGTTGATGCACGTGCGGCTACTGCGCACACAATTCACAAACACAGAAAATAATTATTTTTTTGGTTTGGACTGGAGTGTACTTTGGGGGTTACAGCACCCTTTAACGGTCAAGCCAGCCGGCCCTTTACTTATGACGCAGACGCACGCTTGGCACTACTTTGTTGATGCACATGCGGCTACTGCGCACACAATTCACAAACACAGAAAATAATTTTTTTTTTGGTTTGGACTGGAGTGTACTTTGGGGGTTACAGCACCCTTTAACGGTCAAGCCAGCCGGCCCTTTACTTATGACACAGGCGCACGCTTGGCACTACTTTGTTGATGCACGTGCGGCTACTGTGCACACAATTCACAAACACAGAAAATAATTTTTTTTTGGGTTTGGACTGGAGTGTACTTTCGGGGGTTACAGCACCCTTTAACGGTCAAGCCAGCCGGCCCTTTACTTATGACACAGGCGCACGCTTGGCACTACTTTGTTGATGCACGTGCGGCTACTGCGCACACAATTCACAAACACAGAAAATAATTTTTTTTTTGGTTTGGACTGGAGTGTACTTTGGGGGTTACAGCACCCTTTAACGGTCAAGCCAGCCGGCCCTTTACTTATGACACAGGCGCACGCTTGGCACTACTTTGTTGATGCACGTGCGGCTACTGCGCACACAATTCACAAACACAGAAAATATATTATTTTTTTAGCACTTGGGGGGAGCACCCCTGATGGACAGAGCACCCCCTGGACAACACTACAGCACCCCTTTAGGACTGGGACACTGCACAGGACTTTGGAGTGGACACAGCCCCTATGGAGAACTGACTGCACAACACAGTCCAGCTAGCCCCTATGGACTTTGAAGTAGTGGACACAGCCCCTATTAACAACAGCAGCACAGCACAACACAGCCAGCCCCTATGGACTTTGAAGTAGTGGACAACAGCAGCACTACACTACACTACACTACACAGCCCTAACTCCCACCCTCCCTCTTCACTGTCCACAGCCGAGTGAGAAAATGGCGCCGACGCGGGTACCTTATATAGGATCCAAAACCTGCGAGACTCGGAAGGCGGGATGATGACGTTTTGCCTCGATTTCAGATCCGAGTCAGGCGGGAAAAGTCGAGCCTGATTCGGATCGGACTCGGATCGGGGGGGCTCGGGGGGGTTCGGATTTCAGAAATCCGAACCCGCTCACCCCTAATTCAGAAACTAATTCAAGTGATAGAACTGGATAAATGTAATAGTATTTACTGATTAAAGTGTGCCTGGCATTTGGTGACATGTCCAGTTTACATATGCTGTCACCAGCATGACATCTAGTTTACAGCACTAGCTGAAATGTTCTATTTGAAGATTAGCATGTGCCCAACATTTAGTAATATGTCCTGTTACCAGATTAGCCTGTCCGCAGCATTTAGTGACGTCCTGTTTCCAGATAAGCCTGTCCGCAGAATTTGGTGACATGTCCTGTTTCCGGATTAGCCTGTCCCCAGTATTTGGTGGCATGTTCTGTTTCCGGGTTAGCCTGTTCGCAGCATTTAGTGACATGTCCTGTTTCCGGATTAGCCTGTCCCCAGCTTGGTGATATGTCCTGTTTCCAGATTAGCCTTGCTGCAGCACTTGGTGACATGTCCCGTGTCCAGATTACCTTGTCCCCAGCACTTGGTAACTTGTGTTGAGTTTGACTGCAGATCATTTTTTTCTTTTATGTATTCTTAAAACAACATTATATTTAAAAAAAGGTCCACGTCTCATCAAAACAACCTGTTCTTCCCATCTGTTCATGCGATCTTCATAAATTACCTTTATAATCAACCATTTGTTCGCTATTTCTGTTGCTGTTTGTGAGTTAACCATATGTATGTATTTTATAAATTTGTTAACAGACAATCATGATTTTGATGGGATTCATCAATATTTTAAGACAAATTTACCCCCACTGAATGGTTATATTTATAATATGAAATGGTTGATTATGGATCTTACTATTCTCTAAAACCTGGTGTCAATGCATATTTTTACAGCTCACAGAAACATTTATACAGAGATATATGTATTATCTAGAAAATTTAGAAAATCCAAAACAAAAAGGCAATAATTGCTGCTGCTGTGGGATAATGTCATATGTCTTGATAACTGAGCCCTTCTCACTGCCTTCCCTGTGAAGAGCTCTGCTATACACAGCAATGACGTAGAGAAAGTCTTACACAGAAACATGATAATTGAACCTATTTCATACATTCACTGCAGGGCCGTAACTAGGTGTGTTTGCAAGTGGTGCCGTAGAGGGCACAGCACTAAGGCCCTGATTCAGAGCCGGACGCTCTGACCAGAGCGCTCGCTCTGAATCAGGGCCCACCTCCATAAATATGGAGCGACCTCCTGGACGCTCGTATAGCTGTGGGTCACCACCCACAGCCTATACGAGCGTGCAGGATGATGGTCGTGATGGTCTTGACCATCGCGACCATCGCCAGTGCGACCAGAAGCCTGCGGTTGAGTTTCTCAACCGCAAGGCCAGGAGTGATTTTGGCTCTATCAGAGCCAAAATCACTCCCACTGACATCACTAGTGATGTCAGTGGGGCCGGCTTCTGATGGTAGGCGTTCCCTTGGGAACGCCTCCGTCTGGCAGGCACGCCCCCGGCACGCCCACCAAAGGGGGCGTGCTGTCAATCAACATCGACAGCACGCCCCCTTTGATCAGACACAACGAGCGAAGGAAAGTCCTTCGCTCATCGCGTCTCGCGCATGCGCACGACGGAGCTCCCTCCGTCGTGCGCATGCGCAGTGCACACCATCGAACCACTCGCGAGCGGACAGCCGCTCGCGAGTGGGTCTGAATGAGGCCCTAAGGGTGCAAGGCAGAGGATGCAGCACTACCGTTGCCCCATGACACCTGTATTTGGCTTGGAGGGTGCAGATCTGCCATATAGTAGCCCAGTGCATCCTTATCATGCCCCTCTTCATGATGTCATGCCCCACTTCATGATATCATGAAATCACATGTGCAGAGAGGGGACTGGCCCAGGTTGCATTACTGGGCCATAACTAGCGGTGGGAGAACAGTGCTGCTACCCAGGGATCAGGGGCCCCTGGTGCGGCATCATTGCTGCCCCACGGCACCAGCTTTTGGCTTGCAGGATGCCAGGCTGGCATCCTGCGGCAAGTAGAACTGCTGCAGAGCTGCCTGCTCACACCCTGCAGCCTGTAGAGCCTCCTGGAGTGTCCTTAGGATTGTCCAGGCAGTGCTCTTCTTCCTGGTGATGTGGCTCCGGACCCTTGCCGTGACATCACATGTTTAGGGCTGAAACAGGGCGTAAAATCTCCCTGCTATGATGCTGGTGCACTATTGTCCTGCTAGTGCTCTGAGTCACTGTAAGTGGCTGCGGCTAATCTGATGTAAAATATGAGGGGAAGTACTATGGGTAAGTCCTTTTTTGTTAATTACATGGGTTTCAAAGTCTGTAACAAAAAATATTGTTGCTCTTCTCCCCTGATTTGCCAGGGAAAGGGACAGGTAGTAGCTCACGGTAATCCATTTTGCAATCCCTACCTTGGTGGGACTTCTCCCCATTGATGTGGATCGGAGTAGGCAACAGTGGCCGTGATTGGTAGAGATGCATGATACTGATTCAAACTGGTTATCAAAATTCAAGAAAGTTTCTTATATTCAAGCAAAGCGACTAGGTCTGATTATTGCTCGAATTAGTTTCCAGTTTTTCGAGCTTAATAGCAACAATTTGTTTTAATGTGTCTCAGATCATCATATGCAGCCACAGCTGTCACTCCTACCAACGTGATAGTACAATGGCTTCCTCCAACTAGCTAAATTTGGCTGAATATAAAACTGGTTTGAATAATTCAAGCATTTATTATACATTGTATTTACAATCTTTGGTTTTTAAGGCAATAAGTATTTCTAGGGGTAGGACAGTGTGTCCCAAAGCCAGTCATCGGTGTCCCTCCATGGACCAGGATAATGCTGAACGCCTGGAGCAACCACAGGCTCTGTAACGACTCTACAGGCTGCAGGGTTCCAGCCACCCTGCAAGCCAAATGCAGGTGCCACAGGCAGTGACAGTGTGTCACCTTGTATACCCTGAGCCCTGGGTGGTGGCACTGCTTGCCAACACCCAGCTAAAACCCTGGTGCATCTATGGTGCAGCTAAAACCGATCAGTGCATCTATTCCATATTTCTGTGCTCATGTGTACCATTACTGAAGATCCTCAGGTGGTCTTAATTATCACAGCTGTGATTCTGTGGCATATTAAATAGTTGCAGGATAATAATAGAGGTTTAACAAATATTAAGCATCAGCTGGATGTACAGTATATATGGGGTTCCATAGCAGATATCGGAGATCCCTCCCTGGCAATGGCCGCTTGCACATGCATGGTCTGATGACCTTGCATATGCAGTGGTGAGGTCATGTCCCGTGATCCCTTTACTTCTAACACAATGCAGACCTGTCCCTGGATGTGAATATTACTACTTTCAGGTGATACTTCATTTCTTACTGCCGCAATAAGAAATTATAATTATAGAGACTAGTTCCCAAAAATTGATAAATACGCCTCACTGCAACGATACCTGGAAACCCTGCACTGTTAGGATGCCCTGAGGACTGGATTTAGTAAACATTGGAGGTTGAAACATTTTTGCACAATTTTTTTAATAAGTTGGGACCTTTACGACTCACCAGACACTCATACAAGTCTGCCCTATTTTCATTACATACTGGATGTATAAAATGGCTTTTGGCTCGGTTTCTACACAAAATGGCTGCCATTGATAGCAAAAGGATATGGAGATTATGCAGGAATATATTTCCACAATTTCTCTCATTTTCATGACGATATTTAAAACCTCCTTATATAATGAACTACCAACAAATATGACATTTCTATATGACATTGACATATATGTCTATATGTCAATATGTGTGACTTGGTTAAGTTCCAATCAAAACATCCTTCAATATTTAGTACCTATTTTGGTCGCGTACACATTGCATTTTTGTGACCCCACACTATCCTTCACTACGCTGATGAGTAAGCTGTGAGCACTGGTTGATAATATTCTGCTTTCCCTGTCTAGGACCCTCAGAATTTTAAAATATATTAACCAGGACACCCAAGTGACGTAAAGTCTCTTTAACCACTTGCCTGGCACGGTCGTATCAGATACGACCATACCAGACTGGGCTTTCCTTGACATGGTCATATCTGATACGACCAGTTAGAAACACACAGCGGGCGGCATGCTGGAAGTTAACTGCCGGTCCCTCTACACCTGTGCCTCCTCCTCCTTTGTATCCCGATCACTGCTGGCCACAGTGATCGGGCAAAATATAAAAATAGTAATAAAATATGTGTATATATATATATATATATATATATACACACACGCACACATGCATATATATATATATATATACACACACGCACACATGCATATATATATATATATATGTGTGTGTGTATATATATATATATATATATATATATACATATATATGCATATGTGTGTATATATATATATATATGCATATGTGTGTGTGTGTATATATATATATATATATGCATATGTGTGTATATATATATATATATACATATATGTTCTATATATATATATATATATATATATATATACAGTCAGGTGCATAAATATTGGGACTTTGACAAAATGTTCATATTTTGGCCTCTATTCACCACCACAATGGCTTTGAAATGAAACAAACAAGATGTGCTTTAACTGCAGACTTTCAGATTTAATTTGAGGGTAATTACATCCAAATCAGGTAAACGGTGTAGGAATTACAACGGTTTCTATATGTGCCTCCCACTTTTTAAGGGGCCAAAAGTAATGGAACAAACTAAACAATCCTAAATCTAACTTTCACTTTTTAATACTTTGTTGCAAATCCTTTGCAGGCAATTACAGCCTGAAGTATGGAACGCATAGACATCACCAGACGCTGGGCTTCATCCCTGGTGATGCTCTGCCAGGCCTCTACTGCAAATGTCTTCAGTTCCTGCTTGTTCTTGGGGCATTTTTCCTTCAGTTTTGTCTTCATCAAGTGAAATGCATGCTCAATCGGTTTCAGGTCAGGGGATTAACTTGGCCATTGCATAACATTCCACTTTTTAGCCTTAAAAAACTCTTTGGTTGCTTTTGCAGTATGCTTCGGGTCATTGTCCATCTGCACTGTGAAGCGCCGTCCAATAAGTTCTGAAGCATTTGACTGATTATGAGCATAGAATATTGCCCGAAACACTTCAGAATTAATTCTGCTGCTTTCGTCAGCAGTCACATCATCAATAAATACGAGGGAACCAGTTCCATTGGCAGCCATACATGTCCACGCCATGACACTACCACCACCATACTTCACTGATGAGGTGGTATGTTTTGGATCATGAGCAGTTCCTTTCCTTCTCCATACTCTTCTCTTCCCATCACTCTGGTACAAGTTAATCTTGTCTCATCTATCCATAGGATGTTGTTCCAGAACTGTAATGGCTTTTTTAGATGTTGTTTGGCAAACTCTAAAATGGTCTTCCTGTTTTTGTGGCTCACCAATGGTTTATATCTTGAGGTGAACACTCTATATTCACTCTTGTGAAGTCTTCTCTTGATTGTTGACTTTGACACATATACACCTACTTTCTGGAGAGTGTTCTTGATTTGGCCAACTGTTGTGAAGGGGTTTTTCTTCACAAGGGAAATAATTATTCTGTCATCCACCACAGTTGTTTTCCGTGGTCTTCCAGGTCTTTTGGTGTTGCTGAGCTCTCCGGTGCGTTCTTTCTTTTTAAGAATGTTCCAAACAGTTCATTTGGCCACACCTAATGTTTTTGCTATCTCTGTGATGGGTTTGTTTTGATTTTTCAGCCTAATGATGGCTTGCTTCACTGATAGTGACAGCTCTTTGGATCTCATATAGAGAGTCGACAGCAACTGATTCCAAATGCAAATGTCACACCTAGAATCAACTCCAGACCTTTTACCTGCTTAATTGATAATGAAATAACAAGGGAATAGCCCACACCTGTCCATGAAATAGCTTTTGAGTTGATAGTCCCATTACTTTTGGCAGCTTAAAAAGTGGGAGGCACATATAGAAACCTTTGTAATTCCTACACCGTTCACCTGATTTGGATGTAATTACCCTCAAATTAAATCTGAAAGTCTGCAGTTAAAGCACATCTTGTTTGTTTCATTTCAAAGCCATTGTGGTGGTGAATACAGGCCAAAATATGAAAATTCTGTCAATGTCCCAATATTTATGCACCTGACTGTATATGTTCTATATATATATATATACATATATGTTTGATATATATATATATATATATATATATATATATATATACATAATCGATAGATATCGCAGAGCCTCTGTTTAGGGATGGCAACTGACCATCGATGGTTTGCAAACATCGATTGTCTGACTGAAAACAAGTGGTTTGCCATTGCTGGTGGCCATCAATGTTGCACCATCGATAGAAGCCATCAATCGATGTTTAGGAAACATCGACAGTTGTGGTCTACACAGATCTTGCCCAATCGCTAAACAATTGATGGCTTCTAACGATGGTTGAACCATCAATGGTACAACTGTCAATGGCCATCACTACAGTATAACATAAAAATTGCTATTTTTATGGTATACTGGGTTTTAAAAAAAAAAATGTTTTCAAATAAAATAGTGATGGGTAAGTTTAAAATTATGTTCTTGACCTAATTCAATCATAAAAAAAAACGACAATTTTGGAGCGGTTTTTGGAAAAATAATTCGTAAGTTAAGTGGTTAAGCTATAAAACTCACACTGCCTTCATGGTGCCATACAGTTATATGACAGTCTCCCTACTTTGCTTGTTTTTTTGAGTAAATAATGAATCTGGCTCATCGAAAAGAATTTATTGTTAGTCAAATATTTCAAATGAAAAAAGCGACTTGTCTGTGGTTTAACACATACAAACACGCGCATCCTACAAAGATAAACTCCCTGCAATTCACTTGCACCAGGTCCCCATATCAAGAAGTGTTGTGGATCCAATCGAAACATTACGTAGAAAATACTTGAGTATCTATGGTTTAGTGTGTTTTAATGTGTTTTATGTAATGTGATAATTGATATATATGCACGGGGAGTGGTATTGGTAACTAAGGGACCTATTTATTAACATTATTTTTACAAAAATAATGTGAAAAGGAGTGTTTTCACACCCTTTTCACATTATTTTAGTATCACATAAATTTATTAGAGGGCAATTGGAGTAAAATTCATATAATTTCAACCTCAAACATCTCAAGTTCTTTAAAAAGAGCATATTTTAGACACTTCGTCCCATTATCACGGTTCAAAATTTCCAGTTTGTAGTCTTTTTTACAGGACTAACACTGCCATCTTGTGGTTAATTATTGAACAACAAGCACAGCAGTGAGAGAAGAATAATCAGAACCAGAATTAAATCAGTGAATAAGATTTCTCTAAAATCAGAGTTCTTTTCAATTGTGAAATTACCATTTTTGATTGTTTATAGTAGAATGGAAATCATTACAGCTCAAACCAAATGGGGTTTTAAAACGTGTTTTACTGGTATTATTGTTACTGAATTGCAAGTAGGTCTAACACTAGAAATAAGTTTTAGTAGTGTCACCAGACCTCCTGATGTCCTTATTCTCATTGTGTTGTGCGTGCATTGCAGTCTTTACAATTTCTACAATAAAATGTTTTTAATTCTGGTAAGAAAGCATGTAACTAGCATTTGACATTTGTTTTCAGTAGTGTATTTAAAAAATAGGTAATTACAAAAGACACCAAGCATTTGGCCTTAAGCAGCTCACTAGCTATACCAGGGGTTCTCAACTGTATTTTTTTACAGTCCACGTTTTAAGGATATCCATGTTTGAGCACAGGCACAGTAACTTCATCCTCTAGTGTGGTTGTTGGTTTATTTGGCATAAACCCTGTCTGTTTTGGGTGGATAACTTGGCATGTAATTTTGCTAAGCCTTATAGTCAGAAACAGGGGCATAACTAGAGCTTTTTGGGCCCCATAGCAACATTTTGAAGGGGGGCTCTCTCCAGTGATCCCCAGTCAGAGTGGGCATGAATAATGCTGCCCATCATTTTAATCCATTAACATTCTCAAGTCTCATCCTCATCTTCATATCCCTCATATAACCAATATCTTATTCCATTATAGTTAATACCCCATATTATAATATCTAACAAATATAGGGCCTGATTCAGACCCACTCGCGAGCGGCTGTCCGCTCGCAAGTGGGTCGATGTTATG
Organism: Taudactylus pleione; assembly: GCA_031769625.1. Taxonomy (NCBI): domain Eukaryota; kingdom Metazoa; phylum Chordata; class Amphibia; order Anura; family Myobatrachidae; genus Taudactylus; species Taudactylus pleione. The sequence goes on along the minus strand of JAUIMM010000534.1, from coordinate 4,425,858 downwards.
GACTGAGTATGCGCACGACGGAGGGAGCTCCGTCGTGCGCATGCGCCAGACGCGACGAGCGAAGGAAAGTCCTTCGCTTGTTGTGTCCGATCAAAGGGGGCGTGCTGTCAATGTTGATTGACAGCACGCCCCCTTTGGCGGGCGTGCCGGGGGCGTGCCTCCCTGACGGGGGCGTTCCCACGGGAACGCCTCCCGTCAGAAGCCGGCCCACTGACATCACTAGTGATGTCAGTGGGAGTGATTTTGGCTCTGATAGAGCCAAAATCACTCCGGAGCTTGCGGTTGAAAACCTCAACCGCAGGCTCCGGCTCGCAAATTCGATGGACGCGATGGTCTCGACCATCGCGACCATCACAATGCACGCTCGTATAGCCTGTGGGTGGTGACCCACAGCTATACGAGCGTCCAGGAGGACGCTCCATGAAAATGGAGCCCGGCCCTCATTCAGAGCGTGCGCTCTGCTCAGAGCGTACGGCTCTGAATGAGGGCCATAATCCCTTTAGTTGTGTCCTAGTTCGTTTTTGTGGCCCATAGTAATGCTACCCTGTGTATAGTAAGATTAACACCATATTACAATAACTGATGCCAATGTGTGCTGGGTGCAGCAGAGGTGTAGGGGAGGTGGGCCACCAAGCTCATGAGACCCTTACCAAAGGCACCCCCTGCACCCACTATAGTTATACCCAGAACAGTAGCTAGTATTGTGACATCAATGTCAAGGAGATAGATCTATACGAGCCAAGCTAAAGCTAGTGTGTACCAGGCTAAGGGAGAACAATTGTAAACCCTTCTGACACGTATGAAGTGACAGGTGATTACAAGTTTGCCCCCCATTAGCAGGCCCTCAGTAGTATGCCCCCCATTAGCAGGCCCTCAGTAGTGTGCCCCCCATTAGCAGGCCCCCAGTAGTATGCCCCCCAGTAGTATACCCCCAGTAGTATGCCCCCCTAAACAGGCCCCCAGTAGTATGCCCCCCAGTAGTATGCCCCCCATTAGCAGGCCCCCAGTAGTATGCCCCACATTAGCAGGCCCCCAGTAATATGCCCCCCCCAGTAGTATGCCCCATAAGCAGGCCCCCAGTAGTATGCCCCCCCAGTAGTATGCCCCCCATTAGCAGGCCCCCCATAGTATGCCCCCAGTAGTATGTCCCCATTAGCAGGCCCCCAGTAGTAGGCCCCCATACACACATTAAAAAAAAAAAAACTTACCTGTACCCCCGCTCCAGTCGCCGTCCGTTCTGCTGCCACGCGACGAGGAGGGAGCCGGAAGACGGAGCTCCTGAGTGAGCTCCAGCCAGCTCCCTCCGTGCAGCAGCCAATGAGAGTCTGTGTGACTTTCATTGGCTGCTGTAACAAACACACAGCTGCCGCTGGCGGCTGTGTGTTTGCTCTGTGTAGGGCAGACCGCTATTACAGCGGTCTGCCCTACACTCGAGAAGCCTTGATGTCGGATTCTCTAGCGAGAATCCGACATCAGGCGGCCATCGTTCGACCCCGAACGGGGATCCGAGTCAGGCGGGGAACACCCGAACAGGGTTCGGGTGGACTCGGATCCCCTATGTTCGGTGCAATCATTATCTCACTCTCTCTCTCTCTCTCTCCCCCCCCCCCTCCCCCCCCCCCCAGCAGCCAACCAGTGTTCACTGAGAGCAGCACCAGTGACAGTGAGCCAGGGGTGGGACTGTCCTATGTGCTGCAGCTGATTGGCTGACCAGAGTGTCTTTCACTCTGTCAGCCACCACTCCCAGCAGCATGCATGCAGCAGTAGTAGTAGCCCCTCCGGGCAATGCTATAATCACCGGCAATTGTGGCCCATCCCCCATGTGACGTCACTCGGAGGGGGCATGGCCTGCACTGGATCCACGAATAATGTTATATATCTCAAACTTCCCCACCCCTGCTGTAAATGAAGCACAACGGAACTTGGCATGGGAAAAAGTTGCAGCCGCTGCATCGTACACTGATTCAGACTCAGGGCCTGATTCAGAAATTGACGAACAACAAAAATGCAGATGCAGCAGGAGGTGGCTGTAGAAAATAGACAGATTGCAGCATCCATAGATCACCATCGCGACCAGCTTACACAGCATGGCCATCAGAACTGGACAGCCGGGTCCAGGAAGTCTGGTCCGACGTCGCAGACCCTAGGCTCAGCATATCCCTATCCCAAAAACATAGTCATAATTCAATGATATTAATTAATACAATCCTTTATTAGATGCAGGGTATTCTACAATACAATGTACTTGTTAAAAAATATTTTATGATAAATATATAAAAATTGTATCTACTGTAGTTCAGATAATAACAATACCTAATACCAATATTCAAGACTCACAAACATAATTTAAAACATATTCCAAAAATTCGAAAAAAAAACGTGTAGTTCTAAAATGATAAAGGATATGTCTAGAGAATATTAATAAATCTCTGTTATATTCCAATCAGCGGATTGCACCTCAATGCATAGCACTTCTATATTCCAGTCAATGTTCCTGGTTCCACAGTTCCCCAGTTGTATAGAATGACACTTAATTCACCTTTCCAGATATCTCCTATGACCAGCTTTAGATGTTGCCCAGTAATGGTTACCGTCCATGTTCCCTTACTTCAGGGCTGGGTACAGGAATTGGTACCTGGGGTACGGGCGGTCTTCATTGTCCGGGCTGCTGTGTGAATCCCCAGTGTCCATGGTGTCCATAATGCTGGGGGCAACGGTTAGCAATCGCGTCTGCCGGCAGACTCCCCCTGCTGCACAAGCACTGTCTGCTGTTAGCGTGGGGCCAGAGGGAGCGTGACTGATGTCATACAGTACATCGCACATGGTTAGGTCTAGACTATACAGCGCTGATGGACCTATGGCGTCATACCCACGTGACCTGGCCTGAAAGGGGGAGGGATGGGGATGCTAACGGGGGACCAAAAGTGTCCGCTCGCCGCGCTTCGGGCACGGTGGCTCGCTGCGCTCGCCACAAATATTTATTCCCCCTCTATGCCCTCGTGGATGGTGAAGCAGGAGCGGTCCAGCCTCCTGCAGTGGTCACGTGGTGGATACGTCACAGAGGTCCTTTAGCCACATAGGAAATAGCAGCAACCCATCGCACATGGCTAAAGTCACAGAAATGAAATATTCTAACATTTGAAGTACTCTTAAAGAAACATGCGGGCAACCACAACCTGGGGTCAGCAGCAAGGACACCGATTGTTGCCAACAAGCAGGAGGGGTATGGGATTAACAGTAACATACCATAATGCATGCACCAATGTGGTGATGAAGCTTGGTGACAAAACATCCAATACGGTCACGGTCAAAAAAACTTAGGAGATTGCAAACAAGACTGGTAAATCGGTATCAAAATTAACTCAACTCAGAGAACAGAAAAATATGTCGGTAGGTAAGAAATGTTCCCGGTGATGCATATTCTGCCCTGTTGACTAGTTTACCTAATCAACAGCGGCAGAAGTAGCCAACTTTAAGGTACGCAAGACATAACCATTGAGATTCACTCTGACAGCTGGTGGAGTATACAAGAATCTGACCTAACTAATAAAAGTAGGGCACATGCAGAATTGGTGCATTACCTTCCAGAGATCTATCCACTCAGGGCCTAATTCAGACCCGCTCGCGAGCGCAGGATGCTCGCAAGCGGGTCGAGGGAGCTCCGTCGTGCGCTTGCGCGAGACCCGGCAAGCGACGGGGAATCCGTCGCTCGGGGTCTCGCACCAAAGGGGGCGTGCTGTCGATGGTGAGTGACAGCATGCCCCCTTTGGTGGGCGTGCCGGGGGCGTGGCTGCCAGACGGAGGCGTTACCATGGGAATGCCTACCGTCTGAGTCTGGCCCCACTGACATCACTAGTGATATCAGTGGGAGTGATTTTGGCTCTGAAAGAGCCAAAATCACTCCAGGGCTTGCGGCAGCGAGATCCTACCACAGGGTCTCGTCGCAAGCCCGATGGTCGCGATGGTCTTGACCATCGCGACCATCATCATGGATGCTCGCTATAGCTGTGGGTGGTAATCCACAGCTATGCGAGCGTCCAAGAGGCCGCTCCATTTTTAGGTAGGAGGGCCCTGATTCAGAGCGAGCGCTCTGGTCAGAGCGTCCGGCTCTGAATCAGGCCCTCAGGCCCTTGTATTCAGCCATGGACACAACCACTGCCTCATCCTCTAGTGTGGTTGTTGGTTTACTCGGCATAAAACCAGTCTGCTTTGGGTGCATGTAACTTTGGGCCTGATTCAGCAAGGATCGCTATTCTGCTTTGTATTTATGCAGCGCAGTTGCCAATATCAGCAGTGATATGTAAATGTTTGCATTCGCATTGTGATCGCAGCCTAACATAAGGACGTCCACTTCCCCTCACTCACATCCGTACACTTTGGCAACATAGCGAAACATTCAGAAACATTGCATAACATCGGATGCATGCGCACAGTTAAGGCAGGTCAGACCTCACTCAGGAATTGCTAACTTCAGCGCACGCTATGAGGCCTCAGGCTGCGTATGGTATCGCAGTGGATAATTAAAGCACGCCCCTGCAACGCCGTCCCAACGCACTGGCACTCCTGCGTTTGCCCGACCACCCCCCATCACCACCCACAAACAACACTTACTGTCAATCACTGCCATGGGTCTGCGTAGCCTCTCTGAAATCACAGCCCCGATCACAGTGCGATGCATACGCATGCGCAGAACACAACAATCGCCCGATTGCGTGCGTATAAGCATCTGCGTTCCTTGCTGAATCAGGCCCTATGTTAAGCATCACAGTCAGAAACGGGTGTAATTAGAGCTTTGTGGGCAACATTTTGAAGGGCGGGAGGCTCTCTTCAGGGAGCTCCATTGGAGTGGGCATGACAAGCTCCGTCCAGGCGGCATGCTTACTGCTCCACATCATTTTAATGCATTAACATTATCAAGTCTCATCTTCATACCCCTCATATCACCACTATCTTCTTCCATTATAGTCATTACCCCATATTATAATATCTGACATATAGAATTCCTGTAGTTGTACCCTAGTTCATTTTTGAGCACCATAGTAATGCTCCCCCTGTGTATAGTAAGCTAAACTGTGCCCTGGCACCAGATTACAATAACTGATGCCAATGTGAGTTGGGGCAGGGGAGGTGGGCCCCAAGCTCATGGGCCTTATAGCACCCTCTATAGTGTTATACCCCAGAACAGTAGCTAGTATTGTGACATCAATGTCAAGTAGAAAGATCTATATGAGTCAGGATAAAGTTAGTGTGTACTAGTCTAGGGGTGAACAATTTTAAACCCGACATGTATGAAGTGACAGCTGGGTACAAGTTTCAAGGAGCGTGGGAATATAAAATGCTCTATGCTTTTTGTACAGCTCAGTAGGTAAACCATATAACCCCAGGGCTCTACAACTGGGATAGGATGTCATCGCCAAATCCTCCTATGTAAAGTGAGCTTCTGTGTATTCAGGAGAAAGGTGGCAAATTATTTAATGCCAAATGTAGAGCATCATGTGACTGTACCATCACGAGAGATAAAGTGGAAAGAGATGAAGTACCAAACAATCAGCTCCAGCCACTTTACAGGCTGTGTTTAAAAAATGGCAGTTAGGAGCCGATTGGTTGGTACTTTATCGCTCTCCAAGGCTTGATACATCAAACCCTGCCATACTCACTTACCCTCCCGATTCGGCCGGGAGCCTCCCGAAAATCGGGTGCCGCTACCGCCCCCCCGGAAAGGCAGGCAACCCTTCTGGTAGCCGCCCCCCCTCCCGCAGTTCTAAGAGAATCCCCAGCAGCAGGGGAGGCAGTAATCTCGGCATTGTGTAGCGGGGGCGGGGCCAAAATGACGCTATCACGTGGCCATGCCCAGAAATGCCAGCCACGCCCGCTTGATTTGCCGATCTGGCAGCCAGATATTCGGCAACACTGACCCCTGTGCATGTAGATTTTAATAGTACTGATAAAAGACAAAGGCAAAGTCACAGTGAAACCTCCGCTCTCTCCAAGTATTAGCCTGGGCATATTAGGCTTAGGCATGAATGCCAGGCAAAGAGCAATCTGTGTTTATACGTATGTCTCTTGGGGGTGCATGTACCAAGACTCCACTTGTTGTGGAGTTAATGTCACTCCTGCTTTGCCTTTTATCAGCGCGGAGCAGGAGGCGGCTACCACAAGTTGTACTAAGAATGGCCGGGCTGAAGAGGGTGAACGATAAGTCACCCCCTCGGCAATGGCCGCACATACACACTCTGACTTCCTGGGTCCCGTGCAGCAGCAGCAGAATTAGTTTTTTTATTTAACAAACTTTACTGACATTTGGACAAAGTGACACTCAGCTCCTGCTTCTTCACATGAAGAGAAGCAGATAGCGACAGCTACAGGTGGTGACACCAGCGCAGGAGAAGACACCCGATGGTAAGTGACCTCTCCTCTTAGTAGCACTTAGTGCTGCCATAGACGCCTAAGGCATGTCGCTAAGTGAAGCAGATGCAGTGCCGATATCCCAGAGGCAGAAAAACCAACCATTACCAGCAGGGGGAGTGCTAGAGGGTAAATTCACTAAGGGCTCTATTATCATTCATTTTACTAAAATAAAGTGAAAAACTGTGTTTTCACACCCTTTTCACATTATTTTAGTTTCACCTAAAGTTACTACAGGGCAACTGGAGTAGAATTCGTACAATTCTACTCCAACCCCTAAGTATCACTTATTTTTAGTAAGCAGATCGCATTTCCCATAACTGTAATGCGATCTGCAAGTTACTAAAAATAAATTGTGAAAAAAGTACTTACCTGAGTCCAGGGCTCCGGTGATGTCCTCCCTCCGGTCAGCTGGTCTCCCATACTGCACTGCGGCCCGGTCATCAGGTGACCGGGTCCCAGTGCAGTATGGGATGTCAGCTGACCGGAGCAATGGAGGACATCACCGGAGTCTGGATCAGGCAGGTAAGTGCAACTAAGGGAGGGGGGTCCGCAATCGCGGGGGCGGGGCTTAGCGCCGGGGGGCTAGCAGCAGCGGCCGGTTGACGTATGCACGGGCACTTGTCACGGTATTTTTTGCCAAAATACTGTGATAAGTCTGCGGAGGGGATTCGCAAGGACAGAGCTTTATCACAAGCTCTGTCCCTGCAAGGGATTTTTAGTAAATCCCTGTGATATTGCCTGAATTCGCAATGCAAATTCAGTAGGTAATATCACACTAAAATCTGCAAATACGGATTGTAGCAAATAGAGCCCTAAGAATCTTGTCTATCCGAGATGCCATACACGGGTGAGTTTTCCCTTTTTCTCAAACACGATTTACCGAAGGCAAACGCGGGTGACAAAACATGAATCTCTATGAAAAACACAGGTGAAACACAAACAGAGTAAACACACCATCGGCCAAACTTGCAAGTACTTTCCATAGACAGGAATACTACAAGGGCATTTACCAAGAATCATGTCCAGCATAAATGGAGCAAACTCGGGTCAAAATAGAAGTTATAAATAGACCCCCTCCTGAGCATCGCGTTTAGCAGAAGTATGCACAGATCAGTGAGATCTGTGCATGTTTCTGCGTGTAATAAAGGTCTTAAATGGTTAAATTAAAAAAAAAAAATTGTGGGGTCCTTCCCCAAACACATAACCAGGGCTGTGTTTTTTAAGCAGACTCTAATCCTAAAATTATGTGAAATTTTTTTTGTAGGGGTCCCCAGTATTTAGAAAAATAGTATAGGGCTCAACTAGGAGGGGTGTAATGCCACAGCCAGGAGACATAGATATATACACATACACACACATTACATTAATAATATATTGTGAATGTGCTGGTTGATATGTTAAATGACTGTTTAATACATAGGTTTTTTTGGTTTGCATTTTTCACCTTTAATATTTATTCAGGATAAATATTGTGGAGGATTGCAATTTGTAGGTAAAGCATGAGGAGCAGGTGCAAACACAGGATTTCTAGGAGGGGGGTTTCTAAATGCTTGATTTTAGAGCGAGTGTTGCTGGTCCATGAAGGGGGTATAATTATTACTTATCCAGCTAGAATATGCATCATACAAAGTATAGTGTATGCAATAATTCAGGACCTGTGATCACAGCAAGCCATTTTTTTGCGGAAGTAGGACCATCATGCCTGAGCTGAATGTTTATATTTCAAATGTTGGCACCGTTCCATGTCATTTGAGCAAGTTCGGGAGTCTGGAGGAGTAGCAGAAGAACCTAGCACTGCCCTACACATCATACTTGCCGACTATCTGGCTGCTCCTTCCGGGAGGGACCAGCCAGATCGGCAGGACAGGGGGCGTGGCTGGCAAAAGGGGGCGTGGCCGGACGAGCAGATGATGTTTTGCGGGCGTAACAGGGGGCAGGGCCACGCCATTGCGTCATTTTTGGCCCCGCCCCCGCTACACAATGCAGAAAAAACTGGCATTGTGAATCAGGGGGCGGGGCCAAAATGATGCGATTCAGCGTGAATCACGTCAGCGGCCCCCTCGGGGGTTTAACAGGTATTTGCGGGGGGCCGGGGAGATCGGCGGCAGGCGGCAGGCTTGCCTACCTTTCCGGGGGGGGAGGCGAGAGCTGCACCCGTTTATCGGGAGGCTCCCATCCGAATCGGGAGGGTAGGCAAGCCTGCTGCACACATATGTACACATTGGTCTCCCTATTATTATACAGTATTAATATTTGATTCTATAGATTAAATATTAAAATGTGTGGGGTCCTGAGGACTGAGTTTGAGAACTGCTGCTATAGTTGGTCTATATCAAAGCACCCCTAACAGTGCATGTTTTCCATATCTCTCAGTTGGAGCACAAGTGTATTCATTACTGGCTGAAACATTTTAAAAGATCAACAGGTGCTAATTTCATTTGTGACACTGAGGGGATCTTAAAAACATGCAACTTTAGTATTATATGCTATTTCTGTTGTGGTCATCATGATGTGTCCTGCGGAGGGGAGGTTTCCAGGCAACTGGAAACCCCCCTGTGTTACTTGGAGAAGTACTTGTTTGTGTGTTCTGGAATCTAGTCTATTACATTAGAACGATAATGTAAGGAATCAGTATGATTTACCGCCATCCGCAAATCCCGACAGCGGAAGCCCGACAGGTAAGCATTTTTTCTATTTACTATCCTAAACCTCCCTTAGGGGTGCCTAACCCTAACCTCCCCCTCCCCCCCCCCCCAAGTGCCTAACCCTAACCCCCTCTTCCCCGCAGCCTAACCCTAAGTCTCCCAGGGGGTTGCCTAACCCTAACACCCCTTCCCCTAACCTAACCCTAACCTCCCGGGGGGTGCCTAACCCTAAGTCCCTCCTGGGAACCCCTAACCTAGCCCTCCCCCCCCCTCACGGCTGTCCGCGCCCGGCTTACATTCGATCGGTAAGCCGGGTGTCGGGCTTCCGGCGTAGGTCTAATGACAGGCGTCGGTATTTCAATGCCGGTCATTAGACACTTGCCGGGATGCCGACAATCGGCATTTAGACCGTCTGCATCCGTAATGTAAGGGAAGTGCACCATTATTCAAATAAATTATTTTGTAACTTAAAGTAAAGTAAATCCAAGGTAGTAGTGAGTAAAGTTTACGGTAAAGCTAGTGTATTATAGTTCATTATTTTTATTGATTCTAGTACTTATATACAGCATAATTCTTTCTTCTTCATATAAAATTCCAATGACTCTTTTGAGTGACAAAAATGAATAGGAACGTTCTTGCTGCATTGCCATAAATGCTGACCAAACAAAGAGAACAGCAGAAAATAAACAGTGCAGGTGGAATTAAGTCCCCAACAAAGCATTGCCTGTACTGCACCTACTTAAAGTTTCCCAAAGGGCTACAAATAAACTGCTGTAGTGACTCAGGGGCCTATTCAACAACACTTAAATGGCCCGTTACATATGCAGAAACGCTAGTTTCCTCATATTTAAGGTAACGAGCCATTCATCATCAGGGGTCCGATAGGACCACCGTATACTCAGCAAACTCTGAAAACTAAAAAAGTCTTCAGATAGTGCTTGTTCTCGTAGCCCCGCTCCTTCCTATGGGAAAGAGTTCCGGGGATGCGAAGAGGGATCCGAGCATATCCCTCCGCTGCCTTCTTACTGCCTTCCCCGGCAGCTTTGCGCATGTGGGACCTCAGGTCACACATGCGTAGAAGCCAGCGATGGGGACAGGTAAGTAACGCTGCTACTTCTGTAGCTGCGCTACCAATCGATGGGACGGCGGCTTTTCAGAGCAGCTGTCCCCACACCGAAGCAATGATGAATTGCTCAGGTAATAAATATCCCCCGCTGTAAGGTGGATACTTAATCATCAGGGGGACAATGATGAATAGGCCCCTTAGACAGATACAGACTCTTTGTTGTATCACAGTGCAGGGGGCGCAAAGAAAGAATACTAAGTAATGTTTATCATTGTTTATCAGGGCTGATCCAAACTATCTTACCTCCAATCTTCCGTTCTGGTGTTGCACATTACACTATGGGCCTGATTCAGAGATGTACACTAATGCATTCGCAGATACAATCCCATATACGCAGGTGCTGTGCACTAATATGTTAATGCTGTAGCCGCCTAGATATGTATGGAGTCGCCCACCGGCAGCTTCAAAAATCCAAGCAAGTTGTAGGCTGAGATACGCCCTGAAAACTGATGCAGCGCGCCTGCGTTTTTACTGCCACTCCCGTAACCGCCTCCAAACGCTCCTGTTAAAGGTACCTTGGTGTGACCGTGACGCATGCACAGTCAGCCGATAATCGCTCGACTGCGTAAATATCGCCATTGTGTGCTTCTCTGAATCAAGCCTTACTGTATATCAGTTATAGTGCATCTTGTGTTGTATATGCCTTGAAATGTAACCAACCTCTAACAGCCGCTGTTTCATTTTCAGTTCTCGGTGGAATTGGGGTGTAGTATAAACTGTCGACATTCATAACTCCGGTAACATTACTGGCTCTCCCGGATGGCACTAACCCAGTGTAAAACCCTATCTCAAGGTTGAGTTCTGTAAACGTCTACTTAGAAACTGTAACAAATAATAACAATGGAAATAAAAATAACCTCTGATCTCTATCATTTTATAAAATTGCATGGTAGAATGTGGATAGAAAAAAGGGTGTTTAGATGCCTGTATACTCCTGTTGGCATGAACCAATGAGCTTTCCTCAATCAAATCAATCTTCACACACATCCTCCAAGACCAGAGTTAGCTGAGGGCACAGACTATGAGAACGTAATTGGCCCCATCTGGATGACTTGATGCAGGTGCTCATTGGCTGAAGTGCCCTTTGGAGCGTCCATCCCGTAGTCTCCTTTGTATTCATTACTTTCCGTTTCCTGACATTTGTGCTGTGGGGTGGGAGCTGGCGTTAACTCTGCATCTCTAAATGAGAAGAAGTCAAGATGGTCCACCGGCGTGTCCAGATGTAGCACTGTACAGAATAAACACAGGTGAAATGGGTTATACCTCAAATTTAATCATTAAAAAAATGTTTAATGTACTTTACATGGGAACTCTAAATGAACAGTAATATTATAGCATAGCAAGGGTTTGTTCTACAGTATATCAACAGGACAGTACGTCAGCAGCACAGTGGCAGGTCAGTACATAAGTAGCACGGTACAGTACATAAGCAGTACAGGACAGCAGTAGCAGGGTGGTACATAAGCAGCAGGACAGTATATCAGTATTACAGTACATTACAGCAGCAGCGCAGTACATCAGCAGGACAGTATATCAGTATTACAGGACAGTACATCAGCAGCACAGTACAGTGGCAGGTCAGTACATAAGTAGCATAGTACATTAGAAGCAGGACAGTACATAAGCAGTACAGGACAGCAGTAGCAGGGTGGTACATAAGCAGCAGGACAGTATATCAGTATTACAGTACATTACAGCAGCAGCGCAGTACATCAGCAGGACAGTATATCAGTATTACAGGACAGTACATCAGCAGCGCAGTACATCAGCAGGACAGTATATCAGTATTACAGTACATTACATCAGCAGCGCAGTACATCAGCAGGACAGCACACCAGCAGCAGCTGCTGAGCACATACTGCGAGCAGAACAGCACATCTTCATCAGGAGAACATTACAGCAGCAGAATAGGACATAGATAACCCTTCAGTCATTGTCCAAGAGCTGAGCAATGTGACTGTTGTGCATGAGAGACAAAGAACATTTGTAATCTTTGTCTAAATTATTTTTAAAAGTTTCCATTTTTCGGATTTGGTTAGGATGTAATTTCTGAGAACTGCTATTTGCCTTACATGTGAAAGGGTGGCTTTAGCCTCTGACAGTGACTTCTAATGCTTCTTTCCTGTGGCTACATCATGTGTGAATAAAAAGAAACGGCTCTAACTCCTACCTCTGTAGCAATGGATTACAAAGCAGGAAGGTCAGGAAGAGAGAATAATGTAAGTGCATAATAAATCCACTGGGGGTAAAGAAGATACAGCCAACTAGTATTATTGCGGGTGCTAGTTATGAAAAACTTAAGCAGATGAGAACCAGAAACTATTCACATCAATATAACAGAAAGGACTTTAGTACGTATAAACTATAATAGAGTAGACTTTATGCTCAATATTTTAAGTCCCTATTGTAATTATTGTGGGAAATAAGGGATTTAGGGCCTGATTCAGAGCCGGACGCTATTTGCGCTCGCTCATTCAGAAAAAGGGACTGGCTATTTAAATTGAGCGCTCGCTCTTTGCGGTCTGTTGACGCCTCTATGTCTGAGCGAGCGAACGAAACATGCGCTCGCTATTTTGTAAAGACGCCCCTTGGCCTCTCGCATCCTACGTCATCTCCGGTATTTATTAGATTAATCGAGTACATCGAAAGGCGTATGAACTGCTCGCAGTGCTTGTGGTAGCATTTTCCTACCGCAATCATGCGAGCAGTTCAGGCTAAGAAAAAAACAAGTGACGTGGTCGATGACGCTGCTTTGTTAATTATGCACACCCTTAAAACGCCCGTTTTGACCGTTTGGCACGCCTGCGTTCGGATCTCCACTCCCCGTTTTCAAGCACCTTCCCCTGTTACCACCCACAAACGCCTCATTCTGTCACTCATATTAGCAGGCATTCGCTATTTTGCGAGCACACGATTTCCGACCGCACTGACTGGTTGGCGCATGCGCATTACAACCCATACGCATGCGCAGATGTGCGAACATCGCTCGGAGCGAACAAGCGGCCGCTTACGAGCGGCTCTGAATCAGGCCCTTAGTTCATTAAATTCACACACAACAAAAGAAATAAGACACAGGGATAATTAAGGAAATAGGGATTTCTTTGCACAGATATTTTCCAATACAATGAGAACCGTCTTAAGGTTACTTACTATCTTGACCAATGCATATTCTATAACGTATATGATTCTGTTTAAACATATTTGTAGCTTATTTCCCACTTAACACATGTTATTTTAACACCACCAATTTTTATGTTATTAGCCAGCAGTAGGTTTTACCTACTATTATTAAAAACAGCAAGAATTATCTGGTACATGCCCTGTATGGCTCAAAATAATGTACTACAGCAATTCCCAGTGACGTATCTATAATGGGTGCAGTGTGTGCGGGGCCCTTGGGCTCCCGGGTCCATGGGGGCCCCACACCGCACACCTTGCACCCATATTGTTTTAAACTTACCTGTCCATGGTCCCGCATCGGGTGTCAGCGCTGCACAGAACACCGAAAAATGGCCGCCGCGGCCATTTTTCCGGCGTTCTGCGCATGCGCAGTAGTCTACTAATACTCCGGTGGCTGGCCAGCAGCGTCATTCGGCTGCCAGCCACTAGGGAGAGAGGAGGGTGGCCCCGCACGGGGAGTGCATACGGGCCCCCTCCTCTCTTAAGACGCCCCTGGCATTGTGATGTTCATTTAAGGAAAGCAAGTATAGTCTAACTGGGCAATTCTAGCAATGCATTGCCACCCAGTAAGACAGGCATCTGCCAGTGGTGTAGCTACGGAGCATGTGCATTCCATATCATGCAAGCAAATTATTTTGCTGCTTATTCATTAGGTTTGTAAAAGATGTCATGTTTGCACCATCTGCCTACTTAGTTGACATACAGATTAAATGAATGGTGATTAGCATATACTGCGGTATTTTTGTAAAAATATTATGTGGTATTAAAAGGCTATGATTCTCGAATCCAGTGGTTCTCAAACTCGTGCACAGGTGTATTCATTACTTAATGACATTTTAAAAGATCCACAGGTGGAGCTAATAATTTCACTTGTGATTCTGTGAGGACACCTGGAAAACATGCACAGTTTGGGGTCCTGGAGACTGAATTTGAGAACCTGAGCTCTTATCGATCAACCTAGTATTATAGCATGTTCCTAGGGATGGGGCAGAGGAGGTTGGTGGCCATTGCCTTAAAAATAATAAGAGTTATGGTATAACATACCTTTGTTAACACTATTTCTTCGAGGTCCATAGGGTCCAAAGGAATTACCTTGGGGTATGTGGTTGGTGTGATCCAGGCACCAAACAGTTAAAAGCTTTAGCTCCCAGGATGCACTGGGTCCTCCTCCATATATACCTCGCCCCTGGCTACAGGCATTTAGTTTGTTATTAAGCCCAAGGCAGGAGAAGGAAAAGATGAGAAGGAATGACAATTGTACCTCAGAAACACTCTCTCTAAGAAGAGGGAATCACAGAAATGCAAAAGAAAAGATTACCCAACAACACCAGGTGCGTTAGGGTGGGTGTCCTGTGAACCCTATGGACCTTGAAGAAAAAGAGTTAACAAAAGGTATGTTATACCATAACTTATTTTCTTCTTCACAATCATAGCGAGGCACATGACGATACACCCATGCTGGTCCCACGGATCGAGTAGAATGTGCTGTCACTGTGTTTGGAACAGAGAGATCAGCTTGTGTGTAAGCTAGAGAAATTGTCATACGGAGCCACCTAGCCAGAATCTGTTTGTTAACTGGCCAGCTTCGCTTAGGACAGCCATACAACACAAAAAAGAGAATCCGATTTCCTAATGGAGTTGGTGCGATCTATGTAAATACGTAGCGCGCGCACCACATCCAGCGAAGCCTCCCTATAGAGAGGCCTGAAGACTGGAAGGACAAAACCACAATTTCTTCATTTATATGAAACGGGATACTACCTTAGGAAGGTAACTCACCCTGCAACAGCTCTATCCTGATGAAAAATAAAAAGGAGAGCGGCAAGAAAGGGCTACCAAATAAGAGAGCCTACAGGCAGAGTAGATAGCAAGAAGAAAAACTGTCTTTGCTGGCAACCACTTAAGGTCTACTAATTTTAAGGGTTCAAATGGGGGAGCCTGTAGAGCCCTGAGAACCAAAGACAAATCCCACGGAACTACCGGAGGGATAAAGGAAGGCTGACCCCTCAGAATACCCGGAAAAAATGTCCTAACATCAGGCAGTGGGGTGATCCTTCGCTGAAACCAAACAGAGTGCAAATGCCTGAACTCTCAGGGTGGCCAGGTGGAGACCCCGGTCTAACCCAGCCTGAAGAAAAGCAAGTACTCGAGAAACCCTAAAAACTTCAGGATCATATTTTCTATTTTTACACCAATGAAAATACAAGTGCCAAATTTTGTAATAAATGTAGACAGAGGAAGCTTTCCGCGCCCTAAGCATCGTCTGAATTACAGAACTGCTAAAACCCTTGGCTCTTAAGATGGAGGATTCAAGAGCCACGCCGTCAAAGACAGACGGGGAAGGTCCAGATACAGTCAGGGACCCTGTATTAACAGGTCCGGCCTTAGAGGAAGAGGCCATGGAGTGTCTATGGAGAGACTCTGAAAGTCAGTGAACCAATGGAGTCTGTGCCAAGCAGGGGCTATCAGTATTACTGTTCCGCCCTCCTGCTTGAATTTCCTGTTGACCCTTGGGAGAAGGGAAAACGGAGGAAACAGATACGCCAGCTTGAAGTTCCACTTTACTGCTAGAGTGTCCACAAATTCGGCTGCGGGATCCCTGGTTCTGGTTACCTCTGGAAGTCCCCATCTGTCCACAAGGCTCTGAAATACCTGTGGATGAAGAGCCCACTCCCCGATGTGTATATCCTGCCAACTTAGGAAGTCCGCTTCTCAACTGAGGACTCCTGGTATGAATACTGCCGAGATTGCTGGTAGATGACATTCTGCCCAGACCAGAATGTTTGACACTTCCGCCATGGCAGCCCGACTTCGCGTGCCTCCCTGATGGTTGAGGTAGGCTACTACGGTGGCATTGCCAGACTGTACCTGGACAGTCCTGCTCTTCAGTATATCCTGTGTGTGAGAGTTCAGCCGGGGATCGGCCATCCCGCCGGCTTCCTCTGACTTCCCGGGAAGTCGGGCGGCTGGTGCGGCGACGTGGGAGGTGCTGAGCATTCTCCCTGATGCTGGTGTCTCGGGCGGCCTGGTGCACGGGGATCGGAGTTCCTGTCATGGGCGCCGCCATGACACTTCCTTCTCTGACTATCCTTCCTTCCCTGACAGTATGGCCGGTCAGCTGACGCTGTGGACCAATCAGTGGGTTTCCAGGGGTATATATCCGGCTTCTGTGTATCAGGTAGTTGCCTGAACAACCATTGTCGCTGCTAGTGTTACTAGTGGTCTCTCGTTCCAGGTTCCCTTGCTTCCAGTGATCTATTCCTGTGTGCAGCTATATCATCCATCTCACCAGTGCTTTACCATCTCAGCCTGTGTGCAGCTATACCATTCATCTCATCAGTGCTTTACCATCTCAGCCTGTGAGCAGCTTTATCATTCATCTCATCAGTGCTTTACCATCTCAGCCTGTGAGCAGCTTTATCATTCATCTCATCAGTGCTTTACCATCTCAGCCTGTGTGCAGCTATATCATTCATCTCATCAGTGCGTTACCACCGCCGCCTGTGTGCAGTATACTATCCATTTCACCAGTGCTTTACCATCACAGCCTGAGTGTAGTTATACGTACCCACCTCTCCAGCGTCATAATCTCTGACTGGCTCCAGTACCACTACCCACCTCGTTACTGTACTCTGTGGTCCCTACCTACGTGTTACAGTATTGCATCGTGGTGCACTCTTTCTAACTGGCAACTCGGTAGAGTGTGTCCGCAGTGCACACTTCCTTGTACCTCAAGTACAGTGTCCCTACGTGCCCCTTACTGGCACAGACCCTTTGGGCCACGAGTGTTCGTCTCTCCTTTTTCCCGCAGGCTTTGGTCACCTAGTCAAAGGACCGCGACCTGCTTACGAGGTGCAGCTCAAGCCCATATCCCGATTGGTGGGGTCACTGGCGAACACCATCTCGTGGGTTAGATTCCGCACCTTTGACTAGGTCTCGCCAACGACCAAGACCGGTGGATGCGGAGGTTGTACATTCAGGCCCCTCACCTCCGTTTCCTCCCGCAGCCTCATGCCTCAGCTTCCAGAAAACCGCCTCCCAGCGTGACACTGTGCCTGTATGAGTGCTCTGAACACTGCATGCAATTCCAGGATGTTTATGGACAGGAGACCTCTCAGATTTGGGAAACTCAGCCTTCACAACCTTCTGGTGTTTAAACACCGGAACCTTCCTAAACTCTGACTCCTCACTATCTATGTTTAACACAGCTTTGACTGTCCTAATCAAGGAGGGAACATCTGCTGTTGGAAAATAGTCCTCCTCTCCTAAGAGAGACCCTTGAGCAGAGCCCTGTATGTCCTCACACTCATCAGAAGATGCATCAGTTTCTGCAGGCTGGACAGAGTGATAGGAGGAAGCCGACCACCTTCTGTTTTTAGGCTGTACCGGCCTAGCTGCTTGCATTTGCTGAAATGCAGCAGGGGATGAAGCCATACTCTGACCTGAGTGGACATAAACATCCATCCAGGACGGATGCATAGGAGGCATAAACATAGTAGGTTGTAGCTGCTGAGAGTACTCCATAGTAGGGGTCGGCATAGGAGCAGATAACCGGTTTACAACCTGCGCCATGAAGAGGGAAAATGAAGCCCAAGGTGGTTCCTGCCCAGGAGCTGGTAGATTTGACTGATGTGGTGAATCCTTGAAACAGTGATCTGTATGAAATCCTGAGGGGACAAGCCCGTCTGACAGGCCATACATGAAAGCAGCACAGGAGCTTTCGCCTCCTGTTTTTCACTTTTTTTGAACATAACAATATCCCTAATGTTATGCAAAGTAATATGCAATGTGACAATGTTTCATACCCAAAATGACCCACATACCTGTAGCAGAGGGCTTATGAGGAGAAACAGCAGTGATAGTTATAACTGACAGTCATTCAGGAATAAAAAAAGGCAGTATAACACTGCTGTCACATACAGTGCAAAATGTTATATATATATATATATATATATATATATTATTAGGGGTGTGCACCGGCCACTTTTCGTGTTTTGGTTTTGGATCTGGATCTTTCTTCGTGTTTTGGATCTGGATTGGTTTTGCCAAAACCACCCTTCCGTGTTTTGGGTTCTGGGTTTTGTGTTTTGGATCTGTATTTTTTTGAAAAAAAGCATAAAAACAGCTTAAATCACAGAATTTGTGGGTTTTTCTGCTCATATGCAATTATTAACCTCAATAACCTTCATTTCCACTCATTTCCAGTCTATTCTGAACACCTCACACCTCACAATATTGTTTTTATTGCCAAAAGATTGCACCAAGGTAGCTGGATGACTATGCTAAGCGACACGAGTGGGCGGCACAAACACGTGGCCCATCTAGGAGTGACACTGCAGTGGCAGACAGGATGGCAGTTTGAAAAACTAGGCCCCAAACAGTACATACTGCAAAGAAAAAAAAGAGGTGCAAGATGGAATTGTCCTTGGGCCCTCCCACCCACCCTTATGTTGTATAAATAGGACATGCACACTTAAACCAATCATTTCAGCGCCAGGGTCTGCCACATGACTGGGGCTGAAATGATTGGTTCGTTTGGGCCCCCACAAAACAAGCTGGCAATTAATGTGTCCCTGCACAAACTGGCTCTACGGAGGCAAGATGTCGTCCACATCCTCCTCATCCACCGATTCCTTGGATAAAACAGGAAAAAGGGATTTAGGTGTCCCTGGACTGCCTACGGTCTTAGCCAAAGTTTCTGAACTGGACGGTAACTTTTTATGAACGCGCTGCAGGTGCCGTATAAGGGAGAATGTTCCTAGGTGGTTAACGTCCCTACCCCTACTTATTTCACCATTAAATATGGTACATATGGCAAGACAGTTGTTGTCCGGATTTGGATAGAAATATTGCCAGACCAAAGAGGTGGAATGTTTGGTCTTCTGCCCAGGCATGACCGTGATGGGCTTTTTCATCCCACGGACAACAACTGTCTCCCCCGGAGCCTGATTTAAACAAACCACATCACCATCAGAATCCTCCTCGCCAACTTCCTCCTCAGTGCCAGCTACACCAGTATCCTCATCCTGTTGTACTTCAACAGTGACATCTTCAATTTGCATATCAGCAAGTGGACTGTGGGTGCTCCTTTCAGCACTTGCAGGGGGCGTGCAAATGGTGGAAAGAGCCACCTCTTCCCGTCCAGTGCTGGGAAGGTCAGGCATCGCAACCGCCACCACACTTGGACTCTCCTTGGGGATTTGTGATATCTTCTTAGAAAGCACAGTTCTTCGCTGTGCTTTTGCCAGCTTAACTCTTTTGATTTTTTTAGTGGGTGGAGGGCTTCCATCGTCATGTGAAGCTGAACCACTAGTCATGAACATACTAGGGATCGACCTTAGCCGTTCCTTGCCACTCCGTGTCGTAAATGGCATATTGGCAAGTTTACGTTTCTCTTCAGCTGATTTAAATGTTTTTTTCAAGGTCATTTTCCTGAACTTTGTCATTTGGGATTGTATGTGCCCTCTATTATGACATTGGGCATCGGCCTTGGCAGACGACGTTGATGGCATGTTATCGTCTATGTCATGACTAGTGGCAGCAGCTTCAGCACTAGGAGGAAGTGGTTCTTGATCTTTCTCTATTTTATTTTTATCGGAGAAAGTTTGGTCCTCCATTTATGTTAAATCGATTTGATATATACGTGCGGCTAAACACAGAAAATATTTTTTTATTTTTGCTGGAGAGTAGTGCACTTTGTGGGTTACACCACCCT
The DNA here is from genome assembly GCA_031769625.1 of Taudactylus pleione. Taxonomy (NCBI): domain Eukaryota; kingdom Metazoa; phylum Chordata; class Amphibia; order Anura; family Myobatrachidae; genus Taudactylus; species Taudactylus pleione. Next base: position 4,405,784 of record JAUIMM010000534.1, on the reverse strand, counting down.
TTAAGAAATGAGCCAGCTGGCTCTTTACTTATGGGACACAGGCGCACGCTTGGCGCTGCTCCTTTGTTGATGCACGTGCGGCTACTGCGCACACAATTCACAAACACAGAAAATAATTTTTTTTTTGGTTTGGACTGGAGTGTACTTTGGGGGTTACAGCACCCTTTAACGGTCAAGCCAGCCGGCCCTTTACTTATGACACAGGCGCACGCTTGGCACTACTTTGTTGATGCACGTGCGGCTACTGCGCACACAATTCACAAACACAGAAAATATTTTTTTTATTGGTTTGGACTGGAGTGTACTTTAGGGGTTACAGCACCCTTTAATGGTCAAGCCAGCCGGCCCTTTACTTATGACACAGGCGCACGCTTGGCACTACTTTGTTGATGCACGTGCGGCTACTGTGCACACAATTCACAAACCCCCCCCAAAAATTATTTTTTTAGCACTTGGGGGGAGCACCCCTGATGGACAGAGCACCCCCTGGACAACACTACAGCACCCCTTTAGGACTGGGACACTGCACAGGACTTTGAAGTGGACACAGCCCCTATGGAGAACTGACTGCACAACACAGTGCAGCCAGCCCCTATGGACTTTGAAGTAGTGGACACAGCCCCTATTAACAACAGCAGCACAGCACAACACAGCCAGCCCCTATGGACTTTGAAGTAGTGGACAACAGCAGCACAGCGCAGCACAGCACAGCACAACACTACTCTGCACTACACTACACTACACAGCCCAGCCAGCCCTAACTCCCACCCTCCCTCTTCACTGTCCACAGCCGAGTGAGAAAATGGCGCCGACGCGGGTACCTTATATAGGATCCAAAACCCGCGAAACTCGGAAGGCGGGATGATGACGTTTTGCCTCGATTTCAGATCCGAGTCAGGCAGGAAAAGTCGAGCCAGACTCGGATCTGCCTCGGATCGGGGGGGCGTTCGGATTTCAGAAATCCGAACCCGCTCACCCCTAAAATATATATATATATATATATATAAAACAATAAGCTCTTAGTCAACTACGAACAGCACACAAGGCTAAGTAGGAAATTGAGCGCTGTATTACCTGGTCACCCAAGGAGAGGTATACAGGGAGACTGTCCAAACCTCCTGAGATCTGCAGCCACCGAGAGCACCTGAGAGTGGTCTCTGGCCATCTCACACATGGCCGCCGTCCTTAATCACCCCCGGCTGTCAGGATACCTCATGTCCCGGTGGTCTAGTTGGGGAAGCAGTTCACCTGACTCCTTACTACAGTGTCCTCCGGCAGGTCTCCACCACCAGAGGCACGGATTGCCACGTGGTTCCCAGTAGTCAGCGGCCGCGAGGAACCACCTTATCTGCATCCCTGATATTTCCCGCTGCAGTCCCGGGATCAGCGTTATTCTGCTGACCCCCGTCAAAATCATCAGTTCCCGCACTGGTGTTGCTGCACCGGTGGGGGTAGACTGAGCAGCAGCACGGGCGCCCATCCGGAAGCCTAGTGTTGCTTACTCATAATAAAAAAAATAAAAAAAAAACCACTTGCTTGGGACTGCTGAGGCAGTCCCCTGTTCAGTACGGTGCACTCCTGTGCACCAAACAAAAAACGAAATGCCAGTAGCCATGGGCTATATGGAGGAGGACCCAGTGCATCCTGGGAGCTAAAGCTTTTAAGTGTTTGGTGCCTGGATCACTCCAACCACATACCCCAAGGTTATTCCTGTGGATCCTAAAGAAGAAAAATAAATGTAAAAAGAAAAAAAAAAAAAAAAAGTGCAACCCATGTGGTGCCATTGGCTGCAGCAGGCACCTGGAGCATGAACTCCGTCCTTGGTGTGACCCTGTTTGTGGCGGTGTCTTTTTATTGGTCATAAAAATTTATGAAACAAGCTTGACAATCCCCACTTCCAAAATATACAACCCGCACAGTAGGCCTGATTCAGAGATGGACGCAATACCGGTGTTTACAGAGTTGAACAATATCAGAGGACTGTGCAAGCATCGGAGTAGTACTGCGCATTGATCAGCTTTCATTGCCATTGGCACAGCAAGTATTTGCCTGCAGTGTGATAGACAAGTAGGGACAGGGGCATCCCCCATCACAGGCCCCCTCCTCTCACCCCAGTGGCCGTCAGCCGACTGACACGGCTGGCCAGCCACTACAGAATCACTAGAGTGTGCCCAGAGTCTACTGAGCATGTGCAGATCGCTGGGGAAATGGCGCCATTTTCTTGGCGATTTCCTCACAGCACATGCGGGATCATTCTGCTAAACCGTAGAGTTACTCAGGACTGCTAACATCGAGTGATCTGCAGCTGAAGCGGTGGCTTTGCACGCAGATGCTTGGATTTGCAAAGCCACCAGTGGGCGGCTCAATACATCTCCCTGCATCTGCGACATTTGCATAGCAACTGCGAACATAGCCGCAGCAGCAGTGGCGGCTTTAGCGTACAACTCTCAATCAGGCCCTTGGGCCGCATCTGCACGCCAACTTCCCGCGTCTGCATGCTTATTCCAGCCCCGGACCCAGACGCCTAGTCATACACCATCACACTAAGGCAAATTTGAAAACTGTAAATCGCAGATGTGTCTTATCCGAATTTGTCCCATAATCTCAATTATTTTCAATCTCAGTATCAATATTTACAGTATCTGCAATATAATAAAATCCTTGCTAAATCTGGATGACAAATGCACTATGTAAAATAAAATGATAATAACAGCAGACTGTTAGCTGATAATAAACAGCACAGGTTATGCATGTGTCTGCCGATTGCCATTATCCATTATTTTTATGCTATGCTGTAAGAATAATGGTAACCTGTTTTGTTACGCTTCTTAAAAGCACTATCATTAATAAATGGAGCTCATTAAATCCTTAGATGGGGAGTGTTTGCATTGGCTTATAGGAGGGGGTGAGAGGGCAGGAGCAATCCTGTGTATTCATCTATTAGATGCATGCTTTTGGGTGACATTTACTAATGGGAACAACAGGAATAAGTTGTTATTGTGAGAACTCGTTATTTTGGTCTCTTGGTTATTGGATTAGTGTGAACTTAGTACAGATATTTGCGTCACTTTCTTCACAATTTGTTAATTGGTAATTATAATCGTAGACTTTTTTCTCTGGGTTCAAAGCAATTTAGAGGTCTACCGTGGCAAAACACAAAAGGGACCTACTCCAAAATATAGCACAATAACAATTATACAGTCTGCTGACCCCATAGGAACAACGAACTATAACCCTTTAAAAATCTACTGTAGTCAGACTAATACAATCTAAAACCTAATTAGCTGTTATGGGTTATTATAACACAAATACTTCCTTATTTAATAATATATAAGCCCCAAAACATTGTTGTAATTGCATTGACATAAACGGTAATGTTGCCCCTTCAATTGATTAATACAATGACACCATCCATATATCATATTATTCTTCCGTCATTGGCATATACAAAGTATGATATGAGCTAGAAATGACCAGAGAACTTGAAATTACAAGTACTTCTCTTATGCTGGGTACACACTTTGCCGACGAATCAACCGCCCAGCCGACACAGCGTTTTGGTGTGTAAGCAGGTATGCATACACACCGACCGACATGTCTGGCCACAGGGACCAGTAGTGACGTCATTGTCAGTATTTCCTGTGGCCGGCTTATGGGTCGGGCATGCACACAGGCAGATGCGCACAATATATCTGAAAGATAGAAAAAGTCTAATACAGCGCTATCAATAAAAAGTATTCATGCAGCTTCAAAGAGTCAACAATATTGTAATTTAATAATTAAAAGGTGAAACATATATAGATAAACTATATACATAAAGTATCATATAATTCCACTCGTAAAATTAGCAGCAAAGAGTAAATAAATAGTCATGGCGCAGGTGGTTTCCAAGAGTATAGACCCAAATAATAATGTCCTTTCTGATGAGGAAACCGTTTTGTAAGCAGTCAATGTTTGCCAGATTTTTAAGGTGAAATGGAAGTATTATTACCAGTCCATAATAGGTGCCTTCAGGTTTCAGCAAGGAGTCCTCACAGATGCTGTATACTTTCCTGGAGTCCTGGGCTGGATATAGTCACCAAAGTTGTAAAGCTGGCAACATAAAGTACAGTACAGGGGAATCGATCCTGGTGTCCACCAATGCAGTATATCCTAGCTTAAGGCGTTGCACTGAGTAGCTCTCAGCTTCTTCAGAAGCAGATATATGACTTGTGCTGCTCAGTAAGGGAGTTTTTATACCCTGAGATTAAATGAGCTCATTAAGAACGTTTCTGCTGATTAGCACACAATCTATCAAGCCGCATGTACAAATGTCAATACAGTTGTAAAAAAGTAGAAAGCAGTTCTATTAATTGTAAAGAAAACAAAAATATATATAAAATTCATAAAGGCAAAGTGCGCTTTTGAAATACCTTATATAACCATGATATTGTCCAGAGATGTCTGTCCCGATCAAGTGATATAGCCGAGTCACGTGACACGGAACTAGTGAATATCTTGTATCAACATAAAGTTGCTAGGGAGCGTCTGTCCCGGTCACGTGGTATTGCTAGATCGCGTGATCCCGGAAAAGCTTCAAAGAGAGTTAGAAGGTAGTCTGAACCTTATGGGGAAGTAATAATCACGCGATATGGACCAGAGATGTGCGCCGACCCCCGTGTTTTGGTTTTGGATCTGTATCTCCCCTGGTTTTGGATATTTTTCCTTGGAGTTTTGTTTTTAAGTTTTTTTTCTAGATTTTTTCCAAAAAATTATATAAACAGCTAAAACCACATAATTTGGGCCTATTTTTGTTCCTACAGTATTATTAACCTTAATAACAATCATTTTCAGGCATTTCTAGACATTTTTAACCACCTCAGCTCACAATATTGGTTTCACTATTTTTCACCAATATAGGCCAAAGGCTGCAGCAAGCTGGCTGGCTAATGTAAGCAACAGAGCAATGGCACAAATGCACGGCAGTTTAAAAAAATATAGGACATCTATGAAACATTGCCACACAGCAGAATCCTTTTCAAGTACAGTATTACAAAGGTCAGGCTCACACATGGCAATTGCAGACACACTTGGACTCTCTTCGGGGATCTGTGACTTTTTGGAGCACACAGTTGGTTCCGGTGTCTTACTTGTCTTAACAATTTAAATTTTTTTTGGACCTCTCCTACAAGATAAAAGTAGATTTTTTTACATGGCCTGACTTAAGCCCTGGTGCATCGGCCTTCATAGATGACGTTGACGGTTTTGCATAGTTATCATGACTGCTGCCGGCAGCTACTGGTATGTGGATCCTGCTCTCCTGTCATGTGACTGTCCTCAATACTCACTGCGGTCTTACAGCAGTGTCACCAAGCAATTTTAGCGCAGCTAAGTTGCAGCTAATGCACACAACCAACCACACACAAAAATTAGTTTTTACTTTTTTCACACGGGGATGCAGCAGCCCCTTGATAAATGAGACACAGGCAGCACAGTACTCCTGTGCACCTATGTTGCTGATAAGTGTGGCTAGCACACACACACAAAAAATTGTTTTTATTTTTTTCACACTGGGGGTGAAGAGCACCCCAGAAAGAGGCAGCAGCCCCTTGATAAATGACACAAGCAACACCCCCGCGTGCCTACGTTGCCTATAGGGTTGGCTAACGCGAACACACACAGAAAAAAAAAATTCACACTGGGGGTGAAGAGCACCCCCTGGACAACACAACAGCACAGCCAGCCAGCCCCTATGGACAGGACAACAGCCAGCCAGCCCCTATATGGATAACAGCCAGCCCCTATGGACAACAGCCAGCCAGTCCCCATGGACAGGACAACAGCCAGCCAGCCCCCATATGAACAACAGCCAGCCCCTATGGACAACAGCCAGCCAGTCCCCATGGACAGGACAACAGCCAGCCCCTATGGACAACAGCCAGCCAGTCCCCATGGACAGGACAACAGCCAGCCCCTATGGACAACAGCTAACCAGCACCTATGAGTGGATAGGACAACAGCCAGCCATCCCCTATATATGGACAACAGGCAGCCCCGCCCCCTATGGACATAAGCAGCCAGCCCCTGAGTGATATTCACTAGTTCCGTGTCACGTGACTCAGCTATATCACATGATCAGGACAGACGTCTCTGGACAATATCATGGTTTTATAAGGTATTTCAAAAGCCCACTTTGCCTTATGAATTTTATAATTTTTTTTGTTTTCTTTACAAAAGGATTGCCTTCTAGTGTTTTACAAATGTATTGACATTTTCACATGCGGCTTCATAGATTAGCACACAATCAGCACAAATGTTCCTAATGAGCTCATTAATCTCAGGGTATAAAAACTCCCTTACTGAGCTGCACAAGATAGATATGCTCTTTATGTTGCCAGCTTTACAACTTTGGTGACTATATCCAGCCCAGGACTCCAGGAAAGTATACAGCATCTGCGAGGACTCCTTGCTGAAACCTGAAGGCACCTATTACAGACTGGTAATAATACTTCCATTTCACCTTAAAAATCTGGCAACCAATGACTGCTTACAAAACTGTTTCCTCATCAGAAAGGACATTATTATTTGGGGTTATACCCTTGGAAACCACCTGTGCCTTGACTATTTACTACTTGCTGCTAATTTTACAAGTGGAATTATATGATCCTTTATGTATATGGTTTATCTATATATGTTTTCACCTTTTAAATTATTGAAAGGGTCAACAACATTGTAAAAAAAAAAAAAAAAAAAAAAAACTTACCTGAGTCCAGGGCCGGTGATCGGGGCTCCGGTGATGTCCACCGTGGCTCCGATCAGCTGGTCTCCTATCCTGCACTGGGGGGGGGGGGGTTGAGATAGTGGGGGGGTGGGTGCGGGTGTTGGCGGCGCCGGTTGACGCATGCACAGCACCTGATCAATGTATTTTTCCAAAAAATGCAGCGATAAAGCTGCAGAGGGGATTCGCAGGGACAGAGCTTTATCGCAAGCTCTTTCCCTGCAAGGGATTTTTAATAAATCCCTGTGATATTGCCTGAATTCAGTCGGTAATATCACACTACAATCTGCATTTTAATGCGGATTGTAGTAAATAGAGCCCAGAGTCTTAGTTAACAAGCAGACATGAATGCCCCCTACACATACCTACATGCCCAATCTGTATTTCCCTCCTGTGGGTGCTGGTCCACTGATGACTGGCACTCTGTGCCCATGTAATGCCTTAATCAATCAGCCTTTTTGTTGAGCAGTTCCCCAAAATCTCCCCAACCATAAAAACAGTGTTTCATACCTGCGGGTCAAAAACAGTGCGGGTCAGATACAGTGCAGGGTTCCAGTGCGGGTTGGATACAGTGCAGTTTACAGTGAAGGGGGTAGGGGGGGGGTAAGGTGCGCTCTCCCTGCTAGTAGTGGTGATGGTGATGACTTGTGTGTGTTTGTGAGTGGTGTTAATTGGAATGTTTCTTCTGGTGGTGGTGGTGTTTTGGGAGTGAGAAGGAGGGTATGATTGGGTATGGAGTGTAGTTTGGTGTAATGTGAAAAGGGGAATGAAATAGGATCAAAATGAGGCCAGCGAGACACAGTAGTTTGGGGCAAAATGTTTTATTGAGCAGTCACAATGCTGCTCTGTTGAGATCCCGGGCAGGTGGGTGGGGTTCAGTGATGAGTGGTGATGAGACTGGGGAGGTAGGTGGACCCTTGTAGGGGGCTCCTTCCCGTGCGGTTCAGTGACCTTGCACGTCACCCCTGCTGGACCTAAGGTCGACAGTCTAGGAAGTCTCGGGGGGGGGGGGGGGGATTTGCAGAGTGGGTTGGAAAACCTGTGCGGCGTCCCGCGTGTTGGTGTGAGTTTTGGCAGTACTTACCTACAGGTAGGTTTTTTGTTATGGTGATGTAGGTCGACGTTGCGGCCGTTGCAGATAGGTTGGAAGCTGCAGGTTTGTTGGTGAGCTGGATCAGCGTGTTGCTGGTGTGCTGCAGGTGCTCGGCTGTTCTGATTGGTCTGCGGAGGTCAGCGACCGGAGTATGAAGCTGAAGTTGGCTCTTGGTCGTGCCGCTGGTGGTGCGGAGCCAGAGGTGTGGATGGGTGAGCCGCGGAGAGGCTGGGTTGCAGCGTGTGTGCTAGGACCACCCCTGGGGGGTGGTCTGCCCGGGATACTGATTAAAAAAAAAGCCAGGGAGGAGGGGGGATGTGGAAAGTGTGACCGGGATGGAGCTGGTCACTGGCGATGTTGGCTGGGCGGACTTGCGGTCGGATGTGCGGGGTGCTCTTATCACTGACGGTCCCTCATGGAAATGGTAATCGACGGTGGAGACAACCCTGGCCAGGAGTGAGTTGCTGAGCACGCCTGGGAGCAGGGGGGGAGAGAGGCTGGTCCGGGGTGGAGCCGGTCATTGGAGGTGTGAGCGGTGCGGACTAGCAGGCGGGTGGGCTGAGAGCTTTCTGCACTGGTGGTCCCTGGTGGGGATGGGGATCTTTAGTGGAGGTCAGCCTGGATCGGTGTCGGGTTTGATGTGAGGGTCTCCAACACGTTACGGCACAGGTGCCTTCTTCAAGGAGGTGTGAGAGGATCAATGCTTCTGAGGTTCTTATGTAAGGCACTTCCGGGGGTGGGGGTGTGGTCAGGTGACTCATGGCGCCAATGGTGTGTTTGAAAGGTAATGTGGTGCAGGTGTGTGCAGGGACTTGCTGAATGGTGATGTAGTGCAGGTGTGTGCAGGAACTAGCTGGAGTGATAAATTTAATCAGATTAGGCCAATGGTGTGTTTGATAGGTAATGCGGTGCAGGTGTGTGCAGGGACTTGCTGATTGGTGATGCGGTGCAGGTGTGTGCAAGGACTAGCTGGAGTGATAAGTGTAAACATATTAGGCCAATGGTGTGTTTGAGAGGTAATGTGATGCAGGTGTGTGTAGGGGCTTGCTGAATGATGATGTGGTGCAGGTGTGTGCAGGAACTAGCTGGAGTGATAAGTGTAATCATATTGGGCCAATGATGTGTTTGAAAGGTAATGCGGTGCAGGTGTGTGTAGGGACTTGTTGAATGGTGATGCGGTGCAGGTGTGTGCAGGGACTAGCTGGAGTGATGTGTGTAAAGGCCCCCATACATCAGAGATGGATTGCAGCAATCGTGCAATTTGCAATCGATTGTGTATAAAAATCTGCAATGTATGGGCTTCAGAGATCGCAGATTGCAACCAAAAAGTGATTGGAATTGTTTAATCAGATTGTCCAACATGTTGGATTTCACAGATCGTTTGGGGCTGTAGATTGCTAGTGTATGGACATGATCAGCAGATTTGCAGACCGTTTCTAGCAAAATGATGGGCCTTTCAAGATTGCCAGATCTGTGTTTGCTGCAATCGATCTGCAAATCACTGAAAAAGATCTGTAGTGTATGGGCGCAGATTGCTCGATTGGGAAATCCTGAGATCAGGCAATAAATCTTCAAATTGTTCAATTGTGGTTTTCAGATTGCTGATGTATGGGGGCCTTTAGGCCCCCATACATCAGAGATTGATTGCAGCAATCGTGCAATTTGCAATCGATTGTGTATAAAAATCTTTCCCTTTTTCAATCGATTGCAGATTGCAGAGATGCCACAATCGATTGAAAAAGGGAATTTTTTGTATACACAATCGATTGCAAATTGCACGATTGCTGCAATCAATCTCTGATGTATGGAGACCTTTAATCATATTAAGGCCCCCATACATCAGAGATTGATTGCAGCAATCGTGCAATTTGCAATCGATTGTGAAAAAAAATCTTTTCCTTTTTCAATCGATTGTGGCAATTCTGCAATCTGCAATCGATTGAAAAAGGGAAAGATTTTTAAACACAATCAATTGCAAATTGCACGATTGCTGCAATCAATCTCTGATGTATGGGGCCTTTAGGTCAATGGTGCGTTTGAAAGGTAATGCGGTGCAGGTGTGTGCAGAGACTTGCTGAATGATGCGGTGCAGGTGTGTGCAGGAACTAGCTGGAGTGATACGTGTAATCATATTAGGCCAATGGTGTGTTTGAAAGGTAATGCGGTGTAGGTGTGTGCAAAGACTTGCTGAATGGTGATGCAGTGCAGGTGTGTGCAGGGACTTGTTGAATGGTGATGCGGTGCAGGAGTGTGCAGGGACTTGCTGGAGTGATAAGTGTAATCATATTAGGTCAAAGGTGCGTTTGAAAGGTAATGCGGTGCAGGTGTGATAACAGGTGAGGTGAGGTGATAGGGGTTGGGGCTGGAGGAGAACGTGGGTGGGCTGGTTGGAGATTACTTAGTTATAACGGATTTGACTTCGTTGTCAATGTTGAGTCACCTGGGGGTTAATGTTTTCAGCGTGAATATCCATCTAAGTTCCTCCTTGTTGAGGATTTTGTTATGGTCTCCGCCTCTCCAGTTTTTTTTGCATGTGTTTGATTCCTATGAAAGTGGTGCCTTGTGTGCTGCTGTGCTGGCATTCTTTGTAGTGTACGGGTATGTTATGGTTCTCAGTTTGTTTGGTGATGTTTCTCAGATGGTCGGCAATTCTGGTTTTTAGTGGTCTGGTGGTCCTACCTATGTATTGTTGATTGCATGGGCATTGTATGAGGTAGATTACGTTGTTAGTGTTGCATGAAATGTGTTCTTTCATTTTATACGTGGTGTTTGTCTGTGTGGATGAGAATGTTGTAGTGGGTGTGGTGCTTCTATATTTTAGTGTGACGCAGTTGGTACATGAGCCGTAGTGGAAGAAACCCCCTGTGAGTTTGGAGTTGTCTAGAGTGCTTTGTGTTCGGATGGGGGGAGGAATGTGGTTGGATAAGAGTTTGTTATGAATGTTGGGGGCCTTGCAGTAGATGACTTTGGGTCTGTTGGGTAGGATACTTGTCAGTTGTGCATCTTCCTTAAGTAAATGCCAGTGTTTGTTGATGATTCTTTTTATTTGTGTCGCCTGTGTGTTGAATTGTGTGATGAAGGGAACGTGGTTGTCTGTGTTTTGTGGTTGTTGTTTGTATTCCAGAAGTGGTTTCCTATCTTCTAGTCCTATTCGGGTGAGTGTGGCTTCTAATGTGTCTGGTTTGTATGCTTTGTCCGTGAATTGTTGTTTAAGTGTTGTGGCTTGTTCGTGATAGTCCGTGAGTATTGTGCAGTTGCGTCTGATCCGCTTGAACTGTCCTGTGGGGATATTGCTGAGCCAGGAGGGGTGATGACCACTACTGGAGAGGATGTAACTGTTGACGTCTACGGGTTTTTGAAAAGTCTTGGTCTGTATCTGGTGATTATCAATGTATATTTCTAGGTCTAAGAAGTTGACGGAGGATTGGCTGTAGTTGGTCATGAATTTGAGGTTCCTGTCATTGTTGTTGATGTATTGAATGAAGTCAAGGAGTGTGTGTAGGGGACCCTTCCAGATGCAGAGGACGTCGTCTATGTATCTGGTCCATAGGACCAAATTCGCATCCCAGTCATGACCCGTCCATATGTGGGAGTCCTCCCAACTGCTCATGAACAGGTTAGCATAACTGGGCGCGAACTTGGTCCCCATAGCGGTGCCAGTCCTCTGCAGGTGGAAGTCCCCATCGAACCAAAAGTAATTGTGTGTGTGAATGTATTCAATGCCCTAGAGGATGAATGTGATCTGTTCTGGTTCCAGTGTGTCGTTGTGATTGAAATGGTGTTTGATGCTGTCAAGACCCTGTTGGTGATTGATGATCATGTATAGGGATGTGACGTTGCTGGTGACTAACCAGTGGTCATCCCCCCAAGTGGTGTCCTCGAGTATTTTCAGTATGTGTGTTGTGTCCTGTAAGTGTGAGCGTTGGCGTTTGACATATGGTTGAAGATAGTGGTCGATGTATTGTGATAGATTAGATGAGATGGAATTGATGCCGGAAATGATGGGTCTACCTGGAGGGTTTGTCGCGCTTTTGTGTATCTTGGGGAGATAATAGAATACGGGTATGACTGGGTTTGGGTTATGGATGAAGTTATATTCCTGCTTATTGAGGATGCCTGTGTCTAAACCGGTCAGTAGTATGCGTTTGAGTGTTTGGTTGAACTTGAGTGTCGGGTCAAAATTGAGTTTCTCATATGTGTCTCTGTCTTAAAGGATGCGGTGTGATTCTGCGATGTAGTAGAGTCTGTCCAGGAGCACTATGCCCCCCCCTTGTCTGCTGGTTTAATTATCAGGTTTCTGTCCGATTTGAGATTGTTCAGTGCACTTTTTTCATTAGTGGTGAGGTTTGGGTTGTGCCGTTTATTAGAGGTATTGCGTTTGTTGATGTCCTCTGTTACCAGATGTTCGAAGGTGTGTATGAGGTGACCTTTTAGGTGACTGGGGAAGAAGCTGGATGGGAGTTTGAGTGTAGTGTGTTTGTATTGGTTATGTATGGGTTCTTTTGTGATGGGGTTGGACATGAAGTATTTTTTGAGGGTGAGTTTCCGGATGAATCTGTTTAAATCAAGGTAAGCTTCAAATTTGTTCAGAGGGTTATGTGGGGCAAATTTAAGTCCTTTGTTTAGTACGGAGATGTCATTCGGTGTGCGGGTGTGGCTGCTTATATTGAAGATACCTGTACTGTTGGGTGGTGTGGGATTGGTCAGTGTTTGGGTTTTGGCGGTTTGTCCACCTCTGCATCCTCGTCTCGTTGGTCTAGCTTGCATTTTGGCCTTGTTGGGGTGTGTGTTAGGGTAGGTGGTAGGCAGGCGCGGTTGACCGGCCTCCAGATCTAAAAAGTGCTGTGACCATTGTTCCTCTGTGTGGATGGGTGTACATGGAGGTGGCAGTGGTGGTTGTGGTGGTCGGGTGGCTTCTTGTGTATTGTCTGTTTGTGTTACTGTTTGGTCTGGTGTCCCTCTGAGTGAAGGTCGGATATAGTTTGGGATGGTTTTAGTGCAGGTCGGATACAGTGAGGGGTACAGTCTGAGTTAGTGTGCGGGATACAGTGTGGGTCGGATACAGTGCAATTAATAGTGCAGGTTTGATACAGTGTGGGTTGGATACGGATCAAGACAGTGTGGGTTGGATACAGTGCAGGTCGGATACAGTGCAGGTCTGATATAGTGCAGGGTACAGTGTGAGTCGGTTACAGTGTGGGTTGGATACAGTGTGGGTTGGATACAGTGTGTTATAGAGTGTGGATTGAATACAGTGCAGGGTACAGTGTGAGTCAGTTACAGTGCAGGTCAAATACAGTGCAGTTTATAATGCAGGTCGGATACAGTGGGGGTTGAATACAGTGCGGGATACATTGTGGGTTGGATTCAGTGCAGGTCGGATATAGTGTTGGATACAGTGTGAGATACATTGTGGGTTGTATGCAGTGTCGGTTGGATATAGTGTTGGATACAGTGTGGTTGGATACATTGTGGGTTGAATACAGTGCAGGGTACAGTGAGTAGGTTAGAGTGCAGGTTGGATACAGAGCAGTTTACAGTGCAGGTCGAATACAGTGCGGGATACATAGTGGGTTGGATGCTGTGCCGGTCGGATACAGTGTGGGTTGAATACAGTGCGGGATACATAATGGGTTGGATGCAGTGCCGGTCGGATACAGTGTGGGTTGAATACAGTGCGGGATACAGTGTGGGTTGGATGCAGTGCAGGTCGGATACAGTGCGGGTTGAATACAGTGCGGGATACAGTGTGGGTTGGATACACCAAGAGTGCACTTACTGTGGCAGCGGTGTCGGCAGTGTGGTGTGCTGGCGGTGTCCTCAATGTGAGTGTGCCAGTGGTGTGCTCAGTGAGAGGTGGCGGTGGTGTTGGCAGTGTGGGGGTGCCAGCGGTGTCCTCAGTACAGTGGTGCCTACTATCTCGGCAGTGTGGTGGTGCCAGCGTTGTGTCCTCAGTGTAGGAGTATCGGCAGTGCAGAGTTGCTGACTGTGTCCTCAGTACGTGGGGCGGCAGTGCAGGGGTGCTGGCGGTGTTGGCAGAGCGGGGGTGCCAGCAGTATCCTCGGTGTGGGAGTGTCGGCAGTGCGGGGTTGGTGATGGTGACCTCAGTACGTGGCACGGCCATACTAGCAGTGTCCTCAGTACAGGGTGCCGGTGGTGTTGGCAGAGCGGGGGTGCCAGCGGTGAATTCAATGGGCTTAACGCTGATTGGCTGAGAGCCGTGACAGACAGCTCTCTCAGCCAATCAGCAGTGAGCCCATTGAATTCAATGGGACTTTGTAAAATGGCCGCTCAAGGCATAACCTCAAGATCCGACAGCGTGATTGCGAGGTTTAGTCTCGATTAGGGATCCGGGGCAGGCAGGGAGATCCAAGCTGTGTCTCGGATCCCCCCAGATCCCCAATTTTGGGTGGTCTTGGTACTCTGAGAAAAAAAAAAAAAGTGTGTAGTAAAAAAAGTGTATGGCAGGTGAGGCACTGCCTCCCCTGTTTACCTTTTCCGCACATCCCTAATCAAAACTCACCAAATTTCCTGCACTATATACTGCTGCACCTTTGTATAATGCCCAAATGAACCCTCAGGTTCATATATGTATCTGTAAATCTGGCTCTGATACTAGCCAGTACTGTACCTCCCCAGCCATGTACCTCACCGCACGTCACTGATCGGGTGTACACACTGGTCAATGGCCTGGGCGATATATCGTTCGTCGACTGTATGAGCGATATATAATCGGGGCCAATGTGTACCAAGCATTAGTGACCGTGAGAATCCGTATAGTTAGAATTGAATAGTTTCCATTAAAATATTACTTTTGGGTTTATCAGATATTTGAATAAGTTGTATCAATGAACATCACGTAATATACAAATAGAGGAGTGTTATACAATATCAGCTTGATAGGAGCCTTACATCACTAATGTATATGGTCGGGATTCCATTAGTCTGTGACTCCATGGTTACCTCCATTCCTCTTCTCACATCATGACACATTCAGCATTGTCCTAACTAACATAGGGGAAAATGTATCAAACATTTAAAAGAGTGGATAATTGGACAAGTGTAGATGTTACCCATAGCAACCAATGAGCTTTTACCTAGTACTTCATAGAATGTATTTGATAAATGCCGATTGGTTGCTATGGGCAACTTCTCCACTCTTTAGAAAGTCTAATACATGTCCTCTACAATCATACAGGTGGGCTGCCCACTGCCTCCCACAGGATCAGTGCACATATCCCCAGATATACTCCCACGAGATGTAACATTTTTATTGATATGATTGGTTAGAAGTTGTTTTAGCTCTACCCATTTCCAAACTAGTGACACATTGGATAAGCAGAAGAGGATGGCTGAATACAAAAAGTTCCTCTCTCCCTATCCAAAAATATAGTAAAAGCTAGGTTTAAAAGCAGGTTATCTAGTACACTATACCAGCCTCTATACCGAAAACACTGAAATCATTAGTGGGATAACCATTCATTATTATGGTCATACCAACACTCAATTGGAGGTGAAAGAAGTTTTTAGAGTTATATTTTGTTACTCTGCACTAAAGTACCAAATAGCTTCTAACTTCCCTGTTTCAAACACAGCTTGTAAAATGGCAGTTAGAAGCTGATTGGTTGGCACTTTCTCTCTCTCCATGGTTTGATACATCTCCCCTAAGTTTGGGGGAGATATATCCAGACTTCTAAAGAGTGGAAAAGTGGACAAGCTTCTGTCTATCATTTTATAGAATGGAATTGACAAATTGCTAGCTAGAAGCTGAAAGGAGTTTCATACTAATCTAATGGGAAAACTACTTTAGCTCCCTTCAGACTGACTGCTAAATGATTCTAAATGATTCTACATACAAGATTCCATCTTGTATGTAGATCGATGTTGGCTACATACAAGATGACAAGGCAGCTATAAAGCGGATTGCATCTCCAGTCAATCATCTGCAGTCTAGTCCTACATATGCAGTCTCTCTTGTGTCTGGTGTTAGATAGAGGTGATGAAGACATCTGCAAGTATGCTTCAGGCATGAGTCTTCTCACAAGATCTATAGGGACTGGCTCACTCAACCAGCCACTGGTGTGCAAGACTTTGCGCACACTTTAAATGACTATAGATGCCGGAGACCTCTTCTGAATAGTTCTTTGGACTAAATAAGGTAACAGCTACAATCTCCTGTTTTATGGAATGGGGATTTTATAATAGCCCACAATATAGGACTAGTGTCCTTAATATTAGCAAATCTGGTTAAGGTTTGAATAGTGATACAAATACAGTATACCTGTATATGATATTATATATTATATTATATATCTGTTGACGCAATTTTGTGTTTGAGACAAATTTGCATCAACATACAGGGGTGTATCTAGGGGCCCGAGCGCCCCAGGCAAAGTAAGGGACTGGTGCCCCCCTCCCCATATTTTTTAGAATAATTACGCAATGTATTTATATAATTGAAAACGAAAAAAAATTAATATTTTAGTTTAAATATTAGAGCGATGAGCAATTAAATATAAAAAAAGTACCCACCATCACTCATCAGTTTAGCTGCCCTGCCCAGGATGCCCCTGTCTGCTGTGATGATCTGTGCACGCAAGTCACCCCGTAGTCATCACAAACCACACACTTAGCTGCCCAGTCTGTCTAGCTGTCAGTGTGTGTCACTCAAAACTTGTGATCCTGGTAGACGGTGTCAGAGACCGTAACAGCTTCTGCCAGGATCACCACAGTTCAAGTTGCGCAACTTTTCAGTAAAACGCACTTAGGGTGCCTCATCCCACTCTGTGCTCCCCTTCTCCCTCCACATCCCACACTGTGCTCCCCTTCTCCCTCCACATCCCACACTGTGCTCCCCTTCTCCCTCCACATCCCACACTGTGCTCCCCTTCTCCCTCCACATCCCACACTGTGCTCCCCTTCTCCCTCCACATCCCACACTGTGCTCCCCTTCTCCCTCCACACCCCACACTGTGCTCCCCTTCTCCCTCCACACTCCACACTGTGCTCCCCTTCTCCCTCCACACCCCACACTGTGCTCCTCTTCTCCCTCCACACCCCACACTGTGCTCCTCTTCTCCCTCCACACCCCACACTGTGCTCCTCTTCTCCCTCCACATCCCACACTGTGCTCCTCTTCTCCCTCCACATCCCACACTGTGCTCCTCTTCTCCCTCCACACCCCACACTGTGCTCCTCTTCTCCCTCCACACCCCACACTGTGCTCCTCTTCTCCCTCCACATCCCACACTGTGCTCCCCTTCTCTCTCCACATCCCACACTGTGCTCCCCTTCTCCCTCCACATCCCACACTGTGCTCCCCTTCTCCCTCCACATACCACACTGTGCTCCCCTTCTCCCTCCACATACCACACTGTGCTCCCCTTCTCCCTCCACATACCACACTGTGCTCCCCTTCTCCCTCCACATACCACACTGTGCTCCCCTTCTCCCTCCACATCCCACACTGTGCTCCCCTTCTCCCTCCACACCCCACACTGTGCTCCCCTTCTCCCTCCACACCGTGCTCCCCTGCCCCCATCCACATGCTACACTCTCTCCCCTTCCTCCATCCACACCCCACACTCTGCTCCCCTTCCCCATCCACACCCCGCTCCCCTTCTCCCTCAACACCCCACACTGTGCTCCCCTTCCCCCATCCACACCCCACACTCTCTCTCCTTCCCCCATCCACACCCCACACTCTGCTCCCCTTCTCCCTCCACACCCCACACTCTGCTCCCCTTCTCCCTCCACACCCCACACTCTGCTCCCCTGCCCCATCCACATGCTACACTCTCCCCCCTTCCCCCATCCACACCCCACACTCTGCTCCCCTTCCCCATCTACATCCCACACTGTGCTCCCCTTCCCCATCCACACCCCACACTCTGCTCCCCTTCCCCATCCACACCCCACACTCTGCTCCCCTTCCCCATCTACATCCCACACTGTGCTCCTCTTCCCATATCCACATCCCACACTCTGTTCTCCTCCCCCCACACACTCTGCTCCCCTACCCCTATACCACTGTATGCTCCCTTGTTTCCCTTACACATGCCACAATATATTATGTGCCCCCCCTCCACATTGATCCCACATTGTGTGTTCCCCAGGACCAGATGCCCCCTTAGCAGTTGTTACTTTAAGTAACTTACTAATCATTCTGGAAAGGAGCTCCAGGGCCGTCTCTTGTCATTTTCGTCCAGTGCTGCTTGCTGGCTCCGAAGTCAGTGACAGCCCACTGCCAGCTAGTATTATCATGATCAGGCAGTGCAGGGAGCCGGGTGCCCAGAAGAGAAAGCAGGCCGTCTGCCTGCTGTGTTGATGACGCTGCTGGCGGGGGCGGGGCTGCCTGGTGAAGTTGGATCTTTCAGCCAGAGCCAGTTATTCAAGGAAGGAGTCAGGTGACCTGTCATTAGTTTTGGAGGCACACGAGCGTCAATGCTGGCCTCTGCAGCTTTGATGCTGCAGAGTGCAGAGACCTTTCAGCGGGGGATGGATCCCGTCACCTGCAGGTGGTTGGCGGGTACCCGGCAAACGCTGGCAGGCGGAAGAGAGTGCAAAGGGACAGCGCACAACACAAGCTGAAATGCTGGACTGTGGCAAATCTAAACCATGGCTGCAGGTGGCACCGCCGGGTTGCGCCCCCCCCCCCCCTTTGGGCGGCGCCCCTGGCGAGTGCCATCCTGGCCAATGGGTAGATACGCCCCTGTCAACATATCAACGTGGTCTCTATGTGGTGATACGACGGGGATCGGTACAGGACGCAGGCACTCGGGATCCCGGCGGTCAGAATCCCGACAGTGTTAGAATACAGACACTTGTCGGTCAGAATTCTAACCCCCCCCCCCGGTGCCTGACCGTAACCTTCCCCCCCCCCCCCTAGTGCCTAAAATGTGTAAGGATCCCCTGTAATGCAAGAACCAGCAGGGACAGAGCTGGTTTTAAATATATGGTGAAGAAAAATGACGTGAGTTCCACTGTATATTTAAAACCAGCCCTGGACCCTTTCTAACGGGGGGGCTGATGCCACAGCCAGGGGTGCCCTTTCACCGGGCCCCCCAGCCGTAGCATCAGCCCTGACCGTTAGTCAGCCCTCCCCAATAAAGGGGTCACCCTCTACAGGGCACCCCTGGCCTAGGCTGATAGCCCGGGGCTATCCCCGCCACCCCTGGGTGGTGAGTGACAGGTTGATTGGTGAGTATTGGATCGTTTTTTACAGGTAATTCCAATAGGATACTTTACGTTGACAAGTGGACGTGAACATCTGGAAACAGGTGAGTATGTATACGTATGTATATGTATGTACATATATATGTAATAAAGCTTTATTTTACAGGTGTGTTGTGTGTTTTTTTTAACCATTTCTTTACAGGTGAAGTACTGGTACCAGTGGCCCTTAATGCCTCGCATGCTGATACTTGTGGTTCTCCAAGTACCAGCATGCGGGGGAGGCTTGCTGGGACCTGTAGTTCCACTGTAAAGACAATGATGATACATCTATTCTTTACACTTCATCTAACACAATCAACCCGCCACCCACCACCCAGGGGTGGCGGGGATAGCCCTGGGCTACCCTTTATTGGGGGGGTGGTCCCAAACTCCCTGGGGATCCCTGACCTGGACTGACTAACGGTCAGGGCTGATGCTGCGGCTGGGGGGCCCGGTGAAAGGACACCCCTGGCTGTGGCATCAGCCCCCTGTTAGAAAGGGTCCAGGGCTGGTTTTAAATACACGGTGGAACTCACGTCATTTTTTTCTGTTGTATATTTAAAACCAGCTCTGTTCCTTGCCTTGTGCTGGTTCTTACATTACAGGGGATCCCTACACATTTTCCCCTGTAATGTTAAGAACCTGGACAGGCAGGCAAGCCCAAAGCTGGTTAGTGTTTTGGGGGGGGACCTCACATCATTTTTTTTTTAAAACATTTTTCTAATTTTTACAAGGGTTAAAACACAAGCAGCAAGCACATATCTCACTATGTGCTGGCTGCTAGCTCGGGAGAGATTTGTGGAGAGAAAACACTGCAATGTCGGGTGACTAATCTCCTGCAAAACGAGTTACTCGGGAGCGATATCTCGTTCTGCTTCACCATCGGCAAACTCGTTTAGCCTCAAATCGCCTGTTGGTAAGTTTGGTAAAAGAAAAGGGACTAAATCATCCGAATTTGGGCGAATTCCAGCAAGATAAATCACTTTGAAAATCAGGACCATCTCTAATCTTAGTAAATTTACCCCTTAGAGTTTTCTCTGGGTTCAAAGCTATTATATACCTGATCATAACCTTGGGATAAGTGGACTGCTCAATACCATTTAGATAGGAGACTCTACACTTCCCGGAGTTCACATGTGCTACAACAGTACTTAAAACAGTTATATAGATTACAGAGAGAGAGTAGACTTAGCCTGAAATGCTTTATGTTGCATCTAAATCTGTCCATAGACAACATACCTGGGTCCTCAAAGCCTTCGCCATAAAGTCTGTGGTGGGAAAACATGTCCTCCTTATGTTGCCGGATGTAGATACAGTAGACAAGAATGAACAGACAAGCAAGTACCCCAGCCATGCCGAGAAACAACGCAAGCAACTTGTGGGCTCCGAAAAACTTCTTCATCCCTGAACCTAACAAAAAGAATGGTTACAAATATGAGCACCCTAAAGATGAGGACACCTTAGGCAGCATGATTTGGAACATTCACCAACCTAGCCTACCAAGTAAGTGTAGACGGAACTAATCAGCTGCTAGAAATTGCTCCCTTATCATATCATAAAGTACCAAAAATGTATGCATTGCTGTACAATTCATATATAATGCACAGAGACACTACAATAAACTAATACAAACTTAAACAGTAGGTTGAAGAGGACCCCGATCATGAAAGCTTACAGTCAAGCGGTGAATGGCTGTATTGGTAGCTTTATATGACCTACAGCATCTAGCACATTTGGATGTTAACAGCAAACACAGCGGATGTGGCTTGTTAGTAGCACTTTCCCTCTATTCTGTCTTTCATCCCCCTTACCTGGAGAATTAGGATGGAAAAAGAATAATGTAATATTGTGCAATCCACACGTCCATTCATCAGGTTTCTCTCCTTCAACAAAGACCATGTTGATTGACATCTGTTTCTCTATGTACCTGGTTGAATGTACTATTGAATGATTTTATATACAATTATTTTTGTGTTATATTTATTTTCTGTAACCCAATTATGACGCACAGGAAGGACATAGGAACATCATTATGTGGCAACCTTGGCTTGACATATAGTAATGTCACAATGGTATTTCCAGTGTTTATTATACAGCTCTATTCTGTGCCATTATTTTGTATTTAAATAATGACTTATTTTTATGTCAATATGATGGATATGTTGCCTTGGTAAAGACTCAATTATTTATTGAATAAAAATATTACATCGTTCAACAAAAAAAGAGAATTCTCCCGACACCCACGTCACACCGACTCCTTCAGCATCCTAACCCAATACCCCTTTTAAATCAGCAGACAATGCTGCAATACTTGGAACGTTAATACAGGTTGAGTCTCCCATATCCAAATATTCCGAAATACGGAATATTCCGAAATACGGAATATTTTTAGCATGACTGAGATAGTGAAACCTTTGATTTTTGATGGTTTAATGTACACAAACTTTGTTTAAGGCACAAAATTATTAAAAATAAAGTATAAAATGACCTATAGGCTGTGTGTATAAGGTGTATAAGACAGGTAAATTAATTTCATGTATTTACACAAACTTTGTTTGAGCTACAAAATTATTGAAAATATTGTCTAAAATTACCTTCAGGCTGTGTGTATAAGCTGTACATGAATCATAAATGCATTCTGTGTTTAGATTTAGGCCCTATTCCTAAGAAATATAAATATCTTATGCAATTATTCCAAAATACGGAATATTCCGATATCCAAAATACCCTTGGTCCCAAGCATTTTGGATATGGGAGACTCAACCTGTAATGTTCAACTCAGCATCCACATACCAAACCACCGCCACTACCACAACTCCAGCATCCCTGGCAAAATGGTTACAGTTCCCCACAAACTTAGGACAAAACGTTTTGTGCGAGACGCATATAAGACTAGTTTGAAAAGACAAAATTTTCCTCTTGTCTAATCAAGCACACCTTAGAAGACTTCCATAAATTCACTGAGTGGCCAAATTATTAGGACCACAACGGAATTTTATGCAAAGTAGCTCTTCCGCAGATAATGCTGATGCAGGAGGTCTGAATCTGTATAAGAACGGAAACGTGATGGTATGCACAGACTAATGAAGTGCATCACTCATGAAATAATAAACACGATCTGACAGACTTTGAGCGTGGAATGATTGTTGGTGCTAGCAGCAGCGCTGTGAGCAATAGCAAAACGGCTGCACTGGTGAATTGATCGAGAGCAGCAGTTGTTAGAGTGCACACAGAGTGGACCAGCCAACAAATATCTGGGTCTGAGTGCAAAGGCCTGTGGTCGTAAATGGCTATCAGACACTCGAGGTGAACAGAGAGTAGGCAGACATGTTGAGCCCCACATATGAGCAACAGTTCATCAATTTATTATTGATAATCTGAATCAAGGACCACTTCAGATGGCCTCTCAATGAGCAGTATGCTGCACATTTCATCGTATGGGCTGCAGAAGCAGGAGGCCTGTCCGTATGCCATTGCCATTTGCTGCAAACTGGGTGAAATGCCTCCAGTTTGCTCAGGAGCACAGGAATTGCATAATAAATTATTGGAAACAGGTCATGTGGTCTGAGAAGTCAGGCTAGTGCATGCTTGCCGACTATCTGGCTGCCCCTTCCGGGAGGGAGCAGCCAGATCGGCTTTACTCGGCGGCGGGGCGTGGCCAGCAAAGGGGGGTGGGGCCGGCCAGACTTCAAGAGTTTGCAGGCGGAGCAGGGGGCGGAGCTATGCGATCGCGTCATTTTGGCCCCGCCCCTGCTACACGCTGCCGATATTACAGGCAGCGTGAAGCAGGGGGCGGGGCCAAAATGATGCGATTCGACGTGAATCGCGTCACAGGCCCCCAACTGCCGAGGATTTTTCTGTAATTGCGGTGGGGGGCAGGAGGGGTCGGATGCTGCCGGGAGACTTGCCTGCCTTCCCAGGAGGTCGGGAGCGGCACCCGATTTTTGGGAGGCTCCCGACCAAATCGGGAGGGTAGGCAAGTATGGGCTAGTGGAGGCTATGTTATGGAGATGCAGTACATCGCATTTGGGCTAATATTCCCAGCGCAACATACCGACAGTTAGTAGAATCCATGGCTAGAAGAATTCAAGCCATATTATAGGCAAAAGGTGGCCCAACAAAGTACTATCCCAGTGGTCCTAATAATGTGGCAACTCAGTGTAGATCAAAATCAAACACACCTTATGTATATATGATGATCAATTTTCAATGACTACCCAGCTTTTAAAATTCTACTAAAACCATTACTTAAAATGCTGTATATAAAAGTCAGGATAAGGAACGTTATATAACATTATGTGATTAGGTTATGTAGTTGTCACATATCAGGGTAGAATAATAAAGCATTAAAATTGGCGACTAGTTGTGGTTCCATTTTACACCTGTCTTTTACATTTAGAACCCACAACTTCTAAAGGTTTATTTACTTACTGGGCTGGTGCTAATATTTTTATGTCAGAATCGTTATATTTTTACAATAGAGATTTGGCTGGTATTGTTACAATTCTACTAGCAAGAAGAAAGACCTTGAAATTCCACTTGATAATACAGTTGTGCCAATATTTTTAGCACTATTATGGCTCTAGATTTAAGCAACAAAATTCCATTCCCTACTTTCAACATTGGCGAACAGTGTGGAAGTGACAGAACAAGTGCAAAAGCGTGCGCCTCAGTGATTCTCTGCAGATTGCGCATGCACCAAGAACAGCAAACGAAAAGGTCTGCGAATGCGATGCATGAAGCTTCTGTAGGGGCAAGGAGCTCTGTACGAGTCAGATCTTCAGTGGAATTAGCCTTCCATGAAATGCACGTTTCTGGGCAACAGCTGGACGGTTACATGCGGACACACGGAACAGATGCATCATGTGGGAGAGTCATGGGAGTGTCATAGGCATGTAGCCCAACTTCTGTGCTTGCTTGAGGCATGCAGACACAGACGGTGTGCAAGTGCCGACACGAATGATGACGACTGCAGCCGAAAAAACAGCATGCTGCGCAACCATACTCATGAAGCCGCATGGATACTCGCATTGATGGATGCAGGGCCAGATTAGGTGTGTGTGTGTGTGGGGGGGGGTGACAGGGGCAGTCATCCTGGGGCCCCCACACAGAGAGGAGGCCCCCCACCTCTAGTGCAACTGCCGAAGTAGGGGTGGGGACAAAACTAAGCCCCGCCTCATATCAGCCGCGAATTGCGGGATTAGGGCTGGAGGGGATGGGGTCTAATTATAAGAGGTACCTGCTTTCATTAGCATCCAGCAGCTCCTGCATGTAAGTGTGTGTAAACTATTTTTGTGTGTACTGTATGTATGTGTTAGTGTGTAATTGTGTATATGTGTTATTGTATATGCAGTATGTGTTAGTGTGTATGTATGTGTGTACAGTGTATGTATAAGTGTTAGTGTATTTGTATGTGTTCATGTGTGTGTGTTAGTGTGTATGTTATATACAAGCATGGGCAAAAGTTGAGAATGACACAAGTATTGGTTTTCACAAAGTTTGCTGCTTCAATATTTTTAGACCTTTTTGTCAGATGTTACTATGGTATACTGAAGTAAAATTACAAGCATTTCATAAGTGTCAAAGGCTGTTATTGACAATTACATTAAGTTTATGCAAAGAGTCAATATTTGCAGTGTTGACCTCTCTTTTTCAAGACCTCTGCAATTCGCCCTGGAATGCGGTCAGTCAACTTCTGGGCCACACACTACTGATGGCCGCCCATTCTTGCCTAGTCAATGCTTGGAGTTTGTCAGAATTTGTGGATTTTTGTTTGTCCACCCACCTCTTGAGGATTGACCACAAGTTCTCAATGGGATTAAGGTCTGGGGGAGTTTCCTGGCCATGGACCCAAAATTTTGATGTTTTGTTCCCCCGAAAAGGCATTGTTCCTCACAAAACTGTTCTTGGTTGGGAGAAGTTGCTCTTGGAGGATGTTTTGGTAACATTCTTTATTCATGGCTGTGTTCTTAGGCAAAATTGTGAGTGAGCCCACTCCCTTGGCTGAGAAGCAACCCCACACATGAATGGTCTCAGGATGCTTTACTGTTGGCATGACACAGGACTGGTAGCACTCATCTTTCCCTCTCCGGACAAGTGTTTTTCCAGATGCTCCAAACAATCTGAAAGGGGATTCATCAGATAAAATAACTTTACCCCAGTCCTCAGCAGTCCAATCCCTGCATCTTTTGCAGAATATCAGTCTGTCCCTGATGTTTTTCCTGGAGAGAAGTGGCTTCTTTGTTGCCTTTCTTGACACCAGGCCATCCTCCAAAAGTCTTTGCCTGTGTGTGAAGATGCACTCACACGTGCCTGCTGCCATTCCTAAGCAAGCTCTGCACTGGTGGTGCCCCGATCCCACAGCTGAATCAACTTTAGGAGACAGTCCTGGACCTTGCTGGACATTCTTGGGTGCCCTGAAGCCTTCTTCACCACTATTGAACCTCTCTCCTTGAAGTTCCTGATGATCCGATAAATGGTTGATTTAAGTGCAATCTTACTAGCAGCAATATCCTTGCCTGTGAGGCCCTTTTTGTGCAAAGCAATGATGACTGCACATGTTTCCTTGCAGGTAATCATGCATGTAAGTACAATGATTTAAAGCTCCACCCTCCTTTTAAAGCTTCTAGTCTGTTATTCTAACTCAATCAGCATGACAGAGTAATCTCCAGCCTTGTCCTCTTCAACACTCACCTGTTTTAACAAGAGAATCACTGACATGATGTCAGCTGGTTCTTTTGTGGCAGGGTTGAAATGCAGTGGAAATGTTTTTGCTATAAAGGGCCTGATTCAGACCCGCTCGCGAGCGCTGAGTGCTCGCAAGTGGGTCGATGGTGCCCTAGTGCGCATGCGCACGACGGAGGGAGCTCCGTCATGCGCATGCGCGAGACCCGCATAGCGACAGCCAAGCTGTCGCTCCGGGTCTCGCACCAAAGGGGGCGTGCTGTTGATGGCATGCCAGGGGCGTGGCTGCCAGACGGAGGCGTTCCCATAGGAACGCCTACCGTCTGGGTCCGGCCCCACTGACATCACAAGTGATGTCAGTGGGAGTGATTTTGGCTCTGATAGAGCCAAAATCACTCCAGGGTTTGCGGCAGTGAGACCCTACCGCAGGGTCTCGTTGCAAGCCCGATGGTCGTGATGGTCTTGACCATCGCGACCATCATCATGGACGCTCGCATAAGCTGTGGGTGGTAACCCACAGCTATGCGAGCATCCAAGAGGACGCACCAAAAAAAAAAAAGCCCTGATTCAGAGCGTCCGGCTCTGAATCAAGCCCTAAGTTCATTGTCATGGCAAAGAGGGACTTTGCAATTAATTGCAATTCATCTGATCACTCTTCATAACATTCTGGAGTATATGCAAATTGCCATCATAAAAACTGAAGCAGCAGACTTTGTGAAAACCAATATGGGGAGTAGGCGTAGGCTCCGTGTGGTGGGGAAGGGGGTAGTCTCTGTGTGGCTTGGTGGGAGCCCCCACAACTTAGTTGCCCCACAAATATTGGCTTTCACATTTTGTAGTGTGTATGTGGCTTAAGACTCAAAATTATTCTGTCTCCTGCAGTTGGAGAATATGGCGATTACTGAATCATCATGAGTTGATTATATTGCAAATGACAAAAGCCGTGGACACCAGACTCACACCACTATGCTATATAAAGGGAAGATGGGTGTTCTGTTATATTTCTATGAGAGGCTGGAGTTCTACTTTCAGTGTAATATAGTCAGATACAAAACATCTAGAGGCATTAGAGACAGACACATGACAGCAGAGGGCATAAGAATAATGTGGACAATACAGGTACAGTGACGTGCGGTGAGGTAAATGGCTGGGGAGGCACTGGCTAGTATCAGAGCCAGATTTACAGATACATACATTCAGGTGCATAAATATTGGGACATTGACAGAATTTTCATATTTTGGCCTCTATTCACCACCACAATGGCTTTGAAATGAAACAAACAAGATGTGCTTTAACTGCAGACTTTCAGATTTAATTTGAGGGTAATTACATCCAAATCAGGTGAACGGTGTAGGAATTACAACGGTTTCTATGTGTGCCTCCCACTTTTTAAGGGGCCAAAAGTAATGGGACTATCAACTCAAAAGCTATTTCATGGACAACTATTCCCTCATTATTTCATTATCAATTAAGCAGGTAAAAGGTCTGGAGTTCATTCTAGGTGTGACATTTGCATTTGGAATCAGTTGCTGTCGACTCTCAATATGAGATCCAAACAGCTGTCACTATCAGTGAAGCAAGCCATCACTAGGCTGAAAAATCAAAACAAACCCATCAGAGAGATAGCAAAAACATTAGGTGTGGTCAAATCAACTGTTTGGAACATTCTAAAAAAGAAAGAACACACCGCAGAGCTCAGCAACACCAAAAGACCCGGAAGACCATGGAAAACAACTGTGGTGGATGACAGAAGAATTATTTCCCCCCTTCACGACAGTTGGCCAAATCAAGAACACTCTCCAGGAGGTGTATATGTGTCAAAGTCAACAATCAAGAGAAGACTTCACAAGAGTGAATATAGAGGGTTCACCACAAGATGTAAACCATTGGTGAGCCACAAAAAAAGAAAGACCAGATTAGAGTTTGCCAAACAACATCTAAAAAAGCCATTACAGTTCTGGAACAACATCCTATGGACAGATGAGACAAAGATCAACTTGTACCAGAGTGATGGGAAGAGAAGAGTATGGAGAAGGAAAGGAACTGCTCATGATCCAAAACATACCACCTCATCAGTGAAGCATGATGGTGGTAGTGTCATGGCGTGGGCATGTATGGCTGCCAATGGAACTGGTTCCCTTGTATTTATTGATGATGTGACTGCTGACAAAAGCAGCAGAATGAATTCTGAAGTGTTTTGGGCAATATTATATGCTCATATTCAGTCAAATGCTTCAGAACTCATTGGACGGCGCTTCACAGTGCAGATGGACAATGACCCGAAGCATACTGCAAAGAGATTTTTAAGGCTAAAAAGTGGAATGTTATGCAATGGCCAAGTCAATCCCCTGACCTGAATCTGATTGGGCATGCATTTCACTTGATGAAGGGAAAATGCCCCAAGGACAAGCAGGAACTGAAGACATTTGCAGTAGAGGCCTGGCAGAGCATCACCAGGGATGAAACCCAGCGTCTGGTGATGTCTATGCGTTCCAGACTTCAGGCTGTAATTGCCTGCAAAGGATTTGCAACAAAGTATTAAAAAGTGAAAGTTAGATTTAGGATTGTTTAGTTTGTCCCATTACTTTTGGCCCCTTAAAAAGTGGGAGGCACATATAGAAACCGTTGTAATTCCTACACCGTTCACCTGATTTGGATGTAATTACCCTCAAATTAAATCTGAAAGTCTGCAGTTAAAGCACATTTTGTTTGTTTCATTTCAAAGCCATTGTGGTGGTGAATAGAGGCCAAAATATGAAAATTCTGTCAGTGTCCCAATATTTATGCACCTGACTGTATATGAACCAGAGGGTACATGTGGGCATTATACAAAAGGTGCAGCAGTATATAGTGCTGGAAATGTGGTGTGTTTTGATCAGGGATGTGTGGAAAAGGTAGACAGTGCTTCACCTGCCATTCACTTTTTACTCCAGAGTTTTGATTATAAAAATGATTAGAATAATACAAAGATGATATAATAGTTTCTTACATTTTTTCTTATAATTTTGAGTCAAAACTCTGGAGTATACCCAAGTCTGACAGGAAAGGCTCTGCCTCACCTGCCTTCCCTGACTGCATATCACTGATACAGGAGAAATCATAGCATACTCAAACATTAAAAAAACAGGCTTATACTGTGACATGATATCAGGAGGGTAGTAGTGATTGGATTAGGCACAAAGGGCCTGATTCAGACCCGCGAGCGAGCGCATAACGCTCGCAAGCGGGTCGATGGTCAGGCAGTGCGCACGCACGGCATGGGCTAAGCCCTGGAGCGAGTGAGAACTTCACTCGCTAGGGGCTCGCAGCAAAACAGGGTGGCTGTCGATGTTGATAAGACAGCTCGCCCCTTTTTATAGGCGGGTCAGGGGGGTGGCTGCACAAACGGAGGCGTTCCCGAAGGAACGCATGCCGTTTGTGGGTGGCCCTACTGACATCACACGTGATGTCAGTAGTGAACTTCCTGCTCTATTAGAGCAGGAAGTTCACTGGGGCTTGCGGTGGACGAGAGACCCTACCACAAGGGTCTCGTCGCAAGCCCGATGGTCGCGATTATAGCGACCATCGCCAGGCCACCAGCACAAGCTGTGGGTGGTCACCCACAGCTATGCTAGCGGCCTGGAGGCGGATTTATTTATTTTTTTTTAAATCCGCCCTGATTCAGAGCGAGCGCCTCTGAATCAGGACCAAAGTACAGAAAACAATTCACCAAAGACCGTAAAAATACAAAGACTACAGTTTGATTACTGGACCCTTCTAGTCATTTAAACATATGTATAGT
This sequence comes from Taudactylus pleione, assembly GCA_031769625.1. Taxonomy (NCBI): domain Eukaryota; kingdom Metazoa; phylum Chordata; class Amphibia; order Anura; family Myobatrachidae; genus Taudactylus; species Taudactylus pleione. The sequence continues at coordinate 4,376,254 of JAUIMM010000534.1, read as the reverse complement.
ACAAAATAATATCAATATTATTGTGTATTTTCAATCTTGCATTGTTACCTTTTTGTTCCTCCTCGTCTCCTGTATATTTGTGATGAACAAGATAATGTGTGAAATCTATTACATGATTCCACAGGTTGTAATGGGTTGAATTGTCCATGTCCGCATTAGTCAGGTTTTCTGAAGAGGTCAAGTTAACACCATCTAGCAGCTCTGTCCTAGAGGCACTGAAGTCGTGATAGGTGTTATTTGATTCACGATTAATTATGCCCCTCTGAAACATGCTAGACCTTTGTAGAAGCCGCCCCACTGTATTATTCGGTGTACTCTCAGGGGATTGAGTAGAAGCATTTTCATAATTTACTTGTGTTTGATCAGCACTGTCATTATCATATGCTATAAGAGAAGAGTTAGATCCACCAAGAGTGCTGACGTTAGCGTTAGAATTGATGGGCACCATCATAGGCTGCAAAATGACAGATGCAATTGTCAGCTTTGTGAAGAAGGATATAAAGCAGAATAATGACATGTTATACCATTTGAATACCATCTTGTTTCTCTCTTTCATGTTTCTACAATAAAACAAATAGAAGCACATTAGATAGGTTAGTTCAAATTCAATATTAATATTTATACAAAGTTATGGGAAAAAACATTTGCAGTAGCATCTGTTATATAGAGGTAAGTTAGTTGATGAATGATAATGACAAATAGATGTAAAAATTTAATTTTATAAATGCATGCACCAGTCTCCCCATCTTACCAAACCATAGGCACCCCAATACACCCAGTACAAAGCTTATTCTCATTTCCACCACAGTCCGATGTTCACCATTTACAAATGTACTGCACACACACCATATCATGATCCTGCTCACTACAGTCCAATGCTCAATATATACAGTATAGTCATCTCCTCATACTCATGTCCACCACATTCCAATACTCACCACAAACAGTACACAGCCATCTTATCATCATGCCCCATACAGTCCAATGCTCACTATATGCAGTACACAGCCATCTTATCATAATGCCCCATACAGTCCAATGCTCACTATATGCAGTACACAGCCATCTTATCATAATGCCCCATACAGTCCAATGCTCACTATATGCAGTACACAGCCATCTTATCATAATGCCCCATACAGTCCAATGCTCACTATATGCAGTACACAGCCATCTTATCATAATGCCCCATACAGTCCAATGCTCACTATATGCAGTACACAGCCATCTCATCATCATCATGCCCCATACAGTCCAATGCTCACTATATGCAGTACACAGCCATCTCATCATCATCATGCCCCATACAGTCCAAAGCTCACTATATGCAGTACACAGCCATCTTATCATCATGCCCCATACAGTCCAATTCTCACTATATGCAGTACACAGCCATCTCATCATCATCATGCCCCATACAGTCCAATGCTCACTATATGCAGTACACAGCCATCTCATCATCATCATCATCATCATCATGCCCCATACAGTCCAATGCTCACTATGTGCAGTACACAGCCATCTCATCATCATCATGCCCCATACAGTCCAATGCTCACTATGTGCAGTACACAGCCATCTCATCACTATCATGCCCCATACAGTCCAATGCTCACTATATGCAGTACACAGCCATCTCATCATCATGCCCCATACAGTCCAATGCTCACTATATGCAGTACACAGCCATCTCATCATCATGCCCCATACAGTCCAATGCTCACTATATGCAGTACACAACCATCTCATCACTATCATACCCAGCCATATTCAGTGAGCCCATGGACCTCTATCTACATCTTATACAACTCAGCAGGAGCCAGCATTGTAGCTGTTTCATGTCCCCAGATTGCCTGTTCAATATTGTTTTCTCACAGGCAATTTGTAAAACTGAGCTTGGTATCCATTTGTGTAATAACAAATACATCCTTTTACGCTAATGACATACTAGCAGCTATTGTAATTTTAAAAAGGTATATAAATAAGATGCTCAAGTAAAACATGTTTATGCTGTCCCATTAAATGACTATCCATTTTTAGATTAAGAGATTATATTGCCATACTTTCCTCTTGTAGTCATCTATTAAGGATGTTCTTTCTGCATTAACATTTAATACTAAATGGTAACAGTGCATATGCTTTTTTTTCCCTAGGACTGCGCTCATTTGGAAAGTATAGTGTTAAAAATTTAGCTGGTTAGGAGACATCCAGTGTAGAGCGTTGCACTGTGCGCTAAATATTAGTTGATTTATATAGAGTTGGACACATTTTCCATAAAAAAAAAAAAAGGGGATGATTGGCATTTTCATGTTGAAGATTAAAACAATTATAAAAAAAGGGAACATGAGTGTTGGGGTAGTAGATTAAACTCGGTAGCTCTTTTCCTGCTGCACTACTGGTCCCAACAAGCCTTGGCTGTTAGAAACAACTACATTGTTATACTACAAGTGCCAGCACACCTGTGGCTGCCAGGGACTTGTAGTGCACCATAGAAAAATGCTCTTAAATAAACACACAGCGATTAGAACAGTGAGTTTCTATCCAATCAGAGAAGGTTTTTCCCTGCCCTGACCAATCAGAACACAGTCTCATCCATATGAAAGCTTGTCTTGGGTCATCCTGTATTTCTTTTATTTTGCCAAGCTGAGACCAGGCTGCTACTTTAATAGAAAACAACTTTTCTCCATTTGCGAAAAAGATCAAAAGTCACATGGAGTATTATTTCTTCATTTTTTTTTTTAAAGGTGCACTACTGGTCCCAATAGGCAGTGGATGCCAGGGAGTGCTGATACTTGTGCTTCTCCAAATGCCAGCATGCCCTGACAACCATTAAATTTGGGCATGACATAGCTTGTAGTGGCCTGCAGTTGGTCAGCAAAAATAAATAAATATATAAATAAAGTTTCTGGCTAGGATTATCTCACGCCCAAAACCCAGGAGTGTGGGAAGAACTGTAGCGCAGTCAGTGACGGGCTGTTTTTCCAGTGGAAGACCCAATTTTTTTTTTCTGCAGACTGTCCTAGGGAAATACGGTCTCCAAGGCTCCCCAACAGTTCAGCGTTTAGAGATATCCATGGTTAAGCACAGGTGGTTAAATCAAATTGACTGAGGTACTAATTAAGTCACCTGCACTCAACCATGGGTCTCTCTAAAACCTGTTGTGGAGCCTTCAGGAATGTGGTTGGGAATCTTTAACCCAGGGTATTTAGCTCATGCTGAACTGGCTGGGCTGATGGACCCCATGTTGTGCATCCCCTTGCTATGGTGTCCTTAGCCCAGGCTGTCTAAGCCTAGCACTGGTAGCTGCAAATTTGAGGAGTCACCATGCTTCCATCAAAATTTTTAACACTAGTGCTGACCACACTATAATCGTGGAGGAGGTAGCTGAAGCAGCAGGCCAATGGGACAGTTGTAGCACTGGGCAGGCAGGAGTGGGAATAAAATACCAACAGTATCTTCAACCAACTACCCAACAGCCCAGAATAGATACTCCTTTAGTCTGGGACCTCATTCTTTCCAGTGGCTGCTAAGTAACAGCTACTGCCTAGCCCTAAGCAGCAAGTCCTCCACCACCAGCAATAAGCTGGGCATCTTAAACAGAACTAAAACTGAGCCAGTTGACACAGACAAAATGTGGCTCTTAGGATGGCACCTGCACAGGCTGGGCTTCAAGTGCGTAATTGTCTGAAAGAGGGTGAGGTCTTGCAATACCCAGATTGTTAGGATTACCAAAATCTAAGTCACTTACACCCATAGATATCTTAACAGAGCTGAGGATAGCCACACAGAGGTTCTGAGATCTTAACGTCAACCAGTGCTGCTATGAATAGGAGAATGAGGAGGCACAAATCACTTATTGTGTATTATGGTCAGTCTGGTACTAGGGACCTCAGGATAACAAGAGGGGGGAAGGCGATCACCCTGCTTGTCATGTCTGATTTGTTGGGACAAGATGAAAGGAAGAGAGCATGACATTTTTAAACAGTGCAACATTATTGTGACACTGGGACAGTGTCACATGCAATAGTTATACAGTGAATTATGAATGTTGCGACCAGTATTACATATTTAAAGGTGTATGTTGCAGTGAAAATATCTGGTAATATACAGTTATGTGACTTTATTACAGGTTATAGTGATATGTATTTTATATCAACTTAAATACCATGGCAATGGCCAGCAGAGGTGTAGCATAAGATAGACAGACAAAAGGTTGATAGGGACAAAAAGGTCAACACACATATGGTCGACACAAAAATGGTAAACTTTCTTTTCTATCTTAAGCCTAATCCCAACCCTTTCCCTGGTACCTAAACCTAAATTGTAGTCCAACCCTAACAGTCTCATCTGTCAGCCTAACCCTTACCCTCTACCAAGTACCTAACCCTAAAAATGGTGAAAATAAATAGTGCAAATCTTTTTTTGAGTCGATCATTTGAACCAGTCTACCTTTTGTCCATGTCGACCCTTCATCCGGATACTGTCAGCAGGGAGGTGGGCAAATTAGGATCTTACCTCAGGGCTTGACAGGGTCTCAAGCCAGCTCTGTATAAGACACGATAAGCTTTTTTAAAACTACTATCCAGTGACAAGCAATCCCCCCAATGGTGTTTGATACAGACTAGTTACCTGACCTTAGTTTCACTGAGAATGTATTCTAAAAAGCTGCAGTTACGAATTAGTTCACGATGCTGCAGTTACATTATGCATTGATAACAGGCCATCCCAATCAATCCTACTAAAAGAAAATGGCTAGGAAGAGAAAGCCACCTTAGACTTACCAAAGCTGTGCCACAGGATTCTGCAAATTGCTGTCAGTTCTCTAGTACCTGCAGGAACTTAAAGTGTTTAGGCTTCTATTATCTCTAACCTCTTACCGGTTATTTCTGCTTAGCTCCTCACAGAAAAGATTGTGACACAGACACTCCCAACCTGCAGTCACCTGCCATGGATACTGAACATCCTGGATTCAATGTCCCATGAGCCCAGAACAGAAGGCAGACTTAACAGTATGTGTAATAGAGCTTCACAGGAGGAGAGGATCCTTCTGCTATTTCACCAACCATTGTTGATTTTTATTTATTTTTTTCATTCCCAAATAAGTTATTTTTATGGTTGTCACTAGATGGACAATAACTTACATGGGCATTTTATTTATTTGGTGATAACATACATCTTCTAGTAATTTTCTGATTTGTTTAGTGATTTAATCGATAGTAGCAGAAACCAGATAATGTAGGCTTTGAATTGAAGTATAATTAAATATTTCCAAATGAACTGTGGGGACAGAATGGAAGAGCTACACTCAAGCTTTAGGATTACATCACAACAATGTTCATGCAGGGTTTTTCCATATAAATTTGTACAAGGGACATTGGAATGCATTTACCATCAGGATAATTGTAGCAATATATGGGGCATCAGTAATGTACAAAACACTTTACCAGTAGTGCGTGTGGCCCAATGTTTCTCAAAGGGTGATGAAATAAAATAAAAAGATTTCTATAAACCCCCCCCCCCCCCACGAATCTATGCTATTACCTACCAACCAGCCGGATTTTTGAGGACCGTCCCCCCCCCCCCCCCACCCAATTCCCTATGGTTTGGAATTTGGGAGGGCTTGTGCTGATGCACGATGTGAATAGTGTTGCAACCATGCAGCCCCTGTCCCAGTCTATAACGGCTTCATTTCTGTTTTTGCATCAGTGCACAAATCTGGTATATTAATATGGCCCAAAGCTTCATATGAAATACTAGGAAAACGATGAACTTACCTGCTGTACATGTTCTAAGGAAATACCACATAACTATTAGGGAGATGATCTAAGGGAGGAAAATTGTAGCCAGAAGGATCACCAGTAGAGCTCTGACAACTTTTGGCCTCAGGGACAAGCAGAAGTGCTGAAATAATAATCATCCAGAACTGAAAGTATGAAGGTAGGTATCGGCACCAGTACCTTTTGCATAATGGTAATTTCTGACAATTCTTTCTACTTAAGCGATGTAGTGAAGTCTCCTACATGACTATGCATTTGGGCCAGTGACCGTAATCCTCACAGAACGCTATGCAAGATGGTCATTTTAGACTGAGGACCTACTACTGTGGGTTTTATGGGGCCTCTGGTTACCCACTAATATCCTAAAAGGTCATCCCCTCTTATAGGTAATCAGCTCAGACCGGCAAATTACACTTTATTTGAAATAGAAAACTGGGCAAAATAACTTTCTGAAAACTTTATTCATTTTCTATAAAATAGTAAGCACAGAAATAGATGTACATTTAGTACATGTATGCTATGTCATCGGATAACAAGCTGCCTCTTGCCAAAGAAAAATCCAGTTGTCACCAGGAATGGCGAGAACACATTTTCTGTAAATAATGCGAAAGTAATCAGGTGCCTGGGAAAGCATTATTTGTGTGTTCCAAAGGTAACTGCAAGGCCAACCAGCAGCATAAACATGGAGATACTGAGCAGCACAGTGATGACAACCATTCCCCCTGAGCGAGCTTGCAGGGAAGCGTACATGTCTCTTGGGTTTGGAGGCAGATCTGGAATAGAAGTAGTGTTTACATATTTTATTAACCAGCACTTCTTAATTGTACACAGCACTGTACAATTAGCGGCGATAAGACATTACACACAGGTACAGTACACTAAGAAGCAGAGGTTAAAAAGGGCACTGCATGGACTCGCTTACAGTAAAAGAATACAGAAACAAGGTATAATCTGTGGGAGTTAAGAGTGCTGGATGTAGGGAAGAGAAAACTACAAAATGAGAAGTGAAGGAACCCCGCACTGGTTATCACTGAAAAACAAAAATAAAACAAAAACCATAAAGGAAGTGTATATCTGGTTACATACTTGCCTACACTCACGGAAGGCTCCCGATTTTTCGGGTAGCCCCCAGCACCTCCGGAAGTGTAGGCAGATCTCCCGCATCCTGCCCACATCCTAGTAAAGCGGGCAGGATGGAGAGATACAGTAATAAGGGTAAAATTGGTCACACACACACACACACACACACAGCAATCCCATCATATTTTCAGTTCAATTGAATCATAAGGCTATAATAATAAAAATTCCAAATCAGTCCAAAGTGATCATACTGTATGTTGATGGTCACTCAACATTTGGGTCACCTGTGAAATAATGTAATTTATGTACTGGAATTGTTAAAGACTAACAAGCCTACAGCAGTCCTACTTTGGGTACTTCTGCTGAGTCAAATCAAAAAAGTAACATGTGCAAGGCAATCATCCCTTATTTAAAAAAATACAAATATCGCTACGCTAATTCTGCCATTGATCTCAATACGAAATTTTGTACTTTTTTTTTTTTTTTTTTACATTTTTGCTGCCTGAAGTATAGCAACTTATGCACATAAATCCAATTGTGCTCAAATAGGTCTTCTTATGTGGGGTTGGGGAGGGGGACTTACCACGTGTTTTTATGGGTTGTGACCAGTCGGTGTAAGCAATCTGTGTTCCAGCAGCATTATACAATACATAACGTATCCTGCAAAGAACACAACAAAATGGTTACGACTTTCAAAAAGGGAGCAGACAATTTGCAGTTTAAGAAAGTTTAAAGTTCACAGGTAGAATGGAACAAGCATGTTAATTAGACATGCAATATACAGTATAATGAGCAGGATGTAGGGGTTAAAGTGTCAGTACAAATCAATTCACTTGCTGTGCAACCATCAAATTCCACATTAAGTCCATAAAAATCAATGCTGCTACTTTTCCTAGCTGTATTAAAAGTGAAATTGCTTCAAGGGTGGGGAGACTCATCCTGGTAATGAGAGAAGAGAAGAAAAATAAAAATCGCACAAAATTAACTACCAATACAAAACTGCTTACGCTTACGGTGCAGTAGCCATAGAGGAACGGGACAGAGTAGCAGATCGTACTTGATAATCTAGACTTAAAAACAACTTTTTTGCTATTATGCAGCTTGCAATTTGTTTAGCAGTAAAGAGAATACACTGGTATATTGTATAATGAACAAATTCCCGTGGGAAACGCAATAGTCTGCAAGATGTAGGCATTGCTGTGATTCCGGCGGATCCCACCAATATTTTAAAGTGCCAATAATTTAAAGGGCAAAACCAGGTTTAAAATTCTTGGCACAAAAAAAAAAATCATTAGAGCGAGATAGAGAGATATATCTCCATCCTTGCAGGCAATTGTATCCACCTCTGCTGTGAAACATTAAGCTGGGTGCACACTATGCAATCCATTGCACAATATAAATCATTCCGACATGGATCGGCAGATGGGATGACGCAATGAACGACACCATGCTGCTAAATGCAGCATGGAACTACACATCACGCAGTGTGTACGGACGGCGCCATGTATTGTGCCATCGCTGGGTACACACATCGTGTAGTGTGTACCCAGCTTGATGTGTGTACCCAGCTTTAGAAGCAGAGGGCTTCCAGGAGAGTGTAAAAGGTCATCGACCAAATGCTTTTATTCAGGCAATTTTTTTTAAGAAAAATTTTAGCATTTTACAACCGTAAACAGTTAATTTTCGGCTTTTATTTTTTTTTAATGATCCATTATTGTTATTGTGTTAGTCTATACTAGCCAGCCACTATAGCGCCAATCTTTCCTCCGGATCACAGTCAGCCCTCGATGACCCGAACCAGGAAGCAGAGCGTGATAGCATAAGCTTTTCATACCTTCCCTACAACTTGAACAATTTTATTGACGGGTGACATATGTAAATCCTGCACAGAGGGAAAACTCCCATTAGAGACTTTTTGACCTTTTGTCATTTATGTTATCATTTGTCCCTTTAACAAAATCTACCTAGGGAAAAACCCCAAGAGAAATCTAGATGAATGAAGGTCTCTGCACAGGTCGGCCATCAGAAAGGTCATGGCAATGGAGCCTATTAATCAGCCAATAGATGATCATTTTCGATAAATCCTTTGAATTCTGTTATATACGAGGGCTGATTGAAAAGTTATGAGACTGCCTCTGTTTTTCTGTCCCATAGGTAGATGTGGCAATACTATGCTGGTTATTGTGAAGCTCATACATCGATGTGTCTGAACCTGCGGTAGGACTGCCGTAGTCTTTTGTTTGGTCATAGCGAGTGAAAGATCTTCGTACGTTTCATCATGGCAGATGAGGACATGTCTGTGAGATTACGTCAGAGATGTGTGATTGAATTTTGTATTAAACTTGGAAAAAGCGGAAATGAAAACTCATGAAATGTTACGGCAAGCATACGGCGAAGAAACAATTAGCAGTGCTGCAGTATTTCGGAGGTGGAAGCACTTCAAAGAGGGTAATATGCGAGTGACTGACTAAACACGTTCTGGGAGACCATCCACTGCGGTTACAGATGTCAACATTGCCAAAGCTGTGGAGATGTGGCAAAATGACAGAAGGTTAACTTTTACGCAAACTTTCGGCTTCACATTCGAATGAGCATATTGTGACAAAGGAACTGAAAATGCATCGCGTGTGCCAGGTGGGTACCCAGAAATCTCACAGAAGAGCAGATGCGACGACGAGTTAAATCGTACAAGAACACAGTTTGAATGTCGGAGAGGATACTCTATATCCTGATATTGATTGTGATGGAAACACGCAAATTTGCCTGCACTCCAAAAATTCTGTGCGATTCCTTTGACATGGAAAGTCATGCTTTTGCTGTTCTTTGATCCTACAACACTGGGGTCTCCGTAGACAGACAATTAATGGTGACTGCACTGGAACACCCTCCACATAGCCGGAACTTAGGGCCTGATTCAGAGCTGAACGCTCTGACCAGAGTGCTCGCTCTGAATCAGGGCCGTCCCAGCTAAATTTGGAGCAGCCTCCTGGCCGCTCGCATAGCTGTGGGTGACCACCCACAACTTATGCGAGCGGCCAAAAAGATGGTCGCGATGGTCTTTGACCATCGGGCTTGCGACGAGACCCTGTGGTAGGGTCTTGCTTCCGCAAGCCCAGGAGTGATTTTGGCACTATCAGAGCCAAAATCACTCCCACTGACATCATTACTGATGTCAGTGGGGCCGTACTCAGACTGTAGGCGTTCCCATGGGAACGCCTCCGTCTGGCAGTCACGCCCCCGGCACGCCCACCAATCAACATCGACAGCACGCCCCCTTTGGTGCGAGACCCAGAGCGACAGCTTGGCTGTCGCAGTCCAGGTCTTGCGCATGCGCACGACGGAGCTCCCTCCATCGTGCGCATGCGCAGTGGGGCAACATCGACCCGCTTGCGAGCGTCCTTTGCTCGCGAGCAGGTCTGAATGACCCCTTTAGTGCTCTGATTTCTTGGCATTCGCAACCCTGAAAAAAAAAAAAAAAAAACTGCGCGGAAAGAAGTTCTCAGATGAATTTAAAAATGTACTAGCTGCAACACTAAAAAGTGATGTCACAAAACAGTCTACTGCACGTCTTTGAATAGTTGTTGAAACGCTGCAAAAAGTTTATTGAATGTGAAGGATGCCACTTTGAAAAAGTAATTGGATCCAGAATTAAAAAAAAAAATATATATAATATAATTATTATTTATTATATCTATATCTATATCTCAGTCTCATTACTTTTCAATCAGCCCTCGTACATGCCGATTCGTCAGGTTTCATGGTGCTTGAGGTTGGTACCATATAAAAAAAAAATATATATATATATATATATATATATATATATATATATATATATATAGTATAACATACCTTTGTTAACTTTCTTAGAGGTCCATAGGGTCCCACAGGAACTACCTTGGGGATTTGTAGTTTGAGCGAAAAAATGCACCAAACAGCTACAGCTTTGGAGCTCCCAGCATGCACTGGTCCTCCTCCCTATGTACCCCGCCCCATCAAACAGTAGGTTTACTGTCTTGCCTGGAAGCAGGACGTCTAGATGACCAAGATTTCTTGGGCTGCGGCTTCCTGTGGGAATGACTGTCTGGAGTAAGACTGTTTCTTTGCCCTATCCTGTGGGTGACAGGACAGATGACGACTGCCTAAATTTAGAGGTAGTCATGGACGGCAATTCAGCAGACTACATGTTGCCAAAGAAGTCAGTATGTGATTCAGCTCTGGTCCAAATAGTGCCCTTGCCCGCAAAAGGCAAGGATTCGAGGGCCTTTTTGGACCCTGCATCCGCCTTCCAGGTCTTTACCCAAAGGGATCTTCGGACTGCAACAGAGTTTGCCGAGACCTTTTGAAGCCAAGATACCTGCGTCAATCACCGCTTCCCCCATATATGTAGCCACTTCTCGCATCTGACTGAGAAGAGACTTTTCTCTGGTTGCAATCAGGCATAGTATATTCCAGAGATTTTGTCCAATCTTCCATAGCTTTGGCTACCTAGGTTACAGCCATAGCTGGTCTGGTAATAGCTCCAGATAATGAAAACATGGATTTCAAATAATTGTAACCTCTTTCAAAGAGGATGCTGCAGGAATGGGAAATGTAGAGCTCCTGATCAATCTTGTAACATGAGCATCTACCGTTGGTGAGTGTAACAAATGGGAAGTTCACCCAAGTGCAAATGCGTATCGAGAGGTTATATTCATTGTAGCATGGAAATGCTTACTAGGAGTACCCATTGCCTCAGACATGAGATTAGTCAATTGCTCCGACTGAGGGAAATAATCCTTAGCCACCGTCTGACGTCTAAAGACTGGAGTCTTAGATGTCAGTGAAACCTCCTCTTCCTCTATATTGAGGACAGCTCTAACCACTCTCACCAGAGAGGGACATCCACAAGGGACTGATGGTCTTCTTCCACTGAATAAGACCCAGAACTCTGAGTATCAGAGTCTGCTGCGGAGGCTGAGTCAGACTCTTGAGGCAACGACTGACGAGAACCTCTCTTATACCCCTGCTTTACCACTACATGTCTATCTGCCTGCTGAGAGGCTATAGCCGGCGTCATACTCTAACTGGAGTGAGCAGTAGGATTAACCCAACAGGAATTCATGGGGGGCATATACATAGAATGATGCACATGCTGTGAACACCCCTTAGCATGAGCCAATATCGCAGCAGCAGCCGGAGCCTGTACTTCTGTAGCCTTGTCTACTAGGTATGACAAAACCTGAGGCAAAATGGCCACCCAGGGTGGCTTTAGTGCTGGTGTACCGGATAGCCCAGGTAGCGGTTTACAACAGTTACTACACAATCCATCTTGTATAACATCCTGCTCAGACAGGCCTGCAAAACAGGACATGTTCTCAGCAATGGCGGTTCACTAATAAGAGTCCTGGCTTCCATAGACTGGCAGCCTGAATGTGGTGCGGAGCTGAAAATAAGGAATCGGTGAGTACTGCTGAGATAGATAGTGCTGAGCTCCAACTGTACCTCAGGAGAGGGTTATACCTATACAGAACAACACAGTCAGCGGCAGCCCTCACTTTTTGTGTACAATGAAATCTGCATTACCAGACTATCACAGGAGGACAATCCCTAATGTCACCCATACTCACCAGAACATAATTACAAAAGGAGTCCACATAACCCGGGTAGTAGATTTACCATATATGTGCACCAACGTTTAAAACTAGCCAGGGGACATTCTTTTGATAGAGTTATTATTTTGTGTGGGTACATTGCCTATATCTTATACAGTATGTTAACTATTAGCACAGCAAGAGAATGTATGGTTATCAACTTAGTAACTGGAAGTAGTAATTCCTGAGAATTGGTGATGTGATACAAGTATGGCATAAATATATTATATTGTGCTATATATTTAAGTTTTGTTGCTAACTGCGTGCTTAAGGAGACCCAGAGTTGTTGAAGAGTTCCAACTTAGTAAAGTAAACACTTTTATTTATTGTGTAATTTATTGTGTTTCGGGACCACCTGCTGTGTCTGGAAAACTAGAAGAAACAGACTACGACTAGAACGGTGAGAAATGACTCATCAATAGATGCTCAAACACACTTTGGGGTATCACATAAGGTGTATAGTATAAATGCAATGTGACCACTATCAAACACACACCACACATACCTCTTCAGAGGGATGAGGAGAAACACAGTGATAGATATAACTGACAATTTGAAAAAAAACAGGCAGTATAAATACAGCAGCTAGCATTACAGTCACATACAATGCATAAATACGCACAATTGCTATTGCAAATGGACTCTGAATCAACTAGCCAGCCCCGAAGGGGTAATGGTAGGATGTAGAGTGCTATATACCAGACCCAAGGGAGAGTTATTCATAGAGAAAGACATAAACCTCAGAGACCAACAGCTTCAGCAGTACACACACACACACACACACACACACACGACACACACACTAACTGCGAGCGTCTCATACACGAGGTGGTCAGATATAGTAAACCAGATGCGGGAATGTGTGCCCGGAAGTTTGCGTCTGGGGAGGGGGCGGGGGGGTTGAGCGCCCATCTCCCCTAGGCTGCGATTTTGACGGCTGGGTACGCTGACCTCACAGTAGTAAGACGTTTACTAGTGCATCTTACCACCCATCCACGGCGACAGATGATATGGTCCCGGCAGCCTCAGTGAGGACACGTTACACGAGGCCTTCACCCGCAGCCACCTCCTCGTGAGGAATCACTTACCTGACATCTCCATGATCAGACTGCAGTCCGTACCTCAGCAAAAGCCACTGGTAAGCCACGCTGAGGCCTGAAAAAACCTCAGGGCATATAGTGGTACTGGTGTTTCGGCAGAGGTAGAAGGAGTCGTGGTACATGCGTCATTATCGGTGCCTGGTACTAACCCCAAGTCTCCCCAGGAGCCCTGAAACCTAAATGGCTGTCCGCGCCCTGCTTACCTTCTTCGGTATGCCGGGTGTCAGGCTCCCAGCGTAGGTCTAATGACAGGCGTCGGGATTTCGACGCCTTCCATTGGTACCCTGCTGGGATTTGACAGTCGGGAAGCCGGCGGTCGGCATGTCGACAGTCGGCTTCCTGACTGCATCCCATCCATACAGATCCCTCTGTCCCTGCGCCCCCTCTGGCAGTGCGCTGAAAGTGTCATGTCTAAGGAGTGTAAAATTCTGTGGCTAGCAATTAGCTGTGGAGCCAGTAGTGGTAGAGATCGCAGAAACAGCTGCTTTTTGGAAATTGTATATGCCATTGCAACTCACAGTGATTCAGATAATTAATGGGGGGGATTTAGAGGTATACTGCCCCAGAATAACAAGCATTATAATTAGTAGCAGCTGTGGATCTATTAAATGTGTCAGGTCAGTAACTAATACACCTGTACTCAAATATCTGGAAAAAGAGCTTAGGGTTTCCTGACCACTGGATTTGTTAAATACTGGTGTATAATAGGGAGCAACACATCCGACTTTACATCAAGGGCCAGGTTGTCAAAACCTGGCATTTACCATTTACACCACCAATAGAGGTGTGTGAGCAGGGGCATAACTACAGTGGGTGCACCGCTGCTATGGGGCCGGGGCTGCCTCCATGGCCCTCTACATATTGCCGCCTCCCGATTACGGTCACTAATCTGGGAGTGTAACCGATCAGTGGGGAGGGGATGTAGGTGGATGCATAACCCCTTTATGCGTAAATGGGATTCGGAAGGTGAAGGGATCAAACATTGGAAGGCTGTGGTTCGTGTCTTGGGAGTTACAAAGATAAGCTTCAGGCACAGGCCTGGACATCCACGGGAGGCGTGGGTCAGCATATGCAGGGTGAGAGGAGCATCAGTGGATTGCCAGCAAGCTAGGTTAAATGCAGTATAATCTTGTATACAGGATCAGCAGGGACGTCAATAGGTGTGGTCACTCAAGGCAGGAATGAAGATCACAACCGATTGTACAGTGCGCAGCTGCCCTCTCTCCTTATGGTGCAACAGTCCAGAGGCAGAATGGAGGGGGCTGAGATCGACTCCAAGGGGAAGGTTGGGGAATGAGTCAGCTGAGCTTGAGTGCTTGGTGAGTAGCAGGGAAGGTCAAATACAATTGCCTCACCAGCGCAGCAGCTCCAGGTGCTTGCTGCAGTGTATAGAGTACTGCGTGCACTACCAATATTACACAACATTTCAGATGCTGCAGATCTGGGCAATTTATTCACCATCTCATTACAAAGCCATACAATGGCACACAGAGTAGTGATGGACATCAGAAGCCAATAGTTACCAACCATCAATGTTCCCAATATGATGAAAGTTATTTTTTTTTGCTGGGATTATGCAGCTTACTGTTCTCTCAGCTGCGGACACCCAGAGCTCTGACTGCTTCTGCGCATGACATCAAATGGTTGTGATGTGATGTGATGGATAGTAGCCATCGCGTCACGTGATTAGTTGCCTGACATGAATCTGCTTCCTGTCTGGTGGCAATTAAGCTAGTGTCTGAGGACCCGTGAGTGCCCAGCTCTGGGCATGTGTGTTGTAAACATATTTTCGCCTTCTTCCAATGCGCATATACAGATAATGCCTTCACATTGTTTGGGAAATCACACTACTTACGTATAAGTAGTCCCTGGGAGGATTTTTAGAACTTGACTTTTGTTCAGATTTTGGATGCTTGGTCCCACCTGATAGACATAGTCCTCTGTAAGCGGAGGTTCCCCAAACACAGACCTACACTGTGGCACATTTAACTTGTCAGGGACAGCGTAGGTATCATTGTACCCTGAAGGAAACAAATATTGGATTTTTATTTCTCAGTATATGCAATGTTTCCGTATCATCTTGTCAGAGTCCAGTAATAAAAAATGATGAAGTCAATTACATGTATTTATGTTCACGATTACATACTGTACAACACTAGTGGTAATTATCAACAAAATACCCAGATACATACACACAAACCTAGGCAGGGTAGAAAAAGATATTTTCATGTGTTGAAAGAACTGGGTGGTCCAAATTAGCAGTATGACCTAATGTTAACAGTACTTATGGCTCAAATATCAATTAACACATTTTGTATTCACATATAAATTTAATTTAGGGACTTGCTATTTGTTTTTGGTGGTACCCACCTGTCCTGTAACCTGGGCTCTGGGGACTATGGATGACATGCTAGGATACTCATCAGGTCACAGAGGCCACTTTCTAACATCATTTAAGAACTGTGAAGGCATCACAAGGAAATATCTGACACCATATACTATATGGGATGTAGTTAGGAGACAGGCAGCCGCGATGCCGCCAGGCTCAATACCGACAGGGAAATCCCTACAAGGGACTTAAGATAGGCGTCAAAATCCTGATGCCTATCTTAATCACAATGCTGTAATGCTGAAGGAGGCCAGCCCGAACAAGGTAAGTTCGGGGCGCCCTTAGCGTTAGCCTCACAGGGGTGGGAGTGGGGGAGGTTTAGGCAACAAGAAGGGAGAGTTAGGGGTCAGGGGGTGGGTAAATATACTTACCCGACCCCTATCGGGATACAAACCATCAGGATGCCATTGTCGGTATTCTGACAGGAGGCATCCCGACAGCCAGCTGTCAGGATGCGGCCTGGGATCGGCCACTACTCACATCCGCGCTGGCATCCTTGGGCTTAGGTGTTCAGTCGCTGGGAGTGTTGACTGAGTATTCTCCCCGGGGTCTGTTAGGGCGTGCGTCCTGGTTCCCGGGGTGCCGTGCATGGGCGCGGCCATGTTAGTCTATATCACGTGACTAGTCTCTCCCAATGGTAGTCCTGTGGTCACTCAGCTGATCCCCTGATCCAATGACCAGCTACCCAGGGGTATTTAGTTTGACTCCAGGAACAGGAAACTGCTGTTCAACTTAATTTAAGAAAACACAAATGTAGCTATACAGATGTGTCCTCATACATCTGGCCTCCTTGCGTGCTTAACAGCCTTCTAGTCGCGCCATGCCGAGGCGTGACTCAGTAACGCTGAGCACCTTTTCGTGCAACTTTTTGCTTTCAAATGAGTCTTATTTGCACATCGATGCGAATAGTTGGCACAAGCAGCTTCTGATTAAAATGATATGCAGCATACCTGTGTTCTGTGAGCGACTGCGGGTGTATTTGCATGCGAAATGCTACGTTACAGTGTCAGCAGCTATAACACTAACGCAGCGCTTCGTATGCAGATGCACTTGCTCACAGAACATAGGCATGCTGCATACAGTGGTGTAACCAGGGCCGGATTATAGGGAGGGCGACAGGGGCGGTCGTCCCGGGGCCCCCACACATAGGGGGGGGTACCCCACTCTGTCCCCAGCACAATCAGCAGGATTTTTTTTTTTTTAATCTTAACCGAGCCACGGCCTGCGATTAAGCCCCGCCCCCTGCATTTGGCTCCGCTTAGGCCTGCTGCCACTAAAGTAAGCAGCACTAATGTATATATGTGTTGTCTATATAATGTGTGTCTGTATATGTATGAAGAAAAACTACGGCACTCCAAAGTAGTAGTAGTAAACAATGTCTAATGTATTGGCTATAATGGGAGATGTTTCAGAGCTATAACAGCGCTTTTTTCAAGGCTGCCATATACAACAATTTACAGCAAAATAGACAAACACATCGCTATAATGGGAGATGTTTCAGAGCTATAACAGCACTTTTTTCAAGGCTGCCATATACAACAATTTACAGCAAAATAGACAAACACATCGTATGTGTTTGTCTATTTTGCTGTAAATTGTTGTATATGGCAGCCTTGAAAAAAGTGCTGTTATAGCTCTGAAACATCTCCCATTATAGCCAATACATTAGACATTGCTTTGTATAATATATCACCGACACATATACCTCTTTTATCAATGGGGGCCCCCCACAGTCCTTAATCCGGCCGTGGGCATAACTAGGGTATTTGGAGCCCAGGACAAATTAAAAAAATGGAGCGCCCCCCCCCCCCCACATGTGCTCGCGACAAAAAAAAGGGCATGGTCACTTAAAAATGTGGTGTGTCGACATGACACACCCCTTTCTCGTCACTCGGAACATACCTTTCCATATGCACCTTAAGCTCAGTAGTGTCCCTTATACAGTACCCCCAGTATACAATGTCCCCAGTTGTGGTCCCTCTTATGCAGGCCCCTAGTAGTGCACCCAATAGTGGTCCCCCTTATGCAGTGCCCCATGTAGTGGTCCCTCCCTATGCAGTGCCCCTAGTAGCGGTCCCCCTTATGAAGTGCCCTTTATACAGTGCCCCCAGTAGTGGTCCCCCCTATTTAGTGCCCCCAGTAGTGGTCCCCCAGTGCAGCACCCCTTGTGCCCCTAGTAGTAAGCCCCTCCCCAGTAGAAGTCCCCCCTCCCAATGCAGTGCCGCCAGTAGTAGCCACCCCAGTAGTAGTCCCCAATAGAGGTCCCCCCCCAGTAGTGGTCCCTCCCCCCTGTAGTGCCCCCAGTAGTAGCCCCCCCAGAAGGTCCCCCCCAGTAGTAGTCCCCAGAAGAGGTCCCCCCGATGCAGTGCCCCCAGTAGTAGTCCCCCCACCAGTAGAGGTCCCCCCCGTAGTGCCCCTCCCCTTCGATGCAGTGCAGACACATAGAAGTAAAAAAAAAAAAATGAAAAATTACCTGAACCCACGCTCCGGCCACTGCTCCCGCCGTCGCCAGTCAGTCCTCCCGGGCTGGCGCGCTCTGCATTATGGGAGAGACGTCATGACGTCTCTCCCATTACCCACTGCAGGAGCCGGAACTCATGAGTGAGCTCCAGCCCTTGCAGTGGGCGCAGCAGCCAATGAGATTCTGTCTGACTCTCATTGGCTGCTGATTAACACACACATCGCCGCCGCACTGGTGGCGATGTGTGTGTACAAAATGCACCAGCCTGAGCCCGACTCCCACCTTCCGCCTGGCGCTATTGGGTAAGCGCTCAGGGGGAGGGGCTCGGCTGTGCACCACAGGACGGCGCCAGGCGCAGGGAAGTCTAGCGCCGGTCCTGTGTAAATGTTTAGTGCTGACCGCACTCACTGCGGTCAGCACTACACTGGCTAACTAGGACGGACCAGTACCCTGGCGGCCCTGCCCTAGTTACGCCACAGGCTGCATATGATTTTAATCAGCAGAAGCTGCTTGTGCCAACTATTCACATAGATGTGCGAATAAGACGCATTTGAAGGCAAAAAGTTGCACGACAAAAACTCAGCGCTACTGAGTCACACAGAGCTCCCGCGTTATGTGTAGCGTGACTTGTAGCGCATGGAGGATAGATGTATGTGGACTCATCTGTAGCTTGACATGGGAACATCTAACAGGAGATAAGAAAAGTCAACGTACTGGAAGGATTACAGAGGAACTAGAATACCACATTCCATACTTGCCAACTCTCCCTCATGGTCAGGGAGACTCCCTGAAACAGTAGCAATCTCCCTGATTGCACCTTACCCCCATTATGTAGCTGTTAAAAAAAAAAAAACGAAAAAAAAAAACACCTATACTTTCTAATGGGATTATTAGTATAATTTTCCTGCACTGGTTATAAGGCACAATGATCCCTATGGCTACATGTATTTTCTGAACAGTATCAGTGTGTTTTCATCATCATGTAGAACTTACTAACTGCTTTGGGGCTCATTTACATTTGTATGTACATCAATTTTATGACACGCCTCTCAGATGTAACAGTACACGCCCACTTTATTGCCACACTCATAGGTGTTACTTTCACAATCTCCCTGACATGCTTTTTCAAAAATAGGCAATTATGCCACATTCTATATTAACAAGTTTGATGGGGTGCCAGTATTAAATAGATGTTTGCAGGTGTTTAAGACAACTGCAATATATAAAGGCAAAAAAATTAAATCTACTGTTTTTACCTGCAATCTTGGTTTGAATCTCTATTAGAGTAGTCTTCCTCGCAGCCACTGATGGATCTAAAGCCTGTAACAGCCACTTCTCATACAGGCAGTAAGCCGGTTGCAGCCAGATGACTGTAGACAGAATTGTGTTCTCAGAATATATGTCAATTTTGTAGTCTGAGGAGAAACCAAATTAAAGTGTAAGAAAATTGAGCAAAAATACAGAAACATGTTAAAGACAGCTGGGAAAGAGTAACTCTACAATGGCCAAGTCAAACTCAAAATTCCAACCGGGCCGAACATTCAAGGTCTAATGCTGGCCATACACTAGCACAATTTTGAGCCGATTGCCCGATTTTAGACACGTCTTGCAATGAATTGTGTCGAAATTCTGTAGTATTTAGGTAAAATCCGATGCACGCTCTTGCCACTCTTAAATTGTATTGTATGATCAGATGTGCAGCCCACATTATCCATCGTAATCATATGTAGATCGGGTCGTGTATTTGTGCATACGATGCATCGCGCGTCCGACCGGCGTCAGTTAAATTTTGAAGAAGTGTGTGTCCTTCAACGACCTTCCCTCCTAAACTGCAGATCGATCGAATGAGAAATATCATCTTATGCTGGTTGTACTAGTGTATGGCCAGCTTCGGAGTGTCTGGGAAGCAAGAAGAAGAAGAAAAAAAAAAAGTGTCTTATGTGCAATTTTGAAAGGTTTATTATTAAGAAAAACCAACAATAATATGCTCCAGATACCATCCCCACATGACATAATAATATGCTCCAGACCCCCCCTTGTAATAATATGCTCCACAAACATCAGACCCACTCCCCCAGTAATAATGCTAAGCGGTATGGAGCATAACCAAAACACTGCCAGCCAATCAGGTAAGAGCAGCCCTGACATGAGATATATAGGGGTATTCAATATGGGAGCGAAAACTCAGTTTTTGCGTTAATATCCCACCTATGACGTCATTATCGCAGGTTTTAGTTTTACACTGTATTCAATTTCAAAGACTTTTCGCAGGTTTGAAAAGTAAAAAAAAAAACAGGGATAACTTTTCACCACTGAATAGGTGGCGAAAAAAAGTGCAGAATTGGGGTTTAGGGGTGCAGGCTTAAAAAAAAATAGCCTGCACCCTTCAGAATGACCCCTTGAAACAATCTGTCAAAAAAAAAAAAAAAAAAAAATCAGGACACCCCAAAAAAAGCACTTTGAATTTTGGGTGCCAAAACAAAAACTGTTGGGGAACAAAGTAAAAAAATAGCGAACTTGACTCTGGGTGGGTCCCCAAGTATGCCCCAGGTGGTTTTTTTTCATTGCAGCTCCTTGCGGTAGGTGGGTTCTTCCCGATTTTTTCAAGTCTCTTTAGCAACTTTAAAATATGCTGACCCCCATTTTCAAGTATCCCAAATTTGCTGGGCATAGTTATTTTTCCCACCCCAAAAAATCTAAATGCTCTTCTGCACCACTTTCTTCAAAGTCGCATTTATGCACTTGCCGCGGCTATTAGAAACCACGACTTCCTTCAGGAGTTAAAAATGGGGGTACCCATAGTGATCCCCCATGTGTAGACATCTTTAGGGCGGTCCCTAGAATATTTTCCAAAAATTCCCGTTTTTGTTATCCTGTAAAAAAATTTGTAAAAATTTACAAAAAAAAAAAATGACATAAGGTCCCCACACCCAAAAGCCAAACCAGCCCCAGGCTTGCCAGCCAGTGGTGGTTTCTAAAAATACGGGGAACAAAATGTGTAGGGTTCCACCGTATTTTAGAAACCAGGCTGCAGGGACTAGTGCTGGTTTTAAATATAAAGGGCAAAAATGACGTGGGGTACCCCCTATATTTAAGACCAGCGCCAGACCCAACCGACTGGGGTGTAATGCCACAGCCCGGAGACCCAATCACCGGGGCTCCAGGTCCAAAGCATTGCACCCCAAGTCGGTGATCTCGGGGGAGTTGGGGACCCCCCAAAAAAGGGTCCCCCCTCTCCCAAGCACCACAGGCTTATGCTGAAGCCTGGGGCTCATCCCCTTACCCCTGGAGCGGTGGGTATGGGGGTAATAGGGGGGCCAAATAATGTAACACTATTGTACTTTACAGTGGAACTACAAGTGCCAGCATGCCTGCCATTTTGCACTTGTGGAACTACAAGTGCCAGCAGACATGCGGCACCTGTAATTTCACTGTAAAATAAATAGTTAAAAAAAGACAAAACACACACACCGTGCCCAGTATAAGTTTATTACATACACCTACCCATTCACACATACTTACCTATACCAGAAGTTTCTATCCCCTTCTCCAGTAGATCCTTACAACTTGGCCCTGCAAGGAAGATTTCATACTCACCTATATCCAGCGCCGGTCTCCGTAGTAATCCATGGGATTTAAAAAAAAAAAAAAAAAACACTAGTTACCTGATTGGCTCCGGCAACTCAGTTCCACGTGTGTGAACCGCCCACGTGGGAACTGTCAGTTGCTGGAGCCAATCAGCAGGCGCTCTACAGTCAGCGCTGCCGCTGATTGGCTCTCTGGACTGCAATGCCCCATGAAGTGCCGGCTGCGTCCATTCGGGAGCTATCTGTATGTGTGACAACACACATACAGATAGCTGTGTTGTGTGGATCGGGTAACTTTTTTTTTTAGTTTTTTTTTTTTTTAAATCCCATGGATTACTACGGAGACCAGCGCTGGATGTCAGGGAGTATGAAATCTTCCTTGCATGGCCAAGTTGTAAGGATCTACTGGAGAAGGGGACAGAAACTTCTGGTATAGGTATGTGTGAATGGGTAGGTGTATGTAATAAACTTATACTGGGCACGGTGTGTGTGTTTTGTCTTTTTTTAACTATTTATTTTACAGTGAAATTACAGGTGTCGCATGTCTGCTGGCACTTGTAGTTCCACAAGTGCAAAATGGCAGGCATGCTGGCACTTGTAGTTCCACTGTAAAGTACAATAGTGTTACATTATTTGGCCCCCCTATTACCCCCATACCCACCGCTCCAGGGGTATGGGGATGAGCCCCAGGCTTCAGCGTAAGCCTGTGGTGCTTGGGAGAGGGGGGACCCTTTTTTGCGGGGTCCCCAACTCCCCCGAGATCACCATCTTGCGCTGACCGACTTGGGGTGTAATGCTTTGGACCTGGAGCCTCGGTGATTGGGTCTCCAGGCTGTGGCATTACACCCCAGTCGGTTGGGTCTGGTGCTGGTCTTAAATATAGGGAGTACCCCACATCGTTTTTGCCCCCTATATTTAAAACCAGCACTAGTCCCTGCAGCCTAGTGTTGGTTTCTAAAATACGGTGGAACCCTACACATTTTTGTTCCCCGTATTTTTAGAAACCACCACTGGCTGGCAAGCCTGGGGCTGGTTTGGATATTGGGGGGGGGGGGGGGGGCCTTATGTCATTTTTTTTTCAAAATTTTTACAGGTTAACAAAAATGGGAATTTACGGGAAATATTCTAGGGACCCCCCCTAATGATGTCTACACATGGGGGATCACTATGGGTACCCCCATTTTTAACTACTGAAGGAAGTCGGGGTTTCTTATAGCAGCGGCAGGAAAAAACACCTGGCAAAGCTATTTAAAAACCTGACTTTCTTTTGCAGGCAAAAAAGGGGCTACCCATAGTGATCCCCCATGTCTGGACATCTTTAGGGGGGTCCCAGGCATATTTCCCGAAAATTCCCATTTTTTTCCTTAAATGGGGTCAAGGGTCATTTTTAAAAAAACAGGGATAATTTTTCAAATCACTATAGCAAGTGAAAAAAATGCAGAATAGGGGGTTTGGGGGGTGTATGCTTATACAAAATAGCCTGTAGTTTTGGGACTGTCCCCTTAAAAGGAAATGTTTAAAAAAAAAAAAGTCCCCAAAAAAAAAAACTCGGGACACCATTAAAAAAAAAAAAAAGAAATAAAAAAAAATAATTAGGTAAAATATTGCCAAACTAACAAAATTATTTCTGGTGGGGTCCCCAAGTATGCGGCAGGTGTTTTATTCATTGCGCAAAGTAGCGGCAGGTGCATTTTTGAAGAATTTTTTAAAATGACCTTTAGGGACATATAAAATATGCTAGTACCCATTTTCATGTACCCCAAATTTGATGGGACCACTTAAAAAAAACGAAAAAAAAACACCTAAGTGCTCTTCTGCATCACTTCTTCAATGTCGGGAAAAAAAAAACACCTGCGCGGCTATTTAAAAACCCCGACTTTCTTCTGCAGGCAAAAACGGGGGTACCCATAGTGATCCCCGAGGTCTGGACATCTTTAGGGGGCTCCTACAATTATTTCCAGAAAATTCCAGTTTTTTTTCGCCGATTCAAGTATCGCCGGGTCCAGTTTTCGACGATTTCAAATTGAATACGGGGATAAGCGGGAACGCGCGCGATACTTTTTCACTGGCAAAACCTCGGATGTGCGGCGAAAACCTCGCTGGCGAGGTTAACGTTTCATATTGAATACCCCTCATAAAAGGTAGCAGCATAATGTAACGGGGATGCTTTTTAGTGGAGATTTTCCAGGTTCCACAGAAAATGAAAAACACATTGTAGGCACAAATAACCAGCTGACACACACACAACATATTGTACAAAATTTTTTCACCAGTATGCACCATTTTCAGATCTCTCAAGCATTTCCAAACCCAAATGACCTGACCTGGGTCTGTTTGGGATAGTTCAGTAGTACACTTTTGACAAAACATAACATAGAAATGAAACTGCTAACCACAAACTGATGGACCCGGTGGGAAAACCAGTATGTCTGCTGCACTCCTGCAAGCATACAGTATATCAGAAAACAACACGTATAAAACCCCACAGCTTTTGCAGACTTTGGCTGCTATATTTAAAAGGGCAATAATAGTAAAGGCTTGTTTTGCATTAAATTAAATATTGCCCTTTTAAAATTCCGTTGCTTAGTAAATATACCCCTAAAACATAAAAAAAAAAAGTGTAGTATCTGCAATTCTTGTGAGTCCAGAGTATTTCCTTGCTATAGATCCTTCTACAATGAAAAACAGACATATTAAAGGGTAATCATACAAGAACCACTTACTAGCCAGATATGAAGGCTGGAGCTGACCATTACATCTTGTAGCAAATAAAATATGAATTAAACTTATCCAAAGTAACAGCTTCATTTGCTCAGAATAACAGCACAGCTAAGTAAAATTACTAAGGACAATGCATGTATTTAAGGCAATGAAATTGTTAAATTACTAATTGGAAACCCATGGTTAGAAGGAAGACCTACAAATAAAACAATGTGTCTCCAGTTCTACATGTATAACAGTGTACTTGCCTAAAGGTGAACACAAATGATGGCCTATGCAGAAAACTACAAAATGGCTTCTGTAATAGGACCCAAAAAGTCAGACACATTTTGGTCTCTTGCAGTAGAATTTTTTTTAAAACAATTTTTAAAGATAAACTCCCAGCACACCTGCGTCAGTGGCATTACAGTTGCATTCAAATAAATGCAAGCCTAAAATATCTATTACAAATGCGGAGGACTGGAGTCTTATTTGAGATTATTACATGTATGGGTAGGAGGGGTATTAAAATAATGCTAGTTTTCATGTTTAAGCAATTGGAAAATACATTTCAGAGACAGTTTGCTGCTGAGAAGGTGAATTGTGAATGGGGTCAGCTGGGAGCTTTATATGTAGCACATTTCAGCTAGAAAAGCAGCAGTGTTCGTACAGCCCTATCACACCTGTGCTGGCACATTGTAGTGAATGGGGAATGCTTTCTTCTGCCACATGGGGGTAATTAACCTCTGAGTTGTTGCATGCAAGGTGTGTAATAATCTCTGTGTAACATGGGAGGAATCTTGATTGAGAGCTAGGAAGAATATGTATTATTATATAGTGTGTGCAATATCCGTTGCACTTTAAAATTGGGAACAAAACAGTAATAAGAGGAGACTGGGTAATAACAGAGAGAGAGAAAGGAGTAAGAGGACACTGCTCGCAAGCTTACAATCCATACCTCTGAACATGACCCATTCCAGGAGGGATAAAATGCTCTGCTCCTGGATTTCTTTCTTAATTTATGATTGCCATCACCTGTGTTGAACTAGTTAATTGATAAGAAAGGTGTACCAACATATGTGACAGCAATCATAAATTAAGAAGGAAATCCAGGAACAGAGCATTTTGTCCCTCCTGGAATGGGTCATGTTAGGAGGTATGCAATCTATAGGGAAATTTGGAATCTAGCTTGGAAATCTGTCATTCACAGCATCCCTCTGCCACTACCTTGAAACATCTATTATCTTGCTGTATTATAGCCCACATTATAAATTATTTTCTCAACATAGTTAAAATTTATATTTTCTTGCATTTGTTTTTATTTAGCTGCTCCTCACTGCAAATTTCAATTTCAAGGTGTGTAATGCAGGTAGGTTTAGAAATGGATTCTTGGAAGTGCATCTAATATACAGAATATGGGAAATTGAACTGTACACTAGGTCAGTATTAACCCCTTCACAGTCAATACTATTTCTGGGCTTCTTTATAGATACCCTTTCTTTATCAACAGCAGTTCCCCCGGACCAGTGGAGGGATATTCAAGACTTTGTATCTCAAACCCTCGAACACCAATTCTCAATGAGGAATTTAGCAAAAGTTATTGGCAAAATGAGAGTCTTAGATCCAGATTTTCTCCATGCTCCCCTGGTATGCAGACACTCTCAGAACCTTCTCTCGGCTCTCCTTCAATAGGGTCGGGATTGGACGGAAAAAATCCTCCTAGATCCCATAGTTTGCAGAGAGATCCTCAGCTGGACATCCCTTCCCCTACTCTTTCCCAGACTTCTGCTTCATCCTCCACCGGACATAGTCATCACATCATACGTGTCTCTTTCGGGCTGGGGAGCATATACAAAACACAGCAATAAGGGGAAGGTGGTCTGCTCAAAAGTCGACAGCTCATATCAATCTCTGACTGATTGAGGGCTGCCAGGTTAGCTCTTTCCGCACTAGTCCCAACGAATTCCCGGGAGATATCGGTCCAGCTCTGCCTGGACAACAGGACCGAGGTTTCTTATCTCAACAGAATTGGAGGCACTCAATCCCTCATTCTCTGCCAAGAGGTAATAGACATCTGGAACTGGGCGTTGGAGTGATACATACTCCTATGCGCAATATATATTCCAGAAGAACTAAACAAGTTAGCCGATTCCTTATCCAGGAAAAAACACACACTGGATCATGGAACTCTGAAACCGGAGGATTTTCTCAACATTGTTGTAACCAGTGGATTAAATAATTAATTTCTACATAGGCATATATGTTGTAACACACAACCTGTGCTGGGCCCCATTGAGGTTTGAACAGAGATTGTATTCATGCAGTCTATGTACAGACCTGTCAGATAAGACATAAATTGAGGGGCCAATTTGTACCTGTCATTATTATTAGATGTATAATGAGCCATTCATAGCTTATATGTGTTATCAGTAGACAGTTAGCCACATTCCAATAGGGTGACCATTGTAAGCTGTGTAGAGATGCTAAGGGTTATTCTACACAAAGGGGCTTTGAGAGTTTATCTCCAGACATTAGGACACGTCATTACTGTATTTCTTTGTCTGGTAGTATATGTTAGTGTTTGCAGAGCATGTGCAAGAGGTAAGAATGGTCCATGCTGTGTTGTACCAATCAGTGCTTGGTACCCAGTTTGTAACTAATATGGGCTTAATATCCGGAAACCAACACCCATACTATGGAATATAAATCAAGACATAGACAAAGGCTCTTCGGCCCGTGCATGGACCTGAGACTGCAGTAGGGTGGCTGCAATGTATATTGAACTACCTGGGCGTTGTTGAAACAAGGGCTCCCCAGATGAAGATGAAGTACATCTTATGTTGAAGATGATGAACTACTGGTGTAATTTGAATACATAGACAAAAGTTGAGTATACTGTATACTTTGTATGTTAATTGTTTGTTTGTTACTTGTAAATAAAGTGTGTTCATTTGTACTCACTCAAATGGTCACGTGTGTTACTATTCATTTAGATCAGAACGAAACCCACCATTATGCAATTGTGAAGACCTTTGGTCAACCACAAGTGGACCTGTTTGCAACTCTGTCAAACACTCAGGTTCCAACCTTTGTATCCAGAATCTGGACTCAAGTGGACACGATATCACAACTCATTCTAGTATATCCCGCCTGGCTCTCCAGAGCTTGGTTCCCCTTGATCACCCCTCTCCACAAAGGTCCCAAACTTCCCTAGGCATGTCCAGAGACTGCTTCCAGGGAACCCCAGACCTCCTATAGGATCTTCCCCTTTGCATGTGGATAGCGATATTACTCGTTTTTTGACCTCTACTAACCTCTTGGCTTCATCTATGGCCTTGATAAATGCATCTCTTAGACCCAGAACAAGATCCAGATATCAAGCCATAATTGATGAGATTATGGCTTGGCGGGCTGCCCAGGATTCGCCCTCGGGCTCCCTTTCCGAGCCCAACTTAGCCCTAGATTTCCAAGATACTAAGGGGCCGATTCAGAGCCGCTTGCAAGCGATGTGCACTCGCAAGCAGCCCGATGGTAATGCACTGCTCATGCGCCGCGTCTGGTGAGCGCGAGCCCTGCAGAGCGAATGAAGTTCAGTTGCTATGGGGCTCGCTACAAAACGGGGCAGCTGTCGATGGTGAGTGACAGCTTGCCCTGTTTTGTGGGCGGGAAGGGGGGTGGCTGAACAAATGCAGGCGTTCCCTTAGGAACGCCTGGCGTTTGTTGGGAGGGGTTACTGACTACACTACTGTTGTCAGTAATGGAATTCCTGCTCTATTAGAGCAGGAAGTCCACTCGGGCTTGCGGCAGCTAGACCCTACCCC
The DNA here is from genome assembly GCA_031769625.1 of Taudactylus pleione. Taxonomy (NCBI): domain Eukaryota; kingdom Metazoa; phylum Chordata; class Amphibia; order Anura; family Myobatrachidae; genus Taudactylus; species Taudactylus pleione. The sequence continues at coordinate 4,347,709 of JAUIMM010000534.1, read as the reverse complement.
AGGGTCTCATCGCAAGCCCGATGGTCGCGATAATCACGAAGGTCTCCAGCCCGCTCGCTCAAGCGGTGGGTGGTCACAGCTTTCCTGATTACCTTATACTGCAGTTTGCTGGTTTCTAGTAAACGTATTTGTTTCTGCATCAACATCTCCTTTGCTTTTAGGCTACAGGAACTAGGGTGAGTTCACCCTTCCCAACCTCTCGTTCTAGTCGGGATTGCCATCTGTAAGCTTCCATAAAATCTAGCAGGGGGGGTGTGGCTCAGCCTTTTATACTGAGCACGTGCCCAGCAGGCGCACACGTGACCGGTATGCGTGCGCACGCTCATCGGCGCCTATCATCTGTGATTCACGGGTCTCCCGAGCCCCGCCCCCCCGGCTGTGGAGAAGGTAAGTGAAACATTTCTTTCAATGTACCTTCTCTGTGCTTGTCGGGAGGTTTGCACCTAACCCACCAGCTGTTGCTAGGTAGCAATCCTATTCCCTAGAACAAAGAGAGTTTGCAGGTCATAGATTCCTACAAACTAGTGTATATTAATCTTTATTTATATAGTGTAAGCTTATTATGCATATATTATGCAATGTTTTCCACATAATGACCCCTGTCCCCTGGAACTTAAATTATAAGGGCCTGATTCAGAGATGGATGGCATTGTAGAGCCACACACAAGCGGCTGTGCAGTTCCATCCATATCACATGCAAATGCAGCAGGAGGTGTCTGTAGGGAACAGTCACCTCCTTGCTGCATCTGTGATACCAGCGCTGCGACCATGCACCCATTATGACCGATGGTCATGATAGTTGCTCCTTTGGCCAGGCTGCAATAACTGAAGATTCACAAATCACAACAAATGGTCTGCGCCTTTGTATAGTATATAGTAAAAATAATGTGCCCACTAATATAGATAAACCATGAGTGTACACCATACAAATAAAAGTAAATTGATAAGCAATAACGTGATAGGCAGTACTGGTAGATAGATGGCAGGACAGTATAATATGTGAAAATCCTTTATTAATAGTCACGATGCTCCAAAGATTGATCACATGTACATAAATAGGTGGCTGCAGAGGGTTAAGTGTGGGGCCGCATTGTGGAGGGAACAGGAACATAAATGAGGGGGTCCATGGTGGTGGAGGTGAGTGTCCAGACCCAAGAGGTGGTGGCAAGATCCAGCGGTCCGGAGGAAGCGGATCCCGAAGGTGTTCTGCACGTTCGACTCTATCGGGTACCCTTGGGGAGACTTGATGGAAACCACTTGGAGTGTTGGTGATGTCATACAAGGAGTGTACTCCTACGCGTATCGACCTTCCTGGCCTTCCTCAGGGGGTTCGCAATACTGTGGCACCGGAAGTCTCGAGCACCCAGAAGAGAGTGTCACTGCGGGGACCACGCCAGTGAATGCCTAGTCCATGCTCACTAGAATACGGTCCAAGGAACAAGTCGACAAGAAGACAGATGAAGAATTGGACAGGCCTCACATAAACTTTGGACACTGCCACTTTGGATTTGATCCACCAAAGATGAGGGACACCCACCTCTCGGCTCTGGACACCCACCCCCACCACCATAGAGCCCTCATTTAAGTCCCTGTTCCCTCCACAGTGCAGCCTCACACAGCCATCTGCAGCCACCTACGTGCATTTTTAAGTAATTTATGTACATATGATCAATCGTTGGAGCACCGTGACTCTTAATAAAGGATTTTCACGTATTTTACTGTCCTGTCATCTGTCTACCAGTACTGCCTATCACAACATTGCTTATGAATTTACCTTTATTGGTATGGTGTACACTCATGGTTTAACTATATTAGTGGGCACGTTATTTTTATTATATACAAAGGCGCAGACCATTTTTTGTGATTTGGAAGTTAACGGTGGTGGTAATGATGATGAGCATACCTCTAATTACAGTCCTGTTTTGATGAGATCAGCAGCCAAAACAAAATCTGCAAGGAATGATCTGGTAACAACCTGTCTATGCAGCCTTTCAGAGAACAAAGCAAAAGTACAGTACTGTATCTCACAAAGAAAGTAAAGTATTTCTGACTTGAAATCAATAGCAAAGTCATCTGTTCTGCAGAGAAGTGAGTCATCCTATGTGGGGGCTGAGGACAGATTTGATTCAGAAATATCAATATCAATCGATAATAAACATTAAGATCACGACAAAACATGAGAACACAAAGCGCTTGCTCCGAGGCCCTACCCATATGCCGTGAGGCCCCACAATGAGTGTCCAGCAAAAATTGTGTTTTTTAATTAATTAAATATTAACAGTAATTAATTTCCATTTAAACATTTTTTAGTTGCCTCCACCGTGTTTTAATACGCTCGTATGTAAAATGTCACTATCTTCGCTTGTAAACTGCTGATTGTATAGAAAGACAAAAGGACAAATTTAAAAAAAATAAAGTAGATAAACTAAATCCTTTTCTAATTCCATACCTGACCTGTAGAGGGCGAATGCTATGCAAAAAATGTGGGTTTCAATTAATTAAAAAGTAACAGTAATTAATTTTGATTTAGTAGAGAAGACAGAAAAGAAAAAATAGTAGATAAGTTAAATCCTTTTGTAATTCTGTACCTGACCTGTAGAGGGCAAATACTATGCAAAAATTGTGTTTTTTCATTAATTAAAAATTAACACCGCACACCTTGCACCCATAGCATACTTACCTCTCCGGAGTTCCACGTCAGAATGTGGGTCCGACCCTCTAAAAACAACTGGAAAATGGCCGCCATGGCCATTTTCCCGTCGTTTGCGCATGCGCAGTACAGGGAAAATGGCCGCCACGGCCATTTTCCTGGTGACCTGTGCATACTCTATAGACTCTGGGCGCACTCTAGTGACCAGAGGGCCTGATTCTGACCCGCTCGCGAGCGCTGAGCGCTCGCAAGCGGGTCGATGGTGCCCAAGTGCGCATGCGCACAACGGAGGTGGCTCCATCGTGCGCATGCGCGAGATCCGAATAACGACGGACAAGCCGTCGTTATGGGATCTCGCACCAAAGGGGGCGTGCTGTCGATGTTGATTGACAGCACGCCCCCTTTGGTGGACGTGCCGGGGGTGTTGCTGCCCAGACGGAGGCGTTCCCATGGGAACGCCTACCGTCTGGGGCCGGCCCGACTGACATCACTAGTGATGTCAGTGGGAGTGCTTTTGGCTCTGATAGAGCCAAAAGCACTCCTGGGCTTGCGGCAGCGAGACCCTACCACAGTGTCTCGTCACAAGCCCGATGGTCGCGATGGTCTTGACCATCACGACCGTCTTTTTGGCCGCTCGCATAAGCTGTGGGTGGTCACCCACAGCTATGCGAGCGGCCAGGAGACCGCTCCAATAATAGGTAGGACGGCCCTAATTCAGAGCGAGCACTCTTGTCAGAGCGTCCGGCTCTGAATCAGGCCCAGAGTCTATAACTCCGGCGCTGGCCGCGCACAGCTCAGTGCGGCCGCGCACAGCTCAGTGCGCTGCCATACAGAGAGGAGGGGGCCCATGTCGGAGACTGCATATGGGCCCCAACATCTATAGAAACGCCCCTGCCTTTTTTTTCATCCAAAAATGGTATCTTGCATAGGCTGCTTATAAATTTGTTGTTCTATTACAGATTTGCCTTACTGCTGTAAGCATACTGCTATTTGTGTACTTCTGCTGATCTTCAATAAATATATGTTTAAACAGTGCTTAGCCTTTTGGAATTTTTCACATCTTGATTTGTTACATCATGGTATAATGGAGCGTACACACGGTCAGATTTGTCAGACTTGTCAGATTTGTCAGATGAACGACTGAACGATTAAACGATTTGAACGATTTGGACGATTTGACCAAAGTTTTGAACGATTTGAACGATTTGAACGATTGAACGATTTTTAACTGCATTAAAATGAATGGAATCGTCCAAGTCTGACTGCAAACCCATCAGATGTCAGATATCGTTATCTGACAAACGGGAACGCGCATCGTTGATCGTCCATCGTTCAGGCATGTCAGATATGAACGATTTTTCATCAGATATGAACGACTGAACGATTTTTAAATCGTTATCGTTCATATCTGAAGGAAAAATCTGATCGTGTGTATGCACCATTAGATAGGAAATGTTCTGGGAATTTCAAAATCTACTGTAATTACAGCAAAGACAATTTAAAAAAAAACCTTTTTCTAAGTTACTTACAATGTGGGGTTGGTGATGACATGATAACGTATAAAGCTGGTCTGCAATATTCCCCAAGTCTTATGGTGCATACACACGATCAGATTTTTCCTTCAGATATGAACGATAACGATTTAAAAATCGTTCAGTCGTTCATATCTGAAGGAAAATCGTTCATATCTGACATGCCTGAACGATGGACGATCAACGATGCGCGTTCCCGATGGTCAGATAACGATTTTTGACATCTGATGTGTTTGCAGTCAGACTTGGACGATTCCATTCATTTTAATGCAGTCAAAAATCGTTCAATCGTTCAAATCGTTCAAAACTTTGGTAAAATCGTTCAAATCGTTCAAATCGTTCAATCGTTCAGTCGTTCATCTGACAAATCTGACAAGTCTGACAAATCTGACCGTGTGTATGCTCCATTAAGGTGCTCACACACATACTGACTTTGCATCCAATTTGGCCAATTTCGACGAATCGTGATGACAGATCATGTAAAAAATGGAAAAATCATGAGTTTCTACTCTTGATCACGATGCCGATGCTCGTCCCCACTCGTCATACCTCGCATCTTCATATCTGCCGTGCTGTAGGGTATATTAGCCAATCTGGGATACAATGCACTGGCTGCAAGATAGATCTTAAGTCAAATTGGACATTTTTAACTCCAAATCGTGACCACGCCTGGGGAGAGTTCAGGGGAAATCGTGTACATCGGCTAATTGGGAGCAAGTCGGTATGTGTGTGGGCACCATTACATACTATGGCAGTGGATCCCAAACTTCTCTAAATCAAGGCGCCCTACGGTATTAGCATTTCTTTACACGGAACCCCCTATGACAAAAGTTTCTTATTGAGAAATTCCCTTAAAATTATTTAATTAAATGATTTACCTGTCATCCTTAGGTTCAGTTATGTGAACGACTGTACTATTGGGTTCTACTGCAAATATGGAGATAAGAGGGGTGTATTTCCATGCTTTCCTCCATATTTCGTTCCTCTTGGTCACTTTGTGTGGCCATCCGTGGTGGGTGGTAGAGGTAAAACTGTATGCATGGTGCCATCAGCATAAGATGGGGATGTAGTTTATAGACCGGTGGGCTAAATGCCGCCTGTCTATATCCCGACAGCAGAAGCCCAACAAGGGACTTAAGATAGGCGTCGAAATACCAATGCATATCTTAATCCCGATGCCGGAATGCCGAAGGATGCCGGACTTATCGAGGTAAGTCCGTCCATCCTTAGCACTTAGCCGTGGGGGGAGGTGTGTTAGGTTTAGGCACCCCCGGGGGACTTAGGGTTAGGCACCCACCCAGGAGGGTATGGTTTATGGTGTGGGGGAAAGGGTTAGGTTTAGGCACCCCCGGGGGGACTTAGTGTTAGGCAACCCCCTCGGGAAGGGTTAGGCTAGGGGAAGGGGGAGGTTAGGGTTAGGCACCCCCCCCAGGAGGGTTACGTTTAGGATGTGGGGGGGAGGGTTAGGCTTAAGCACCCCTGGGGGGGACTTAGCGTTAGAAGGGTTAGGGGTGGAGAAGGGTAGGGTTAGGTTACTTACATGCTCCATCGGGATTCTCCTCTGTTGGCCTTCCGGCGTCGGCATTTCATCTCGGCGGCTATTGAGTCACCGGGATTTCATACCCAATCCTAAGAGTCGTTCCCTCTCTCTACATGCAATAAATTCTAGGAAGCAATTCCTAAATGTATCATCACTGTAACCATATATTTATATGAGAGACTGCTTCCCAGCTGTATTAAAGGGATTGTGACCTTTAAAAAGTTGCCACGTGAGGCTATATCGCCGAAACCTCTATGCTGCTCGCAACTCTCAGCCTATTACTGTATATATGGGACAATGGGCCTGATTCAGACCCGCTCGCAAGCGCTATGTGCTCGTAAGCCCTATGTGCTCGCAAGCGGTCCATGTTGGGGCATTGCGCACGCAAGCCCAGGAGCGAGTGAGAAATTCACTCGCTCTGGGGCTCGCTACAAACGTGGAGGCTGTTGATGTTGATCGACAGCTCACCCTGTTTTGTAGGCGGGGAGGGATGGCTGGCCAAACGGAGGCGTTCCCAAAGGAACGCCTGCCGTTTGAGGGCGGCCCTACTGACATCACTAGTGATGTCAGTAGTTGAGCTTCCTGCTCTATTAGAGCAGGAAGCTCACTGGGGCTTGCGGCAGATGAGACCCTACCACAAGGGTCTCGTCGCAAGCCCGATGGTCGTGACACAGCTTTTGCGAGCCGGAAGCTCACTACTGAGGCCGCCCCCAAACGGCAGGCGTTCCTTCGGGAACGCCTCCGTTTGGCCAGCCACCCCCCATGCCCGCCTCCAAAACGGAGCGAGCTGTCAATCACAATCGACAGCCTCCCCGTTTTGGTGCGAGACCCGTAGCGACGGAGCGCCCGTCGCTGGCCGGGTCTCGTGCATGCTCCTTCGTGCGCTTGCACAGTGGGGTACCGGTGACTCGCTTGCGAGCTCTGTGCACTCACGAGTGAGTCTGAATCAAGCCCAAAGAACTTTTTTTTTTTCACCAGAAAGCATCAGAAAAAAATATCAGCATTTTGCAAATTACATTGTCTTATTTTTATTATACCCCACCAATTAACCTGATTTCTGGGGCTTAAAAGGTATGTAGCATATAATATTTTCGGTGTGGGAGATGCAGAGATACATTTATAGGGGAATTTTTTTCCCCTATAGATGTATAAAATATTTATTATATAAGGTGTGGCTATTAAATAATGAGACTGTACTTTTAAAAAATAAACCATACTGTGTGAATTGAATCACTATCGCACAGCTAGTTTGCTGTCACAGAAGTTGTGTTTTTCCTGTGCGGCGTAAAACTGCTTAGTTGAAAAATAGAGCAATGTATCAACTTGAAATTTAACAAAACGTCCACCAAATCTTTCCGTATGTTAACCAAGGATATGGGGTAGATTGTATGTCACGTGCATGTGTTTGAGTGGCACAAAAGATTTAGTGATGGTTGGGAGGCTGTCGAAGATGATGAACATCCCGGAATGCCTTGCTCATCATAAACAAATGAAAATGTGGAAATAAATGTAGAAAATTGTACGAATTGAGAGTCAACTCAGCATCTGAATGATGGCAGGAATGCAACATACAGATTGTTAGGCAAATTTTGCATCAAGATCTTAGCATGACAAAACTTTGTGTTAAGGTGGGTCCAAGTCTTCTCACTGCCGAGCAGAAAGAAAATCAAAAGTGAATTTGTAGAGTCATTTTGGAACAAATTCAACCAGATTCGCTTTTTTTAGATGAAGTTATTACCTGTGATGAAACATTGATCTTCCAGTACTATCCTAAAACAAAATTCTAGACCATGCACTGGAAAACACTATCATCACCCAGAATGAAGAAAGCGCAGTCACAAACAACACAGATTGCTGCAGCCACCGGGTCTCTTACCTGGTTTCCCGCTCTATGGGCCCAGTTCAGACCCGCTCGCTAGGCTGCGTCAACACGCAGCCAACCGATTTTTGCAATCTGCGCAGTTATATGCATCATAGTGCGCAAACTAGTCCATGCGATCGGGAAGCGTTTGCTCGCTGTGCATAGACAGCTCGCTAGCTAGAGTGACAGGACAGGCCTTTTGTGGGTGGTGCCAGGGGATGGTCTAAGAAAACTGGGGAGTGGAGGTGCGAACGCAGGTGTGCCTTAGCGTCTTAACACTGTTTAAGAGGCGTGCATAATTAAGACGCAGCGTCATTGTATACGTTACTTGGTTGTATTTCACACTGAAGCACTCGCAGTGCTTGCGGCAGGGTATGGTCAACCACAAGTGCTGCGATCGCATCCGATGGTACTCGATGTTACCGATGGTTGCATACACTTCCTGGAGATGACGTGCATTAGTGGGCGTCTTAAGACAGGCTGGTGGGCGCCTGCATACACAGAGCGATCGCACGCTGAGACATAGGGGGTGTGCTAATGCCTTTCTGTGCGATCGCTTGCCTTTGCCAGATTTGCATACACTGGGTGCGTGCGAACGCATACAGGGAGCGGGTCTGAATCGGGCCCAATGCTCCGGCGCCATGGCAGACCTCCTGTGATTCAGTCCGACACTTGTCCAGCTGTGGTTGTTGCTTCTTCTCCCTGCAGCTTCCGACATACTCTCTGGCTTCCACGTGAGGCATGCCCGCCGGTGCTGGTGTCACAAGCCACAACCGTTGGACAACGGTGCTCCTGGTGGTTCTCTCAGGCCAGTTGCTGGGAGACAGAGACGCCACGCTGTCATGAAGTCCTCCCATTCGATTGTACGTCATCTCTGCCAGTACTGGATTGTGCTTCCTCCTTTTTCTGTCCTGCTGATGCGTTGCTCAGGTGCAGGTGATAGCGTTTCTCATGTTTCCGGTTCTGGTGTTTGCTTCGTGTCCTAGTCGTTGTCCTTACTCGGCCAAGGCCGCACCAAGCCAAGCACCACCAGCCCTTAAGGCTGCTACTCAGTCCAAAGTGACTCTTTTCTATTTTACCAGCCCTCAAGGTTGTTGCTGGACTTCATCCTGAAGGGTTACCCCAACAGCCATCCTTGCATAATCCTCAGCACTGTTGCTACTCTGTGGTGAATCCACTCTGGGGGCCTGATTCAGACCCGCTCGCAACCGGGTCCATGGTGGCTCAGAGTGCATGCGCACGACCGAGCCAGCTCCGTCGTGTGCATGCGTGAGACCCGGATAGCGACGGGCAATCCATCGCTCCGGGTCTTGCACCAAAGGGGGCGTGCTGTCGATGTTGAGTGATAGCACGCCCCCTTTGGTGGGTGGGCCGGGGGGGTGGCTTCCCAGACGGAGGCGTTCCCATGAGAATGCCTACCATCTGGGGGCGGCCCCACTGACATCAGTCAGTGGAGCCGAAAGCTCTCTGGGGCTTGCGGCCACGAGACCCTACCACAAGGGTCCTGTCGCAAGCCCGATGGTCACGATGGTCTTGACCATTGCGGCCAGGATGGCAACCCACAGCAATGCGAGCGGCCAGGAGGCCACTCCATAAAAAATGAAAAAAGACGCCCTGATTCAGAGCGAGCGCTCTGTCAGAGCGTCCGGCTCTGAAACAGGGCCTCAGTACTGAGAGCTGCTGTAGCTGCTACTTCATTGCAGTGTGCAATTAAAAAAAAATTTGTAGCCCCACCAATTCTAAGGATGGTAGCTATATATGTATATATTTTATCCTTATATTGTGTGTGCCTCCACCTAGGCTATTTTATAAGGGCTATCCTAGGGTTGCCCTAATATATAATTTGTATAATCAAATGTTTTGTTTGGATTCAAATATTTACACAGTACTTATAAATCGACATTTATACATTGCACTTAAATCAACACCTGTCTCCTTTCTTCCTTCACAGCTTCCCGATGAAAGACGTCCGTCAGATACCTTAATGTAAGTAGTTCTATACACGGTTATTGTTATTATACATATATTGTCATCATATATCAGGCCTTACAAAGTATACGCATAAATTTACAGGTAATATCACAATACAATTCCCATAAACATTCCCTCCCCATGCAATAAATCCGCTATACTGTAATGAAACTATACTGATGGATTTCTGTAAATAACATTCACAGTTAAAATATATAATAGTCAATTCCGTGAAGAGAATAAATGAAGATGAGTCTATATCAAGAGTCCTGTCTCTTCAACTAAAATGTCTTAGGCCCTCATTCAGAGCCGCTCGTTACCGTTCCGATGTTGTGCAACCACGCATGCGCCGGTGTTACACAGCGCATGTCCGTACGGCTGTTTGCGATCTTTTTTTAAGTCGTTCGTCAAATAACGAACAGGAAGTGACCTGTCAAATGTGATTGACAGAACAGGCCGTTTTTGGGCGGTGACGGGGGTGGAGATCGGAAAACGCAGGCGTGTCGAGGCATTTTGTGGGCGTCCTTAAATTATCTCATGCGAACGTCAAATGTGATCCGAACGAGTCATACATCACTGTCTGATCCACTTTCCGTTCAAACTGCTCGCACAGCTTGGGGTCTGGTATATTCTACCACAATGGCGATGGTCTCGTCCCCCTCCCCGAGCCGCCTCGATGTTTCATCGATGTTTTAAATTTAAACAGACAAGCAATCAACTTTGATTACCAAACTTGCTTGTAATGTGTTTAGCCACTATTTTTTGGGTGGAAGCCCAAAACCGTACGCAGGTGAAATACTCAGCTGCTAATTTCAGTATTACACAATCAATTAGCGTACCATTTTTGTTGTCCCAAAAATTACATTATTTTGGTTTAGGGGTTTCTGTTATGTTCTCAGAAATTTCAACAACATTTTTAAATGGAAAAGTGTGCCTTTAAACTCCCAAATGGTTTTTAACCCTTTTTTTTCGGAATGTTTTAAAATTAAAATATTTGGGGTGCCGGGATTAAGGAAAATACATTTTTGGAATAATGTCACAATACAATGCAGAATAATTTGATTGTTTTATTTTTTCAAAGAAAATTTTTGGTTTTTACAGGCCATTGGCCACTTTGCAGGTCTGGATAATGTCACAAAAAATGACATAATTAAATAAAAAAGAAGAATGGCATTTGGCCAAATTAAAAGAACACACATTAAAAACAATTCACAAGAAAGGAGAGGGAAGTTTTGGCCCTTAAGGAATATGGGTCAAGCACAGAAGGATTGTGGGAAAATTCGCCAGTGCTGTCATCGCTTTTTGCCCCGTTTGGCTGGGGTAGGGTGGGAGCCTGACCGGGTCCGGGATGTCCTTTGGCTGGCCTCTCCAGAGGCAGATGTTGTGGCCTCTGGACTAGGCAGAGGGCTAGGCACATTTGGAGGGATGGCTGTTGTTGTGCCAGAGGTGGAGGATCCTGATGTTCCGGCAGGAAGGGAGACCGGCTCCACCATGTGCTGGCGAACGAGCTGCTCCAGGGCATTGGCAATTCGGATGTTGGCCCTGGTATTTTCCGCCAGGGCCTGACCAATGGTCATGTTGGCCGCAGCATTTTGCTCCATGGCCTCCGCCACCCGTAGCAGACTGGCGTCCATCCTCAGCAGAATCTCTGTGTGGTGATCCGATTTAAAATTGAGATCCGTGAGGAGGGCCACTGCCTGCGAGGGGGATTGCCCTGGACTGGCTTCTGCAGGGTCCCCAGCCGGATCTACTGCTTCCTCCCCTGCAGAGCCAGCAGAAATTCTGCGGCCACGGCTCCCCTCTGGAGCAGACTCATCCGCCTGTGTCTCTGTGAGAAAAAAGAGAAAAGAGGGACATTACAATCTACATATTGTCACAAACACATTTCAGAGTTGGTAACATAACAACATTTACCTGGGACAACATGAGGAGCCGCAAAGTCTGGCATGTCCGTATCCATGTTGTACACGCCAAACACCTCCACAGCCTGCACACACCCCTGTGCCAGCTCTTCCAAGTCATTCAGCTCCAATGACACAGGGGTGGGACCCCCACCTGTCCCCCTTGCATGCCTAGCCCTCTCTGCCAGTTTTTGTTTTAGACGATATTTGTAATCGGTCCATCTGTGGAACAAAACAAAAGCATTATTCCTGCAGTATTTGGCCCTGTAACCACTTTTCTTAAAAATGTAGTTTTTACGTACCGCCGTTTGACATCCCGGGCTAGACGTTCAAACTCACCAACCCTATTGACAGCACTGGCTATCTCCTCCCACATTTTCCACTTCTGGCTTGAACCCTTATTCCGATCTGCGATGCCAGGGTGTCAACACACCTTTGAACCAAAACCTCCATCTCCTTTCTTGTGAATTGTGGCTGCCTTTTTTTTTGCTTTCTTTGGTTGCCATACTCGGCCCAGCAGCCTCTTCCATGGCATCCTCCACACCTTTCAATTTAAAAATAAATATCATTTACATGTCCAACTGTCTATACATTTGGGGACTAACAAATCCTTTAAACAGAAAGAGAGAAGTACTTACCGGGCACCTCTTGGCCCTCGTTTTGCTGGTCTATAGACATTTTTTTCAAAAGCACTTGAACTACACCAGACCGTTTTGGCTTTTCCGTGACGTATTTATACATGCGTCCTTTTTTGTGTTCGCATCATTGATTGTGCGCTCCTATGATCCCTCCTTAATTTGAGCGGGAAAAAAAAAACTATTTATGGATATGGGCGACTCCAGTCGAGGTGGCGGGTGTTGATTGTTGGAGGTATCGTGTAGTAGTCGTGGATTGTTGGCGGGATTCGTGGTTGAGTGGCGTTTTTTGGGAGGTGTAGTTGGTTTTTTGGTTGGATTTGGATATTTTGCGTTCGTTTTTTTGAAGTGCGGATATTTTCTTTCTTTGTTTTTTGGTGAGTAAGTATTTTTTTCATGTACTTTAAAAATTAAGGTTTCTACAATCCGAATTTCTGCATTTTAATATTTTTTTGTTTTTTTTGGCAGTTATTTTAACTTTGCCCCAGAGAAGTTTTTGGACTGGGACTTATTGTTCGACTTTTGGTAAGTTTGTTTTTTACATTATTTTTCGAATTTGATTTGTCGGTCTTCGCATATATTTGGAACATTCATGTTTTTTTTTTAATTTGGCATGTCATGTATTAACACTAAATCTAGCGTCCGATATTTGTATTTTTGGATTCGTGATTTTTGATGGGACAAATGCGAACTATTTAGCGCACTAATGTTTCCTTATTCTCCTTCGCCAAATGCGAACTATTTAGCGCACTAATGTTTCCTTATTCTCCTTCGCCAAATGCGAACTATTTAGCGCACTAATGTTTCCTTATTCTCCTTCGCCAAATGTGAACTATTTAGCGCACTAATGTTTCCTTATTCTCCTTCGCCAAATGCGAACTATTTAGCGCACTAATGTTTCCTTATTCTCCTTCGCCAAATGCGAACTATTTAGCGCACTAATGTTTCCTTAATCTCCTTCGCCAAATGCAAACTATTTAGCGCACTAATGTTTCCTTATTCTCCTTCGCCAAATGCGAACTATTTAGTGCACTGATGTTTCCTTATTCTCCTTCGCCAAATGCAAACTATTTAGCGCGATATTTTTTTTTTCAGAAGAAATTTGCACATTATTTTTTGGCCTCTCAAAGTAGGTTTGATGTTCGAAATAATGTGTGCTCCCCACTATCTTTTTACGCATTTTGTTTTTTGTTAAAGAATCAAATATGTCCACCAAAAATACTAACCGGAATTTCAAATTTGGAAATGTAGGTTGTTGCACTCATGACCATACCCCGGCATGTAAGCATCTTTGGAATTTAAACCTAAGATAAGTATATTTTTGAATTGACCTTTTTATCCCAAAATAACTACCTGGCTTCCCATTTCAGGTTGATGTTGGTCGTATTGTTTTGGCCATGCTTCCAGAACCCGACCAACCTCAATCTCGTCCCAGGCATAGGCATCGTAGGCGTGCAAGGCCCAAGATACTTCGAACACGTGTCACCCTTTTTGGAATGCCCGATGATGAGGTTTTACAACGATACTGTCTTCCTCCAAAAATCATCATAGACACTCTCTCATTAATAGAGAGTGATCTTGAGCGGCAAATTAACAGTCCTACAGCAATACCACCACTTACGCAATTAATGGCGGTGTTACATTTCTGTGCCTCAGGATCCTTTCAAACCACGGTGGGAATAGTGGCTGGAATCTCCCAATCCTCATGTTCAAGGATCCTGAGGGCAGTGATGTAGGCCCTTTTCAAGCACCTCCATCATTTTATTAACATGCCATTGGATATGGGTTCCCTTAGTGTGGCAAAGGCCAATTTTTACCAAATAGCTGGCTTCCCACACATCATAGGGGTTGTGGATGGTACTCACATACCACTGCAGCCTCCAGCACGGCTGGAGGCCATTTTTCGCAACCGAAAGCACTGTCACTCCCTTAATGTAATGGTGGAATGTGATGCCTCCCTCCAGATCCTGTCCCTGAATGCAAAATTACCTGGGAGTGCACATGACTCATTCGTCATCCGGCAATCAGGGATTTGGCATAAATTAAACAACCTCCAAGCTGGTGATGCATGGCTTCTGGGTAAGTGGAGACCTTTAGTTGTAACCATTGCCAAGCTTGAGACACAGTGATCCTGACTGTTTTTTTTTATGTTCACAGGAGACAGTGGCTTCCCTTGCACGCCCTGGCTGCTCACTCCTTATTTGGCTCCCACACCAGGGCCACAAAGTGAGTATAATTCTGCACTTACAGCCACCAGGCAGGTGGTGGAGCACTGTATCGGCCTTTTAAAAGGCCGATTCAGATGCCTCCACCGCTCTGGTGGCGAACTCATGTATTTGCCGGATATGGTTTTGAAAATTGTGGTCCTGTGTGGGATCTTTCACAACATCGCCATAAGGAGTGGTGTCCCAATGCAGCCAGAGGATGCCTTACCTGAGGATGGCCCCCCCGAGGTTGGTCGGAGGTCAGTATGTGGGGGGCCATACGCGATATGCGATGATGTGGTGGCCCGCTTTTTCAGGTAATTATTGTCAAACCTTTACTTAATTGACCCAATGTCTACATGTACGATTGGAATGTGCCTTTTTAATCTTGGTTTTCCTTTTTTGTTCTTATCTTTCTTTTCAAACCATGTAAAAACGATGCCAACTACCTGATCCACTAAATTGTCTACATGTGGCCACATTGGAACTAACTTGTTGACATATTTTTGCATCGCCTCATTTGTGGATTCCTGTTGGCCTGCTACTTATATCAACAGTTCTTGAGTGTTGTTTGTTTTTTTTGAGTTTGGTGTAGGTTGATTTTTGACGTGTGTTTTCACTGTGTGAATTGCTTGTCACAATACACTTTCTGTTTGTGTTTGCTGTGTATTAAAATTTTGTTTTCCGTTCAAAAGACTGTTTATTTACACATTACAGGTACGTGTAACCTGTCTCCCAAAATGCCACCTTTCAGAATGCTGTATCCTGTAATGTGTGAAATTGTCAAGTCTTTGAACATGCTTTGTGGCGTTAAAAAAACAACAAAGGGCTTAGGGTGAATCAGTAGTTTCATAAAAAAGAGGCCTAAGCAGGTTTCATTTTCTATTTACATTACCCACCACACGAAAAACCACAAACTGTTGGTGTAGCCACAAACCTATTGGTATGGCGAGGTGTTTAATGTGGCAGCTTACATACTTTCTAGCGCTTTGTACAATCTAATTTACCTTACTTTAAATAACATGAACAAATAGTGGACTTATGGAAGGTTAAACAATGAAATTTTTACAGACAAGAAATGAGACTAGTTAACATCCAACGCATTTTTATTTTGCAAAAAAAACACAATTAAAAAATCCCAAAAAAACAAATCAGCTCCGAAGGAGCGCCGACGTGTTGTCGAGGACCACGAGCATTGAAGTAATGTGGCCTCGCAAGGCGGCCAAGCCCTCCTGCATAGAATGCATCCGCCTCTGGTCCGCTGTTGGTATAAAAAAAAAGGGATCCTTAAGGAAATGACACCTTACATTATAAGTTTAAACAACAAAATAAACAAATAAATCAAGTTGCAAACACGATCCAGTTTGGAGAACCAAACAAATAACAAGGCAAATGCTAAGATGGTATCAATAATAATTTCGAAATGAACACACAAAAATGAGAAACAAAAAGGACACAGTAGCCTTGTTAGGGTAAAGCACAAAACACAAAGAATGAGTGTTTGCACATGGGTGAGATGTATCAGTGGAAAATAACCCAGACATTGTATATACAATTCAAAACGATTTATTACAACAAAAGAAAGGTCAACATACCAGTCATTGGGCTGGATGGTCTGGGTTGAGGGAGGGGAGAGGTCTGAAATTGGGGAGGGACCGGAAAATCGAGGGGGTGGTGGCGGGGAGGGTGAATAAAAGAGACGGGGGTTGGAGGGGAGGATGAATTTTGGGGGTGGGGCAAATTGGGAGAGGGAGGGGCCTCACATATTGGCCGGGCAGGGGTGGAGGGGGAATTGGTGGAAGGTTGGGGAGATGTGCTTGGGCTGGTAGTTGGCGGCAGGGGCCGAGCCCGGCGCCGAACTTTGCGGCGAGCCAGTATTCTGCGTTCAGCCCCTAAATGATTAATGACAAAATTTTACATTTTTTTAGGGAAGGGGGGTGTGTAAGCCAAATTTCCCACACCCCAAAAAAAAAACCCATTATAAAACAGGCAAACATGCACACACAGACATGTCAAAAAAGCTAAAACAGGGCTATACTGAAAACAAACATGCACACACAGACATGTCAAAAAAACTAAAACAGGGCTAGACTGAAAACAAACATGCACACACACACATGTCCAAAAAGCTAAAACAGGGCTATATGCTGAAAACAAACATGCACACGCAGATAGGGCCGCAAAAAACAAACAGGGCTATACTGAAAACAAACATACACACGCAGATAGGGCCGCAAAAAAACAAACGGCTATACTGTAAACAAGCACACGCAGATAGGGCAAAAAACCATTCCACAAAACAAAACAAAAAACTTACTTGCAGCGATCCGCTGACGAAAACATGCCAGCAAGCGGGGAGTGCAGCACCGCAGATCCGACCACCTGCGCTGTAATTGGCCTATATTATGGCGTGTGCCGAAGGAGCGCAGGTGGTGGCGAACCTCCGCATAGGCCGATCGCTTGGCCCGGTTGGTGATGGGGGGAGGCTGGCTGGTGATCCTCCGGTCCATGACCTCTGTGAGGACCAACAGCTCCCGTCCTGTGAATGCGGAGGCCCTCATGATGGCAATGATTTTTTTGGCAAAAAACAGTTTTAATAAAGGGCAGAGAAAACTTTTGATTGGCTAATGTACTTTGGAAATTAACAGGAACCATTGTATTGGTTCTTGTATGAGTCATGTGTCCTTCAGGCTCCAAAATCTAATGTGAATTATGATAGGCTTCATGCAGTGACATGCGTAAGCTAATTTAAATAAAGAAATTTGGATCAGAAATTAGGAATATCCTAAACACACGAAAACAAAAGGATAATTGGTTACATGTTTTTATGAAAAAGAAAACCATTGGGGAAACCGTACGTATTCTGCAGGTAAAATGACACACACGGACAATAAAGTTGTTTGAAAAAAGAAAAAAAACGGATAGAAAACATGTGAAGAGCAATTAAGCTAATTAATATATTGATTGGCATGATACGATTAAAGTATGTATGCAGAATGAACGAGCAGGTAATCGAAATCTGACAGGCCCACTTCCGGTTTGTACTTGTGCGAACGTTCCCTGCAACCAAATTGGGAGATGGACGGTCGCAATTTTGCTCTCTCGTTAGCTAGAGGAGGGGTTGGGAGACTTTGGGGCGGAAGAATAGCTACAAGTGAACTTTCGAGCGAGTGCTGGAATTTACATTTTCTCGCTCGTTTGGGGAACGAGCGTACTGCCGCTAACGAGCTGCTCTGAATCAGGCCCTTAGTCCTAAAGAGTAGAATCCAGGATTATCCTAGGCAAAAGAATAAGTTTATAGGATGAGCCCCAGATTTATCCAAGTTTATGCATCCTTTTAGGGCTTATATATATGTACGAAAATCCTCTGACTCTGTAATTTACATAAAGATATTCATATAAGTCTCTAGTGTACAGTAGCCAGTGCTTTATCTACTGCAATACTCCTATTCTGAATTCCAAACTTGAGATCAGAATTCACACTGTACTATAGATGTGTAAAGTCTAGCTACAATTGTATCCTTCTATTTGATACTTTTCTCCTGCGTTGGCTATACAGATGCATATAGCAGTATTATATCCCTTAATTCATAGTGCCTTGCTGACAAGAAAGGGATTCTCTCTGATATATCCCCTGCTGTATACTTATAAATTATGCCAGTCTGCTTTACTAATGATGCTTGTAAGTGTGGTGTGGGGTTTTATAGTACTCACAACTACTCTGGATAGCTGTCAGGGACTGAAAGGGTTACACTGTATCAACTGCTGAGGCGCTGGCTACACTCCGTAGCCCTCAGGCTGTCAGCGTATCTCCAGCTCCTGCTCACACATCAGGGTCTGCCTCTCCTTCTCTCCGCCTCCTGCGTGACCTCAGATTGGGGGATGCCCCTTCCGATGATGCGGCTTCCTGTTGCTGCTTACCGCTGGAGCCAAGCCAGAACACACAGCTCTATCTCCGGCAAACACAAAGGTAATGCCTACTCTGGCTTCAGTGCTGGAGCTCCCGGCCACTGCCGCTACTAGCGCTCACTCCTAAAGTAGTGCCAGAGAGACTCTCAGCATGAGCACTGTTGGGGAACTGCAGACTGGACTCTGCGCTGCGCCAGCACCCTATATCCCCCGCAGCACGAGCATCCCTACCACACCTAACTGCCACTGGCCACCTAACTGGCACTGGTCAGAGCTCATGCGATTTATGGCACTTTCTAAACTACCTCGTGCCGCTGCCCTGGCTAATACCCCAGACCTATATGTTCACAATATGAAAATGTAATTACATACATTTATATTATTTACATTCATTTCTCTGTAATGATTATAGTATAAACCTATTATTAAACATTCAGATAATTTATATATTAACCCTTGTGTGTGTCATGTACCACTGGCCTATATTCATGTATTTTTTTAGCCATAAATTCATATGGCTACATTCTCCCCCTGGTGATCTCATTATTAAACAGATCACCACAAAATTCCTATTTATGCATAAGGGCATCCACTTCTCCCTTCCTCATGATATCCAAAGTAGGGCCAGGAAAGTACAATATTAGGATTTACAACTCTAGGAGTGTTCCTAGGATTCCCTAATTGATCATATGTAAAAATAAGAGGGGGCCTTAATTGTCTCTTAGGCCTTTCTAAAATACTTTCCCTTCCACTATAAAGACTGCTTTCTTCCATATCCTTCTCATTATTTCCAAAAGAATTGTTATCAGGAGAAATAAATTCTTCTTCCATGGGATCAGGATAACAAAGGTCATGTGAGCTATATCCTTCAGGTTCAGAAAGTAATAGATTATCATTCATGCTATCTTTGTAGTAACAGCCAGGACCTTTCCCATCCTCCTCATTTCCTTCGCTATCCTCCTCCAGTGGCTGGTCATTACTTTGGACCTCTACTAGTTTCTTCGTTCTATTTGCTGACTTACAGTGGGAGAGTTTGTCTTCCTTAACAAATTTATCCATTCGTACATCTCGCCCTATAGGGAGTATGTGCTATCTATGATAGGTAAGTATGATATCAGATCCATCCTGGCTTAAGCCAGTAAACTGGTAGACCCGAGAATTTCTCTATTATTATATATGGATTTTCTCTCCATTGATTTGCAATTTTTAATGTCTTTGGTTGTCCTAAACGTCTGATGAGTACTCTATCACCTGGAGATAATTCCTGATCTCTGACCTTCCTGTCATAATAGGTTTTGTTTTTCTCTCCAAGCTTCCTAGCTGTCTCATTAGATACATTATATGCTTTATTCAACTCCTCTCTTAACTCACGGACATACTGAGTGTGGGAAGTAGAAGTCCTTCCACCAGGAGAGATCCCCATACAGATATCAATTGGTAATTTGGCCTCTCTCCCAAACATCAAAAAGTAAGGTGTCATTCCAGTAGCTTAATTCTTGGTACAGTTGTACGCATGTACCAATTTACTTATAAACTGTTTCCATTTGAATTTATCTTAGGGATTTAGGACCTCATTCAGAGTCGGTCGAAGCGGCCGCACGGTCATACGGGAAAAGGGGCCGGATATGCAAATTATTCCCTCGCAAGTTGCGTCCCTAAGTTCGGATCGGTAGCTGACCGACCAAGGGGAGGAAGCGGTCGGAAGACAATAAAATACGCCCCCTTCTCGTACGCATTACACGTCATCTCCGGGCATATAAAGATTAATCGAGACCATCGGGAACCATCGGAACTGGTCATAGAGCTTAAGGTTGACCATACCCTCTCTTAAGCTCTACGATCATGTCAGTGTACAAACCTCCCATGTCACATGTGCCATGATGCTACTTTGTTAATTATGCACTCCCATAATCCATATGCACTCCCATAAAACGCCGTTCGCATAATGAGGCACGCCTGCGTTCGGATCTCCACTCCCCCGTTTTCAAGCACCTTCCCCTGTTACCACCCACAAACACCTCCATCTGTCACTCAAACTACCGACCTGGCTGTGTTCAAGGAGAGAGAAATTTCTGATCATAGCAGCTAGTTTGCGCACGCGCATTGCAAACTTTTTGCATGCGCAGTATAGCAAACATAGGTGGCGTATGACCGTGCGG
Organism: Taudactylus pleione; assembly: GCA_031769625.1. NCBI lineage: Eukaryota > Metazoa > Chordata > Amphibia > Anura > Myobatrachidae > Taudactylus > Taudactylus pleione. The sequence goes on along the minus strand of JAUIMM010000534.1, from coordinate 4,327,347 downwards.
CCGCTTCGACCGACTCTGAATGAGGTCCTTAGAGTCCCTAACATGTTTAACAAAGTACGATTGAATCTCTCCGGCTGGGGATCACCCTGAGGATGGTACGGAGTAGTCCTAGATTTGGAAATGCCACAGACATAACACAGTTCCTTTATCAGACGGCTCTCAATGTCCCTGCCCTGATCCGAATGTATTCTGTTAGGTAGTCCATAATGTATGAAGAACTTATCCCAAAGGGTTCTTGCTACTGTGAAAGCTTTTTGATTTGGAGTTACATAGGCTTGTGCATACCTGGTAAAGTGATCAGTGACAATCAGTACATTGCATTTCTTACCTTTTTCTACTTCTAAAGTCAGATAATCAATGCACACCAGATCCATCGGTCCATTACTCTGAATATTTACTAAAGGAGCTGTACGAGTAGGCAAGGATTTACGTACAACACAATTTCCGCAGTTCTTACAATAGTTCTCAATCTCACCCCTCATTTCAGGCCAATAAAATCTATCCGAAATTAGTCCTAAGGTTTTTTCAAAACCCAGGTGTCCATGATTGTCATGTAGTGCCTGTAGGATAACTGGACGTAGTTTCTTTGGTAAGACTATCTGAAGGGATTTTCTTTCCTTTGTGGTTTTAGCATTCCTGCATAACAATCCATTTTTTAAAACTAAGTTTTTCCATTGCCGCATTAATAATTGCACCTCCTGTGTCCATGGTTGGCAACTTGGAAGGTGAGTATTCTGGGTCATCTGCATCTGTGCTATGACATGTCTAATAGTGGGATCATGTTGTTGTTCTTCAATTAATTGCTGATGTTTCATTCTTGGTACTCCCTCCAACTCTACCAGACTAAGCCAGCAATAAGAAAGTGGTATAGCTGCTCCCGTTGCACCTAGACTGCTTATTAGTTCTTGCTCTCCGTTTCCCACTTTCTTCATCCGACACATTCCTTTTATATCTCCTGCAGGAACTTCTACCCACTCCTCCTCATTGAAACTCGCAGACTGATTAGGAATTCGTGATAGTGAGTCAGTATCTATATTGTTTATACCTGGCCTTTATTTCAGTTTAAAATTGTACAAGGCCAATGCTGATAACCACCTGTGTCCAGTTGCATCCAGTCGGGCAGTGGTTTGAATGTATGTTAATGGGTTATTATCAGTCAGTACTTCAAAAAACACTGTATAAATAGTCATGGAACTTTTGAACTATACACCACTTTAATGCTAGAAACTCTAGTTTGTGAGTGGGATATCTTTTTTCACTTTTTGAAAGTCCCCGACTGACGAAAGAGATAGGCCTCATTTCTTCTTGTTGTTTTTGATACAGTACTCCCCCTATCCCCCCTTGGGAGGTATCAGTGTGAAGGGTATATCGTAGATTAGGGTCTGCATATGCTGACACAGGTGCTTGAGTTAAACAACTTTTAAGCTTCAGAAAAGCCCCTTCACATTCCTGTGTCCACCGATCTCCAAATGGTTCATTAGGCCGGTGATATGATTCAGAGCTCTTATTTTTCTTTCCCGACTCTCCTAATTTAGTGTTCTTCACAGAGGGATAACCTTTTGTCAAATCAGTTAATGGTTTGGCAATGGTTGAATATTGTGGCACAAATCTGCGATAGTATCCACAGAAACCTAAAAATGACCACAGTTCCTTTAATTTTGTCGGATGGGACCAATTATTTACTGCCTTGACCTTGGATGGGTCTGTAGCTATCCCGTTATGACTAACGATGTGTCCAAGGTACTTTACTGAGGATTGACACAGATGACATTTATCCACCGACAATTTTAGTCCTCCTTCTATTAGCCGATCTAGAACTTTGAGTAAACGAGTGTTATGTTCCTCCAAAGTACTGCCAAACACGATGATGTTGTCAAGGTAAACTATTACTTCCCTATAGTTCATATCTCCGACGATTCTGTCCATTGTCCTCTGAAATGTAGCTGGGGCTCCCTTGATTCCTTGCGGCATCATCAAAAACTCAAAGAACCCCAACGGACAAATAAAAGCGGTCTTTTCTCTATCATTGGGACTCATGGGTATCTGATAAAATCCGCTCCTGAAGTCCAAAACGGAGAACCAGTTGCTTCCCTGGAGACAATCCAAAGCCTCATCTATTCGAGGCACTGTATATTGGTCAGGTAGAGTACGCTGATTAAGGCCCTCATTCAGAGCCGTACGCTCTGAGCAGAGCGCACGCTCTGAATGAGGGCCGGGCTCCATTTTCATGGAGCATCCTCCTGGACGCTCGTATAGCTGTGGGTCACCACCCACAGGCTATACGAGCGTGCTTTGTGATGGCCGCGATGGTCGAGACCATCGCGACCATCGAATTTGCGAGCCGGAGCCTGCGGTTGAGGTTTTCAACCGCAAGCTCCGGAGTGATTTTGGCTCTATCAGAGCCAAAATCACTCCCACTGACATCACTAGTGATGTCAGTGGGCCGGCTTCTGACGGGAGGCGTTCCCATGGGAACGCCCCGTCAGGGAGGCACGCCCCCGGCACGCCCACCAAAGGGGGCGTGCTGTCAATCAACATTGACAGCACGCCCCCTTTGATCGGACACAACGAGCGAAGGAATTTCCTTCGCTCGTCGCATCTGGCGCATGCGCACGACGGAGCTCCCTCCGTCGTGCGCATGCTCAGTGCATAACATCGACCCACTTGCGAGCGGACAGCCGCTCGCAAGTGGGTCTGAATCAGGCCCTAAGAGTCCTATAGTCCATACACATCCTTACTTTTCCACCACTTTTCTTTCTGGCCACCACAATAGGGGATGCATAGGGACTACGAGACTCTATAATCACCTGATTCTCTAGCAATCCTTTCAAATGATGCCGGACATCATCGAAATCAGCAGCCGCTATTCTGCGGGAACGCTCTCTGAACGGGGTTTCATCATTAAGTCTGATATTATGCTCAACCCCTTTGGCTTTACCTAAATCCCAGTCTCCAGCAGAAAAAATCTGGGCCCTCTTCTGTTTTCAGTTATTAATTCTTCTTGTTTAATAATAGGAATATCACTTCCTTGGAAACAAGTAATAAATTGATTAGACTCTTCCCCCTTTTCTACTTGTAGAGTCAAAACATGGGATTCAGACCCTCTATCCTCATTTTTGCACCATTCTGAGAGGCAATGCTATAGTTTGGTGTTAGTACCCACGATTATGGGTAAATTATCTCTCCTTTCTGAGACTTCAGGGCAAATTAATGCAACAAATAGTACATGCAATTTCCCTTCTACTGGGTTGGTGATTTCCAAGGTCACCTGTACGTATCCTAGATATGGGTACTTCTCTGCACTCAGATGACTAATCCATTTAATGGCTGAATTTGAACTTCAGACAAGTTTTCATTATACCAAGATTCAAAAATGATAGAGACCTGTGAGCCACTATCCAACAGAATTTCACACAGATGTCCATTTATTCTTGCTGACATCATGGGGGAGGGTCCCATTAAACCATCAGGTAGGATCCCACTCCACCATGTACTCCCCATGGCACTCAAGCTAATTTCTAGGGGGCCTGTGTGAGGGTCACAGACCTCCCCCGACCGTTTCCCGGCCTGCTACAGTCACTATTACCAAGGGTACCAGAGGTGTTATTGTTGGTTCCAGGGTTCTGACTGCATTGATATGCTCGATGCCCCATCTGTCCACATCTAAAGCATCCTCTAGTTACAGGCCTAACCCGTCTACCCATACCTCTACTAGGCATTAATGAAGATACTCCTCTGGGAGGGGGCATTGAAGTTTGCGAAATTATAAATTGGTCAATTTTTTTATTCTTCTCCTCCATTAGCTTAATTATTTTTCTTCAAATGACTGTTGTTCAAGAGCAGGTACCACTACCTTAACTTTCTTTATTGTACGTTCCCGCATATCTATGATAATTTCATCCTGTTTTCTCTCCTTCATAAGCTCATTAAAAGAGGGTGGGGTTTTCTAAATTTCGGAGCATCTAATTTTTTGTGCCACTGGGTCAGTGGTCAAAGCACCCCTCAAAAGTTGTTTCATTCGATTTTCATCGATATCCTCTTTTTTTAATCCCTCTTTCTCTACTATTTTATACAGCAATTTATCTAGTCTAAATAGATATACACTTAATTTCTCCCCAGGTTCCTGAAAAGTATAGTGCAACCTGGAAATGAGATCTCCCACATCTTCCAGGGTTCCGTAGGCATAGTCCAATGCCTTGAAATAAGTTTCAATAGTGGCGTCTGGATTACTACGCCGGATGGCCTGTATAACTCCCATTGCAGGTCCCCTAAGGCTCTCCACCACTCTTTGTTTCTTAATATAGTCGGGACATTTCCACTCCTCGGTTTGTTGTATGGCCGCCTCCCACCAGGCTTCAAAAGTTTCCTCCCCTACGGGAACTGGTTGAATGCCTGAAAAGATTCTTAGTCTAAGATAGCTGCCTTCATAGTGCCACCTTTCTAGCTGAATTACAACCCTATCTATTATGGTCTCAAATTGGCTTCCTAATTTTTCATTATTTATGTGACTATCCTTTTCTCCATTATTCCCCTGGTCAACATTATCTCCAACAGAATTGGGGTCAATTAATAAGGTAGATGATTCAGCCTCTTCATCTTCTCCACTACTAGACCAAATAATATTCCATCTTCTTCCTGACATGCTGTCCGCCACCATCATCATTGGGATTAGATTTGGGTCTAAATCTCTCTCAGTCTCTATCAATATTACGCACACCAATCCCAAATCTCCCCTCCATTTATCTATAATATGTGGCTGTATAACCCCATATAATGATTTTACTTGTTTTGTAATATAGTCGTCAGTAAATTCTGAAAAGTTTCCCCCTACTCCGAAACATCGTTTAGGGTTTACTCCTTTCCTATGGCACCATGCCCTTAAATCTGCTCCGCTAAAATACTCCATTTCTCCTGAGTGTAGATCTCAGCAGTGCCTCCAAAAGTAGCCCTACCAATTCTAAGGATGGTAGCTATATATGTATATATTTTATCCTTATATTGTGTGCCTCCACCTAGGCTATTTTATAAGGGCTATCCTAGGGTTGCCCTAATATATAATTTGTATAATAAAATGTTTTGTTTGGATTAAAATATTTACACAGTACTTATAAATTGATATTTATACATTGCCCTTAAATCAACACCTGTCTCCTTTCTTCCTTCACAGCTTCCCGATGAAAGACGGCCGTCAGATACCTTAAGGTAAGTAGTTCTATACACGGTTATTGTTTTTATACATATATTGTCATCATATATCAGGCCTTACAAAGTATACGCATAAATATACAGGTAATATCATAATACAATTCCCATAAACATTCCCTCCCCATGCAATAAATCCGCTATACTGTAATGAAACTATACTGATGGATTTCTGTAAATAACATTCACAGTTAAAATATATAATAGTCAATTCCGTGAAGAGAATAAATGAGTCTATGTCAAGTGTCCTGTCTCTTCAACTAAAATGTCTTAGTCCTAAAGAGTAGAATCCAGGATTATCCTAGGCAAAAGAATAAGTTTATAGGATGAGCCCCAGATTTATCCAAGTTTATGCATCCTTTTAGGGCTTATATATATGTACAAAAATCCTCTGACTCTGTAATTTACATAAAGATATTCATATAAGTCTCTAGAGTGTAGTAGCCAGTGCTTTATCTACTGCAATACTCCTATTCTGAATTCCAAACTTGAGATCAGAATTCACACTGTACTATAGACGTGTAAAGTCTTGCTACAATTGTATCCTTCTTCTATTTGATACTTTTCTCCTGCGTTGGCTATACAGGTGCATATAGCAGTATTATATCCCTTAATTCATAGTGCCTTGCTGACAAGAAAGGGATTCTCTCTGATATATCCCCTGCTGTATACTTATAAATTATGCCAGTCTGCTTTACTAATAATGCTTGTAAGTGTGGTGTGGGGTTTTATAGTACTCACAACCACTCTGGATAGCTGTCAGGGACTGAAAGGGTTACACTGTATCAACTGCTGAGGCGCTGGCTACACTCCGTAGCCCTCAGGCTGTCAGCATATCTCCAGCTCCTGCTCACACATCAGGTTCTGCCTCTCCTTCTCTCCGCCTCCTGCGTGACCTCAGATTGGGGGATGCCCCTTCTGATGATGCGGCTTCCTGATGCTGCTTACCGTTGGAGCCAAGCAAGAACACACAGCTCTGTCTCCGGCAAACACAAAGGTAATGCCCACTCTAGCTTCAGTGCTGGAGCTCCCGGCCACTGCCGCTACTAGCACTCACTCCTAAAGTAGTGCCAGAGAGACTCCCAGCTTGAGCACTGTTGGGGAACTGCAGACTGGACTCTGCACTGCGCCAGCACCCTATATCCCCCGCAGCACGAGCATCCCTACCGCACCTAACTGCCACTGGCCACCTAACTGGCACTGGTCAGAGCTCATGCCATTTCTGGCACTTTCTAAACTACCTCGTGCCGCTGCACTGGCTAATATCCCAGACCTATATGTTCACAATATGAAAATGTAATTACATACATTTATATTATTTACATTCATTTCTCTGTAATGATTATAGTATAAACCTATTATTAAACATTCAGATAATTTATATATTAACCCTTGTGTGTGTCCTGTACCACTGGCCTATATTCATGTATTTTTTTAGCCATAAATTCATATGGCTACAAATTGTTTTTTGCAGTGCAGCATGTCTGACATCATTGAAACAGAGCAGAGGAACCCCCTGGAACCTCGGGGCTTGGAATAGCTGTGCCCATAGTCCTCCCCCTGTCATCAGGTCTGGGTTGGAGAGCAACTGTGTGGGTTGGAGAGTGACTGAGGAGGCTGGAAAAAGACACTGGTCCTGATTCAGAGCCGCACTCTCTGACAGAGCGCTCGCTGTGAATCAGGGCCGTCCTTCCTGATTTTTAGAGCGGCCTCCCTTGTGGTAGGGTCTCGTTGTCGCAAGCCCTAGAGTGCTTTCGGCTCAAACAGAGCCAAAAGCACTCCCACTGACATCACTTGTGATGTCAGTGGGGCCGGCCCAAGACCGTAGGTGTTCCCATGGGAACGCCTCCATCTTGGCAGCCACGCCCCTGGCACGCCCGCCAAAGGGGGCATGCTGTCACTCAACATCGACAGCACGCCCCCATTGGTACGAGACCCAGAGCGATGGTTTGCCCGTCGCTATCCGGGTCTCACGCATGCGCACGACGGAGCTGGCTCCGTCGTGCGCATGTGCACTGGGCCAACATTGACCCGCTTGCGAGCGCTCAGCGCTCACGAGCGGGTCTGAATCAGGTCCACTATGTGCTGTAGAAAGACTGTGTAGGCCACTCTGTGGGCTGGAGGGCCTTTGTGGGGGCTGGAGGGCCACTGGGAACTGGAGAGAAACTGTGAGTGCTGGAAAGAGGCTGGTGGGGACTGTAGAGACACTGTGGGGGCTGAAGGAACACTGCTTTAAGACAATGACATTGCTTATATTCTTAAGCAAACAAGCATCTTCTGGACCATGTGATCTGTAACGTGAATAGCAACCGAAATCACCATCTACCCAGGGAGAAACAATTCCTTCAGAGGTTCCCCATTGCAGAGAAACCACATATAGGTAAGGAAGACTCTCAAATGACTGTCCTGTACCTGGCAGGAACCTGAAGATGGGACCCAGGAATGGGGCCCCCTAAAAAATAGGTGTACTGGGCCCCATGATTTCTGTTGCCTGCCCTGATGACAGTCTGAATCAGGTGACTGTCCATCCACCAACAGGTAACCAGTATGCGGTCACATAATGCCTATAGCCAATCCCAGACAAGCCAGGGGTATATAGGAATTCTCCCTGCATACAGCATTTGCCAGTGCAATGTTGTCCACAGCCTAGCTGTGTGCTATTTCTGCAAGCAGGGCTGGTTCCTGGGGTCGGAGCACCCTGTGCCAGCTCTTAAAAGGGCACCCTTACATCGCGCACGCCTCCAAATAACGTCAGGATGGGGGAAGCCTCACTAGCTGGGCTTCCCCCAGCACTCTCCCGTCACTGAATGGATGCCGCGCTCATTCGCGCAGCATCCATTCAAACTCCGGGGTCCAGCACCATTTTTTTACTCATGGGCTGGCTGCTGGCACTGACAGGCAGGCTGTATGTGGTGGGGTGCGGCATGCCAGCACATAGTCAGACACACACCGCCTGCCCTGCCAGTGCCAGCAGCCAGCCTGAGCCCATGATGATGTGATGAGATGTGCGCATTCACTTACCGCCTCTCCTCCGCATGGACGCCCTCGTCGCCTCATCCAGGCCTCCGCATCCACCCAGTGCTCAGCCTCACGGACCAGGGTGCAGACACGCAGAATTGCTGATGGTGCTCACGGTGATCCCCACTCACTCGCCCTGTCTGGTGGCCGGCCGTCCACCCGCGCTAGCTGTGAAGCAGCAGCCAGTGCTCACTGTGGTATCCACGGTTCACCATGTCGTCCACACAGCTGCTGCCACCCACCAAAATCGGAGACTGCGTGGGCAGGGATGGCGTGTGATGTCACACCTGGCCCGCCCAGCTCAATCTAGGAGGAGGGACTGTCGGTGCTCAGCGGCTGGTGGTGGTGTTATAGGGTAGGGCAACAGCGCAGCAGCGGGGTGGGTGGGCTGGGCAGAGCCCGGCATGACAGTGACAGGGTCGGGCCAGCCAGGGAAAATGGCGGCTGAAAATCGGTGCGACCACTGTAGGTGGTGCCCTTGTGTGGCCACTCAGGTGGAACATGCCTGGAGCCGGCCCTGTCTGCTAGTTCCAGCAGATTCCTATTTTGCCTAGAGACTCCAAGTGCATTACTGGCTCCAGTACTCCGGTCCCATTCCAGTGACTCCATTATTCTGGTCCCATTCCAGTGTCTCCAGTATTCCGGTCCCAATCCGGTTGTCCAGCATTCTGGTTCCATTCTGGTTATCCAGCATTCTGGTTCCATTCTGTTTATCCAGCATTCCGGTCTCATTCCGGTTGTCCAGTGTTCCTGTCCAGAGCTACTTCAGGTTCCATGTGTTCCAGTGTCCTGCTGGTTCTAGCCTGGTTGAAGTACTGAAGCTCTCTATCCTATCCACCTGCACCGGTGTGCCTCAAGCATCAATCATATTGTTCCCATCAAGACTTCGGCTGTCCCACCAGTGCCTTCAGTCGCCATCAGCCACATCTTGCCTACCAGTTAAACACACAAGTGCACTCCAATACACTCCTATATCTCTGTCCTAGTCCATGAGCAGGAACTATATTAGGCCTCCCTGCTTTCAGATGCTCACCTCAGATCCCATTCCAGCCAAAGACTCCAGTCCGGTTCCAAAGACAAGCACAAACAGACAAGCACGTCAAAGCAAAGCCAAATGCAAAGCCATGTTAATTGTTTTCTTTGATATCAAGGGTGTTATTTTGGAAGACTGGGTACCAGTAGGTGCAACAGTGAATCAACATTACTAACATTACTAAAAAAATGTTCTAGCAACTTTGCAGGAAAGAATCAGAAAAAAGAGGCCAGAGTTGTGGAAAATCATTTCATCCTCCATCAGGACAACGCATCAGCCCACACAGCTCTCTCTGTGATGCAGTTTTTGGGCGGGAAACAGATTGCAGTGCTAGAACACCCTCCATACTCACCAGAACTAGCACTGTGTGACTTCTTTCTTTTCCCTAAAGTCAAATCTGTACTTAAGGGAACCCATTTTGCATCAGTTACTGAGGTAAAGAAAAAAAAACAATGGAGCTGTTGAGACAGCTGACAGATAATAAGTTACAGCATGGCTTCTGACCAATGAAAAATAAGTATGCAGTGGTTTGTGGATGTAGGAGGGGAGTACATAGAACGGGAACAGAGTTAATATGTACTTAATATAAACAAACATAAATTATAGCATCATTCTTGCTATTTAACAGCTACACCTCATTTACTCATTATCTACTGGGTGAACAATAAATGTCTTCACAATAGCAAAGGATCAATAACATCTAGGGCTATTTAACTTTCACATTCAATGCGGACAAGGAAAAAGTAATTGTTTAAACATTGCCTAGTATTCAAGAATACGTAACTTGCAATAGGATGCGGTTAATTTACCGCCGCATGGAATGCCGGCCATCTGAATCCCGACGGTGGAAGGCCGATCCACGACTAAAGATAGTCGTTGAAATGCCTACGCCTATCTTTAGCCCCACAATGAAATCTCGACACCCGGCATCCCGAACGAGGTAAGCCGGAGATAGTTAGATTGTAGCCGCAAGGGGAGGGCGGGTTAGGTTTAGACAGGAGGATAGGGTTAGGCACTCACCGGGAGGGTTAGGTTTAGGGCAAGTGAAGGGGGGGTTAGGTTTAAGCATCCCCGGAGGGGACTTAGTGTTAGGCACCACCCCGGGTGTTTTAGGGTTAGGCACCACCAAGGGAGAGTTAGGTGGGGGACAGGGAACTGTTAGGATACTTACGAGCCGCTGTCGGGATATCCTCCCTTTGGGCAGCCGTCGGTATTTCAAACCGATTCCCTTACAACAGCGCCTATACTAGGTGCTGAAATCTGTAGCTTTGCAGCTGTTTTCAAACTCCATCTCCCTATCTAACTAGCTAATAGATAGACTATGGGCCTGATTCATTAAGGATCGCAACTGCGATTACGCATGCAATCGGCCGATTGCTGCGATCTGCGCATGCGTATGCATTGCAGTGTGCGAACTAGCCAATGCGATCGGAATTGCGATCGCGGTGATTAAGCAGACCCATCGCAGAGTGATTGACAGGAAGTGCCATTTGTGGGAGGTGGTTGGCGAAACACAAGCGTGCCAGTGCGTTTTAACGCCATTGCATGGGCATACATAAATTAGCCACTGCGATGCAATACGTAACCTGAGGACTCCTAGTGTGCGATGAAGTTAACAATGAGTAAGGTCAGAGCTTGTGCAAGTGTGCGTGAGGCTGTGATGGTACTGGATTGTACCGATGGTTTTGCAGTCTTGCTGAACATTACGGATGTGTGTAAGGTAAGGTGGGCATCCCTGTGTAGTGCTGCGACAGCATAGCGATCACAATGGATTAGCATAGTATCGCAGTTGAACTGCGTGCGTAATCGCTATTGCATTCGCAGTTGCTATCCGTAATGAATCAGACCCTATGTTCAGACAATAGAGCCGCAGGTTAGCCATTTCAGGCCTGATAGACAGTGATTAGTGAGGCTTCTCTACAGATGTCCAATTGAGCTGAACACTTCAGAGTCTATAAATGTCACAGGGATGACCTCTACGTTATAAGTATGTCAAGTACAAGGCCCTTAGCTGATCAATGACAGTGAGGAGTAATGATCATGAAAGCATATCCTGTGTATATTAAGTCTATTCCAGGGACACAGCTATAAATATTGTGCCATAAATAAAATGATGGATAGGACAGTGTGATATATAAGATTTCCTAATAAAGCAAACAAGCAATAGGGCACAGCAGCTAACACACGTACCTTCAGGGAAATAAATATCTCTGCAACTATTTGGCTTGCTACAGATGTTATATTGTTGCCGTACATTTTGTATTACTATTTATAACCAAGTTACATATCATAATATGTCAGCAGCCGGCAGAGGTCATTAATGAAGTCCAAAACAGCCTCTTCGCAGTTCACAAGCAGCTGTAGAACCTCAATTTATGGATGTGTGCTAGTCAAGGCTGTAACTAGGGTGGTAAGACATGTGCCATGGCACAGGGTACCACAGAGCAGGTGACGCTGTTTGGGCCTGACAATTTTCTGTTTATAATCATTTTCACTAGTAGCTTCCTCTTATTTTATTCCGGCATCTCCAGGCCGCCCCTATCTCCTCACTGGCCGACTACACCTCCATCTGGAATTTGGATTCTGCTTTACGAGTGATATGCATTTTTTCATGAGTGACATTGACCAAAGAGACCCACACATTAAACACAGGACCTACAGGCGCCACCCAAGATTGCACAATGCAGACTTTAGCTAGGGTGCACAGGTTTGTAACCTACTGAATACTATATATGTCTAGAATTTCTTAATTTATTATCCCAACTTCCATGGTAAGTTTAGACAAGGAAATGCCAGTATGTAAAATTGTCCATATTACCTTACACCAGAACCTATAAACCACATGGAATTCCCACTATAAATGTCAGAATGTGCCCTGCGTATCTTGGCACTAGGGACAATAAGCTGTAGAACAGCCCCGATATCGGAGTTGCAAGTAATGAATAAAGTAAGGAGAGCCCATATTTACTGCTCAGTTGTGAAAAGGACTTCAGGATATGCTTATAATATAGTAGCCCCAGTGTCTATATACCCTGTGCACTCCACACCACCCTGGTTTGAAGAGAGGAGAGTATGATTTAGAATTCCATAAAGGAGTGTCATGGTCAGTGCCCTGAAATTGTAATACCTGGCTAACCATGCCCCATATCTTAACAGCTTGAACAAGCAAAGGAGGCTCGGAGCACAGTATCCTGCCACTTATAGCTTGTAGAGGTGTATGTCCAGGAGCAGCCTAAGAAACAAGCTGGTTGTAAAGAGCATCAGTGCGATCATCCAGCAACCAAAGCCACATATGTGACAACTGTGTTGCATAAATAACAAAACCAAAAATGCACATCTAGGTCTAGTAAGTGTGTTAAATGTGATACAGGGGTGTCTGTCCATCCAGGCCAGAGAGGAGAGCAGGCTATTCAATTTTCTAAACGGGGAGGACAGAATTAAAATAGGGTATTGCTGAAAAACATACTGTAATGGTAACAGGGAGTTTACACCATGAATGTGACTTATCTCTCAAATAAGTAAGGAGCAGATTCATATTTAAAGCGATCAACCCACTGTAATGGGAGAAACAGACGTAGAGAACTAGGACAGGGCCCTCTAAGGGGAAGAATACAAGATTTGTCCCAATTAATATTAATACCGAGTCCTGAGTAAACACCAAACATATCAATCACCTGATGAACTCTGTGCATAGACACTGTGTAATCAGATATGCATAGTAAGAGGTCATCTGCATATTGTCACGCTCTGGCCCTTGAAAACCACTTTATTACCTCTCTGGTGTCTGTCCGGGCCAGCGCTGAGATCTGCACACACTGCACATCACTCCCGGCTGGTGCTGAGGTCTGTCTGTGCTGCTCCTGCCCCATCCACTCATTGGCCCTGATTCAGAGCCACTGGCAAAAAGCGAGCCCTCGCTCTCAATCAGGGCGGCCACTTTTTTTTTATAAACCGGCCTCCTGGCTGCTTGCTAAGCTGTGGGTGACCACCCACAGCTTTTGTTGGCGGCCAAGTGATGGTCCGTGTGATTCCAGTTCCTAGTCTGGTTACAAGTCTCCATTCCATCTAACACTCCAGTCTTGTTTTACCACAGAGACTTGTTTCTATCTACCTCCATCAGTCCTAGCCGATATCTGCAAACATTGGTCCTAGCCGATATCTCTCAACATCGGTCCCATCTGATATCTCCAAACATTGGTCCCATCCATTATCTCCAAATACCAGTTCCATTTGATATCCTCAAACATAGGTCTCAGGGCCTGACGCTCTTTCAGAGAGCTCATCTAAATCAGGACGGCATTTTTTTTTTGGAGCCGGCCTCCTGGCAGCTTGCTAAGCTGTGGGTGACCACCCACAGCTTTTGCAAGCGGCCAGGTGATGGTCGCGACCATCGGGCTTGTGACTAGACCCTTGTGGTAGGGTCTCGTCCATCGCAAGCCCCAGTGGACTTCCTGCTAGAGCAGGAAGTCCACCTACTGACATAACTATGATGTCAGTAGGGCCGCCCACAAACGGAAGGCATTCCCCCTGCCCGCCTAAAAAATGGGGCGAGCTGTCAATCACAATTGACAGCTGCCCCGTTTTGGGGCAAGCCCCATAGTGACAGAGCGCCCGTTGCTGGCTGGGTCTCGCGCATGCCGGAGGCGGCGCACGGAATAAACATCGACCTGCTTGCGAGTGCACAGCGCTTGCGAGCAGGTCTGAATCAGCCTCACTGAATCAGTGTTTGGGAATCTGCGCAGGTGCCAGATCCGTTCTGCGCATGTGCAGAACGGGTCTGCGAGTACGCTTGCAAACTGGCACAGACTGTCAGTGATTGATAGTCTGCTGCCATTTGGGGGCGGGGAGGGGGCGGCGACGGCCTCCGTTACCCAAAACGGAGGCGTGTTGCCGCCGTTGGTGGAGGGAAGAGGCCAGGATCTCCATCGGGTGACAGAGATTTCCTGGCCTCTATCTGTAAACTGCCGCAGCCAGCTGCGGGACCCTATGGGTCACCGCAGCCAGCCGATGGTACGCAGATTAACCGATGCTGTGTTGAACAATGCAGCTCGGTTAAGTAATGTACAGGAGGCATGATGCCCAGGGCTTAAAGTGTTCCTGGAGAGGTGGTGGAACTCATCTCTCCCATCACCTGCTGTACCCCCCCTCGCCACGCTAGTCTGACAGGCCAAAACAAGTGTGAAAACTGTTCTTTACACACACAAACACACACACACTGATGTGTATAGGAAATGGTAAAGTGAATGGCTGGAAGCTGCCTAGGCACTATATCATCAGTGTTATTTTTCTGCCATGCCTCTGAGCTTTTTTTATGGCGTCCCCACAAACTAGTCTATGTCACTTGGATGCCCAATGTTTTTTTGACACCCCTATGTATTGCCTTCGTTTGATTCTTTCCTTACCAATATGCTGGTTTCTCTGAAATGAGAGACCTCTGAAGAAATTGAGCCTCACTAGGCAGACAGTGAGTGGCTCTCTGCCTGTGGGACTTCTGTGCAGGGACTTGGTGGAGGTGGAACTAGCTCCACATACCATTAGAGGTGACAGAACTCAGTTCCACCCCGTTCCTGTACACTTTAATCCCTGGTGATGCCTCCTGCTGCATTACCATATCTGCAAGGATCGTAATTGCAAAGCTGCCTGCGTGCAGCTCTGCAATTACGATCCTTATAGAATCAGGCCTTCAAAGCGATCAAGTTCTTCAATTCATCAACAATGCTCTCAAACCGATCAAGTTCTTTAATTAATCGATATCGGTCTCAAACCGATTAAGTTCCTCAATTCGTCAACATTGGTCTCAAACCGATCAAGTTCCTCAATTCATCAACATCGGTCTCAAACTCATCAAGTTCTTCAATTCATCAATATTGGTCTCAAACTGATCCAGCTCTCAATCCAGCATCATCAGTCCTTATCCGATTCTGTCCATCACTTCAGTATCATATATTCAGTTCCCATTCCAACCTCCTGTTCAATAAAGACATTTACTTTACTGTCCTCGCCTTCGGACCCATCATCCACTACAGTTCATATAACTCTCACATTATGTATGAGGAAGTCCTGGCTCAAGCCACCCAGTTTCATCCACACTTCCCAAATCTCCTCTTCAGCCTCCTACACCTGTTCCGATCAAATCCAAACCTCAGACATGATACATATGGGACAACGGTATATGTCCTTCCACCCAATCTTAGCCTCATGGTGTCAAAGTAAGCACTCAGTTTGCATGGCAAGGACTAAATTGCTAGAGCAAATAGAGCTAGGCACAGTAGGCAACCCTGCCGCATACTATTGTGCTCATATTTACATAAACATGACATACATGAGGTCAAATGAGAGAATTGGACGCCTACTGCTTGGGCAAAGACCCAACACTTCATCCTGAAACCATTGCCCTGGCAGTAGTGTGTCCGGGAGCTTTGTACAATATTTAGTTTGGCTATTGTGTGTGGTTGGCACACTTGATAAGGTCATTTTCTGCAGAGTAGCCAGTGATGGAGGACTGTGTGTTTCTGTACAGATGCTGTGTTGTGGAGAAACTACAAATAACGAGTCACATAATTTTTCCCTGGTGAGTACCGCTAATTTTGTTTGTATTTTTGTAAACCAGGTCAGGCTGAGGCACGCGTATGCTAAGACAGATTGAGGATGTTTCCAGTTGACCAGTCAAGCTGTCATACATCGGCAACTGGTGTCTATCACCTGTACATTATAAAAGGATGTCAGGTGCTTGAGCCAGTGATGACAAGTATCTGATCCAGCAAATATGTAGTCAGTCCCGATCTCTTCCCTGTTATATCTGTCTTGTGTGTGTCTTTTCCTATTATTCTTTTACCTTCCAGTGTTGTCTATCCTACATTTTAGGACCCTTTAAGCAGCATCTCAGCATCCGGAAGGTGAGAGTGGGTGGAGCAAGGTAAGTGCCCAACTATGCCGCACCACGCCCTATAAACCTCTCACATGCAGTTACCAGCAGAAGCCTTTTTCAATTTCATTGATATTTTCTGTATTCACTATCTTGTATCAAGTTTTCCACCTGTATTTGGAAATAAAAGTACAGTAATACCTCTTCCAAAGCTATTTTATCCTGTTATCATAACAAAGATTATAATGTTACATGCTATTGATACAGTGCCTCATCATAGATGCCCTTTCTTAAGAGTTGGTACTATAGTGGCAATCAAACAGAAGACACCATTGGAAGCGTGGACTGGAAAAAGACCAAGGGGTAAATTTACTAAAGTGAGAGTTTTTAGAAGTGGAGATGTTGCCCATAGCAACCAATCAGATTCTACTTAACATTTAATTTGCACCTTCTAGAAGATAATAGCTAGAAACTGATTGGTTGCTATAGGCATCATGTCCACTTCTAAAAACTCTCACTTTAATAAATTTACCCTAAAGTATTAATAATTTATGTGTATTTGGATGTACAGCATATGCTCACATTCCCAAAGAAAGAAGATGCAAGGTTGATTCCAAATCTATGACATGTATGACGATAGAATACTGTCAGCAGAGCAAAGGTTACAGGTTAAAGTCAAGGAATGTTGTGTTTCACAAGACTACTTCAGCTAAAGACAAGCAAAATACTGTAATGCCACATAGGTTGTAATGCTAGACATGCCTGCAGCTGGAAGCATATCAGAGACTGGAAAAGTAAATACAGATCACCAATTGATGAACAGGAGTTCCTTGAGGAGCAACAAAGGAAAACCTACCAGAATGCTTAGTGAGTAATTTGCAGGTTTTGTTTGCTATGAACCTCAGAGACTCCCATATCCAAAGCCAAGTAGTGACTGGCAAGAGTGAAAATCTGCTATAAGTCCAAAAGATGACAATGAGTGTCCAGAAAGCATGAAAACTCCAAAAGCTGTGTGTCCATTTACAGGTGCCTCATCTGTTGCTGATGCAAAATACAGTACATAGGCATTTTGGTAGATTGTTCTTCTATTTTTCTCCAAGGCTCAAAGACTGTGTTTAAATTATTGCAAGTTGCCGGTGAACTACTGTTGTCAGCATAGCCTTAGTGTTATCCCTATTTGTCTCAAGGCTCAAAGACTGTTTTTAAGTTGTTGCAAGTTGCAGGTGAACTACTACTATCAGTATAGCCTCAGTGTTATCCCTATTTTACTCCAAGGCTTAAAGACTGTGGACCTCATTCAGAGTCGGTCGTTGTGGCCGCATGGTCGTACGCCACCGGTGTTCGCTAAACTGCGCATGCATAAAATTCGCAATGCGCGTGCGCAAACTAGCTATTATGATCAGAAATTTCTCTCTCCTTCAACTTGGCCAGGTCGTTAGTTTGAGTGACAGGATGAGGCATTTGTGGGTGGTAACAGGGGAAGGTGCTTGTGAACGGGGGAGTGGAGATCCGAACGCAGGGGTGCCTGACTATGCAAACAGCATTTTATGGGAGTGCATAATTAACTAAGTAGTGTCATGGCACATGTGACATGGGAGGTTTTTACACTGACTTGATCGTAGTGCTTAAGAGAGGGTATGGTCAACCTTAAGCTCTACGACCAGCTCCGATGGTCTCGATTAATCCTTATATGCCCGTAGATGACGTGTAATGCAAACGAGAAGGGGGCGTATTTTTAGTCTTACGGCCGCATCCTCCACTCGCTCGTCCAGCTAACGATCACATCTTAATGACGCAACTTGCGAGCGCTTCATTTGCATATCCGGCCACATATACCTTACGACCGTGTGGCCGCAACGACTGACTCTGAATGAGGTCCTGTGTTTAAATTATTGCAAGTTGCCGGTGAACTACTGCTATCAGCATAGCCTCTGTGTTATCCCTATTTTTCTCCAAGGCTCAAAGACTGTGTTTAAATTATTGCAAGTTGCCGGTGAACTACTGCTATCAGCATAGCCTCTGTGTTATCCCTGTTTTTCTCCAAGGCTCGAAGATTGTGTTTAAATTATTGCAAATTGCCAGTGAACTACTGCTATCAGTATAGCCTCAGTGTTATCCCTATTTTTGTCAAAGGCTCAAAGACTGTGTTTAAGTTATTGCAAGTTGCCGGTGAATTATTGATATCATCATAGCATCAGTGTTATCCCTATTTTTCTCCAAGGCTTAAAGACTGTGTTTAAATTATTGCAAGTTGCCGGTTAACTACTGCTATCAGCATAGCCTCAGTGTGATCCCTATTTTCTCAAGGCTCAAAGACTGTGTTTAAATTATTGCAAGTTGCCGGTGAACTACTGTTATCAGTATAGCCTCAGTGTTATCCCTATTTTTCTCCAAGGCTCAAAGGCTGTGTTTAAATTATTGCAAGTTGCTGGTGAACTACTGCCTTCAGCATAGCCTAAGTGTTGTCCCTGTTTTTTTCTCGAAGCAAAGAGACTCCCATATCCAAAGCCAAGTAGTGACTGGCAAGAGTGAAAATCTGCTATAAGTCCAAAAGATGACAATGAGTGTCCAGAAAGCATGAAAACTCCAAAAGCTGTGTGTCCATTTACAGGTGCCTCATCTGTTGCTGATGCAAAATACAGTACATAGGCATTTTGGTAGATTGTTCTTCTATTTTTCTCCAAGGCTCAAAGACTGTGTTTAAGTTATTGAAAGTTGCCGGTGAATTACTGATATCAGCATTGCCTCAGTGTTATCCCTATTTTTCTCCAAGGCTCAAAGACTGTGTTTAAGTTATTGCAAGTTGCTGGTGAATTAATGCTATCAGCATAGCCTCAGTGTTATCCCTATTTTTCTCCAAGGCTCAAAGGCTGTGTTTAAATTATTGCAAGTTGCTGGTGAACTACTGCCTTCAGCATAGCCTAAGTGTTGTCCCTGTTTTTTTCTCGAAGCAAAGGCTTAAAACTGTGTTTCCTGTGGTGACCTTTACTTCCCAGCTGGATCACTGGTAGAGGACAGGAAGGTTGTAAGTGATTACTTTGGAATTGAAAGTGGTGAGTTTGTATTCTGTTCATGATACATTTTATACTGCTGTTATTCACTCATTTGTAAAAATAAAACTGCATTGTACCTTCCTTCCGGTCTGGTTACTGTGTCTGCAAAAGGGGATATTATTAGGCTTACCTCTCTGTCACGGTGTGTCCTATCTTAGCTACGGGGAAATCGGCCACCGAAGCATACTGAACACACCTGAACCTGGTGCTAGTGGTGCATCATTACTGTACTAGCTTCCGGAGCATCACACATCAACATTGCGAAGGAGATGTATCATAGACATAAAGTAACAACCAATCAGCATCTACTGTAACTGTTAGTTTTCAAACAGCCTCTAAAATGACAGTTAGCAGCTGATTAGATGGCACTTTATCTCTCTCCAAGCTTTGAGACATATCCCCCTGCATGTGATAACATGGAGCAGTAGATTTATCTTCTAGTATGAATCACCATTCCTTAGGGAGCTTGTAGAGAATACCTCAGATAGTGTATTTCATGTGTCCAGTGAAAACAATGTTGCTGTCATGTTCATGAAAGATTTGACTTTTCATGTCTTAAATGTTTTCTTGCAGGAATGCAGACTGGAACATATCTGAATGTTGATGTATTTTATGTTGCACAACCTTTCTTGCTTCTGATTACAGGTGAGATGTCTAATGTTGTGTGAGTCAGTCTTCAGCAAGGAAGAATGGGCGGGGGGTAGATGAGGAGCGCTCAGAACTAGCTCTATTCATAGCCGAGAACCGACATTCACTAGGATCTGCCGCAGATCTTTCCCGGAGGTCTGACTTCCGACATGCACTTCTGCACGTGTGCACCTTTACCACAAGTCTTTCTCCATTTGGCTTCCATGCTGTACGGACATGCCTCTGAGACTCTCCACTCTGCAGCTACTTAGAAGCCGCTGCAGTGTACCCCAATACCCTGTACCACTACCACTTACCATAGGGAGCATACCACTACACACCACTGGGGCATACACGCTAATACTAGCTGGTGCACTACAACACCCAGGCTGTATCTGGCACCATATCTGCAACCTATATGTGTGATAAACCCTGTGTGTAATGCCACCTGTTTCTACTTGGTTAATAAACCTTCCACCTAGTTAAGTTGGATGGACTAACCACTACTCGCACATCCACTGCTAATGCACCCGGTGCGGTGCTCGGTCTGGGGCCATATTCTCGCACGCCGGAGGCGCGAGCGGGCAAAAGGGGGTGTGGCTTTGTCCTGCAAAGCCACGCCCATTTATGCTTTACAAACTTGTGGATGCGTCACGCCCCCGTCCTTTGCAGTCAATGGGCAGGGGAGCGGCTATGGGTTGCTGTGCTGCTCCGCTGAGCAAGCTGCTGGACAGGAAACAGCCTCTCCCCTGCCTCATGAGTGCGGCTGCTCGGTGACACCATCCGAGGGGGTGACACCAAAATAGCAGAGTTAATCTGCTATTTTGGTGTCACCCCCTCGGATGGTGTCACCCGGTGCGGCCTGCATCCCCCGCACCCACCTTATGACGCCAGTGGCTATCACTCTGCTAAAACATTGACTCCTGATATGTTAGAAGTGCGGTGGAGATAAACAAAAACTTGCAATTTAAATATTTAAGATGAGACTTGTAAAGTGAATATAGAGGAGAATAATTGGGCAAATGAAATATGATAAAGTGATAAAGGACAGAGCAGATGGGCAGAAGGAAGCCAGGGATGAAGTGATAGATAGAACATTGCATTTTATACACTTTAATAGTATTACATAGCAATATACAATACAAATGTAACCAGACACCTTTTTCAGGCCACAAGTGTTGATTGTGGCCAATACATTTACGGAAATGAGTACAGGTTGAGTCTCCCATATCCAAAATGCTTGGGACCAGGGGTATTTTGGATAACGGAATATTCCGTATTTTGGAATATGTGCATATCATAATGAAATATATTGGGAATGGGACCCAAATATACACACAGAATGCATGTATGTGTTATATACACCTTATACACACAGCCTGCAGGTCATTTTATACAATATATTTAATAATTTTATGGCTCAAGCAAAGTTTGTTTACAAAAATGAAATTAATTTATGTTTGTTAAACACCTTATACACACAGCCTGAAGGTAATTTTATACAATATTTTTAATAATTTGTGCCTTAGATGAAGTTTGTGTACATTGAACTATGAAAAATCAAAGGTTTCATGATCTCAGTCATGCCAAAACAAATCCGTATTTCGGATTATTCCGTATTTCGGAATATTTGGATATGAGAGACTCAACCTGTATTAGAAAGCCAACTTCTCATGTAATTTATAAAATAGTGGTTTTCAGAGCCGTAACTAGACTTTTTGGTGCCCTGTGCCCAGGGCCGGATTAATGTCTGTGGGGGCCCCTGGGCAACAAACATGTGGGGGCCCCTATTAAATGTGACGAACTGGGGGTATGCACAATGGGGACCCCAGTAGTGTCAGTGCCCACTGTGGCAGTGCCCCGTATGCAGAGCCCACAGTAGTGGTGCCCTTTATGCAGTGCACCCAATAGTAGTGCCCCCAGGAATGTTGCCCCTTATGCAGTGCCCCCTATGCAATGCTCCCATTAGTAGTGCCCCCAGTAGTAGTGCCCCCAATAGTAATGCCCCCTGTATAAATACCCCCAGTAGTAATACCCCTATAGTTGTGCCCCCAATAGTAATGCCCCCCAGTAGTCATGCCCCCTGTGTGTGCCAAATAGTAATGCCCCCTGTATAAATGCTCTCAGTCGTAATACCCCTGTAGTTGTGTCCCCAGTAGTCATGCCCCCTGTGGTAGTGGCCCCAGTAGTAATGCCCCCTGTAGTAGTAGTACACTCTATATAAATACCCCCAGTAGTAATGCCCCGGTATTAGTGCCCCTAATAGTAATGCTCCCTCTGTAGTAGTGCACCAGCAGTAATGCCCTACCTTCAAGTAGTAGAGCCCCCAATAGCAATGCCCCCAGAAAGTGCCCCCAATAGTAATGCCCCCTGTAGTAATGCTCCCCCCGAGCAATGCCCCCTGTAGTAATGCCCCCTGAGTAATACCCCATGTAGTAATTCCCCCCTGAGTAATGCCCCCAGTAGTAATGCCCCCCTGAGCAATGCCCCCAATAGTAAAGCCCCCCCGAGCAATGCCCTCAGTAGTAATGCCTCCCTCCCCCCGAGCAATGCCCCCAGTAGTAATGCCCCCTGAGCAATGAACCAGTAGTAATGTCCCCCCCGAGTAATGCCCTCAGTAGAAAAGCCGCTTGCGCTAAAAAGAAAAAAAAAATAGTTACCTTAAGCCCCGCTCCCGCTGCCTTTTGGTCCGCTCGGCTGCTCCTCTGCACTATGGGAGAGACGTCATGACGTCTCTCCCATAGTGCACTGCGTGAACCGGAAGCCGGAGCTCACGAGCTCCAGCCTCCTGCTCTGGCTGCTGCTGTTGGGAGGGAGCCGGTCACCCGCTGGTTACAATCTCAGCGGGTGCCTGGCAAATGGTGTCTCCATGCGGCGCCGGGGTCAGGTTGGTCGGAGGAGGTGGAACTGGTTCTGTCTCCTCCGGTTTACTTTAACCCCGATGGCTGGGTGTGGGGGCCCTTCAGGTATGGGGGCCCAGGGACGATTGCCCCTGTCGCCCCCCTTTAATCCGGCCCTGCCTGTGCCAGAGAGAGCATTTGCCACCCCCCCACCCACACACACATTTTTCAAATAGGGGCATAAGATAGTACACCTGAAAAAGGGCCATGGTCTCATGGGGAAGGGACGGGGAGGAGATAGGAGCAGCCAGGAGATGACGGGGTTAAAAGAAGAGGAAGCTACAAGTGAGAATGATAATAAATAGGAAAATTGACAGGCCCGGACAGTGTCCCCTGCCCTGTGGTGCCCTGTGCCATGGCACTGGCCGCACTACCCTAGTTACGGCCCTAGTGGTTTTTACCTAGTTTTTATATTAAATAATGCTGAAATGTTTAAAAGTACAATATTTCTATACATGTACTCAGGGCCAGATTAACAATGGGGCGGATGGAGCACCAGCTCCAGGCCTCCACATAAAAATAGGCCCATCAACATGACAGCATGATTACCAGCTGCCTAACTGGCCATAAATTTTAAGTATTTAAATAGTTTTTCTAGTTTTCCCTTTAAAATAAATTATGCAATTTTTCTATTTCTATGTACTTAGGGAGACATTGTGTCTCATAGTGTAGGGGGTGTACACACCAAGGTGACTCTGACCACACCCACACAGCACCGATCACAGTTCTTCCCCTTCTCAGTATAGGCCCTTGAACATTTTCAGCTCCAGGCCCAGGCTGCATGTACTTATGGTAGTTTCAATAATGATTAGAAGGGTGTAATTCCAATTACATGACAGATCATATTACTACGCTTCCTGTGTTCTTCAATATTTTGTGCAGAAAGTGTTGTTACATCCTTAATAATAAAGATATAATAGTTATTTTGAAGTGTTTGGGGGAGGTTTGGGAGAGATAGGGCTTATAATCTACTTTAAGGATCTGGAGTTAAAATGTCTCTGTAAAGGTGTTTGTGCTCATGTTCATATATCCATAGGGACACTCTAGAACACTGTATTATCTTTATTTTATAGCAGACACATTGGGCCTGATTCAGTGCCGGACGCTCTGACCAGAGCGCTCGCTCTGAATCAGGGCCCTCCTCCCTAAAAATGGAGCGGCCTCCTGGGCGCTCGCATAGCTGTGGGTGACCACCCACAGCATATGCGAGCGGCCAAAAAGATAGTCGCGATGGTCTACTGTAAACTACTGTAACAGATGGACAGGGGTATTGATTTGAAAATATTGGGTCATTTACAGCAGTAAAAAATGGATAGGATGCTCATAATTGTTCAATAAAATCTGTATATGAGCATTCCTTCATACCAGAATAAGAATTCAAGGTAACTGACGTGGCGTGGCATGGCGTGGCGTGGCCTGCCTGATTATAAAACAGGGATCATTGACCTTTAGCCAAATATATTGCCTACTTTCCTTAATACTACAAAAAAAATACCAAGGGGCAGCATATACTGTAATGCTCTTTTTCAATGCTTGTCTAGTTTCATACAGCTATGAGGCATTCGTATAGATTTATATATAAAACACTTTGTAATTTTCAGCCTTTGATATTGAGCCGCCGTGACTAATTTCAGCATATATTTCTCCCACAGGCGTCCCCCACCATCATTCCTTTACCCATGAGGGCGGTAATTGTTGCACTGTATTTTATTACCTGTTCTTC
Organism: Taudactylus pleione; assembly: GCA_031769625.1. Classification (NCBI taxonomy): domain Eukaryota; kingdom Metazoa; phylum Chordata; class Amphibia; order Anura; family Myobatrachidae; genus Taudactylus; species Taudactylus pleione. The sequence goes on along the minus strand of JAUIMM010000534.1, from coordinate 4,302,926 downwards.
GCCTTTGTCTTGTTTTTGGAAAACACTATGGGGCCTATGTACTAAAGCCACGGAGAGAGATAAAGTGGATGGAGATAAAGTACCAACCAATCAGCTCCTAATTGTCACTTTACAGGCTGTGTTTGCAAAAATGACAGTTAGGAGCTGACTGCTTGGTACTTTATCTCCGTCCACTTTATCTCTCTCCAAGGCTTAGTACATAGACCCCTATGAGCTTTGGCTATCCCAGGCCTTCATATAAAAGCCAAATCCTGTTATAGTTAGAAAGAAAAACTTTATTACAAAAACAAACCAAACTTCATTATTCTCAAACTTTGATTTCACTAATGATTGGAAAAAACGCAAGAACAAGGAGACTTGTACTTAATCTCTTATTGTATCATCATCCGTACCAGAAAGGCTGGTGACTCACGCCTGGTCTGCGAGCAGCAAATCCTTAACAAGCAAATGCTGCCTCTCCTTCTGTAAACAATTAGCCCATCAATGTTACATTTATAACAAGGTCGCCCTTAACCCCGACACTGGAGGTCAGAGGCTCTCCTGGACATTTTGATTTTGAAAATTAAGTACAAGGCAACAGGAAGAGACGAGAAGGGGGGGTTGAGCAAGAGGTCCGTTATTTCTGCTGACTTTGAATTAAAACTGACAATATTGGATTCTTGACTTGAAGTCCTGACACCCTTCTGTCTCCTTTGTCTCTGGAAAGAGCACTCGCCTAATTTTTGCATGTCATTATTCAATTCATTAAAGTGTCCAATATAGCCCTTCCTGGAGTATGTACGATCTCTGGAGAAATGAATGCTAAGAATAAAGTAAAGACTTCTACCTCTTTCCTCCCCCATGTCTTGACACCAGAACAAATCTTGATAGATGTTAAAAAGAAATCGAGGAGACACATGGATCTTATGCGCAGAGGTGACATGGTCAATTTTGTGCATATGAAAATAAGAAAACATCAAGTTACGTCATCTCACAAGCATATTTATGTGTATATAAAAGGAGAAGCTGGGGATTGTGTTAAAAAAATCTGTACACTTCTGTGTGGCACCAAAATCACATCTGATTGAGAAGATAAGGAGCAAGAGACATTCAGGTAACTGCCCTCTCTATTTCTATATAATGAGTACTGACACTAGCACATTGTTAATGTGCTTATTGAATCAGCAACATAAAATGGCTCTACTGTTAGTTGCTTTGGATGATGTTGCTGGGGACGATGATGCTGGGATGTTGCTTTGGACAGTGTTGATTGTGACAATGTTGCTTCAGATGATGTTGCTTGGGATGATGTTGCTGGGAATGATGTTGTTGGGCACAAAGTTGCTTGGAATGATGTTGCTAGTGATGATGTTGCTAGTGATGATGTTGCCTGGGATGATATTGCTGGAGACAATGTTTTTTGGGTTGATGTTTTTTTGTACAGGACGATGTTGCTGGGAATGACATTGCTGAGAATGATGTTGCTAGGGATGATGATGCTTAGGACAATGTTGCTTGAGATATTGTTGCTTGAGATGTTATTGCTGGAAACAATGTGTTTTAGGATGATGTTGCTATGGACAATACTGTTTGGGATAAAGTTGCTTGGGACAGTGTTGATGGGAACGATGTTGCTTGAGGTGCTGTTGCCGGAGACAATGTTTTTTGGGATGATGTTGCTGTGGATGATACTGTTTGGGATGATGTTGCTGGGGACGATGTTGCTTGGGATGCTGTTGCTTGGGATATTGTTGCTGGAGACCATTTATTTTGGGATGATGTAGTTTGGGACGATGTAGCTTGGGACGATGTAGCTTGGGACGATGTTACTTGGCATAATGTTGCTTGGTACAATATTGTTGGGGACAATGCTGCATGGAATGATGTTGATTTCCTGGCTACAAATATATAGGAACTACTGTATATAGAACACTGGGGTAAATGTATTTTAGCGGCAAGCATCGTGCTGCTATAACTCTTCCTCCTTCGCCTTTTTACTGAGACAAAGCAGGAAGCATTACCAAAGAGATGTATTAACATTTCATTTGCCAAAGTGGAGGAGTGAAAACTCCCCACTCCGGGGATCACCAGCAGAGCCCATAGCGGATCAACTTAGTGCTGATGCGCCGTGTCTCCCTTCCAGGCCAGCTCCACTGGGCATGCATAGGAACTTGCAAGCATCGCGAGATCCAGCATGCAGCCCCCAGAGCCGGCAGCCACGGCAGCAGGGACAGTGCTGTACCTGCTGTGGTGATATGGCAACAACATCTGCAGCTGTCGATATCGATAGCTGCAGCTGTCGGAAAGGTCAATGAAACTGACAGTTCATACACTGCCCAACTTATCTTGTCATTTACCTCCGGACCCCAGGATAATACGTGCTCTGATACTATTCGTCCCCCATATCGGTGCTTAATACATCTCCCCCATTAAAACTGTACTGGCATACAACCACAATTGTAAATAATTTAGAATAATGTGTCATCGATTCTTGATTCAGATTCCCCTAATCTTCTATGGTATTTTATTTCTACTGATCTTGGCTTGAAATGTTTAAGCATATCATTTCTTTTCCATCTAGATGTTAAATATTCAAATATACAGCATCTGAATACAACTCTCTCTCTCATATTATTTTACAGTTTAGAAAGTATATCAGGATTATGTTTATGTATACAATTGTAATCAGTGCAAATGTAGCTCCATTTATTAAAGATTACAAATTACAAAGGAGGTCAAAATAATAATAATTGTCATCATAATACCCCCATTCCTTATAATGGCAGAAAAGGTATAAAAATAACTTATATATATATATATATATATATATATATATATATATATATATATATATATGGCAAGGTCCTAGTGAATGAGTATCACTGATACTTAATAACTCACACACATCAGGCTATCAACAGCAAAAATGTCACAGATTAACTGCTGACTGTATTCTTACATTCCCCAGAATAATATTAGAGACACTACAGTATTTTAATGAATCATACATGTAGCATCTCTATGCCTAATATCAGATAATCAGAGGCAGTTGTCACAGGTAGTAGTTTATGAAGGTACAGCAAAGTTACAGCATTAATTGTTCAAATGCTATATATTTTTTTTGTTTCAGAAGTCTGAATCAGTGTTCTACCTTGTCGGTAGATATCATAATAATTAATAAAGTTACATTGACTTTAACTATTAATAAAATGACAATGTCTGTGTTTTATACGATTAATAAAGTTTCAATGTGTGTTTTATAGTATTATTAAAGTTATAATGTCTGTGTTTTACAGTATTGATAAAGTTATAATGTCCGCGTTTTATAATATTAATCAAGTAACTGTCTGTGTTTTACAGTATTAATACAATTACAATGTATGTGTGCTATAGTATTAATAAAGTTACAATGTCTGTGTTGCATAATATTAATATATGGACAATGTAAGGGGTTTTATAGTAAAAGATACCTAATAAGCTCCTCTACCAAATCTAATAAGCTACTCTGACAACTTATTATATAGTTTGTATAAGGTGCCAAAAGGGGTACTATTTAAATTGCCGCCTCAGGCAACGGAATGGTTGTATACACCCCTGCCTGTACCCGTTCCTACATAATAACAAATTGGCAAGTCATGGCATATCGTGGAGCATTCAGTGATGTCCAGCAAGTTTTGTGCACACAGAATACACTATAGAGCACAGTCTATATACTGTATCCTAAACAATCCAGACATGTTTGAGTAAAAAACGTAAAACACAAAAATCTAAATGCAAACATAAACACCATATCAGTTAAATAGTCTGAAACCAGAAACTGGATATAAAATATATTTCTTGGTAGGTACAGGGCATGGAAAGAAGAGCGGCCGGGCGAAGCTTCCTTCTGATCACAGTGCTTCTGGGGTACGGCATTGTGTTTTCGTCTCCTGCCATCATTCCCACCATCCGGAACCCAAACAGGCAAGTACTCTGTCTACTCCCCGGGGTTACTCTAATCTTTTCCCCTGTCCACCAACAGCATTGAACATTTAATGGCATTGACTCATGATCCAACAATGTTCTTTTTTGTAATTTGTAAGTATTGTATGTCACTTTCTGGTTCAGTGGTTCCCAAACTTTTTTGAACCACGGCGCCCTAGAGTATAAGCATTGTTTTCATGGCACCCCTTAGCCAAAAGTTTGTTATTGAGAACTTCAGAGAAAAATGTAGTAAAGTAGTACCTGTCATCCTTAGGGTCAGTTATGTGGTGGTGGACAGGTTTGAGCTTCTGTTTGTCCACATTATATTTACCATAAATAATTTGATTTGGAGCTGGATTACCAGACTGAGGCACCCCTGCAAGTGTCCTAAGGCACCCCAGGGAGCCACGGCGCACAGTTTGGGAACCACTGTCCTAGTTGTAGGTTCATTCCATATTAGTATGGTAATCGATGTGTGAACTCCCCTGAAATATATGCTGCAATTATAAGGGATTCCCGCACTTCTGATGCTTAAATAATGGACTAAATGGTCTGGAGGAGCAAACAATTTCCCAAATATTTCCTAATGATCGATCCAGGGAGTAGGTGAGGTGTTTGGGAAGGCTGCAAGACATAGCGCGCCAAAATCTGCTTCAAAACCCTGAGCCTCATTTAACAACGATGCATATCCCCTTTAGCACTCGCAAAAGGGGTTATGTCATCCTTTCTGTATTTAACATACAGCGGTAATCTAAGATTACTGCTGTTTGTCACTGCATCACTCTCGTCATCTTTAGATAGCGAGGGCGATGCGGTACCCACTGCCGGCAAAGGGGACCTAACAGCAGCCTTTCTGGCTTCAGCAAAGCCTTCCAGGCACTGCCAGGTCTCCACCAGGTAAAACAGTCATGCACATGAACAGACTGACCGCCGAGCAAGCACATGACAGAGTAGCCGGTCGCTGGCAGCGTTAGGCTGCCAGCAGGTGAGTGGGGGACCCTGCCGATGAGGAGGACTTTGTGGACCTCGCCAGCGAGGTAAGTAATGATGAATACCAGTAGCATGTTCATTTGTATCACTGCAATACTAAACTAAATATGCAGTTGGTATTTAGGTATGTTTTTAAATGGGCCCCCTGTGTCTTAGCTGGGTAGTAAAACTTCTGTATAATGCTTCCTACATGTATCCTATAACTTATTTTTATTCATCACCCAATGACTCTCCAAATTTTCCACTGCAAAGTTAAAATCATTAGATGGATATTACAGTTATATGTAATACAAAGACTACATTGGTTTCATTATTAAGGGGTCTATTTACTAAGCAGTGTTAGGAGACAGAGTGAAATGTGATAAGAAAGTGATAAAGTGCCAGCCAATCAGCTCCCAACTGTCATTTTTCAAACACAGCCTGTGAGATGACAGTTGGGAGCTGATTAGCTGGCACTTATCACTTTTCACTCTGTCTCCTAACACTGCTTAGTAAATAGACCACTAAGAATTTTAATGTTCATACATTCAATCACAAAACATATGTTGCCATTTGAAATAGGTGTGATTTGTTTTACAGAAAATGTGGGTGTTTTTTTTTTGGTGCTTAAACTGCTATACAATATGTCCATCACATGTATAAACAGTTACATTCCCTCATTGCACCTCTAGAAATACATATAGGTGTGTGTGTTGCGCTACAATGCCTAGGTTGATGGTGCAAAATGATATCCACCAAGTGTAGTAGCCAATGACTGATCATTGCCACTTCAGGGAAAATGTAAAGCACACGTCATTCTGTGTATCGGAAGAAGCTGTTCACACAGTCACAGGGAACATCTCCAAATGTTACACCCCTTGCAGTAACGTAGACTATTTTGTTTGCTAAAATATATTTCTGATCAGAGCATCAGGTGAATAACTGCAGCGAGTCCGTATCCAGGAAAAAATATGCTCCTTCACAATGGTGGCCATCTTGATGAGCAAACCCGTGCCCATACCAGTGTAACTAGGTGCAAATGGAGAGAGATAGGAGCATGATAATACTTATGTAAATGACCTATTGTGACTCTACTTTACTTTATGTGTCTGCTTATCTGTGTATCATCATATGTAACATGTGTGGGAACTGATATGCTGGGTTCGGTATGAAAATCCGTATGTCCGGTGGTCAGTGGCGTAACTAGGGTATTTGGAGCCCAGGGCAAATTAGAAAAGGGAGCGCCCCCCCTAATATATTGAGATGTGCGCGCGCCAAAGGCGCGCGCGGGAAAAAAATGGGCGTGGTCACTTAAAAATGGGGCATGTCAACATGACACCCCCCTTTATTTTCACGCTGAACATTCCTATCCATATGCACCTTAACCCCAGTAGTACCCCTTATACAGTACCCCCAGTATGCAGTTGTGGTCCCTCTTATGCAGGCCCATAGTAGTGCCCCTTATACAGTATCCCCAGTAGTGGTCCCCCTTATACAGCCCCCAATTAGTTCCCCTTACTCAGTACCCCCAGTAGTGGCTCCCCCAAATGCAGTGCCCCACGTAGTGTTCCCCCTTATGCAGTGCCCCCAGTAGCAGTCCCCACAATGCAGTGCGCCCAGTAGCGGTATCCCCTTATGCAGTGCCCTTTATATGGTGCCCCCAGTAGTAGTCCCCCCCCTATGCAGTGCCCTTTATATAGTGCCCCCAGCAGTAGTCCCCCCCATGCAGTTTTCCCAGTAGTGGTCCCCTTATGCAGGCACCCTGTAGTGATCCCCCCTATCCAGTGCCCCCTGTAGTGGCCCTTCCTATTATTGCCCCCAGTAGTGGTCCCCCGAGTGCAGTGCCTCTAGTAGTAGGCCCCTTTTATAATGCCCCCAGTGGTAGTTCCCCCCCAAGTAGTAGTCCCCAGTAGAGTAGCCCCCCCCAGTAGAGGTCCTCCCAATGGCGCCCCCAGTAGTAGCCACCCCTCCCCCAGTAGAGGTCCCCCCAGTAGTAGCCACCCCCCTCCCCCGTTGTGCAGATAGGTTAAAAAAAAATATATATATAATTATATATATATATAAAAATATACTTACCTGAATCTCTGCTCCTGCTCCTGGTCCTGGTCCTGCTCGCGACGCCGCTCCCGCCCGGGCTGGCGCGCTCAGCATAATGGGACAGACGTCATGTCATCAGTCCCATTACCCACTGCAGGAGCCGGACGGAAGTCCGGCTCTTGCAGTGGGTGCTGCAGCAGTCAATGAGAGTCTATCTGACTCTCATTGGCTGCTGTTTAACACACGCATTGCCGCCAGCGTTGGCGGCGATGCGTGTGTTATGCACAGCCTGAGCCCGCCTCCTAGCGCTATTGGGCAAGCGCTCAGGGGGAGGGAACGGGCTCAAGTGTGAAGCACAGGACCGGCGCTGGAAGCCTAGCGCCGGTCCTGTGTAAATGTGTAGCGCTGACCGCACTCATTGCGGTCGGCGCTACACTGGCTAACTAGGGCGGGCGGGCCGGTACCGTGGCCGGCGGCGCCCCCCCACACCGCCGGTCCAACGGCACCCAGGGCACGCACCCCGCTCGCCCTGCCCTAGTTACGCCACTGCCGGCGGTATTTTCATACCGATCTCAGCATATCAGTTCCCACACATGTTACATATGATGCCGGTGTTCCAGCATCGGGTTCAAATCCCGACACTAGAACACCGGCAGTGAAGATCCCGACAGGTAAGTATTTTCTCTATTTACTAACCTAACCCCCCTAACCCTAACCCTCCCTTAGGGGTGCTTAACCCTAACCTACCCCCAAGTGCCTAACCCTAAACCCTCCTGTAAGTGCCTAAACCTAACCCCCCCTTCCCCGCAGCCTAACCCTCCTGGGGGGGTGCCTAACCCTAAGTCCCTCCCCGGGAGCCCCTAACCTAACCCTCCCCCCCATGCGGCTGTCCGATCGGTATGCCGGTTGTCGGGCTTCCAGCAAGGGTAAAATGACAGGAGTCGGTATCTCGACACCTGTCATTAGACCCCTGCCGGGATTAGACAGTCGGGAAACCGGTGGTCAGCATTTCGATCGTCGGCTCCCTGACTGTATCCCGATATGCTGATATAAGACAGATTCAGTTAACTGCAAGCTTCCATTGAGAATGACATGCAATTGTGGCTGTGCACACAGTAGGTATAACAGTATACAGTATATGCTCACAACTCTATTGGATGCAAGCAATAAATAGCAATGTTTTCCTATCCTAATATGCCACGCTGTGACATCGCACAAGGTTCTGATGGAACGTTATTATGGCTAATTACATCCACCCAAGAAGCTTGGATCCCATGGTAATTTGTGAAAATACAGGTTTGCATCCTTCCGTGATCATTTTATATTACACAGGGGTCTGTTTAGTAAACTAAGTAAAGGCTTTTCTCCAGCATTTTTGCTGGGAAAAGTATTTAATTTTGTTTCTCATTATATAGAATTATAAGGGGTAAATTTACTAACCTCGAATGACATCAAATGTGGCAAAATCGTCCGTGAACTGCATATTCAGAATTTACTAAAGGTTAAACTCTACTGACTTTGCTACATTCGATGTCTAAATCTCGTCCGAGAACACCCGCAAATCAGACAGTAACATGTTTTCGGGCACAAAGACCATCGATTCAACTTGGCTTTTTGCCGTAGACATCAATAGAACCACAACATTTACTAAGGGTTCGAATTTGTCATCGCGGCCAAAATATAGTGCAAATCAGCCGCAAAAGATGCCAAAACAAACCCAAATAGAAATCTTAAAAAGAACACCTTTTTCCATTCGAGTTTCACATCGTTCTCAACCGACACAGATGCATGCACAGATCAGGGAGATCCTTGATACATGCATCTGTGTGTTAAAAAATAAACACAGAAGCACGGACGGATCAGTGAGATCCGTCTCTGCCTCTGTGTTTAAAAAAATGAAAATCTGGTTAAAAATAAAAATATAAAAATGGCGTGCCCCCCCCCCAAAAAAAGAACAACCAGCACTGGGCTTTGGAGACCCAGAACTGGTTGTGCTAAATTCAGGGGACAAATGACTTAGGGGTCCCCTGTACAGTATTTAGCACAACCAGCACTGGACTCTGAGCCGGTCCTGGTTATGGAAATACAGGGGAAAGCAATGCGTAGGGTTCCCCTGTCATTTCCATAACCAGCACCAAACTTTTTATAGCGGTGGGGTAATGCCACATCCAGAGGAACCCTTTCCTCAGGTCCCCCAGCCAAAGCATTACCCCTGACTGCTAGTCAGCCCATCCCCGAGGATCCTTGGGGAGCTGGGGACGCTTCAATAAAGGGGTCTCCCTCTCCAGGGCACCCCAGGCCTAGGCTGATAGCCCGGGGCTATCCCCGGCACCCCTGGAGCGGTGAGTGCCGGGTTGATTATGTAGTGTGGTACACTTGATAGTAGTAAAAATATTGTCTTTTGCTGTGGATCTACAGGTCCCAGCAAGTCTCCCCCGATTGCTGGTACTTGGAGAACCACAAGTACCAGCATGTGGGACATTACGGGCCCGCTGATACCTGTAGTTCCACAGCAAAATAAATATTTACAAAACCACAGAACACACACCTTGACAGTAAAAGTTTAATAAAACATACATGCACACACACTATCTCACATACTGTACTCACCTATGTATCCCTGAAGCCCATCACGTCCACTTGTCCAAGTAGATAATCCATAGGGTACCTGGAAAAAAAATCCATACTCACCTACTCATATGCCTGCTTCATGTCCTCTTCATTCCATATAGGCATCCATAGGGCTTGGCAAAAACAATCCGAAAATACATGGGCCAGCGGACATTACTACCCGAATGACCGCTCCGCCGTGGGATTTCACTATAGATATCCTGGTGCTGAGCTTCCGCCTCTCAGCCAATGAATGGTTCCCTCCATTGACTACAATGGTGAGAACCGCTAACATAACTTAAGGTTACTTTCGCGGTTCCCACCATTGACTGCAATGGTGGGAACCGCTCATTGGCTGAGAGGCGGAAGGCTCGCCTCTTTCAGCCAATGAGAGCTGATGTCACGCTGTGTGCTGGGCTAGGGAGAGATACTGTTGCAGCAGCTGTCAGTTCTTTCTCTCCATCCGTTATATACAGGAGGGGGGAGCGATTGCGCCCCACCCCTAGACACCTGCACCCCCTGTGCAGTACAATTTTTTTTTTTTTTTGGGGGGAAGGGGTCTGGCCACACCTCTCTGGTTGGCCACGCCCCCTCCCTGTACCTGGGCCCAGCCAAGCTGTCGGCAGCCCTGGAGAACACAGCCACTTTCTCTGGAACGGCCACGACATGCCCATGAGACAGATTTTTTTGTGTTTACTACAGGCCAACTCCTAGCCATCATGCAGGAACGCCCATCACTTTACTCCCCCATTTCTGATACCCTCTGTCCCGACTGCAAAAACCTCGTTGTGCGTACACTTTGTGTAATGCATGCATCATAAGGTTTTCAGGACTTTTTGTGGATGCGCAGTTTGCTTATATGAGCATCGGCATTGCGTTGGAATTGCGTGATCTTCTGAGTCAGGCCCTTAGATTTCCATATATGGAAGTTACTTGATAGTCCCCATTTTAAAGCTTAACATCGGCTCTACAACGCGTACAGGCAGTTCTATGGAGGTCATTTCAAAAACATAAATACAAACCTCCTTAGCTTTGCATAATCCACCCAGCGTCAAGGTACACACCGATCTCCCATATCTCCCAGTGGGTGACCTATAGTCCTAACCACATTTTCATCATATATTAATTTTACACTAACCATCATTTCACTTTAGAGAAGAGTGGATTATACATTTAATCGAGATGTGCAGGGCGCTGAGACCCAAGTGCTAGAGGGGGCATGTAAAACATGGGGGCATTGCACACCTTCTCCGGAAAGGATTACTATGAGTACTATGCTCTGAGGGGGGTACATTCCTCCGCCATCCATGGCTGGCCCGGCCCCCAAGACAAAAATAGGCAAAAGTAATCAGTAACCACACCCCTCCCCCTCCCCTCTGGGCACTGATGGTAATCCGTACCCACACCCCTCCCCTCTTTGCACCCATGGTAATCAGTACCCACACCCCTCCCCCTCCCCTCTGGGCACCCATGGTAATCAGTACCCACACCCCTCCCCTCTGGGCACCCATGGTAATCAGTACCCACACCGCTCCCCCTCCCCTCTCAGCGCCGATGTATGTGCATAGCTGTTTCTTTTTAATGCAGTTCTGCATGGGCAAAACTACCATAGATGCAAGGTTTGCAGCTGTTATGAGGCCCAGAGCTAAGGAGAGCCCATCTTCCTTGTCAAAGTCACATGTGTTATATACATTTTTCGCTATTGGGTGGTACATAAAAGCCCTCACACATTTTTGCTATGGTGCCTTCAAATACTGTACCTACTTACGCCCCTGTAGTTCTGGAATGTAGTTGAGAAATCAACAGTCGTAATGTCATGCAGTACTCAGTAAGTAGCAACAAAGCTTATATACCAGTATACCCTTGGGTGCTAAGCTTAAGACCCTGTCCAGCAGTGATGAGCTTCCAGCAGGGTGAAATATTCTGGAGATGGGTTCTGTTTCAGCATTGGCTTGGAATAGCCAGCAAGTATATCATAACTTACAGAATTGCCATGTAAATGGAGCTTTCTGAAGTGACACTCCCTTAGTATTTGTATATTACCATTAGGGCGGAGAATTAAAGTGTTTGAAATCTTATTCGCTTTCCAGTGATGTTGATTGAGAAATGAACAAAGAGTGTTCTGTCTATTCTTTCACTTAGTTTTATAAGAGGTATGACACACAGACTTACTGATTTCCCTATTTTCCAAGGACTGTTTTGTTTCCACTCTAATAATGAAAAACAGCGCATGCAACTTTAAGCTTGTTGCCTTCCAATGGAAATGGTACCTTATAATGATACAATGGCCATCCTAAACACTCTATAGTAGGGGTGGACAATAAGCAGTCCCCCAGCTGTTGTAGAACTACACATCCCAGCATACCCTGCCACAGTTTTGCTTTTTGGACATGCTAAAACTGTTGCAAGGCATGATGAGATTTGTAGTTCAACAACAGCTGGAGGGCCCACCCCTGCTCTATAGTTATAATCATGTGTTTACTGACTATATTTAACTCTCCTGTCGTTCTAGAATCTGGAAAAGAGACCTCTCCGACCAATCTCTTAGCAACAAAGAGTTAAACCCCTTTCTGTCCAGACCAGACTCCTGGAACCACCAGCTTCCCTCCATAACGTTACATGACTGGGGTATTAAAATGTTATCGTCAGACGTGCTCTCCAATGACCCTTCAGAAGAGGCAGCCAGAAAATTAATTCTGCAGCCCATCGCCAGGCGGATGTTGTTTGGTTCTAATGATGTGCCAAACAAGGTGTTACCGGAGGATGCTGAGCTCAGCAGAGTACTAACTGAGGGAAGATGGCTGCCGGTGTGGCCTACTAATGAGGAGATAGAGAAAAGGAGTATTGTGGTGGCGGATGATGCGGCTTTCCGGGAGAGGAGCAAGATGCTCACGGCAATGGAGAGACAGAAATGGCTAAATTCTTACATGCAAAAACTTCTAGTGGTGAATTCCACTTAGCTGCTGCCCCTGGGTACCTGTGCATTCTGTGCTGTCAGCATGTATTCATTCACTGTTAATAAAAATTATATTGAGTTTTTGGATTTGTCTGAAGTCCATATATGCATACCCTCTGTCTTCCTCATGTCTGTCTGTCTGTTTATATATCTACCAATGAGGGTCATTTACCAACAAGTAAAAGTAAAAACGTGCAGTAACCAATAGCAACCAGACTGCGTTCATTGTCTCTTTAGCATGATGAAAGTCAATGTCTTATTGGTTGAGCTACATTTGTACATTCATCCTTTTGTTAATAAATAATCCTTTGTTCTCCCATTTTCTACGATGTGAAATACTCACAGGACAATGTTCTCAAAATTGGAGTAAAATATATATCCTTAACATGGATGGCGGTGTGGCCTAAAGCCGGTGCACCCACTGCCCCAGCTAGGGATGTCTATTCGCCTGTCCTGTATCGATATTCTGGTTTGGGTGAATCAATCTAGAAGAAAATCTAGCTAGCAATATCGATTCTTTAAATATAGATATTGTGATCATTTCTGCATGTGCGATACTGTGCACTGGGGCTGGGGCTGCTGCTCTGAGATTCTATGAGAGGCTGAGTGACAGGGGCAGAACTATGGGAGACAATGGAGGCGCCTGCCGCCGGGCTCCAGCACTGAAGGGCCACCTCCCCCATTGCCTACAATATATTCACCCCACTTAGGGCTCCAGTGCACCGTTACGGCCGCCCAATACATGGCACCTATTCCTGGCAACTGAGAATCACTATACACTAGTGGAGAGCTCCGTGTCAGACCATCAGCTACTGCCTTCGTCTATCTCTAGCCTATCCCTACTTATTGGTGTTGATGCTCCTCAGCAGCTTCTTTGTCAGTGTAACAAGTTCGGCGCCCCCCTCACCCACTACTCTCTGTCTCACTCCTCCATACAGTGTCAGCGGCTGTGATGAAGGGGCACCAAATAAGAACTTGCCTCCAGGCATCTGGTATGAACTTACGCCACTGCTGAGTGAAGTTCTTGATGTCTTCTGATAAGCTCTCTCAGAGACTCAGAGAATCTCAGGGCAACCCCAACAGAAGCAGGAAAAGAGGTGCAGAGAAAAGAGCTACCGTCATAAAGAATTTATTTATTTGGTATAGTTGACTACAATACTATATTGTTTAAGGGCATAACACATTACCCACCCATTACAATGGACGGATAGAGAGTATAAAAATATTGGTGAAGTTTATCAACTTTTTTTTTTTAGAACCATGGTCACTCAGATAAACCTTATCTCTTTGTCCCATGAATTTCTAGGAGGTCATTTAAAACTTAAAGCATGTGCCACAATTTTTTCCCTTATGGCTTCCAGACATCCACTTGTAATGAAACAACCACTATGCAGCAAATTGCACTGAAAACTGTAATGTAATGCTGGGTACACACTTAACAGATATATCTGCAGATGATGGTTGTTCGTACACACTGAACAACCATCATCTGTGTTCTGTGTGTAGGGAGGAGGCGGGTCCCAGTGGCTGGGGGGCCCCACGGCTGCCGCTGTGTGTGTACGGGTGGTCTACAGACCTTCCATACACACGTGCCGAATGACAGATATGTCTGCAGACATATCTGTCCATCGGCTGTGCAGCACATTTACAGACATATCGCGGGTACACACTGGCCGAAGGGCAGCAGATATATTGGCCGATCAATTGCCCCTAGTAATAGTGCCCCTAATGCAATGCCCACTGTAGTAGTGCCTCTTAAGCAATGTCCCCAGTAGCAGTGCCCCTTATATAATGCCCCCAGTAGCAGTGCCACTTATACAATGCCCCCTGTAGTAGTGCCCCTTATGCAGTGCTCCCAGTAGCAATGCCCCTTACACATAAAACACAGAGACACACAGAACACAAACTTATACTTATCCGAATCCCCGCGCCTACCGCCGTCCACTCCTTCCATCCCGCTCGGCACTATGGGAGAGACGTCATGACGTCTCTCCCTTCACCCACTGCGGCAGCCGGAAGGCGCCCCGCTCGACCCCCCTATTTACGCCACTGAGTGGTTTACAGATTGCTAGTGCCATGCTATTAGAATTGCTCTTTATGAAGAGAGTATTGTAAATGGCAAAAAAATGTAGGGTTATTTTTTCACGTAAACTAATGGTTCTCAAATACAGCCCTCAGGACACAAAGCAGTTCATGTTTCCCAGGTCACCTGTGGGTCTTTAAATTGTGACAGATGGTGATACACCTGTGCACCTGCATGGGAATCTAGAAAATGTGACCTGTGAGGGGTCCTGAGGATCAGGGTCCTGAGGTTCGGAGTTGAGACATAAACAAGTCACTTATGATTGATGTTATTCAAAAATAATCTACTAATTGGGGAAAGTATATTTTTGTATGTCTACTATAATTAGATTTGAAGAATATCTCCTTTTAAAATTAAGTATAGTCTATTGTAAATATTTGGGGGTGGCCTGGCTGAGACCTGTACTTATCACTGCCTCATCTCTCAGCAAAGGGTTAATGTTCACTGACTCGCTTATTATTAATATTATTATTATTATTGTTTATTTATATAGTGTAAATCCCTAATATATAAATGCACACACACACTAGGGCTCAGGGGTCTATTTACTAAGCTGTGTTAGGAGACAGAGTGAAAAGTGATAAGGTACCAGCCAATCAGCTCCTAACTGCCATTTTTCAAACACAGCCTGTGACCTGGCAGTTAGTAGCTGAGTGGCTGGCACCTTATCACCATTCACTTTATCTCCTAGTCCTAACACAACTTAGTAAATAGACCCCTAAATCTGTAAGTACCCAATTAATCTACCAGTATGTTTTTGGCATGTGGGAGAAAACCGGAGCACCTGACCAAAACCCATGTAATGACAGGGAGAACATACAAACTCCAGACAAATAGTGCAGTGATTGGGAATTGAACTCACAACTTCAGTGCTGAAAGATAGCAATGCTAACCACTATGTCACAAAGCTTTCTTATGCATAGCATCCTTCTCAGTGTGACAGAACAACTAAACGTTACAAACTTTAATTTGCTTATCGCTACTTGGTATTCGGCACTTGGTTTGTGACTACATAGTGTTACGATTATCTAGCAAAAATGTTCAAATGTTTATGAAAATGAAATAAAAAATCTAAATATATTGATTAATAATTCTAGTCATATATAAACTAGGGGTGTGCACCGGCCACTTTTCGTGTTTTGTGTTTTGGTTTTGGATCTGGATCTATCTTCGTGTTTTGGATCTGGATTGGTTTTGCCAAAACCACCCTTCCGTGTTTTGGGTTCTGGGTTTTGTGTTTTGGATCTGTATTGTTTTGAAAAAAAGCATAAAAACAGCTAAAATCACAGAATTTGTGGGTTTTTCTGCTCCTATGCTATTATTAACCTCAATAACCTTAATTTCCACTCATTTCCAGTCTATTCTGAACACCTCACACCTCACAATAGTGTTTTTATGTCCAAAAGGTTGCATCGAGGTAGCTGGATGACTATGCTAAGAGATACGAGTGGGCGGCACAAACACGTGGTCCATCTAGGAGTGGCACTGCAGTGGCAGACAGGATGGCAGTTTGAAAAACTAGGCCCCAAACTATACATAATGCAAAGAAAAAAAAGAGGTGCAAGATGGAATTGTCCTTCGGCCCTCCCACCCACCCTTATGTTGTATAAACAGGACATGCACACTTTAACAAACCAAACATTTCAGCGCCAGGGTCTGCCACACGACTGTGGCTGAAATGATTGGTTCGTTTGGGCCCCCACAAAACAAGCTGGCAATTAATCTGTCCCTGCACAAACTGGCTCTACGGAGGCAAGATGTCGTCCTCATCCTCCTCATCCACCGATTCCTCACCCTCTTCAGTGTTGTGTACATCCTCATCCTCACAGAGTATTAATTCGTCCCCGCTGGAATCCACAACCACAGGTCCCTCTGTACGTTTTGGAGGCTGGTCTCCCTGGAAGAGTTGATAATTCATTTTATGAACATCATCTTCTCCACATTTTGTGGAAGCAACCTCCTACGCCTTTCGCTGACAAGGTTCCCGGCTGCACTAAACACTCTTTTGGAGTACACACTGGAGGGGGGGCAACTCAGGTAAAATAGAGCCAGTTTGTACAGGGACCTCCAAATTGCTTCTTTTTCCTGCCAGTACATGTACGGAATGTCTGACATGCCTACTTGGATGCTGTCACCGATGTAATCCTTTAACAAACAGACGCACGCTTGTCGCTGCTGCTTTGAGGATGCAAGTGCGGCTACAGCCCACACAATTCACAAAGACAGAAAAAAAAAGAACAATATTTTTATTGTTTGTGTAGCACACTTTGAGGGTGTCACCACCCTTTAACAGACAGACGCACGCTTGTCGCTGCTGCTTTGAGGATGCAAGTGCGGCTACAGCCCACACAATTCACAAAGACAGAAAAAAAAAGAACAATATTTTTATTGTTTGTGTAGCACACTTTGAGGGTGTCACCACCCTTTAACAGACAGACGCACGCTTGTCGCTGCTGCTTTGAGGATGCAAGTGCGGCTACAGCCCACACAATTCACAAAGACAGAAAAAAAAGAACAATATTTTTATTGTTTGTGTAGCACACTTTGAGGGTGTCACCACCCTTTAACAGACAGACGCACGCTTGTCGCTGCTGCTTTAAGGATGCAGGTGCGGCTACAGCCCACACATTTCACAAAGACAGAAAAAAAAAGAACAATATTTTTATTGTTTGTGTAGCACACTTTGAGGGTGTCACCACCCTTTAATAGACAGACGCACGCTTGTCGCTGCTGCATTGAGGATGCAAGTACGGCTACAGCCCACACATTTCACAAAGACAGAAAAAAAAAAAACAATATTTTTATTGTTTGTGTAGCACACTTGAGGGTGTCACCACCCTTTAACAGACAGACGCACGCTTGTCGCTGCTGCTTTAAGGATGCAGGTGCAGCTACAGCCCACACATTTCACAAAGACAGAAAAAAAAGAAGAATATTTTTATTGTTTGTGTAGCACACTTTGAGGGTGTCACCACCCTTTAACAGACAGACGCACGCTTGTCGCTGCTGCTTTGAGGATGCAGGTGGAATCTAGATGGGATTTGGAACCGGGGACACACAACCTCCATCAATTGTCTAAATCCCACTGCACTAATGGCGGATACTGGACGCACGTCTAACACCAACATAGCAGTCAAGGCCTCAGTTATACGTTTTGCTTCAGGATGACTGCTGTCGTACTTCATCCTCATCGCTAGGGACTGTTGGAGGGTCAATTGTTTAGTAAAAGTAGTGATGTTCCTACTTCCTCTCTGGGATGATGAACAACTCCCAGCAGCAGCAACAGCACTAGGAGGAAGTGGTTCTTGATCTTTCCCTATTTTATTTTTATCGGAGAAAGTTTGGTCCTCCATTTATGTTATATTGATATATACGTGCGGCTAAAGCGCACACAAACACAGAAAATATTTTTTTATTTTTGCTGGAGAGTAGTGCACTTTGTGGGTTACACCACCCTTTAAGAAATGAGCCAGCCGGCTCTTTACTTATGGGACACAGGCGCACGCTTGGCGCTGCTCCTTTGTTGATGCACGTGCAGCCACAGTGCACACAATTCACAAACACAGACAATAATTTTTTTTTTGGTTTGGACTGGAGTGTACTTTGGGGGTTACAGCACCCTTCAACGGTCAAGCCAGCCGGCCCTTTACTTATGACACAGGCGCACGCTTGGCACTACTTTGTTGATGCACGTGCGGCTACTGCGCACACAATTCACAAACACAGAAAATATATATTTTTTTGGTTTGGACTGGAGTGTACTTTGGGGGTTACAGCACCCTTTAACGGTCAAGCCAGCCGGCCCTTTACTTATGACACAGGCGCACGCTTGGCACTACTTTGTTGATGCACGTGCGGCTACTGCACACACAATTCACAAACACAGAAAATAATTTTTTTTTTGGTTTGGACTGGAGTGTACTTTGGGGGTTACAGCACCCTTTAATGGTCAAGCCAGCCGGCCCTTTACTTATGACACAGGCGCACGCTTGGCACTACTTTGTTGATGCACGTGCGGCTACTGCGCACACAATTCACAAACACAGAAAATAATTATTTTTTTTGGTTTGGACTCGAGTGTACTTTGGGGGTTACAGCACCCTTTAATGGTCAAGCCAGCCGGCCCTTTACTTATGACACAGGCGCACGCTTGGCACTACTTTGTTAATGCACGTGCGGCTACTGCGCACACAATTCACAAACACAGAAAATAATTTTTATTTTGGTTTGAACTGGAGTGTACTTTGGGGGTTACAGCACCCTTTAACGGTCAAGCCAGCCGGCCCTTTACTTATGACACAGGCGCACGTTTGGCACTACTTTGTTGATGCACGTGCGGCTACTGCGCACACAATTCACAAACACAGAAAATATATTATTTTTTTAGCACTTGGGGGGAGCACCCCTGATGGACAGAGCACCCCCTGGACAACACTACAGCACCCCTCTAGGACTGGGACACTGCACAGGACTTTGGAGTGGACACAGCCCCTATGGAGAACTGACTGCACAACACAGTCCAGCCAGCCCCTATGGACTTTGAAGTAGTGGACACAGCCCCTATTAACAACAGCAGCACAGCACAACACAGCCAGCCCCTATGGACTTTGAAGTAGTGGACAACAGCAGCACTACACTACACTACACTACACAGCCCAGCCAGCCCTAACTCCCACCCTCCCTCTTCACTGTCCACAGCCGAGTGAGAAAATGGCGCCGACGCGGGTACCTTATATAGGATCCAAAACCCGCGAGACTCGGAAGGCGGGATGATGACGTTTTGCCTCGATTTCAGATCCGAGTCAGGCGGGAAAAGTCGAGCCTGACTCGGATCGTACTCGGATCGGGGGGGCTCGGGGGGGTTCGGATTTCAGAAATCTGGACCCCCTCACCCCTAATATAAACAAATAAAAATTCACTGCATTATATATAGTCACAGTATATTACGGAAATAGCCAAACTTCATATAGTCAGTTATTTTACACATCCACTTTTTTGGAATCGGTATGTAATGCCGCCGGCTATTTAGCCGCCAGACCAAATACCAACAGTGGCAGACCGACGGATCGAAGTCCCGACTGCACCAGGTAAGTACCCTAACCCTATCCTCTCCCTACCCTGACCCTCACTTAGTATGTGCCTAAACCTAACCTCCCCCCCAGTACCTAGCCCTAACTTCCCCCCGTTAGTGCCTATACCTAAACACCCCTCCCAGCACCCTAAACCTAACCCTCCCAGGGGGGGTGCCTATCCCCCCTTTTCCTACCCTAACCCTCCCAGGGGGTACCTAACCCTAAGTCCCCCTTTTCCTACCCTAACCCCCCTCTAGTGGTGCCTAACCCTAACCCCCCCTTTCCCTACCCTAACCCTCCCTGGGGGGTGCCTATCCCTAAGTCCCCCCAGAGGTCCCTAAACCTAACCCGACCCCGACCCCGCGGCTTAACGCTAAGACACCCAGCTTACCTTCGTTCGGTATGCCGTGTGTCAGGATTTAGTAGTGGGGCTAATGATAGGCGTTGGGATTTTGACTCCTATCTTTAGTCTCATATTGGGATGTCAGTGTCGGGATATCGTCGGGTGGGATAGCATCCGCCGGTATCCTGACTACATCCCAATTCTTTGTTGTTTTATACAATGCTTGCTAGAGTTTCTAAAGCGCAATACTGAACATAGCCACTAGGAAGCAGCACTTAACCAAAGATGTACAGTACATAGCAACAAACTGATTTGTCAAGCAATGCGTTTTACTTGGGTTGCATGTCTTTAATTTCCTGGAGCTGTGCAAATGTATGCATCACAAGGTACAGGTACATTTTTAAAAGTAATAGGTTAATAAAGAAAATAAATGTTCCTGGTCTCTCAGGAGAGAATTCAATTCAGTGCGCTGTTGATAGCGCCGGGAGGGAGTTCATGGATCTATTCAATTCAGCGTGCTGTTAGGATGTCTAAATGATTTCTTCTCTCACCCTCCTAAGGGTGTGAGGAGAAATCAGGCTAAAGTGCCGACCAGGAGGCTGTTTTCCAACTTGGCGCGGCACTAACAGTCTCGTGGCGGCACGACTAAACACCCCTGTTAAGTCGCAAGAACCAGCATTCTCCAACTTAATTGCTAAAGGTGCATACACACGTAACGATTTTTTTAAGAATTTGTCATTAACGACGTCGTTATCGTTCAATTGTTCCGTTTCTGAGTTATAACTTATAACGACGAACGATAATTGTTCAAGCGCGCTCCCGTTTGTAGTTTGGAGTTATTGTTCATCGTCCATTTCAGACTGTCCGACATAATGATTTTCATTAATGAAAGGAACATTATTCATTCATCGTTCCAAAAAATCGTTCATTACACTTCAAAAATCGTTCACTTTTTCAAAGGAAAATCTGACAGATAATCTGACAGAAATTCGTTGGTTACAAAATCGTTACGTGTGTATGCACCTTAGCTGTCAGACTAAACAGTGTGCTGAATTGAATAACTCTGGGAGCTCCCCCACGGTGCTATCAACAGTGCAATAGATTGAATTCCCCCCTCAGACAAGTTATCAAATGGAAATCTTTCATATGTTAGCTTATAAATGGGTTACATATATTTTATATTTATCAGCTTTTGAGTAACTTAGATAAGTCAAAAAAATATATTTAGTAGGAGACATCGTCAAGTGTCACTCTTTATCATTGAGAGAACCAGGCCTGCAATCAGTCTGATTTTTTAAAAATCAATTTAAACAAAAAAAATTGCCCCTGCAGTTATGACAATACCACCTAAATGCCAAGTGTCTGCAGATGGGCACAAATAGCTTAAAATAAATATTGTTTGTTAACACAATATCTAACAACCTTTATGCATTAATGTGAGCAAAGTCATAGCAATAGTTCATCATGGCACAAACAGCAGGCAATCATGATATGCCCTTGATAAAGGTGTCGGAGTGACACCGAAACGGCTGTCGGGCGCTACTCTCTGGAGGGAGGACTTGTGATGAGTATTTTCATGATTGCCTGCTGTTTGTGCCATGATGAACTATTGCTATGACTTTGCTCACAAACCCCTCAAATAACCTTGACATTTGTTCTATACTGGATTAATACATTTTCTATGGATTGATATGGATGTGCTGACTCCTTCCTTCTTTATTACATATCATATTATGTGTTTGCACTCCACATTGTTGCTACTACCAAGAGTGTGCTGCTGGTCTCATTTGCACTACTATATATATATATATATATATATATATATATATATACAGGGCCGTTTCTAGGGGCAGGCGACCCGTGCAATCGCACGGGGCGCACTGCCTCCTACCCCTGCTGCAGAAACAGCATGTTAACTGCCGGGCGCCCGCTGAGATTCAGTTACTAGCGGGCGCCCGGCAGAGCAGCCGGAGACGGAGACGGAGATGGAGACGGAGGCTCCTGCTTCCGGCTTCCGACTCCGGCTCCCACAATGTGCACTATGGGAGGACGTCATGACGTCTTTCCCATAGTGCAGAGAGAGGAGCAGCCGAGCGGAGCAGACGCCAGAGCGTGGCTGAAGGTAAGTATTACTGTTTTTTTTTTTGTGTACAGGCAGCCTGGACAATACTTGGGGGGAGGCACTACTACTGGGGGCACTTCTGCTGGGGGAGCCACCACTACTGGGGGCACCTGGGCACAGCTACTAGGGACATTGCTCTGGGGGCACTTCTACTGGGGAGACACTACTACTGGGGGCAACCGGGCACTACTACTAGGGACATTATAAGGGGGGCACTTCTACTGGCGGAGGCACTACCACTGGGGGCACCCGGGCACTACTACTGGGGACATTACTCTGGGGGCACTTCTGCTGGGGGAGACACCACTACTGGGGGCACCCGGGCACTACTACTGGGGACATTACTCGGGGGGCACTTCTACTGGGGTTATTGCTTAGGAGCACCACTACTGGGTGCATTACTCAGGGGCCAGGGGCACTTCTACTGGGGGCACAACTACTTGGGGCTTTTCTACTTGGGGCACTACTACAAAGGGAGCATTACTATTGGGGACACTAATACAGGGGCATTAATACTGGGGAATTTATAAAGGGGACACTACTACAGGGGGCATTACTATTGGGGGCAATACAACTGGGGACACTACTACTGGGGCACTACAACAGGGACCATTACTATTGGGGGCATGACTACAGGGGACATGACTACAGGGGGCACTACTAATGGGGGCTCTGCATAAGTTACACTACCACTGTGGGCACTGCATAAGGGGCATAAATACAGGGGACACTGCTTATGGGGACAACTACAGGGGGCACTGCATAATGGGCACTTTTGCCTGAGAGCCAGTGGGGGGGAGCCTAAGACCTGTTGGTATGGAATGGCAAGGGAGGTGGCTGGAATGAAGTGTGTATTATGTGAATCATGTTTTTTCAATGTGTTTTTTGTGGTTCTGGATTTAATAATGTATTTGAGCCTGGTGGATGTGGTTTTAAAACGTAGTTTATGTGCCTCTGGCTTTTCCAATATATTTTATGTGGAAGTGGTTTGTTGCAGTGTATTTTATGTGGATCTGGCTGGGCTCGCTCCCAACGCGACTAAAACCGGGTGTGATGCAAGGTCATACTTCTGCAAATGTCACACCAAAGGCATGCACACAGACATGCGGAGTGGGCTTGTGACAGCTAGGCCACACCCCATTTTTTGAGCGCGCGCCTCCAGCGGGCGCATGCTGTCTATCTATTGTTTAGCTACATTTATTTTTCAGCGCTTTGCCTCTGACAGGTTAGACACCCCTGTACTCAGTAGTCACGGTGGCTGTCATTCTGTGGTCTTTCTAGATCACGCTCCCTTACTGTGATACCACACCCCCTCACGATGACGCCACGCCCACTCCACAATATTACTGCTTCGAGGGGGGGGGCGCATTTTGACTGCTCGCACTGGGAGCCTCAGACCCTAGAAACTGCCCTGTGTATATATATATATATATATATATATATATATCACAAACAGAAGGCGCCTCTCTAAGGATTTTAATAGTGAACAAAGGGCCTGATTCAGAGCCGTTCGCTATTTGTGGTCGTTCGTTCAAAAACAAGGGGTGGCTATTCAAATGATCCGTTCGCAAATTGCAGTCTGTTCCCACCTCTAAGTCTGAACAAGTGAGCAAAACATACGCTCGTTTATTTGATAAAAACGCCCCCTGGCCGCACGCACCATACGTCATGTCCGCTATTTATTAGATTAATCGAGTACATCGTACAGCGTATGAACTGCTCGCTATTCTTGTGGTTGGTGTTTTCAACCGCTATTTTGCAAGCAGTTCTGAGTTAAAAAAAACCAAGTGACGTGGTCAATGACGCTGCTGTATTAAATATGCACTCCCTTAAAACGCCCGTTTTGACCTTTAAGCACGCCTGCGTTCGGATCTCCACTCCCCGTTTTCAAGCACCTTCCCCTGTTACCACCCACATACGCCTCATTCTGTCACTCAAAATAGCAGGCCCTCGCTATATTGCGTACCAACGATTTTCGGCCGCACTGACTGGTTCGCGCATGCGTACTAAAAACCGTACGCATGCGCAGATGTGCGAACATCGCTCGGAACGAGCGTACTGCCGCTTGCGAGTGGCTCTGAATGAGGGCCAAAGATGTCTCTTTATTGCATCGACGTTTCGGTGACTGCTACCTCATCATCAAGACACTCATGTCTGTCCTGATGACGGGGTAGCAGTCTTCAAAACGTCGATGCAATAAAGAGAAATCTTTGTTCATTATTTAAAGCCTTGGGGGTAAATTTACTAACATTCAGTTTTGCATTTTGAGTGATTTGGCATTCGATTTGCATTAGATTTTGCATTTGGGTATTTACTAAAGACCAAATCAAATGTAAAATCGAATGTAAAACCGAAATTTACTCAAATCGAACTCAGGGCCTGATTCAGAGCCGGACGCCCTGACAGAGCGCTCGCTCTGAATCAGGGCCGGCCCTCTGTTTTTTTAGAGCGGCCTCCTGGCTGCTCGTATAGCTGTGGGTGACCACCCACAGCTATAGCGAGCGGCCAGGAAGATGGGAACGCCTCCATCTGGGCAGCCACGCTCACCAAAGGGGACGTGCTGTGACTCAACATCGACAGCACGCCCCCATTGGTACGAGACCCAGAGCGACGGTTTGCCCGTCGCTATCCGGGTCTCGCGCATGTGCACGACGGAGCCGGCTCCGTCATGCACATGCGCACTGGGCCACCATCGACCCGCTTGCGATCGCTCAGGGCTCGCAAGCAGGTCTGAATCAGGCCCTCAAATCGAACATCGGTAAAACATTGGTACTTTTACATAGACCAACACACAAATCCCTTATTTACTATCATTCGATTTGAAATTGGACACAAAATCGAACTTCAAATCCCCAAATGAATAGACCTGCTTCATGCTTTTGATTTGAGCATGAGCAGGTCAGATTGACACAGATACATGCAGACATCAGTAAGATGTATGCATGTATCTTACTGTAAAAAAGCTAAGAAAGTGTTAAATTAAAAAAAAATAAGATGTGGGGTCACCCCCTAAAACAGAACCAGCCCCAGACTTTTCATAGCCACTTCTGGTTGTTTAAGTACAGGGAAAAAAATACATAGGGTTCCACTGTACTTAATACAATCAGCACTGGGCTCTGGGAACCAGTTCTGGTTCTGGATTTACAGGGAAAAAATTGCATAGGGTCCCACTGTAAGATCCAGAACCAGCACCGGACCCTTTCTAGCGGGGGACTGATGCCACAGCCAGGGGAGCCCTATCACCGGGCCCCCCTAGTCGCAGCATCAGCCCTGACCGCTAGTCAGCCCAGGCCAGGGATCCCTGGGGAGAGGGGACCCCTCCAATAAAGGAGTCCCCCTCTCCTGGGCACCCCTAGCCTAGGCTGATAGCCTGGGGCTATCCCTGCGACCCCTGGGCGGTGGGTGGCAGGTTGATAGTGTAAGTGTAGTGTAAAAATAGAAGACTGAAAACATTGTCTTTACAGTAGAACTGCAGGTCCCAGCAAGCCTCCCCTGCATGCTGGTACTTGGAGAACCACAACTACCAGCATGCGGGGCATTAAGGGCCCACTGGTACCTGTAGTTCACCTGTAAAGAAATGTTTAAAAAAAACACAAGACACACACACTGTAACAGTAAATTTTTAATACATACATACATACACACTCACACATACTCAGGTCTTTCTAAAAAAAAAAAATTAAATATATACGCGACCCACCCGCTGAAGTAATAACCAGGATGGTTATTACTTCCCAACTGAAGCGCTCAGACGTGGTTTCTTCCTTTAAAGGTCCGTGTCTGAGCGTTCATTGGCTGAAAGAGGTTAGCACCCGCCTCTCAGCCAATGAACGGCTCCCTCCATTGAACTCAATGATAGGAACCACAGAATAAACTTTAGTTACCCTGCGGCTCTCCATTGAGTTCAATGGAGGGAGCCGTTCATTGGCTGAGAGGCGGGGGATGCCCTCTCTCAGCCAATGAACGCTCAGACACAGACCTTCAAAGGAAAAAGCCACGTCTGAGCGCTTTAGTCGGGAAGTAACCATCCTGGCTGTTACTTAAGTGCGTGGTTCACATTTGTCGTTTTTGTATTTTACTTTGCAACGAAGAGGACAGAACCACGCATAGGAGAAGGTGAGTACATTTTTTAATCCACAGGTACCCTATGGAAATTCTACTGGACAAGTGGACCGATGCTACATGGATACATAGGTGAGTACGAGTACATGTGTGTGTGCATGAGTGTGTGCATGTGTGAGGGAATGAATGTTTAATAAAATTATACTGTGTGCAGTGTTTGTGTCCTTTTTAAATATTGCTTTTGCAGTGGAACTACAGGTACCAATGGGCCCTTAATTCCCCGCATGGTGGTACTTGTGGTTCTCTAAGTACCAGCATGCGGTGGAGGCTTGCTGGGGCCTGCAGTTCCACAGTAAAATACAATATTTTATACTTTTTCAAATGCACTACACTTACACTATCAACCTGCCACCCACCGCTCAGGAGTGGCAGGGATAGCCCCGGGCTATCAGCCTAGGCTAGGTGTGCCCAGGAGAGGGGGACCCCTTTATTGGAGGGGTCCCCAACTCTCCAGGGATCTCTGGCCTTGGTTGACTACCGGTCAGGGCTGATGCTGCGGCTGGGGGGCCCAGTGATAGGGCTCCCCTGGCTATGGCATCAGTCCCCCGCTAGAAAGGGTCTGGTTCTGGTTCTGGATCTTACAGTGGAACCCTACATAATTTTTTCCATGTAAATCCAGAATCAGGACTGGTTCCCAGAGCCCAGTGCTGGTTGTACTAAGTACAGTGGAACCCTACGTATTTTTTTCCCTGTACTTAGACAACCAGTACGGGCTATGAAAAGTCTGGGGCTGATTCTGTTTTGGGGGGAGTACCCCAAGTCATTTTTTTCTAAATGTAACTATTTAGAAGCTTGTTACAGTCAGATACATGCAGGCATCTCACTGATGTCTGCATGTATCTGTGTGAAAACAAACTGCTAATGCTGTAAGTGAAAGCATGAAGCAGTTCTATGCAGTCAGGGAGTTGCCGTTCCTTTTGAAGTGGGATTCGCTGCACGATTTGTACATGAACATTTCAAATTGAACAGCAAATCACTGTTCCAAACCCGAACCAAATTGAATTCGATTTGAGAAATGCTTCTCAAATCGAATGTTTGTGATATTTGTAGGGTTTGATAATCCATTTGGAAGGCACCCAAGCGATTTAACATGAGGCTCACAGCAGCCTAGAGTGCCAGATTCAGCATTACTTATATACTGTATATATGTATATTTATATATATATATATATATATAAGAAAAGTTATACAAATCATGCAAATATATATGAATTAAACTAAATTACTGATGAGAACTAGGGAAAGAGGAAAAGAAAGAAAAGAAGAAGAAAGAAAGTAAAAAAAGGGGGGTAGAGAAAAAATGGAAGAGAAAAAAAAGAGAAATAGTCTGTAGCCCAATTCCATCTGTAACATGAGCCATTAGTTTAGCCAAATTGGGTAGGAGGATCAGATAGAAATACCCTCGTTTCGTACCATAAGGTAGAACGAAAACAATTATGAATTTGTAGTTTGATTGAGATGTTTAAAGTATCAATAAAAGATTCCCATATATACCATCTTGAACACCTGAAATAGCTTTTCTTTAAACATTTGTATAGAGAGAGGGGAAGAATGTATCCATTGCTGCAATATACCCTTTCTCATCTCGGCTGAGAGAATCAAAGCAGTCTACGACAACCTGGTGAAATTGTAGAGGTGGTTGTGAGAATGCCAAAGACGGCCCATTCTGGGGTCAACGGTAAAACATTTACTAGTTCCGAAAAAAGCAAATGGTTTAACTTGAAGCCAAAATGCTTTAACAGAGATGCAATCCCAAAACCAATGATAGAGGTATGGATACCTATTTAAAACCTCTATGCAATCCTGTCTATACCTTCTAAAATCCTGCCTATACCTTCTAATAATTGTCACCATTTAGCGCAATTAGTCGCACAAGAAATAAATCCTTTCAGACTTTGAGTGTGGTTCCAAAGCACAAAAAGTTATTATTCAATATAAAAACAGATGATTACAATCTGTGATCTAAAGACAATTAGCGCAAATATATCATACAGACCCAAGGTACAGTTGTTACATATGCATGCGCTCTGGACCCAGATACCGGCATCAGTATAGAAACCTCCGTCAACAGCACAGCAAGAAAACTGGCATCCAAGTTTAGAGAGCCCACATACAGTATATACCCTTACAGAGATAGGCAATACAATTAGAACAGTTTGGCATGATTCCATTGGTTCTTCTTCCTGGTTCTTCTGTTACAGTATAGTTCATAGGCCTCCAACAGCCCTTTGTGTCCTTTTTCCCACTGCATGCTAATCTAAGCTGATAACATTACAGAGTACATTTTAATGTTTTAACTCTCTATAGACCATAGTTTGCACACACATGTTGCGATCTTCTCACTGATGATACCGGAAATCTGTTGAGACACAGTGGATCAGTACAACACCAAACACGGTCTGCTTACCATGTACTTAACCTTAGATATCAAATAACCTTTATTTCATAACATTAATAATTACTGAATAAACCTTGGATATTACACTTTAATGCTAGGGAACATTTTATGTAAGTGTGCAGTGTGCAAGTATTGGGGAATTAAGAAAAGATGCTAGTTAGCGCTGTGCGACTACGTGTTTGTGGAGTACACCATGGTACGTGTTCTGCAGGGATAATCATTTTATATGTTTTAGTGACTGTCTATTTATATGGTGAGGACTTTTAACTTCTTTATATTGCTTGGGAATCGCACAACGCTAAATAATAGCATCACCGTATGTACTTATAATGGGTGGGATTCACTAAAATGGCACTCGGCGGCCAGTCGCAAAATGGCGTCTCATTGCCATTTGCAAAATGGCATCGAACAAATTTAATTTTAACCGATCCTGTCTCAGCCAAGTATCCAGCTTCGACAGTCCACCCTTTGATAGCAAACAACATGCTATCATACTCTGATTTTAAAATTAATTTAGACTTACATTATGACATATTATTTAATGTTAATTTATGGGATGGCACAAGGTGGTTCTTAATCCAACAATAATGTGTCTCTAGGAGGGGACATAAAACTACCCTTATACGCACACCGCAGATCTTGGAAGATCATGGGAAAGATGTGGGTATGCACCAATCCTATAAAGGAAATCTTGAGGGGGAATAGGGACTTACATTATTTAAGATGTTTTAAAATAAAATTTTAATAACACATTTTTATGCATGTCTAAATCTTATACATCATATCATCATACCTTCTAGTTCAGGGTTGTAATGCAGTCCTACATTTACCTCAGTATTCATATTGTTACTACTGACCATCATAATTTCATTCTTTCGGTTCACCTTATCTTTACATTTTCCACATTTCAACACAGTAGGAACACACCTGACACATAAGCCAATTACAATGATGACAACCAGTATGAGGATCAGGAGTTTACCTATGCTCGCAATCATTTCCTGGACCCACTCTCCTAGACCTGAGAACCATTTCACTGGGTTCAACCAAGAAACTCATTCCTCTACGTTCTCCTCTACTTCAGCCACTGAAGCATTATGGTTCTTTCGAAATTCCCATTTTAACTGCAGAATTTCATCCATCTTCTGGTCTATCACCTCCTTGGGATAGCTGGTATCATTTGTAATGTAAGTGCAACACTTTACTCCAAATTGGGTGGCCAAAGTTACACGATACCCTCCAGTGACAGCTGTTAAATAATTTCACACTAGTCTATGTTGCATGAGTTCTTTCTTGTAAGCTTGCAACTCCCTACCTGTATACCTGAATGTGTCATCATACATCTCGGTGATATTATCTATTAATTTAGCAAGATCTTGGATATATCTAAAATTTAGTGTACCCCGAGCAATCCTGGTGGGATCCAATGCTACCAAAACTTGAAAGCCAGTTGTCTCACTAATTAACTGTGTGCCTTTATGCACGTCACCAGGTATCATATTTCTTTTGTCTCTGTGTTCATACTGTGTGTGAAGATATGGTGATGGTGTGTTTTTATGAATACCAAGCATTTCACCATGTGTAAGGGTCATAACTTCTCTAACTACTCTTCCCAAGTAACACAAACCTTCGGAACTCGGATAGAGCCACTTATACGCTTTCCTTCCACATATAAAATATACATCATCGGGGAAACATAAGGAATAGTAAACATCATTATCATCGTACACATTTCCCTGGCAAGTGATCCTACTTCAGGTTCTCCCATTTGACTCATACAAGTTTCTCATTGTAATAAAGTATCTTGGCACAATACCCTTCTGGTACCCTACCAATCATTTCTTTGGTGGAACTCAGTGTATATTTATACCGGAAGTGTCTTCCACTCGACCTAATTGTGCGTAACAATTCATAATTCATAGGCTCACGATCAGCTCTTAGTGAGAAGGTCATCGTCTGATTATTCCCAGTCACCTCCCAACTTCCTTGTTCATTGGAGTTGGTGATGTTTAAACATAAAAGTGATTTATCTACTTGGTACTGGTGGAGTTTAAAATGGGGTGGTTTGGACTTAAGAAATTTTCCATCTTGCGCATGCCCTCTTCGCGATTCTAAAACCTCAGAGACATTCAATGGGAATGGCACTAACCCTACATTATGCTGTCCTTGGAGCACATGAGAACAAACCCAACAGTCGGTTTGGTTTAAAATTTTGCCCACCATGGTGTGATAGTCCTCTAAAGGATACCCACCCCAATGCTGGTTATACTTAGGTTGACACCGTTGGATGCAATTCTCATCAATTATGGACTCACAGAACTCACACATACAATAATTCTTAGACAATAGACCTTCACACTGTCTCCGTGTATCCAGAATAGCAGATCTCTTAACAATGGTCAGACACTCCCCTGATTGGCATAGCACTCCCCATCTCGACTCCATTCCATCAATACTGCCATTAGCTCCCATCTCCTCTATCGGTCTTTGTTTTTTGTCTCAGAGGGTGATTCTATGTACTTATTAAGGCCGGGCATTCTTCTAACAGCTGCAGCCCACCCCACAATATTTATTAATCCCCTCTGCGCAGTGACCAATTATTCTCTTAATTTGTCATCTTAGTCCCTAATAACACCTGGGAGACATTAATACTATTTGTCATCTTAGTCCATTATAACACATGGGTGACTTTAATACTATTTATCATCTTAGACCCCTAAAAACACCTGGGTGACAATAATACTATTTGTCATCTTAGTCCCCTAAAAACACCTGGGTGACACTAATACTATTTTTCATGTTAGTCCCTAAAAACACATGGGTGACACTAATACTATTTTTCATGTTAGTCCCTAAAAACACATGGGTGACATTAAGACTATTTGTCATCATAGTCCCTAATAACACTTGGGTGACATTATTACTTTTTGTCATCTTAGTCCCTAAAATCCCCTAGGTGACATTAATGCTGTCATCTTTCTCCCTAATAACACCTGCTTGACATTAAAACTATTTGTCATCTAAGCCCAAAAAAGACCTATGGCATTAATACTATTCATCATCTTAGTCCTTAATAACAACTAGGTGGCAGTAATACTATATGTCATCTTATTCCTTAATAACACCTGAGTGACATTAATACTATTTGTCATTTTAGTCCTTAATAACACATCGGTGACATTAGTACTATTTGTCATCTTAGTCCTTAATAAGACATCGGTGACATTAGTATTATTTGTTATCTTAGTTCTTAATAACACCTGGGTGACATTAATACTGTCATCTTAGTCCAAAAAACACCTGGGTGACATTAATACTATTCATCATCTTAGTCCCCTAATAACACCTGGGTGACATTAGAAATATTTGTCGTCTTATGGAGAATACACACGGTCAGATTTGTCAGATTTTTCAGATCTGTGAGATCTGTCAGATGAACGATTGTACGATTTGAACGATTTTACCAAAGATTTGAATGATTTGAACTATTTGAACGATTGAACGATTTTTGACTGCATTAAAATGAATGGAATCATCCAAGTCTGACTGCAAACACATCAGATGTCAGATATCGTTATCTGACCATCGGAACTCGCATTGTTCATCGTTCATCCTTTAGACATGTCAGATATGTCAGATTTTCCTTCAGATATGAACGATTGAAAGATTTTTTAAATCGTTATCGTTCAGATCTAAAGAAAAATCTGACTGTGTGTATGCATCAATAGTCCCTAAAAACACCTGGGTGATATTAATACTATTTGTCATCCTAGTCGTTAATAACACCTGGGTGACATTAATACTATTTGTCATCTTAGTCCCTAATAACACATCGGCGACATAAAATCTATTTGTCATCTTGAGCCCTAAAAAACCTGGATGACATTAATACTATTTGTCATCTTAGTCCATAATAACACCTGGTTTACATTAAAACTAATTGTCATCTTAGACCTTAAAACACCTGGGTGACATTGAAACTAATTGTCATCTTAGTCCTTAAAACACCTGGGTGACATTAAAACTATTTGTCCTCTTAGTAATTAATAACACTTGGGTGACATTATTACTGTGATCTTAGGCCCTGATTCAGAGCCGGATGGTCTGAAAGAGCACTCGCTCTGAATCTGGGCGTTATTTTTTTTGTGTGTGCGGCCTTCTGGCCACACAATTCACAAAGACAGAAAAAA
Source organism: Taudactylus pleione (assembly GCA_031769625.1). Lineage (NCBI taxonomy): Eukaryota > Metazoa > Chordata > Amphibia > Anura > Myobatrachidae > Taudactylus > Taudactylus pleione. The sequence goes on along the minus strand of JAUIMM010000534.1, from coordinate 4,270,082 downwards.
AAGAAGAATTTTTTTATTGTTTGCGGAGCGCACTTTGAGGGTTACACCACCCTTTAACAGACAGACGCACGCTTGTTGCTGCTGCTTTGAGGATGCAGGTGCGGCTACAACCCACACAATTCACAAAGACAGAAAAAAAAAGAAGAATTTTTTTATTGTTTGTGGAGCGCACTTTGAGGGTTACACCACCCTTTAACAGACAGACGGACGCTTGTCGCTGCTGCTTTAAGGATGCAGGTGTGGCTACAGCCCACACATTTCACAAAGACAGAAAATAAAAGAAGAATTTTTTTATTGTTTGTGGAGCGCACTTTGAGGGTTACACCACCCTTTAACAGACAGACGCACGCTTGTCGCTGCTGCTTTGAGGACAGTATCATATGCAGTGACAGTAGACTTGTCAGAAATTGTGGGCACTTCCTTCAGTCCGTACCACATGTCCAAACCGGCCCTTGACTTATGACACAGGCGCACGCTTGGCACTGTTACTGTGTTGATGCACATGCAGCTACATTGCACACAAGTCACAAACACATAAAAAAAATAGTTTTTTATTTTTTGGAGCACTTTGAGGGTTGCACCACCCTTTAACAGACAGATGCACGCTTGTCGCTGCTGCTTTGAGGATGCAGGTGCGGCTACAGCCCACACAATTCACAAAGACAGAAAAAAAAGAAGTATTTTTTTATTGTTTGTGGAGCGCACTTTGAGAGTTACACCACCCTTTAACAGACAGACGCATGCTTGTCGCTGCTGCTTTGAGGATGCAGGTGCGGCTACAGCCCACACAATTCACAAAGACAGAAAAAAAAGAAGAAATTTTTTATTGTTTATGGAGCGCACTTTGAGGGTTACACCACCCTTTAACAGACAGACGCACACTTGTCGCTGCTGCTTTGAGGATGCAGGTGCGGCTACAGCCCACACAATTCACAAAGACAGAAAAAAAAAAAAAAATGTATTGTTTGTGGAGCTCACTTTGAGGGTTACACCACCTTTTAACAGACAGACGCACGCTTGTCACTGCTGCTTTGAGGACACAGGTGCGGCTACAGCCCACACAATTCACAAAGACAGAAATTTTTTTTTTTTTTTTATTGTTTGTGGAGCGCACTTTGAGGGTTACACCACCCTTTAACAGACAGACACACGCTTGTCGCTGCTGCTTTAAAGATGCAGGTGCAGCTAAAGCCCACACATTTCCCAAATACAGAAAAAAAAAGAATAATTTTTTTATTGTTTGTGGAGTGCACTTTGAGGGTTACACCACCCTTTAACAGACAGATGCACGCTTGTCGCTGCTGCTTTAAGGATGCAGGTATGGCTACAGCCCACACATTTCCCAAAAACAGAAATAAAAAAGAAGAATTTTTTTATTGTTTGTGGAGCGCACTTTGAGGGTTACACCACCCTATAACACACAGACGCATGCTTGTCGCTGCTGCTTTGAGGACAGTATCATATGCAGTGACAGTAGACTTGTCAGAAATTGTTGGCACTTCCTTCAGTCCGGACCAGATGTCCAAACCAGCCCTTAACTTATGACACAGGTGCACGCTTGGCGCTGCTACTGTGTTGATGCACGTGCGGCTACTTTGCACACAAGTCACAAACACATAAAAAAAATAGTTTTTTATTTTTTGGAGCACTTTGAGGGTTGCACCACCCTTTAACAGACAGACGCACGCTTGTCGCTGCTGCTTTGAGGATGCAGGTGCGGCTACAGCCCACACAATTCAGAAAGACAGAAAAAAAAAGAATTTTTTTTTATTGTTTGTGGAGCGCACTTTGAGTGTTACACCACCCTTTAACAGACAGACGCATGCTTGTCGCTGCTGCTTTGAGGATGCAGGTGCGGCTACAGGCCACACAATTCACAAAGACAGAAAAAAAAGAAGAATTTTTTTATTGTTTGTGGAGCGCACTTTGAGGGTTACACCACCCTTTAACAGACAGAAGCACGCTTGTCGCTGCTGCTTTGAGGATGCAGGTGCGGCTACTGCCCACACAATTCACAAAGACAGAAAAAAAATATTTTTTTCATTGTTTGTGGAGCTCACTTTGAGGGTTACACCTCCCTTTAACAGACAGACGCATGCTTGTCGCTGCTGCTTTGAGGATGCAGGTGCAGCTACAGCCCACACAATTCACGAAGACAGAAAAAAAAGATTTTTTTTCTTATTGTTTGTGGAGCGCACTTTGAGGGTTACAGCACCCTTTAACAGACAGACACACGCTTGTTGCTGCTGCTTTAAGGATGCAGGTGTGGCTACAGCCCACACATTTCCCAAAAACAGAAAAAAAAAGAATAATTTTTTTATTGTTTGTGGAGCGCACTTTGAGGGTTACACCACCCTTTAACAGACAGATGCATGCTTGTCGCTGCTGCTTTAAGGATGCAGGTGTGGCTACAGCCCACACATTTCCCAAAAACAGAAAAAAAAGAAGAAATTTTTTATTGTTTGTGGAGCGCACTTTGAGGGTTACACCACCCTATAACACACAGACGCATGCTTGTCGCTGCTGCTTTGAGGACAGTATCATATGCAGTGACAGTAGACTTGTCAGAAATTGTTGGCACTTACTTCAGTCCGGACCAGATGTCCAAACCGGCCCTTGACTTATGACACAGGCGCACGCTTGGCGCTGCTACTGTGTTGATGCATGTGCGGCTACATTGCACACAAGTCACAAACAGATAAAAAAAATAGTTTTTTATTTTTTGGAGCACTTTGAGGGTTGCACCACCCTTTAACAGACAGATGCACGCTTGTCGCTGCTGCTTTGAGGATGCTGGTGCGGCTACAGCCCACACAATTCACAAAGACAGAAAAAAAAGAATAATTTTTTTATTGTTTGTGTAGCGCACTTTGAGGGTTACACCACCCTTTAACAGACAGATGCACGCTTGTCGCTGCTGCTTTAAGGATGCAGGTGTGGCTACAGCCCACACATTTCACAAAGACAGAAAATAAAAGAAGAATTTTTTTATTGTTTGTGGAGCGCACTTTGAGGGATACACCACCCTTTAACAGACAGACGCACGATTGTCGCTGCTGCTTTGAGGACAGTATCATATGCAGTGACAGTAGACTTGTCAGAAATTGTGGGCACTTCCTTCAGTCCGGACCACATGTCCAAACCGGCCCTTGACTTATGACACATGCGCACGCTTGGCACTGTTACTGTGTTGATGCACATGCAGCTACATTGCACACAAGTCACAAACACATAAAAAAATAGTTTTTTATTTTTTGGAACACTTTGAGGGTTGCACCACCCTTTAACAGACAGATGCACGCTTGTCGCTGCTGCTTTGAGGATGCAGGTGCGGCTACAGCCCACACAATTCACAAAGACAGAAAAAAAAGGAAGTACTTTTTTATTGTTTGTGGAGCGCACTTTGAGAGTTACACCACCCTTTAACAGACAGACGCATGCTTGTCGCTGCTGCTTTGAGGATGCAGGTGCGGCTACAGCCCACACAATTCACAAAGACAGAAAAAAAAGAAGAAATTTTTTATTGTTTATGGAGCACACTTTGAGGGTTACACCACCCTTTAACAGACAGACGCACACTTGTCGCTGCTGCTTTGAGGATGCAGGTGCGGCTACAGCCCACACAATTCACAGACAGAAATAAAAAAAAAAATTATTGTTTGTGGAGCTCACTTTGAGGGTTACACCACCTTTTAACAGACAGACGCACGATTGTCACTGCTGCTTTGAGGACACAGGTGCGGCTACAGCCCACACAATTCACAAAGACAGAAAAAAATTAATTTTTTTTTTATTGTTTGTGGAGCGCACTTTGAGGGTTACACCACCCTTTAACAGACAGACACACGCTTGTCGCTGCTGCTTTAAAGATGCAGGTGCGGCTACAGCCCACACATTTCCCAAATACAGAATAAAAAAATAATAATTTTTTTATTTTTTGTGGAGTGCACTTTGAGGGTTACACCACCCTTTAACAGACAGATGCACGCTTGTCGCTGCTGCTTTAAGGATGCAGGTATGGCTACAGCCCACACATTTCCCAAAAACAGAAATAAAAAAGAATTAATTTTTTATTGTTTGTGGAGCGCACTTTGAGGGTTACACCACCCTATAACACACAGACGCATGCTTGTCGCTGCTGCTTTGAGGACAGTATCATATGCAGTGACAGTAGACTTGTCAGAAATTGTCGGCACTTCCTTCAGTCCGGACCAGATGTCCAAACCAGCCCTTAACTTATGACACAGGTGCATGCTTGGCGCTGCTACTGTGTTGATGCACGTGCGGCTACTTTGCACACAAGTCACAAACACATAAAAAAAATAGTTTTTTATTTTTTGGAGCACTTTGAGGGTTGCACCACCCTTTAACAGACAGACGCATGCTTGTCGCTGCTGCTTTGAGGATGCTGGTGCGGCTACAGCCCACACAATTCACAAAGACAGAAAAAAAAAGAATAATTTTTTTATTGTTTGTGTAGCGCACTTTGAGGGTTACACCACCCTTTAACAGACAGATGCACGGTTGTCGCTGCTGCTTTAAGGATGCAGGTGTGGCTACAGCCCACACATTTCACAAAGACAGAAAATAAAAGAAGAATTTTTTTATTGTTTGTGGAGCGCACTTTGAGGGATACACCACCCTTTAACAGACAGACGCACGATTGTCGCTGCTGCTTTGAGGACAGTATCATATGCAGTGACAGTAGACTTGTCAGAAATTGTGGGCACTTCCTTCAGTCCGGACCACATGTCCAAACCGGCCCTTGACTTATGACACATGCGCACGCTTGGCACTGTTACTGTGTTGATGCACATGCAGCTACATTGCACACAAGTCACAAACACATAAAAAAATAGTTTTTTATTTTTTGGAACACTTTGAGGGTTGCACCACCCTTTAACAGACAGATGCACGCTTGTCGCTGCTGCTTTGAGGATGCAGGTGCGGCTACAGCCCACACAATTCACAAAGACAGAAAAAAAAAGAAGTACTTTTTTATTGTTTGTGGAGCGCACTTTGAGAGTTACACCACCCTTTAACAGACAGACGCATGCTTGTCGCTGCTGCTTTGAGGATGCAGGTGCGGCTACAGCCCACACAATTCACAAAGACAGAAAAAAAAGAAGAAATTTTTTATTGTTTATGGAGCACACTTTGAGGGTTACACCACCCTTTAACAGACAGACGCACACTTGTCGCTGCTGCTTTGAGGATGCAGGTGCGGCTACAGCCCACATAATTCACAAAGACAGAAAAAAAAAAAAATTATTGTTTGTGGAGCTCACTTTGAGGGTTACACCACCTTTTAACAGACAGACGCATGCTTGTCACTGCTGCTTTGAGGACACAGGTGCGGCTACAGCCCACACAATTCACAAAGACAGAAAAAAATTATTTTTTTTTTATTGTTTGTGGAGCGCACTTTGAGGGTTACACCACCCTTTAACAGACAGACACACACTTGTCGCTGCTGCTTTAAAGATGCAGGTGCGGCTACAGCCCACACATTTCCCAAATACAGAAAAAAAAATTAATTTTTTTATTTTTTGTGGAGTGCACTTTGAGGGTTACACCACCCTTTAACAGACAGATGCATGCTTGTCGCTGCTGCTTTAAGGATGCAGGTATGGCTACAGCCCACACATTTCCCAAAAACAGAAATAAAAAAGAAGAATTTTTTTATTGTTTGTGGAGCGCACTTTGAGGGTTACACCACCCTATAACACACAGACGCATGCTTGTCGCTGCTGCTTTGAGGACAGTATCATATGCAGTGACAGTAGACTTGTCAGAAATTGTTGGCACTTCCTTCAGTCCGGACCAGATGTCCAAACCAGCCCTTAACTTATGACACAGGTGCACGCTTGGCGCTGCTACTGTGTTGATACACGTGCGGCTACTTTGCACACAAGTCACAAACACATAAAAAAAATAGTTTTTTATTTTTTGGAACACTTTGTGGGTTGCACCACCCTTTAACAGACAGACGCACGCTTGTCGCTGCTGCTTTGAGGATGCAGGTGCGGCTACAGCCCACACAATTCAGAAAGACAGAAAAATTTTTTTTTTTTTTATTGTTTGTGGAGCGCACTTTGAGTGTTACACCACCCTTTAACAGACAGACGCATGCTTGTCGCTGCTGCTTTGAGGATGCAGATGCAGCTACAGGCCACACAATTCACAAAGACAGAAAAAAAAAGAAGAATTTTTTTATTGCTTGTGGAGCGCACTTTGAGGGTTACACCACCCTTTAACAGACAGATGCATGCTTGTCGCTGCTGCTTTAAGGATGCAGGTGCGGCTACAGCCCACACAATTCACAAAGACAGAAAAAAAAAGAAGTATTTTTTTATTGTTTATGGAGCGCACTTTGAGAGTTACAACACCCTTTAACAGACAGACGCACGCTTGTCGCTGCTGCTTTGAGGATGCAGATGCAGCTACAGGCCACACAATTCACAAAGACAGAAAAAAAAGAAGAATTTTTTTATTGTTTGCGGAGCGCACTTTGAGGGTTACACCACCCTTTAACAGACAGATGCACGCTTGTCGCTGCTGCTTTGAGGATGCAGGTGCGGCTACAACCCACACAATTCACAAAGACAAAAAAAAAAAAAAGAATAATTTTTTTATTGTTTGTGGAGCGCACTTTGAGGGTTACTCCACCCTTTAACAGACAGACGCACGCTTGTCGCTGCTGCTTTAAGGATGCAGGTGTGGCTACAGCCCACACATTTCACAAAGACAGAAAATAAAAGAAGAATTTTTTTATTGTTTGTGGAGCGCACTTTGAGGGTTACACCACCCTTTAACAGACAGACGCACGCTTGTCGCTGCTGCTTTGAGGACAGTATCATATGCAGTGACAGTAGACTTGTCAGAAATTGTGGGCACTTCCTTCAGTCCGTACCACATGTCCAAACCGGCCCTTGACTTATGACACAGGCGCACGCTTGGCACTGTTACTGTGTTGATGCACATGCAGCTACATTGCATACAATTCACAAAGACAGAAAAAAAATAATTTTTTTTTTATTGTTTGTGGAGCGCACTTTGAGGGTTACACCACCCTTTAACAGACAGACACACACTTGTCGCTGCTGCTTTAAAGATGCAGGTGCGGCTACAGCCCACACATTTCCCAAATACAGAAAAAATAATAATAATTTTTTTATTTTTTGTGGAGTGCACTTTGAGGGTTACACCACCCTTTAACAGACAGATGCACGCTTGTCGCTGCTGCTTTAAGGATGCAGGTATGGCTACAGCCCACACATTTCCCAAAAACAGAAATAAAAAAGAAGAATTTTTTTATTGTTTGTGGAGCGCACTTTGAGGGTTACACCACCCTATAACACACAGACGCATGCTTGTCGCTGCTGCTTTGAGGACAGTATCATATGCAGTGACAGTAGACTTGTCAGAAATTGTTGGCACTTCCTTCAGTCCGGACCAGATGTCCAAACCAGCCCTTAACTTATGACACAGGTGCACGCTTGGCGCTGCTACTGTGTTTATGCACATGCGGCTACTTTGCACACAAGTCACAAACACATAAAAAAAATAGTTTTTTTATTTTTTGGAGCACTTTGAGGGTTGCACCACCCTTTAACAGACAGACGCATGCTTGTCGCTGCTGCTTTGAGGATGCAGGTGCGGCTACAGCCCACACAATTCAGAAAGACAGAAAAAAAAAGAAATTTTTTTTATTGTTTGTGGAGCGCACTTTGAGTGTTACACCACCCTTTAACAGACAGACGCATGCTTGTCGCTGCTGCTTTGAGGATGCAGATGCAGCTACAGGCCACACAATTCAAAAGACAGAAAAAAAAGAAGATTTTTTTATTGTTTGTGGAGCGCACTTTGAGGGTTATACCACCCTTTAACAGACAGATGCACGCTTATCGCTGCTACTTTAAGGATGCAGGTGCGGCTACAGCCCACACAATTCACAAAGAAAAAAAAAAAAAGAAGTATTTTTTTATTGCTTGTGGAGCGCACTTTGAGAGTTAAAACACCCTTTAACAGACAGACGCACGCTTGTCGCTGCTGCTTTGAGGAAGCAGATGCAGCTACAGGCCACACAATTCACAAAGACAGAAAAAAAAGAAGAAATGTTTTATTGTTTATGGAGCAGACTTTGAGGGTTACACCACCCTTTAACAGACAGACGCACACTTGTCGCTGCTGCTTTGAGGATGCAGGTGCGGCTACAGCCCACACAATTCACAAAGACAAAAAAAAAAAAAAATATTCTTTGTGGAGCTCACTTTGAGGGTTACACCACCTTTTAACAGACAGACGCACGCTTGTCACCGCTGCTTTGAGGACACAGGTGCGGCTATAGCCCACACAATTCACAAAGACAGAAAAAAATTAATTTTTTTTTTATTGTTTGTGGAGCGCACTTTGAGGGTTACACCACCCTTTAACAGACAGATACACACTTGTCGCTGCTTTAAAGATGCAGGTGCGGCTACAGCCCACACATTTCCCAAATACAGAAAAAAAAAATAATTTTTTTATTTTTTGTGGAGTGCACTTTGAGGGTTACACCACCCTTTAACAGACAGACGCATGCTTGTCACTGCTGCTTTGAGGATGCAGGTGCGGCTACAGCCCACACAATTCACAAAGACAAAATAAAAAGAATACATTTTTTATTGTTTATGGAGCACACTTTGAGGGTTACAACACCCTTTAACAGACAGACGCACACTTGTTGCTGCTGCTTTGAGGATGCAGGTGCGGCTGCAGCCCACACAATTCACAAAGACAGAAAAAAAATAAAATTATTGTTTGTGGAGCTCACTTTGAGGGTTACACCACCTTTTAACAGACAGACGCACGCTTGTCACTGCTGCTTTGAGGACACAGGTGCGGCTACAGCCCACACAATTCACAAAGACAGAAAAAAAATAATTTTTTTTTATTGTTTGTGGAGCGCACTTTGAGGGTTACACCACCCTTTAACAGACAGACACATGCTTGTCGCTGCTGCTTTAAAGATGCAGGTGCGGCTACAGCCCACACATTTCCCAAATACAGAAAAAATAATAATAATTTTTTTATTTTTTGTGGAGTGCACTTTGAGGGTTACACCACCCTTTAACAGACAGATGCACGCTTGTCGCTGCTGCTTTAAGGATGCAGGTATGGCTACAGCCCACACATTTCCCAAAAACAGAAATAAAAAAAAAGAATTTTTTTATTGTTTGTGGAGCGCACTTTGAGGGTTACACCACCCTATAACAGACAGACGCATGCTTGTCGCTGCTGCTTTGAGGACAGTATCATATGCAGTGACAGTAGACTTGTCAGAAATTGTTGGCACTTCCTTCAGTCCGGACCAGATGTCCAAACCAGCCCTTAACTTATGACACAGGTGCACGCTTGGCGCTGCTCCTGTGTTGATGCACGTGCGGCTACTTTGCACACAAGTCACAAACACATAAAAAAAATAGTTTTTTATTTTTTGGAGCACTTTGAGGGTTGCACCACCCTTTAACAGACAGACGCACGCTTGTCGCTGCTGCTTTGAGGATGCAGGTGCGGCTACAGGCCACACAATTCACAAAGACAGAAAAAAAAGAAGAATTGTTTTATTGTTTGTGGAGCGCACTTTGAGGGTTACACCACCCTTTAACAGACAGATGCATGCTTGTCGCTGCTGCTTTGAGGATGCAGGTGCGGCTACAGCCCACACAATTCACAAAGACAGAAAAAAAATATTTTTCTTATTGTTTGTGGAGCTCACTTTGAGGGTTACACCTCCCTTTAACAGACAGATGCATGCTTGTCGCTGCTGCTTTCAGGATGCAGGTGCAGCTACAGCCCACACAATTCACAAAGACAGAAAAAAAAGATTTTTTTTTTTATTGTTTGTGGAGCGCACTTTGAGGGTTACAGCACCCTTTAACAGACAGACACACGCTTGTTGCTGCTGCTTTAAGGATGCAGGTGTGGCTACAGCCCACACATTTCCCAAAAACAGAAAAAAAAAGAATAATTTTTTTATTTTTTTTGGAGCGCACTTTGAGGGTTACACCACCCTTTAACAGACAGCTGCACGCTTGTCGCTGCTGCTTTAAGGATGCAGGTGTTGCTACAACCCACACATTTCCCAAAAACAGAAAAAAAAGAAGAAATTTTTTATTGTTTGTGGAACGCACTTTGAGGGTTACACCACCCTATAACACACAGACGCATGCTTGTCGCTGCTGCTTTGAAGACAGTATCATATGCAGTGACAGTAGACTTGTCAGAAATTGTGGGCACTTCCTTCAGTCCGTACCACATGTCCAAACCGGCCCTTGACTTATGACACAGGCGCACGCTTGGCACTGTTACTGTGTTGATGCACATGCAGCTACATTGCACACAAGTCACAAACACATAAAAAAAATAGTTTTTTATTTTTTGGAGCACTTTGAGGGTTGCACCACCCTTTAACAGACAGATGCACGCTTGTCGCTGCTGCTTTGAGGATGCAGGTGCGGCTACAGCCCACACAATTCACAAAGACAGAAAAAAAAAGAAGTATTTTTTTATTGTTTGTGGAGCGCACTTTGAGAGTTACACCTCCCTTTAACAGACAGACGCATGCTTGTCGCTGCTGCTTTGAGGATGCAGGTGCGGCTACAGCCCACACAATTCACAAAGACAGGAAAAAAAAAAATTATTGTTTGTGGAGCTCACTTTGAGGGTTACACCACCTTTTAACAGACAGACGCATGCTTGTCACTGCTGCTTTGAGGACACAGGTGCGGCTACAGCCCACACAATTCACAAAGACAGAAAAAAATAAAAAATTTTTTTATTGTTTGTGGAGCGCACTTTGAGGGTTACACCACCCTTTAACAGACAGACACACGCTTGTCGCTGCTGCTTTAAAGATGCAGGTGCGGCTACAGCCCACACATTTCCCAAATACAGAAAAAAAAATAATAATTTTTTTATTTTTTGTGGAGTGCACTTTGAGGGTTACACCACCCTTTAACAGACAGATGCACGCTTGTCGCTGCTGCTTTAAGGATGCAGGTATGGCTACAGCCCACACATTTCCCAAAAACAGAAATAAAAAAGAAGAATTTTTTTATTGTTTGTGGAGCGCACTTTGAGGGTTACACCACCCTATAACACACAGACGCATGCTTGTCGCTGCTGCTTTGAGGACAGTATCATATGCAGTGACAGTAGACTTGTCAGAAATTGTTGGCACTTCCTTCAGTCCGGACCAGATGTCCAAACCAGCCCTTAACTTATGACACAGGTGCACGCTTGGCGCTGCTACTGTGTTTATGCACATGCGGCTACTTTGCACACAAGTCACAAACACATAAAAAAATAGTTTTTTTATTTTTTGGAGCACTTTGAGGGTTGCACCACCCTTTAACAGACAGACGCATGCTTGTCGCTGCTGCTTTGAGGATGCAGGTGCGGCTACAGCCCACACAATTCAGAAAGAAAAAAAAAAAAAGAAGTATTTTTTTATTGCTTGTGGAGCGCACTTTGAGAGTTAAAACACCCTTTAACAGACAGACGCACGCTTGTCGCTGCTGCTTTGAGGAAGCAGATGCAGCTACAGGCCACACAATTCACAAAGACAGAAAAAAAAGAAGAAATGTTTTATTGTTTATGGAGCAGACTTTGAGGGTTACACCACCCTTTAACAGACAGACGCACACTTGTCGCTGCTGCTTTGAGGATGCAGGTGCGGCTACAGCCCACACAATTCACAAAGACAAAAAAAAAAATATATATTCTTTGTGGAGCTCACTTTGAGGGTTACACCACCTTTTAACAGACAGACGCACGCTTGTCACCGCTGCTTTGAGGACACAGGTGCGGCTATAGCCCACACAATTCACAAAGACAGAAAAAAATTAATTTTTTTTTTATTGTTTGTGGAGCGCACTTTGAGGGTTACACCACCCTTTAACAGACAGACACACACTTGTCGCTGCTTTAAAGATGCAGGTGCGGCTACAGCCCACACATTTCCCAAATACAGAAAAAAAAAAAAAAATTTTTTATTTTTTGTGGAGTGCACTTTGAGGGTTACACCACCCTTTAACAGACAGACGCATGCTTGTCGCTGCTGCTTTGAGGATGCAGGTGCGGCTACAGCCCACACAATTCACAAAGACAAAATAAAAAGAATACATTTTTTATTGTTTATGGAGCACACTTTGAGGGTTACAACACCCTTTAACAGACAGACGCACACTTGTTGCTGCTGCTTTGAGGATGCAGGTGCGGCTGCAGCCCACACAATTCACAAAGACAGAAAAAAAATAAAATTATTGTTTGTGGAGCTCACTTTGAGGGTTACACCACCTTTTAACAGACAGACGCACGCTTGTCACTGCTGCTTTGAGGACACAGGTGCGGCTACAGCCCACACAATTCACAAAGACAGAAAAAAAATAATTTTTTTTTATTGTTTGTGGAGCGCACTTTGAGGGTTACACCACCCTTTAACAGACAGACACATGCTTGTCGCTGCTGCTTTAAAGATGCAGGTGCGGCTACAGCCCACACATTTCCCAAATACAGAAAAAATAATAATAATTTTTTTATTTTTTGTGGAGTGCACTTTGAGGGTTACACCACCCTTTAACAGACAGATGCACGCTTGTCGCTGCTGCTTTAAGGATGCAGGTATGGCTACAGCCCACACATTTCCCAAAAACAGAAATAAAAAAAAAGAATTTTTTTATTGTTTGTGGAGCGCACTTTGAGGGTTACACCACCCTATAACAGACAGACGCATGCTTGTCGCTGCTGCTTTGAGGACAGTATCATATGCAGTGACAGTAGACTTGTCAGAAATTGTTGGCACTTCCTTCAGTCCGGACCAGATGTCCAAACCAGCCCTTAACTTATGACACAGGTGCACGCTTGGCGCTGCTCCTGTGTTGATGCACGTGCGGCTACTTTGCACACAAGTCACAAACACATAAAAAAAATAGTTTTTTATTTTTTGGAGCACTTTGAGGGTTGCACCACCCTTTAACAGACAGACGCACGCTTGTCGCTGCTGCTTTGAGGATGCAGGTGCGGCTACAGGCCACACAATTCACAAAGACAGAAAAAAAAGAAGAATTGTTTTATTGTTTGTGGAGCGCACTTTGAGGGTTACACCACCCTTTAACAGACAGATGCATGCTTGTCGCTGCTGCTTTGAGGATGCAGGTGCGGCTACAGCCCACACAATTCACAAAGACAGAAAAAAAATATTTTTCTTATTGTTTGTGGAGCTCACTTTGAGGGTTACACCTCCCTTTAACAGACAGATGCATGCTTGTCGCTGCTGCTTTCAGGATGCAGGTGCAGCTACAGCCCACACAATTCACAAAGACAGAAAAAAAAGATTTTTTTTTTTATTGTTTGTGGAGCGCACTTTGAGGGTTACAGCACCCTTTAACAGACAGACACACGCTTGTTGCTGCTGCTTTAAGGATGCAGGTGTGGCTACAGCCCACACATTTCCCAAAAACAGAAAAAAAAAGAATAATTTTTTTATTTTTTTGGGAGCGCACTTTGAGGGTTACACCACCCTTTAACAGACAGCTGCACGCTTGTCGCTGCTGCTTTAAGGATGCAGGTGTTGCTACAACCCACACATTTCCCAAAAACAGAAAAAAAAAAAGAAATTTTTTTATTGTTTGTGGAGCGCACTTTGAGGGTTACACCACCCTATAACACACAGACGCATGCTTGTCGCTGCTGCTTTGAAGACAGTATCATATGCAGTGACAGTAGACTTGTCAGAAATTGTGGGCACTTCCTTCAGTCCGTACCACATGTCCAAACCGGCCCTTGACTTATGACACAGGCGCACGCTTGGCACTGTTACTGTGTTGATGCACATGCAGCTACATTGCACACAAGTCACAAACACATAAAAAAAATAGTTTTTTATTTTTTGGAGCACTTTGAGGGTTGCACCACCCTTTAACAGACAGATGCACGCTTGTCGCTGCTGCTTTGAGGATGCAGGTGCGGCTACAGCCCACACAATTCACAAAGACAGAAAAAAAAAGAAGTATTTTTTTATTGTTTGTGGAGCGCACTTTGAGAGTTACACCTCCCTTTAACAGACAGACGCATGCTTGTCGCTGCTGCTTTGAGGATGCAGGTGCGGCTACAGCCCACACAATTCACAAAGACAGGAAAAAAAAAAATTATTGTTTGTGGAGCTCACTTTGAGGGTTACACCACCTTTTAACAGACAGACGCATGCTTGTCACTGCTGCTTTGAGGACACAGGTGCGGCTACAGCCCACACAATTCACAAAGACAGAAAAAAATAAAAAAATTTTTTATTGTTTGTGGAGCGCACTTTGAGGGTTACACCACCCTTTAACAGACAGACACACGCTTGTCGCTGCTGCTTTAAAGATGCAGGTGCGGCTACAGCCCACACATTTCCCAAATACAGAAAAAAAAATAATAATTTTTTTATTTTTTGTGGAGTGCACTTTGAGGGTTACACCACCCTTTAACAGACAGATGCACGCTTGTCGCTGCTGCTTTAAGGATGCAGGTATGGCTACAGCCCACACATTTCCCAAAAACAGAAATAAAAAAGAAGAATTTTTTTATTGTTTGTGGAGCGCACTTTGAGGGTTACACCACCCTATAACACACAGACGCATGCTTGTCGCTGCTGCTTTGAGGACAGTATCATATGCAGTGACAGTAGACTTGTCAGAAATTGTTGGCACTTCCTTCAGTCCGGACCAGATGTCCAAACCAGCCCTTAACTTATGACACAGGTGCACGCTTGGCGCTGCTACTGTGTTTATGCACATGCGGCTACTTTGCACACAAGTCACAAACACATAAAAAAATAGTTTTTTTATTTTTTGGAGCACTTTGAGGGTTGCACCACCCTTTAACAGACAGACGCATGCTTGTCGCTGCTGCTTTGAGGATGCAGGTGCGGCTACAGCCCACACAATTCAGAAAGACAGAAAAAAAAGAAGATTTTTTTATTGTTTGTGGAGCGCACTTTGAGGGTTACACCACCCTTTAACAGACAGATGCACGCTTATCGCTGCTACTTTAAGGATGCAGGTGCGGCTACAGCCCACACAATTCACAAAGACAGAAAAAAAAAGAAGTATTTTTTTATTGTTTGTGGAGCGCACTTTGAGAGTTACAACACCCTTTAACAGACAGACGCACGCTTGTCGCTGCTGCTTTGAGGAAGCAGATGCAGCTACAGGCCACACAATTCACAAAGACAGAAAAAAAAGAAGAAATGTTTTATTGTTTATGGAGCAGACATTGAGGGTTACACCAACCTTTAACAGACAGACGCACACTTGTCGCTGCTGCTTTGAGGATGCAGGTGCGGCTACAGCCCACACAATTCACAAAGACAAAAAAAAAAAAAAATTATTGTTTGTGGAGCTCACTTTGAGGGTTACACCACCTTTTAACAGACAGACGCACGCTTGTCACTGCTGCTTTGAGGACACAGGTGCGGCTATAGCCCACACAATTCACAGAGACAGAAAAAAATTAATTTTTTTTTTATTGTTTGTGGAGCACACTTTGAGGGTTACACCACCCTTTAACAGACAGACACACGTTTGTCGCTGCTGCTTTAAAGATGCAGGTGCAGCTACAGCCCACACATTTCCCAAATACAGAAAAAAAAATAATATTTTTTTTATTTTTGTGGAGTGCACTTTGAGGGTTACACCACCCTTTAACAGACAGACGCATGCTTGTCGCTGCTGCTTTGAGGATGCAGGTGCGGCTACAGCCCACACAATTCACAAAGACAGAAAAAAAAGAATAAATTTTTTATTGTTTATGGAGCACACTTTGAGGGTTACAACACCCTTTAACAGACAGATGCACACTTGTCGCTGCTGCTTTGAGGATGCAGGTGCGGCTACAGCCCACACAATTCACAAAGACAGAAAAAAAAAAAAATTATTGTTTGTGGGGCTCACTTTGAGGGTTACACCACCTTTTAACAGACAGACGCACGCTTGTCACTGCTGCTTTCAGGATGCAGGTGCAGCTACAGCCCACAAAATTCACAAAGACAGAAAAAAAAGATTTTTTTTTTTATTGTTTGTGGAGCGCACTTTGAGGGTTACAGCACCCTTTAACAGACAGACACACGCTTGTTGCTGCTGCTTTAAGGATGCAGGTGTGGCTACAGCCCACACATTTCCCAAAAACAGAAATAAAAAAGAAGAATTTTTTTATTGTTTGTGGAGCGCACTTTGAGGGTTACACCACCCTATAACACACAGACGCATGCTTGTCGCTGCTGCTTTGAGGACAGTATCATATGCAGTGACAGTAGACTTGTCAGAAATTGTTGGCACTTCCTTCAGTCCGGACCAGATGTCCAAACCAGCCCTTAACTTATGACACAGGTGCACGCTTGGCGCTGCTCCTGTGTTGATGCACGTGCGGCTACTTTGCACACAAGTCACAAACACATAAAAAAAATAGTTTTTTATTTTTTGGAGCACTTTGAGGGTTGCACCACCCTTTAACAGACAGACGCATGCTTGTCGCTGCTGCTTTGAGGATGCAGGTGCGGCTACAGGCCACACAATTCACAAAGACAGAAAAAAAAGAAGAATTTTTTTATTGTTTGTGGAGCGCACTTTGAGGGTTACACCACCCTTTAACAGACAGACGCATGCTTGTCGCTGCTGCTTTGAGGATGCAGGTGCGGCTACAGCCCACACAATTCACAAAGACAGAAAAAAAATATTTTTTTTATTGTTTGTGGAGCTCACTTTGAGGGTTACACCTCCCTTTAACAGACAGATGCATGCTTGTCGCTGCTGCTTTCAGGATGCAGGTGCAGCTACAGCCCACACAATTCACAAAGACAGAAAAAAAAGATTTTTTTTTTTATTGTTTGTGGAGCGCACTTTGAGGGTTACAGCACCCTTTAACAGACAGACACACGCTTGTTGCTGCTGCTTTAAGGATGCAGGTGTGGCTACAGCCCACACATTTCCCAAAAACAGAAAAAAAAAGAATAATTTTTTTATTGTTTGTGGAGCGCACTTTGAGGGTTACACCACCCTTTAACAGACAGATGCACGCTTGTCGCTGCTGCTTTAAGGATGCAGGTGTGGCTACAACCCACACATTTCCCAAAAACAGAAAAAAAAGAAGAAATTTTTTATTGTTTGTGGAGCGCACTTTGAGGGTTACACCACCCTATAACACACAGACGCATGCTTGTCGCTGCTGCTTTGAGGACAGTATCATATGCAGTGACAGTAGACTTGTCAGAAATTGTTGGCACTTCCTTCAGTCCAGACCAGATGTCCAATCCGGCCCTTGACTTATGACACCAGCGCACGCTTGGCGCTGCTACTGTGTTGATGCATGTGCGGCTACATTGCACACAAGTCACAAACAGATAAAAAAAATAGTTTTTCATTTTTTGGAGCACTTTGAGGGTTGCACCACCCTTTAACAGACAGATGCACGCTTGTCGCTGCTGCTTTGAGGATGCAGGTGCGGCTACAGCCCACACAATTCACAAAGACAGAGAAAAAAAGAAGAATTTTTTTATTGTTTGTGGAGCGCACTTTGAGGGTTACACCACCCTTTAACAGACAGATGCACGCTTGTCGCTGCTGCTTTGAGGATGCAGGTGCGGCTACAACCCACACAAGTCACAAACACATAAAAAAAATTGTTGTTTTTTTTTCGAGCACTTTGAGGGTTGCACCACCCTTTAACAGACAGATGCACGCTTGTCGCTGCTGATTTGAGGATGCAGGTGCGTCTACAGCCCACACAATTCACAAAGACAGAAAAAAAATATAAAATTTATTGTTTGTGGAGCTCACTTTGAGGGTTACACCACCCTTTAACAGACAGACGCACGCTTGTCACTGCTGCTTTGAGGATGCAGGTGCAGCTACAGCCCACACAATTCACAAAGACAGAAAAAAAATATTTTTTTTATTGTTTGTGGAGCTCACTTTGAGGGTTACACCTCCCTTTAACAGACAGATGCATGCTTGTCGCTGCTGCTTTGAGGATGCAGGTGCAGCTACAGCCCACACAATTCACAAAGACAGAAAAAAAAGATTTTTTTTTTTATTGTTTGTGGAGCGCACTTTGAGGGTTACAGCACCCTTTAACAGACAGACACACGCTTGTTGCTGCTGCTTTAAGGATGCAGGTGTGGCTACAGCCCACACATTTCCCAAAAACATAAAAAAAAAGAATAATTTTTTTATTGTTTGTGGAGCGCACTTTGAGGGTTACACCACCCTTTAACAGACAGATGCACGCTTGTCGCTGCTGCTTTAAGGATGCAGGTGTGGCTACAACCCACACATTTCCCAAAAACAGAAAAAAAAGAAGAAATTTTTTATTGTTTGTGGAGCGCACTTTGAGGGTTACACCACCCTATAACACACAGACGCATGCTTGTCGCTGCTGCTTTGAGGACAGTATCATATGCAGTGACAGTAGACTTGTCAGAAATTGTTGGCACTTCCTTCAGTCCAGACCAGATGTCCAATCCGGCCCTTGACTTATGACACCAGCGCACGCTTGGCGCTGCTACTGTGTTGATGCATGTGCGGCTACATTGCACACAAGTCACAAACAGATAAAAAAAATAGTTTTTTATTTTTTGGAGCACTTTGAGGGTTGCACCACCCTTTAACAGACAGATGCACGCTTGTCGCTGCTGCTTTGAGGATGCAGGTGCGGCTACAGCCCACACAATTCACAAAGACAGAAAAAAAAAGAATAATTTTTTTATTGTTTGTGGAGCGCACTTTGAGGGTTACACCACCCTTTAACAGACAGATGCACGCTTGTCGCTGCTGCTTTGAGGATGCAGGTGCGGCTACAGCCCACACAAGTCACAAACACATAAAAAAAATAGTTTTTTATTTTTTGGAGCACTTTGAGGGTTGCACCACCCTTTAACAGACAGATGCACGCTTGTCGCTGCTGATTTGAGGATGCAGGTGCATCTACAGCCCACACAATTCACAAAGACAGAAAAAAAATAAAAAATGTATTGTTTGTGGAGCTCACTTTGAGGGTTACACCACCCTTTAACAGACAGACACACGCTTGTCACTGCTGCTTTGAGGATGCAGGTGCGGCTACAGCCCACACAATTCACAAAGACAAAGAAAAATGATTTTTTTTTTATTGTTTGTGGAGCGCACTTTGAGGGTTACACCACCCTTTAACAGACAGACACACGCTTGTCGCTGCTGCTTTAAGGATGCAGGTGTGGCTACAGCCCACACATTTCCCAAATACAGAAAAAAAAGAATAATTTTTTTATTTTTTGTGGAGCTCACTTTGAGGGTTACACCACCCTTTAACAGACAGACGCACGCTTGTCGCTGCTGCTTTGAGGACAGTATCATATGCAGTGACAGTAGACTTGTCAGAAATTGTTTGCACTTCCTTCAGTCCGGACCAGATGTCCAAACCGGCCCTTGACTTATGACACAGGTGCACACTTGGCGCTGCTACTATGTTGATGCACGTGCGGCTCCATTGCACACAAGTCACAAACACATAAAAAAAATAGTTTTTTATTGTTTGGAGCACTTTGAGGGTTGCACCACCCTTTAACAGACAGATGCACGCTTGTCGCTGCTGCTTTAAGGATGCAGGTGTGGCTACAGCCCACACATTTCCCAAAAACAGAAAAAAAAAGAAGAATTTTGTTATTGTTTGTGGAGCGCACTTTGAGGGTTACACCACCCTATAACAGACAGACGCATGCTTGTCGCTGCTGCTTTGAGGACAGTATCATATGCAGTGACAGTAGACTTGTCAGAAATTGTTGGCACTTCCTTCAGTCCGGACCAGATGTCCAAACCGGCCCTTGACTTATGACACAGGCGCACGCTTGGCGCTGCTACTGTGTTGATGCATGTGCGGCTACATTGCACACAAGTCACAAACACTTTAAAAAAATAGTTTTTTATTGTTTGGAGCACTTTCAGTGTTGCACCACACTTTAACAGACAGACGCACGCTTGTCGCTGCTACTTTAAGGATGCAGGTGCGGCTACAGCCCACACAATTCACAAAGACAGAAAAAAAAGAAGAATTTTTTTATTTTTTGTGGAGCTCACTTTGAGGGTTACACCACCCTTTAACAGACAGATGCACGCTTGTCGCTGCTGCTTTGAGGATGCAGGTGCAGCTACAGCCCACACAATTCACAAAGACAGAAAAAAAAGATTTTTTTTTTTATTGTTTGTGGAGCGCACTTTGAGGGTTACAGCACCCTTTAACAGACAGACACACGCTTGTTGCTGCTGCTTTAAGGATGCAGGTGTGGCTACAGCCCACACATTTCCCAAAAAGAGAAAAAAAAGAATAATTTTTTTATTGTTTGTGGAGCGCACTTTGAGGGTTACACCACCCTTTAACAGACAGATGCACGCTTGTCGCTGCTGCTTTAAGGATGCAGGTGTGGCTACAGCCCACACATTTCCCAAAAACAGAAAAAAAAGAAGAATTTTTTTATTGTTTGTGGAGCGCACTTTGAGGGTTACACCACCCTATATCACACAGACGCATGCTTGTCGCTGCTGCTTTGAGGACAGTATCATATGCAGTGACAGTAGACTTGTCAGAAATTGTTGGCACTTCCTTCAGTCCGGACCAGATGTCCAAACCGGCCCTTGACTTATGACACAGGCGCACGCTTGGCGCTGCCACTGTGTTAATGCATGTGCGGCTACTTTGCACACAAGTCACAAACACATAAAAAAAATAGTTTTTTATTTTTTGGAGCACTTTGAGGGTTGCACCACCCTTTAACAGACAGACGCATGCTTGTCGCTGCTGCTTTGAGGATGCAGGTGCGTCTACAGGCCACACAATTCACAAAGACAGAAAAAAAAGAAGAATTTTTTTATTGTTTGTGGAGCGCACTTTGAGGGTTACACCACCCTTTAACAGACAGACGCATGCTTGTCGCTGCTGCTTTGAGGATGCAGGTGCGGCTACAGCCCACACAATTCACAAAGACAGAAAAAAAATATTTTTTTTATTGTTTGTGGAGCTCACTTTGAGGGTTACACCTCCCTTTAACAGACAGATGCATGCTTGTCGCTGCTGCTTTCAGGATGCAGGTGCAGCTACAGCCCACACAATTCACAAAGACAGAAAAAAAAGATTTTTTTTTTTATTGTTTGTGGAGCGCACTTTAAGGGTTACAGCACCCTTTAACAGACAGACACACGCTTGTTGCTGCTGCTTTAAGGATGCAGGTGTGGCTACAGCCCACACATTTCCCAAAAACAGAAAAAAAAAGAATAATTTTTTTATTGTTTGTGGAGCGCACTTTGAGGGTTACACCACCCTTTAACAGTCAGATGCACGCTTGTCGCTGCTGCTTTAAGGATGCAGGTGTGGCTACAACCCACACATTTCCCAAAAACAGAAAAAAAAGAAGAAATTTTTTATTGTTTGTGGAGCGCACTTTGAGGGTTACACCACCCTATAACACACAGACGCATGCTTGTCGCTGCTGCTTTGAGGACAGTATCATATGCAGTGACAGTAGACTTGTCAGAAATTGTTGGCACTTCCTTCAGTCCGGACCAGATGTCCAAACCGGCCCTTGACTTATGACACAGGCGCACGCTTGGCGCTGCCACTGTGTTGATGCATGTGCGGCTACATTGCACACAAGTCACAAACACATAAAAAAAATAGTTTTTTATTTTTTGGAGCACTTTGAGGGTTGCACCACCCTTTAACAGACAGATGCACGCTTGTCGCTGCTGCTTTGAGGATGCAGTTGCGGCTACAGCCCACACAATTCACAAAGACAGAAAAAAAATGAAATTTTTTTTATTGTTTGTGGAGTGCACTTTGAGGGTTACACCACCGTTTAACAGACAGATGCATGCTTGTCGCTGCTGCTTTGAGGATGCAGGTGCGGCTACAGCCCACACAATTCACAAAGACAGAAAAAAAAAAAAGAATTTTTTTATTGTTTGTGGAGCGCACTTTGAGGGTTACACCACCCTTTAACAGACAGACGCAAGCTTGTCGCTGCTGCTTTAAGGATGCAGGTGTGGCTACAGCCCACACATTTCACAAAGACAGCAAATAAAAGATGAATTTTTTTATTGTTTGTGGAGCGCACTTTGAGGGTTACACCACCCTTTAACAGACAGACGCATGCTTGTCGCTGCTGCTTTGAGGACAGTATCATATGCAGTGACAGTAGACTTGTCAGAAATTGTGGGCACTTCCTTCAGTCCGGACAACATGTCCAAACCGGCCCTTGACTTATGACACAGGCGCACGCTTGGCACTGTTACTGTGTTGATGCACATGCAGCTACATTGCACACAAGTCACAAACACATAAAAAAACAGTTTTTTATTTTTTGGAGCACTTTGAGGGTTGCACCACCCTTTAACAGACAGACGCACGCTTGTCGCTGCTGCTTTGAGGATGCAGGTGCGGCTACAGCCCACACAATTCACAAAGACAGAAAAAAAAAGAATTCTTTTTTTATTGTTTGTGGAGCACACTTTGAGCGTTACACCACCCTTTAACAGACAGACGCACGCTTGTCGCTGCTGCTTTGAGGATGCAGGTGAGGCTACAGCCCACACAATTCACAAAGAGAGAAAAAAAAGAAGAAATTATTTATTGTTTATGGAGCGCACTTTGAGGGTTACACCACCCTTTAACAGATAGACGCACGCTTGTCGCTGCTGATTTGAGGATGCAGGTGCGGCTACAGCCCACACAATTCACAAAGACAGAATAAATTTTTTTTTATTGTTTGTGGAGCTCACTTTTAGGGTTACACCACCCTTTAACAGACAGATGCATGCTTGTCACTGCTGCTTTGAGGATGCAGGTGCGGCTACAGCCCACACAATTCACAAAGACAGAAAAAAAATAAAAAATGTATTGTTTGTGGAGCTCACTTTGAGGGTTACACCACCCTTTAACAGACAGACACACGCTTGTCACTGCTGCTTTGAGGATGCAGGTGCGGCTACAGCCCACACAATTCACAAAGACAAAGAAAAATGATTTTTTTTTTATTGTTTGTGGAGCGCACTTTGAGGGTTACACCACCCTTTAACAGACAGACACACGCTTGTCGCTGCTGCTTTAAGGATGCAGGTGTGGCTACAGCCCACACATTTCCCAAATACAGAAAAAAAAGAATAATTTTTTTATTTTTTGTGGAGCTCACTTTGAGGGTTACACCACCCTTTAACAGACAGACGCACGCTTGTCGCTGCTGCTTTGAGGACAGTATCATATGCAGTGACAGTAGACTTGTCAGAAATTGTTTGCACTTCCTTCAGTCCGGACCAGATGTCCAAACCGGCCCTTGACTTATGACACAGGTGCACACTTGGCGCTGCTACTATGTTGATGCACGTGCGGCTCCATTGCACACAAGTCACAAACACATAAAAAAAATAGTTTTTTATTGTTTGGAGCACTTTGAGGGTTGCACCACCCTTTAACAGACAGATGCACGCTTGTCGCTGCTGCTTTAAGGATGCAGGTGTGGCTACAGCCCACACATTTCCCAAAAACAGAAAAAAAAAGAAGAATTTTGTTATTGTTTGTGGAGCGCACTTTGAGGGTTACACCACCCTATAACAGACAGACGCATGCTTGTCGCTGCTGCTTTGAGGACAGTATCATATGCAGTGACAGTAGACTTGTCAGAAATTGTTGGCACTTCCTTCAGTCCGGACCAGATGTCCAAACCGGCCCTTGACTTATGACACAGGCGCACGCTTGGCGCTGCTACTGTGTTGATGCATGTGCGGCTACATTGCACACAAGTCACAAACACTTTAAAAAAATAGTTTTTTATTGTTTGGAGCACTTTCAGTGTTGCACCACACTTTAACAGACAGACGCACGCTTGTCGCTGCTACTTTAAGGATGCAGGTGCGGCTACAGCCCACACAATTCACAAAGACAGAAAAAAAAGAAGAATTTTTTTATTTTTTGTGGAGCTCACTTTGAGGGTTACACCACCCTTTAACAGACAGATGCACGCTTGTCGCTGCTGCTTTGAGGATGCAGGTGCAGCTACAGCCCACACAATTCACAAAGACAGAAAAAAAAGATTTTTTTTTTTATTGTTTGTGGAGCGCACTTTGAGGGTTACAGCACCCTTTAACAGACAGACACACGCTTGTTGCTGCTGCTTTAAGGATGCAGGTGTGGCTACAGCCCACACATTTCCCAAAAACAGAAAAAAAAGAATAATTTTTTTATTGTTTGTGGAGCGCACTTTGAGGGTTACACCACCCTTTAACAGACAGATGCACGCTTGTCGCTGCTGCTTTAAGGATGCAGGTGTGGCTACAGCCCACACATTTCCCAAAAACAGAAAAAAAAGAAGAATTTTTTTATTGTTTGTGGAGCGCACTTTGAGGGTTACACCACCCTATATCACACAGACGCATGCTTGTCGCTGCTGCTTTGAGGACAGTATCATATGCAGTGACAGTAGACTTGTCAGAAATTGTTGGCACTTCCTTCAGTCCGGACCAGATGTCCAAACCGGCCCTTGACTTATGACACAGGCGCACGCTTGGCGCTGCCACTGTGTTAATGCATGTGCGGCTACTTTGCACACAAGTCACAAACACATAAAAAAAATAGTTTTTTATTTTTTGGAGCACTTTGAGGGTTGCACCACCCTTTAACAGACAGACGCATGCTTGTCGCTGCTGCTTTGAGGATGCAGGTGCGTCTACAGGCCACACAATTCACAAAGACAGAAAAAAAAGAAGAATTTTTTTATTGTTTGTGGAGCGCACTTTGAGGGTTACACCACCCTTTAACAGACAGACGCATGCTTGTCGCTGCTGCTTTGAGGATGCAGGTGCGGCTACAGCCCACACAATTCACAAAGACAGAAAAAAAATATTTTTTTTATTGTTTGTGGAGCTCACTTTGAGGGTTACACCTCCCTTTAACAGACAGATGCATGCTTGTCGCTGCTGCTTTCAGGATGCAGGTGCAGCTACAGCCCACACAATTCACAAAGACAGAAAAAAAAGATTTTTTTTTTTATTGTTTGTGGAGCGCACTTTAAGGGTTACAGCACCCTTTAACAGACAGACACACGCTTGTTGCTGCTGCTTTAAGGATGCAGGTGTGGCTACAGCCCACACATTTCCCAAAAACAGAAAAAAAAAGAATAATTTTTTTATTGTTTGTGGAGCGCACTTTGAGGGTTACACCACCCTTTAACAGTCAGATGCACGCTTGTCGCTGCTGCTTTAAGGATGCAGGTGTGGCTACAACCCACACATTTCCCAAAAACAGAAAAAAAAGAAGAAATTTTTTATTGTTTGTGGAGCGCACTTTGAGGGTTACACCACCCTTTAACACACAGACGCATGCTTGTCGCTGCTGCTTTGAGGACAGTATCATATGCAGTGACAGTAGACTTGTCAGAAATTGTTGGCACTTCCTTCAGTCCGGACCAGATGTCCAAACCGGCCCTTGACTTATGACACAGGCGCACGCTTGGCGCTGCCACTGTGTTGATGCATGTGCGGCTACATTGCACACAAGTCACAAACACATAAAAAAAATAGTTTTTTATTTTTTGGAGCACTTTGAGGGTTGCACCACCCTTTAACAGACAGATGCACGCTTGTCGCTGCTGCTTTGAGGATGCAGTTGCGGCTACAGCCCACACAATTCACAAAGACAGAAAAAAAATGAAATTTTTTTTATTGTTTGTGGAGTGCACTTTGAGGGTTACACCACCGTTTAACAGACAGATGCATTCTTGTCGCTGCTGCTTTGAGGATGCAGGTGCGGCTACAGCCCACACAATTCACAAAGACAGAAAAAAAAAAAAGAATTTTTTTATTGTTTGTGGAGCGCACTTTGAGGGTTACACCACCCTTTAACAGACAGACGCAAGCTTGTCGCTGCTGCTTTAAGGATGCAGGTGTGGCTACAGCCCACACATTTCACAAAGACAGCAAATAAAAGATGAATTTTTTTATTGTTTGTGGAGCGCACTTTGAGGGTTACACCACCCTTTAACAGACAGACGCATGCTTGTCGCTGCTGCTTTGAGGACAGTATCATATGCAGTGACAGTAGACTTGTCAGAAATTGTGGGCACTTCCTTCAGTCCGGACAACATGTCCAAACCGGCCCTTGACTTATGACACAGGCGCACGCTTGGCACTGTTACTGTGTTGATGCACATGCAGCTACATTGCACACAAGTCACAAACACATAAAAAAACAGTTTTTTATTTTTTGGAGCACTTTGAGGGTTGCACCACCCTTTAACAGACAGACGCACGCTTGTCGCTGCTGCTTTGAGGATGCAGGTGCGGCTACAGCCCACACAATTCACAAAGACAGAAAAAAAAAGAATTCTTTTTTTATTGTTTGTGGAGCACACTTTGAGCGTTACACCACCCTTTAACAGACAGACGCACGCTTGTCGCTGCTGCTTTGAGGATGCAGGTGAGGCTACAGCCCACACAATTCACAAAGAGAGAAAAAAAAGAAGAAATTATTTATTGTTTATGGAGCGCACTTTGAGGGTTACACCACCCTTTAACAGATAGACGCACGCTTGTCGCTGCTGATTTGAGGATGCAGGTGCGGCTACAGCCCACACAATTCACAAAGACAGAATAAATTTTTTTTTATTGTTTGTGGAGCTCACTTTTAGGGTTACACCACCCTTTAACAGACAGATGCATGCTTGTCACTGCTGCTTTGAGGATGCAGGTGCGGCTACAGCCCACACAATTCACAAAGACAGAAAAAAATTAATTTTTTTTTTATTGTTTGTGGAGCGCACTTTGAGGGTTACACCACCCTTTAACAGACAGACACACACTTGTCGCTGCTGCTTTAAAGATGCAGGTGCGGCTACAGCCCAGACATTTCCCAAATACAGAAAAAAAAAGAATTATTTTTTTTTTTTTTTGTGGAGTGCACTTTGAGGGTTACACCACCCTTTAACAGACAGATGTACGCTTGTCACTGCTGCTTTAAGGATGCAGGTATGGCTACAGCCCACACATTTCCCAAAAACAGAAATAAAAAAGAAGAATTGTTTTATTGTTTGTGGAGCGCACTTTGAGGGTTACACCACCCTATAACACACAGACGCATGCTTGTCGCTGCTGCTTTGAGGACAGTATCATATGCAGTGACAGTAGACTTGTCAGAAATTGTTGGCACTTCCTTCAGTCCGGACCAGATGTCCAATCCAGCCCTTAACTTATGACACAGGTGCACGCTTGGCGCTGCTACTGTGTTGATGCACTTGCGGCTACTTTGCACACAAGTCACAAACACATAAAAAAAAAGGTTTTTTATTTTTTGGAGCACTTTGAGGGTTGCACCAGCCTTTAACAGACAGACGCACGCTTGTCGCTGCTGCTTTGAGGACAGTATCATATGCAGTGACAGTAGACTTGTCAGAAATTGTTGGCACTTCCTTCAGTCCAGACCAGATGTCCAATCTGGCCCTTGACTTATGACACCGGCGCACGCTTGGCGCTGCTACTGTGTTGATGCATGTGCGGCTACATTGCACACAAGTCACAAACAGATAAAAAAAATAGTTTTTTATTTTTTGGAGCACTTTGAGGGTTGCACCACCCTTTAACAGACAGATGCACGCTTGTCGCTGCTGCTTTGAGGATGCAGGTGCGGCTACAGCCCACACAATTCACAAAGACAGAAAAAAAAAGAATAATTTTTTTATTGTTTGTGGAGCGCACTTTGAGGGTTACACCACCCTTTAACAGACAGATGCACGCTTGTCGCTGCTGCTTTGAGGATGCAGGTGCGGCTACAGCCCACACAAGTCACAAACACATAAAAAAATAGTTTTTTATTTTTTGGAGCACTTTGAGGGTTGCACCACCCTTTAACAGACAGATGCACGCTTGTCGCTGCTGATTTGAGGATGCAGGTGCATCTACAGCCCACACAATTCACAAAGACAGAAAAAAAATAAAAAATGTATTGTTTGTGGAGCTCACTTTGAGGGTTACACCACCCTTTAACAGACAGTCACACGCTTGTCACTGCTGCTTTGAGGATGCAGGTGCGGCTACAGCCCACACAATTCACAAAGACAAAGAAAAATGATTTTTTTTTTATTGTTTGTGGAGCGCACTTTGAGGGTTACACCACCCTTTAACAGACAGACACACGCTTGTCGCTGCTGCTTTAAGGATGCAGGTGTGGCTACAGCCCACACATTTCCCAAATACAGAAAAAAAAGAATAATTTTTTTATTTTTTGTGGAGCTCACTTTGAGGGTTACACCACCCTTTAACAGACAGACGCACGCTTGTCGCTGCTGCTTTGAGGACAGTATCATATGCAGTGACAGTAGACTTGTCAGAAATTGTTTGCACTTCCTTCAGTCCGGACCAGATGTCCAAACCGGCCCTTGACTTATGACACAGGTGCACACTTGGCGCTGCTACTATGTTGATGCACGTGCGGCTCCATTGCACACAAGTCACAAACACATAAAAAAAATAGTTTTTTATTGTTTGGAGCACTTTGAGGGTTGCACCACCCTTTAACAGACAGATGCACGCTTGTCGCTGCTGCTTTAAGGATGCAGGTGTGGCTACAGCCCACACATTTCCCAAAAACAGAAAAAAAAAGAAGAATTTTGTTATTGTTTGTGGAGCGCACTTTGAGGGTTACACCACCCTATAACAGACAGACGCATGCTTGTCGCTGCTGCTTTGAGGACAGTATCATATGCAGTGACAGTAGACTTGTCAGAAATTGTTGGCACTTCCTTCAGTCCGGACCAGATGTCCAAACCGGCCCTTGACTTATGACACAGGCGCACGCTTGGCGCTGCTACTGTGTTGATGCATGTGCGGCTACATTGCACACAAGTCACAAACACTTTAAAAAAATAGTTTTTTATTGTTTGGAGCACTTTCAGTGTTGCACCACACTTTAACAGACAGACGCACGCTTGTCGCTGCTACTTTAAGGATGCAGGTGCGGCTACAGCCCACACAATTCACAAAGACAGAAAAAAAAGAATAATTTTTTTATTGTTTGTGGAGCGCACTTTGAGGGTTACACCACCCTTTAACAGACAGATGCACGCTTGTCGCTGCTGCTTTAAGGATGCAGGTGTGGCTACAGCCCACACATTTCCCAAAAACAGAAAAAAAAGAAGAATTTTTTTATTGTTTGTGGAGCGCACTTTGAGGGTTACACCACCCTATATCACACAGACGCATGCTTGTCGCTGCTGCTTTGAGGACAGTATCATATGCAGTGACAGTAGACTTGTCAGAAATTGTTGGCACTTCCTTCAGTCCGGACCAGATGTCCAAACCGGCCCTTGACTTATGACACAGGCGCACGCTTGGCGCTGCCACTGTGTTGATGCATGTGCGGCTACTTTGCACACAAGTCACAAACACATAAAAAAAATAGTTTTTTATTTTTTGGAGCACTTTAAGGGTTGCACCACCCTTTAACAGACAGACGCATGCTTGTCGCTGCTGCTTTGAGGATGCAGGTGCGTCTACAGGCCACACAATTCACAAAGACAGAAAAAAAAGAAGAATTTTTTTATTGTTTGTGGAGCGCACTTTGAGGGTTACACCACCCTTTAACAGACAGACGCATGCTTGTCGCTGCTGCTTTGAGGATGCAGGTGCGGCTACAGCCCACACAATTCACAAAGACAGAAAAAAAATATTTTTTTTATTGTTTGTGGAGCTCACTTTGAGGGTTACACCTCCCTTTAACAGACAGATGCATGCTTGTCGCTGCTGCTTTCAGGATGCAGGTGCAGCTACAGCCCACACAATTCACAAAGACAGAAAAAAAAGATTTTTTTTTTTATTGTTTGTGGAGCGCACTTTAAGGGTTACAGCACCCTTTAACAGACAGACACACGCTTGTTGCTGCTGCTTTAAGGATGCAGGTGTGGCTACAGCCCACACATTTCCCAAAAACAGAAAAAAAAAGAATAATTTTTTTATTGTTTGTGGAGCGCACTTTGAGGGTTACACCACCCTTTAACAGACAGATGCACGCTTGTCGCTGCTGCTTTAAGGATGCAGGTGTGGCTACAACCCACACATTTCCCAAAAACAGAAAAAAAAGAAGAAATTTTTTATTGTTTGTGGAGCGCACTTTGAGGGTTACACCACCCTATAACACACAGACGCATGCTTGTCGCTGCTGCTTTGAGGACAGTATCATATGCAGTGACAGTAGACTTGTCAGAAATTGTTGGCACTTCCTTCAGTCCGGACCAGATGTCCAAACCGGCCCTTGACTTATGACACAGGCGCACGCTTGGCGCTGCCACTGTGTTGATGCATGTGCGGCTACATTGCACACAAGTCACAAACACATAAAAAAAATAGTTTTTTATTTTTTGGAGCACTTTGAGGGTTGCACCACCCTTTAACAGACAGATGCACGCTTGTCGCTGCTGCTTTGAGGATGCAGTTGCGGCTACAGCCCACACAATTCACAAAGACAGAAAAAAAATGAAATTTTTTTTATTGTTTGTGGAGTGCACTTTGAGGGTTACACCACCGTTTAACAGACAGATGCATTCTTGTCGCTGCTGCTTTGAGGATGCAGGTGCGGCTACAGCCCACACAATTCACAAAGACAGAAAAAAAAAAAGAATTTTTTTATTGTTTGTGGAGCGCACTTTGAGGGTTACACCACCCTTTAACAGACAGACGCAAGCTTGTCGCTGCTGCTTTAAGGATGCAGGTGTGGCTACAGCCCACACATTTCACAAAGACAGCAAATAAAAGATGAATTTTTTTATTGTTTGTGGAGCGCACTTTGAGGGTTACACCACCCTTTAACAGACAGACGCACGCTTGTCGCTGCTGCTTTGAGGACAGTATCATATGCAGTGACAGTAGACTTGTCAGAAATTGTGGGCACTTCCTTCAGTCCGGACAACATGTCCAAACCGGCCCTTGACTTATGACACAGGCGCACGCTTGGCACTGTTACTGTGTTGATGCACATGCAGCTACATTGCACACAAGTCACAAACACATAAAAAAACAGTTTTTTATTTTTTGGAGCACTTTGAGGGTTGCACCACCCTTTAACAGACAGACGCACGCTTGTCGCTGCTGCTTTGAGGATGCAGGTGCGGCTACAGCCACACAATTCACAAAGACAGAAAAAAAAAGAATTCTTTTTTTATTGTTTGTGGAGCACACTTTGAGCGTTACACCACCCTTTAACAGACAGACGCACGCTTGTCGCTGCTGCTTTGAGGATGCAGGTGAGGCTACAGCCCACACAATTCACAAAGAGAGAAAAAAAAGAAGAAATTATTTATTGTTTATGGAGCGCACTTTGAGGGTTACACCACCCTTTAACAGATAGACGCACGCTTGTCGCTGCTGATTTGAGGATGCAGGTGCGGCTACAGCCCACACAATTCACAAAGACAGAATAAAATTTTTTTTATTGTTTGTGGAGCTCACTTTTAGGGTTACACCACCCTTTAACAGACAGATGCATGCTTGTCACTGCTGCTTTGAGGATGCAGGTGCGGCTACAGCCCACACAATTCACAAAGACAGAAAAAAATTAATTTTTTTTTTATTGTTTGTGGAGCGCACTTTGAGGGTTACACCACCCTTTAACAGACAGACACACACTTGTCGCTGCTGCTTTAAAGATGCAGGTGCGGCTACAGCCCAGACATTTCCCAAATACAGAAAAAAAAAGAATTATTTTTTTATTTTTTGTGGAGTGCACTTTAAGGGTTACACCACCCTTTAACAGACAGATGTACGCTTGTCACTGCTGCTTTAAGGATGCAGGTATGGCTACAGCCCACACATTTCCCAAAAACAGAAATAAAAAAGAAGAATTGTTTTATTGTTTGTGGAGCGCACTTTGAGGGTTACACCACCCTATAACACACAGACGCATGCTTGTCGCTGCTGCTTTGAGGACAGTATCATATGCAGTGACAGTAGACTTGTCAGAAATTGTTGGCACTTCCTTCAGTCCGGACCAGATGTCCAAACCAGCCCTTAACTTATGACACAGGTGCACGCTTGGCGCTGCTACTGTGTTGATGCACTTGCGGCTACTTTGCACACAAGTCACAAACACATAAAAAAAAAGGTTTTTTATTTTTTGGAGCACTTTGAGGGTTGCACCAGCCTTTAACAGACAGACGCACGCTTGTCGCTGCTGCTTTGAGGATGCAGGTGCGGCTACAGCCCACACAATTCAGAAAGACAGAAAAAAAAAGAATTTTTTTTTATTGTTTGTGGAGCGCACTTTGAGTGTTACACCACCCTTTAACAGACAGACGCATGCTTGTCGCTGCTGCTTTGAGGATGCAGGTGCGGCTGCAGCCCACACAATTCACAAACACAGAAAAAAAAGATTTTTTTTTTATTGTTTGTGGAGCGCACTTTGAGAGTTACAACACCCTTTAACAGACAGACGCATGCTTGTCGCTGCTGCTTTGAGGATGCAGGTGCGGCTACAGGCCACACAATTCACAAAGACAGAAAAAAAAGAAGAATTTTTTTATTGTTTGTGGAGCGCACTTTGAGGGTTACACCACCCTTTAACAGACAGACGCACGCTTGTCGCTGCTGCTTTGAGGATGCAGGTGCGGCTACAGCCCACACAATTCACAAAGACAGAAAAAAAATATTTTTTTTATTGTTTGTGGAGCTCACTTTGAGGGTTACACCTCCCTTTAACAGACAGATGCATGCTTGTCGCTGCTGCTTTGAGGATGCAGGTGCAGCTACAGCCCACACAATTCACAAAGACAGAAAAAAAGGATTTTTTTTTTTACTGTTTGTGGAGCGCACTTTGAGGGTTTCAGCACCCTTTAACAGACAGACACACGCTTGTTGCTGCTGCTTTAAGGATGCAGGTGTGGCTACAGCCCACACATTTCCCAAAAACAGAAAAAAAAAGAATAATTTTTTTATTGTTTGTGGAGCGCACTTTGAGGGTTACACCACCCTTTAACAGACAGATGCACGCTTGTCGCTGCTGCTTTAAGGATGCAGGTGTGGCTACAGCCCACACATTTCCCAAAAACAGAAAAAAAAGAAGAAATTTTTTATTGTTTGTGGAGTGCACTTTGAGGGTTACACCACCCTATAACACACAGACGCATGCTTGTCGCTGCTGCTTTGAGGACAGTATCATATGCAGTGACAGTAGACTTGTCAGAAATTGTTGGCACTTCCTTCAGTCCGGACCAGATGTCCAAACCGGCCCTTGACTTATGACACAGGCGCACGCTTGGCGCTGCCACTGTGTTGATGCATGTGCGGCTACATTGCACACAAGTCACAAACACATAAAAAAAATAGTTTTTTATTTTTTGGAGCACTTTGAGGGTTGCACCACCCTTTAACAGACAGATGCACGCTTGTCGCTGCTGCTTTGAGGATGCAGTTGCGGCTACAGCCCACACAATTCACAAAGACAGAAAAAAAATGAAATTTTTTTTATTGTTTGTGGAGTGCACTTTGAGGGTTACACCACCGTTTAACAGACAGATGCATTCTTGTCGCTGCTGCTTTGAGGATGCAGGTGCGGCTACAGCCCACACAATTCACAAAGACAGAAAAAAAAAAAGAATTTTTTTATTGTTTGTGGAGCGCACTTTGAGGGTTACACCACCCTTTAACAGACAGACGCAAGCTTGTCGCTGCTGCTTTAAGGATGCAGGTGTGGCTACAGCCCACACATTTCACAAAGACAGCAAATAAAAGATGAATTTTTTTATTGTTTGTGGAGCGCACTTTGAGGGTTACACCACCCTTTAACAGACAGACGCACGCTTGTCGCTGCTGCTTTGAGGACAGTATCATATGCAGTGACAGTAGACTTGTCAGAAATTGTGGGCACTTCCTTCAGTCCGGACAACATGTCCAAACCGGCCCTTGACTTATAACACAGGCGCACGCTTGGCACTGTTACTGTGTTGATGCACATGCAGCTACATTGCACACAAGTCACAAACACATAAAAAAACAGTTTTTTATTTTTTGGAGCACTTTGAGGGTTGCACCACCCTTTAACAGACAGACGCACGCTTGTCGCTGCTGCTTTGAGGATGCAGGTGCGGCTACAGCCACACAATTCACAAAGACAGAAAAAAAAAGAATTCTTTTTTTATTGTTTGTGGAGCACACTTTGAGCGTTACACCACCCTTTAACAGACAGACGCACGCTTGTCGCTGCTGCTTTGAGGATGCAGGTGAGGCTACAGCCCACACAATTCACAAAGAGAGAAAAAAAAGAAGAAATTATTTATTGTTTATGGAGCGCACTTTGAGGGTTACACCACCCTTTAACAGATAGACGCACGCTTGTCGCTGCTGATTTGAGGATGCAGGTGCGGCTACAGCCCACACAATTCACAAAGACAGAATAAAATTTTTTTTATTGTTTGTGGAGCTCACTTTTAGGGTTACACCACCCTTTAACAGACAGATGCATGCTTGTCACTGCTGCTTTGAGGATGCAGGTGCGGCTACAGCCCACACAATTCACAAAGACAGAAAAAAATTAATTTTTTTTTTATTGTTTGTGGAGCGCACTTTGAGGGTTACACCACCCTTTAACAGACAGACACACACTTGTCGCTGCTGCTTTAAAGATGCAGGTGCGGCTACAGCCCAGACATTTCCCAAATACAGAAAAAAAAAGAATTATTTTTTTATTTTTTGTGGAGTGCACTTTAAGGGTTACACCACCCTTTAACAGACAGATGTACGCTTGTCACTGCTGCTTTAAGGATGCAGGTATGGCTACAGCCCACACATTTCCCAAAAACAGAAATAAAAAAGAAGAATTGTTTTATTGTTTGTGGAGCGCACTTTGAGGGTTACACCACCCTATAACACACAGACGCATGCTTGTCGCTGCTGCTTTGAGGACAGTATCATATGCAGTGACAGTAGACTTGTCAGAAATTGTTGGCACTTCCTTCAGTCCGGACCAGATGTCCAAACCAGCCCTTAACTTATGACACAGGTGCACGCTTGGCGCTGCTACTGTGTTGATGCACTTGCGGCTACTTTGCACACAAGTCACAAACACATAAAAAAAAAGGTTTTTTATTTTTTGGAGCACTTTGAGGGTTGCACCAGCCTTTAACAGACAGACGCACGCTTGTCGCTGCTGCTTTGAGGATGCAGGTGCGGCTACAGCCCACACAATTCAGAAAGACAGAAAAAAAAAGAATTTTTTTTTATTGTTTGTGGAGCGCACTTTGAGTGTTACACCACCCTTTAACAGACAGACGCATGCTTGTCGCTGCTGCTTTGAGGATGCAGGTGCGGCTGCAGCCCACACAATTCACAAACACAGAAAAAAAAGATTTTTTTTTTATTGTTTGTGGAGCGCACTTTGAGAGTTACAACACCCTTTAACAGACAGACGCATGCTTGTCGCTGCTGCTTTGAGGATGCAGGTGCGGCTACAGGCCACACAATTCACAAAGACAGAAAAAAAAGAAGAATTTTTTTATTGTTTGTGGAGCGCACTTTGAGGGTTACACCACCCTTTAACAGACAGACGCACGCTTGTCGCTGCTGCTTTGAGGATGCAGGTGCGGCTACAGCCCACACAATTCACAAAGACAGAAAAAAAATATTTTTTTTATTGTTTGTGGAGCTCACTTTGAGGGTTACACCTCCCTTTAACAGACAGATGCATGCTTGTCGCTGCTGCTTTGAGGATGCAGGTGCAGCTACAGCCCACACAATTCACAAAGACAGAAAAAAAGGATTTTTTTTTTTACTGTTTGTGGAGCGCACTTTGAGGGTTTCAGCACCCTTTAACAGACAGACACACGCTTGTTGCTGCTGCTTTAAGGATGCAGGTGTGGCTACAGCCCACACATTTCCCAAAAACAGAAAAAAAAAGAATAATTTTTTTATTGTTTGTGGAGCGCACTTTGAGGGTTACACCACCCTTTAACAGACAGATGCACGCTTGTCGCTGCTGCTTTAAGGATGCAGGTGTGGCTACAGCCCACACATTTCCCAAAAACAGAAAAAAAAGAAGAAATTTTTTATTGTTTGTGGAGTGCACTTTGAGGGTTACACCACCCTATAACACACAGACGCATGCTTGTCGCTGCTGCTTTGAGGACAGTATCATATGCAGTGACAGTAGACTTGTCAGAAATTGTTGGCACTTCCTTCAGTCCGGACCAGATGTCCAAACCGGCCCTTGACTTATGACACAGGTGCACGCTTGGCGCTGCTACTGTGTTGATGCACGTGCGGCTACATTGCACACAAGTCACAAACAGATAAAAAAAATAGTTTTTTATTTTTTGGAGCACTTTGAGGGTTGCACCACCCTTTAACAGACAGATGCACGCTTGTTGCTGCTGCTTTGAGGATGCAGGTGCGGCTACAGCCCACACAATTCACAAAGATTGAAAAAAAAAGAAGAATTTTTTTATTGTTTGTGGAGCGCACTTTGAGGGTTACACCACCCTTTAACAGACAGATGCACGCTTGTCACTGCTGCTTTGAGGATGCAGGTGCGGCTACAGCCCACACAATTCACAAACACATAAAAAAAATAGTTTTTTATTTTTTGGAGCACTTTGAGGGTTGCACCACCCTTTAACAGACAGATGCACGCTTGTCGCTGCTGATTTGAGGATGCAGGTGCGTCTACAGCCCACACAATTCACAAAGACAGAAAAAAAATCAAAAATTTATTGTTTTGGAGCTCACTTTGAGGGTTACACCACCCTTTAACAGGCAGATGCACGCTTGTCACTGCTGCTTTGAGGATGCAGGTGCGGCTACAGCCCACACAATTCACAAAGACAGAGAAAAATGATTTTTTTTTTATTGTTTGTGGAGCGCACTTTGAGGGTTACACCACCCTTTAACAGACAGACACACGCTTGTCGCTGCTGCTTTAAGGATGCAGGTGTGGCTACAGCCCACACATTTCCCAAATACAGAAAAAAAAAGAATAATTTTTTTATTTTTTGTGGAGCTCACTTTGAGGGTTACACCACCCTTTAACAGACAGACGCATGCTTGTCGCTGCTGCTTTGAGGACAGTATCATATGCAGTGACAGTAGACTTGTCAGAAATTGTTGGCACTTCCTTCAGTCCGGACCAGATGTCCAAACCGGCCCTTGACTTATGACACAGGCGCACACTTGGCGCTGCTACTGTGTTGATGCACGTGCGGCTCCATTGCACACAAGTCACAAACACATTAAAAAAAAAGTTTTTTATTGTTTGGAGATCTTTGAGGGTTGCACCACCCTTTAACAGACAGACGCACGCTTGTCTCTGCTGCTTTAAGGATGCAGGTGTGGCTACAGCCCACACATTTCCCAAAAACAGAAAAAAAAAGAAGAATTTTGTTATTGTTTGTGGAGCGCACTTTGAGGGTTACACCACCCTATAACAGACAGACGCATGCTTGTCGCTGCTGCTTTGAGGACAGTATCATATGCAGTGACAGTAGACTTGTCAGAAATTGTTGGCACTTCCTTCAGTCTGGACCAGATGTCCAAACCGGCCCTTGACTTATGACACAGGCGCACGCTTGGCGCTGCTACTGTGTTGATGCATGTGCGGCTACATTGCACACAAGTCACAAACACTTTAAAAAAATAGTTTTTTATTGTTTGGAGCACTTTCAGTGTTGCACCACACTTTAACAGACAGACGCACGCTTGTCGCTGCTACTTTAAGGATGCAGGTGCGGCTACAGCCCACACAATTCACAAAGACAGAGAAAAAAGAAGAATTTTTTTATTTTTTGTGGAGCTCACTTTGAGGGTTACACCACCCTTTAACAGACAGATGCACGCTTGTCGCTGCTGCTTTGAGGATGCAGGTGCAGCTACAGCCCACACAATTCACAAAGACAGAAAAAAAAGATTTTTTTTTTTATTGTTTGTGGAGCGCACTTTGAGGGTTACAGCACCCTTTAACAGACAGACACACGCTTGTTGCTGCTGCTTTAAGGATGCAGGTGTGGCTACAGCCCACACATTTCCCAAAAACAGAAAAAAAAGAATAATTTTTTTATTGTTTGTGGAGCGCACTTTGAGGGTTACACCACCCTTTAACAGACAGATGCACGCTTGTCGCTGCTGCTTTAAGGATGCAGGTGTGGCTACAGCCCACACATTTCCCAAAAACAGAAAAAAAAGAAGAAATTTTTTATTGTTTGTGGAGCGCACTTTGAGGGTTACACCACCCTATATCACACAGACGCATGCTTGTCGCTGCTGCTTTGAGGACAGTATCATATGCAGTGACAGTAGACTTGTCAGAAATTGTTGGCACTTCCTTCAGTCCGGACCAGATGTCCAAACCGGCCCTTGACTTATGACACAGGCGCACGCTTGGCGCTGCCACTGTGTTGATGCATGTGCGGCTACATTGCACACAAGTCACAAACACATAAAAAAAATAGTTTTTTATTTTTTGGAGCACTTTGAGGGTTGCACCACCCTTTAACAGACAGATGCACGCTTGTCGCTGCTGCTTTGAGGATGCAGTTGCGGCTACAGCCCACACAATTCACAAAGACAGGAAAAAAAATGAAATTTTTTTTATTGTTTGTGGAGTGCACTTTGAGGGTTACACCACCGTTTAACAGACAGATGCATGCTTGTCGCTGCTGCTTTGAGGATGCAGGTGCGGCTACAGCCCACACAATTCACAAAGACAGAAAAAAAAAAAGAATTTTTTTATTGTTTGTGGAGCGCACTTTGAGGGTTACACCACCCTTTAACAGACAGACGCAAGCTTGTCGCTGCTGCTTTAAGGATGCAGGTGTGGCTACAGCCCACACATTTCACAAAGACAGCAAATAAAAGATGAATTTTTTTATTGTTTGTGGAGCGCACTTTGAGGGTTACACCACCCTTTAACAGACAGACGCACGCTTGTCGCTGCTGCTTTGAGGACAGTATCATATGCAGTGACAGTAGACTTGTCAGAAATTGTGGGCACTTCCTTCAGTCCGGACAACATGTCCAAACCGGCCCTTGACTTATGACACAGGCGCACGCTTGGCACTGTTACTGTGTTGATGCACATGCAGCTACATTGCACACAAGTCACAAACACATAAAAAAACAGTTTTTTATTTTTTGGAGCACTTTGAGGGTTGCACCACCCTTTAACAGACAGACGCACGCTTGTCGCTGCTGCTTTGAGGATGCAGGTGCGGCTACAGCCACACAATTCACAAAGACAGAAAAAAAAAGAATTCTTTTTTTATTGTTTGTGGAGCACACTTTGAGCGTTACACCACCCTTTAACAGACAGACGCACGCTTGTCGCTGCTGCTTTGAGGATGCAGGTGAGGCTACAGCCCACACAATTCACAAAGAGAGAAAAAAAAGAAGAAATTATTTATTGTTTATGGAGCGCACTTTGAGGGTTACACCACCCTTTAACAGATAGACGCACGCTTGTCGCTGCTGATTTGAGGATGCAGGTGCGGCTACAGCCCACACAATTCACAAAGACAGAATAAAATTTTTTTTATTGTTTGTGGAGCTCACTTTTAGGGTTACACCACCCTTTAACAGACAGATGCATGCTTGTCACTGCTGCTTTGAGGATGCAGGTGCGGCTACAGCCCACACAATTCACAAAGACAGAAAAAAATTAATTTTTTTTTTATTGTTTGTGGAGCGCACTTTGAGGGTTACACCACCCTTTAACAGACAGACACACACTTGTCGCTGCTGCTTTAAAGATGCAGGTGCGGCTACAGCCCAGACATTTCCCAAATACAGAAAAAAAAAGAATTATTTTTTTATTTTTTGTGGAGTGCACTTTAAGGGTTACACCACCCTTTAACAGACAGATGTACGCTTGTCACTGCTGCTTTAAGGATGCAGGTATGGCTACAGCCCACACATTTCCCAAAAACAGAAATAAAAAAGAAGAATTGTTTTATTGTTTGTGGAGCGCACTTTGAGGGTTACACCACCCTATAACACACAGACGCATGCTTGTCGCTGCTGCTTTGAGGACAGTATCATATGCAGTGACAGTAGACTTGTCAGAAATTGTTGGCACTTCCTTCAGTCCGGACCAGATGTCCAAACCAGCCCTTAACTTATGACACAGGTGCACGCTTGGCGCTGCTACTGTGTTGATGCACTTGCGGCTACTTTACACACAAGTCACAAACACATAAAAAAAAAGGTTTTTTATTTTTTGGAGCACTTTGAGGGTTGCACCAGCCTTTAACAGACAGACGCACGCTTGTCGCTGCTGCTTTGAGGATGCAGGTGCGGCTACAGCCCACACAATTCAGAAAGACAGAAAAAAAAAGAATTTTTTTTTATTGTTTGTGGAGCGCACTTTGAGTGTTACACCACCCTTTAACAGACAGACGCATGCTTGTCGCTGCTGCTTTGAGGATGCAGGTGCGGCTGCAGCCCACACAATTCACAAACACAGAAAAAAAAGATTTTTTTTTTATTGTTTGTGGAGCGCACTTTGAGAGTTACAACACCCTTTAACAGACAGACGCATGCTTGTCGCTGCTGCTTTGAGGATGCAGGTGCGGCTACAGGCCACACAATTCACAAAGACAGAAAAAAAAGAAGAATTTTTTTATTGTTTGTGGAGCGCACTTTGAGGGTTACACCACCCTTTAACAGACAGACGCACGCTTGTCGCTGCTGCTTTGAGGATGCAGGTGCGGCTACAGCCCACACAATTCACAAAGACAGAAAAAAAATATTTTTTTTATTGTTTGTGGAGCTCACTTTGAGGGTTACACCTCCCTTTAACAGACAGATGCATGCTTGTCGCTGCTGCTTTGAGGATGCAGGTGCAGCTACAGCCCACACAATTCACAAAGACAGAAAAAAAGGATTTTTTTTTTTACTGTTTGTGGAGCGCACTTTGAGGGTTTCAGCACCCTTTAACAGACAGACACACGCTTGTTGCTGCTGCTTTAAGGATGCAGGTGTGGCTACAGCCCACACATTTCCCAAAAACAGAAAAAAAAAGAATAATTTTTTTATTGTTTGTGGAGCGCACTTTGAGGGTTACACCACCCTTTAACAGACAGATGCACGCTTGTCGCTGCTGCTTTAAGGATGCAGGTGTGGCTACAGCCCACACATTTCCCAAAAACAGAAAAAAAAGAAGAAATTTTTTATTGTTTGTGGAGTGCACTTTGAGGGTTACACCACCCTATAACACACAGACGCATGCTTGTCGCTGCTGCTTTGAGGACAGTATCATATGCAGTGACAGTAGACTTGTCAGAAATTGTTGGCACTTCCTTCAGTCCGGACCAGATGTCCAAACCGGC
Organism: Taudactylus pleione; assembly: GCA_031769625.1. Classification (NCBI taxonomy): domain Eukaryota; kingdom Metazoa; phylum Chordata; class Amphibia; order Anura; family Myobatrachidae; genus Taudactylus; species Taudactylus pleione. The sequence continues at coordinate 4,228,696 of JAUIMM010000534.1, read as the reverse complement.
CCTTGACTTATGACACAGGTGCACGCTTGGCGCTGCTACTGTGTTGATGCACGTGCGGCTACATTGCACACAAGTCACAAACAGATAAAAAAAATAGTTTTTTATTTTTTGGAGCACTTTGAGGGTTGCACCACCCTTTAACAGACAGATGCACGCTTGTTGCTGCTGCTTTGAGGATGCAGGTGCGGCTACAGCCCACACAATTCACAAAGATTGAAAAAAAAAGAAGAATTTTTTTATTGTTTGTGGAGCGCACTTTGAGGGTTACACCACCCTTTAACAGACAGATGCACGCTTGTCACTGCTGCTTTGAGGATGCAGGTGCGGCTACAGCCCACACAATTCACAAACACATAAAAAAAATAGTTTTTTATTTTTTGGAGCACTTTGAGGGTTGCACCACCCTTTAACAGACAGATGCACGCTTGTCGCTGCTGATTTGAGGATGCAGGTGCGTCTACAGCCCACACAATTCACAAAGACAGAAAAAAAATCAAAAATTTATTGTTTTGGAGCTCACTTTGAGGGTTACACCACCCTTTAACAGGCAGATGCACGCTTGTCACTGCTGCTTTGAGGATGCAGGTGCGGCTACAGCCCACACAATTCACAAAGACAGAGAAAAATGATTTTTTTTTTATTGTTTGTGGAGCGCACTTTGAGGGTTACACCACCCTTTAACAGACAGACACACGCTTGTCGCTGCTGCTTTAAGGATGCAGGTGTGGCTACAGCCCACACATTTCCCAAATACAGAAAAAAAAAGAATAATTTTTTTATTTTTTGTGGAGCTCACTTTGAGGGTTACACCACCCTTTAACAGACAGACGCATGCTTGTCGCTGCTGCTTTGAGGACAGTATCATATGCAGTGACAGTAGACTTGTCAGAAATTGTTGGCACTTCCTTCAGTCCGGACCAGATGTCCAAACCGGCCCTTGACTTATGACACAGGCGCACACTTGGCGCTGCTACTGTGTTGATGCACGTGCGGCTCCATTGCACACAAGTCACAAACACATTAAAAAAAAAGTTTTTTATTGTTTGGAGATCTTTGAGGGTTGCACCACCCTTTAACAGACAGACGCACGCTTGTCTCTGCTGCTTTAAGGATGCAGGTGTGGCTACAGCCCACACATTTCCCAAAAACAGAAAAAAAAAGAAGAATTTTGTTATTGTTTGTGGAGCGCACTTTGAGGGTTACACCACCCTATAACAGACAGACGCATGCTTGTCGCTGCTGCTTTGAGGACAGTATCATATGCAGTGACAGTAGACTTGTCAGAAATTGTTGGCACTTCCTTCAGTCTGGACCAGATGTCCAAACCGGCCCTTGACTTATGACACAGGCGCACGCTTGGCGCTGCTACTGTGTTGATGCATGTGCGGCTACATTGCACACAAGTCACAAACACTTTAAAAAAATAGTTTTTTATTGTTTGGAGCACTTTCAGTGTTGCACCACACTTTAACAGACAGACGCACGCTTGTCGCTGCTACTTTAAGGATGCAGGTGCGGCTACAGCCCACACAATTCACAAAGACAGAGAAAAAAGAAGAATTTTTTTATTTTTTGTGGAGCTCACTTTGAGGGTTACACCACCCTTTAACAGACAGATGCACGCTTGTCGCTGCTGCTTTGAGGATGCAGGTGCAGCTACAGCCCACACAATTCACAAAGACAGAAAAAAAAGATTTTTTTTTTTATTGTTTGTGGAGCGCACTTTGAGGGTTACAGCACCCTTTAACAGACAGACACACGCTTGTTGCTGCTGCTTTAAGGATGCAGGTGTGGCTACAGCCCACACATTTCCCAAAAACAGAAAAAAAAGAATAATTTTTTTATTGTTTGTGGAGCGCACTTTGAGGGTTACACCACCCTTTAACAGACAGATGCACGCTTGTCGCTGCTGCTTTAAGGATGCAGGTGTGGCTACAGCCCACACATTTCCCAAAAACAGAAAAAAAAGAAGAAATTTTTTATTGTTTGTGGAGCGCACTTTGAGGGTTACACCACCCTATATCACACAGACGCATGCTTGTCGCTGCTGCTTTGAGGACAGTATCATATGCAGTGACAGTAGACTTGTCAGAAATTGTTGGCACTTCCTTCAGTCCGGACCAGATGTCCAAACCGGCCCTTGACTTATGACACAGGCGCACGCTTGGCGCTGCCACTGTGTTGATGCATGTGCGGCTACATTGCACACAAGTCACAAACACATAAAAAAAATAGTTTTTTATTTTTTGGAGCACTTTGAGGGTTGCACCACCCTTTAACAGACAGATGCACGCTTGTCGCTGCTGCTTTGAGGATGCAGTTGCGGCTACAGCCCACACAATTCACAAAGACAGGAAAAAAAATGAAATTTTTTTTATTGTTTGTGGAGTGCACTTTGAGGGTTACACCACCGTTTAACAGACAGATGCATGCTTGTCGCTGCTGCTTTGAGGATGCAGGTGCGGCTACAGCCCACACAATTCACAAAGACAGAAAAAAAAAAAGAATTTTTTTATTGTTTGTGGAGCGCACTTTGAGGGTTACACCACCCTTTAACAGACAGACGCAAGCTTGTCGCTGCTGCTTTAAGGATGCAGGTGTGGCTACAGCCCACACATTTCACAAAGACAGCAAATAAAAGATGAATTTTTTTATTGTTTGTGGAGCGCACTTTGAGGGTTACACCACCCTTTAACAGACAGACGCACGCTTGTCGCTGCTGCTTTGAGGACAGTATCATATGCAGTGACAGTAGACTTGTCAGAAATTGTGGGCACTTCCTTCAGTCCGGACAACATGTCCAAACCGGCCCTTGACTTATGACACAGGCGCACGCTTGGCACTGTTACTGTGTTGATGCACATGCAGCTACATTGCACACAAGTCACAAACACATAAAAAAACAGTTTTTTATTTTTTGGAGCACTTTGAGGGTTGCACCACCCTTTAACAGACAGACGCACGCTTGTCGCTGCTGCTTTGAGGATGCAGGTGCGGCTACAGCCCACACAATTCACAAAGACAGAAAAAAAAAGAATTATTTTTTTATTGTTTGTGGAGCACACTTTGAGCGTTACACCACCCTTTAACAGACAGATGCACGCTTGTCGCTGCTGCTTTGAGGATGCAGGTGAGGCTACAGCCCACACAATTCACAAAGAGAGAAAAAAAAGAAGAAATTATTTATTGTTTATGGAGCGCACTTTGAGGGTTACACCACCCTTTAACAGACAGACGCACGCTTGTCGCTGCTGATTTGAGGATGCAGGTGCGGTTACAGCCCACACAATTCACAAAGACAGAATAAAAATTTTTTTATTGATTGTGGAGCTCACTTTTAGGGTTACACCACCCTTTAACAGACAGATGCATGCTTGTCACTGCTGCTTTGAGGATGCAGGTGCAGCTACAGCCCACACAATTCACAAAGACAGAAAAAAATTAATTTTTTTTTTATTGTTTGTGGAGCGCACTTTGAGGGTTACACCACCCTTTAACAGACAGACACACACTTGTCACTGCTGCTTTAAAGATGCAGGTGCGGCTACAGCCCACACATTTCCCAAATACAGAAAAAAAAAGAATAATTTTTTTATTTTTTGTGGAGTGCACTTTGAGGGTTACACCACCCTTTAACAGACAGATGTACGCTTGTCACTGCTGCTTTAAGGATGCAGGTATGGCTAAAGCCCACACATTTCCCAAAATCAGAAATAAAAATGAAGAATTTTTTTATTGTTTGTGGAGCGCACTTTGAGGGTTACACCACCCTATAACACACAGACGCATGCTTGTCGCTGCTGCTTTGAGGACAGTATCATATGCAGTGACAGTAGACTTGTCAGAAATTGTTGGCACTTCCTTCAGTCCGGACCAGATGTCCAAACCAGCCCTTAACTTATGACACAGGTGCACGCTTGGCGCTGCTACTGTGTTGATGCACGTGCGGCTACTTTGCACACAAGTCACAAACACATAAAAAAAAAAGTTTTTTATTTTTTGGAGCACTTTGAGGGTTGCACCAGCCTTTAACAGACAGACGCACGCTTGTCGCTGCTGCTTTGAGGATGCAGGTGCGGCTACAGCCCACACAATTCAGAAAGACAGAAAAAAAAAGAATTTTTTTTTATTGTTTGTGGAGCGCACTTTGAGAGTTACAACACCCTTTAACAGACAGACGCACGCTTGTCGCTGCTGCTTTGAGGATGCAGGTGCGGCTACAGGCCACACAATTCACAAAGACAGAAAAAAAAGAAGAATTTTTTTATTGTTTGTGGAGCGCACTTTGAGGGTTACACCACCCTTTAACAGACAGACGCACGCTTGTCGCTGCTGCTTTGAGGATGCAGGTGCGGCTACAGCCCACACAATTCACAAAGACAGAAAAAAAATATTTTTTTTATTGTTTGTGGAGCTCACTTTGAGGGTTACACCTCCCTTTAACAGACAGATGCATGCTTGTCGCTGCTGCTTTGAGGATGCAGGTGCAGCTACAGCCCACACAATTCACAAAGACAGAAAAAAAAGATTTTTTTTTTTACTGTTTGTGGAGCGCACTTTGAGGGTTTCAGCACCCTTTAACAGACAGACACACGCTTGTTGCTGCTGCTTTAAGGATGCAGGTGTGGCTACAGCCCACACATTTCCCAAAAACAGAAAAAAAAAGAATAATTTTTTTATTGTTTGTGGAGCGCACTTTGAGGGTTACACCACCCTTTAACAGACAGATGCACGCTTGTCGCTGCTGCTTTAAGGATGCAGGTGTGGCTACAGCCCACACATTTCCCAAAAACAGAAATAAAAAAGAAGAATTTTTTTATTGTTTGTGGAGCGCACTTTGAGGGTTACACCACCCTATAACACACAGACGCATGCTTGTCGCTGCTGCTTTGAGGACAGTATCATATGCAGTGACAGTAGACTTGTCAGAAATTGTTGGCACTTCCTTCAGTCCGGACCAGATGTCCAAACCGGCCCTTGACTTATGACACAGGTGCACGCTTGGCGCTGCTACTGTGTTGATGCATGTGCGGCTACATTGCACACAAGTCACAAACAGATAAAAAAAATAGTTTTTTATTTTTTGGAGCACTTTGAGGGTTGCACCACCCTTTAACAGACAGATGCACGCTTGTTGCTGCTGCTTTGAGGATGCAGGTGCGGCTACAGCCCACACATTTCACAAAGATTGAAAAAAAAAGAAGAATTTTTTTATTGTTTGTGGAGCGCACTTTGAGGGTTACACCACCCTTTAACAGACAGATGCACGCTTGTCACTGCTGCTTTGAGGATGCAGGTGCGGCTACAGCCCACACATTTCACAAACACATAAAAAAAATAGTTTTTTATTTTTTGGAGCACTTTGAGGGTTGCACCACCCTTTAACAGACAGATGCACGCTTGTCGCTGCTGATTTGAGGATGCAGGTGCGTCTACAGCCCACACAATTCACAAAGACAGAAAAAAAATCAAAAATTTATTGTTTTGGAGCTCACTTTGAGGGTTACACCACCCTTTAACAGGCAGATGCACGCTTGTCACTGCTGCTTTGAGGATGCAGGTGCGGCTACAGCCCACACAATTCACAAAGACAGAGAAAAATTATTTTTTTTTTATTGTTTGTGGAGCGCACTTTGAGGGTTACACCACCCTTTAACAGACAGACACACGCTTGTCGCTGCTGCTTTAAGGATGCAGGTGTGGCTACAGCCCACACATTTCCCAAATACAGAAAAAAAAAAGAATAATTTTTTTATTTTTTGTGGAGCTCACTTTGAGGGTTACACCACCCTTTAACAGACAGACGCACGCTTGTCGCTGCTGCTTTGAGGACAGTATCATATGCAGTGACAGTAGACTTGTCAGAAATTGTTGGCACTTCCTTCAGTCCGGACCAGATGTCCAAACCGGCCCTTGACTTATGACACAGGCGCACACTTGGTGCTGCTACTGTGTTGATGCACGTGCGGCTCCATTGCACACAAGTCACAAACACATTAAAAAAAAAGTTTTTTATTGTTTGGAGATCTTTGAGGGTTGCACCACCCTTTAACAGACAGACGCACGCTTGTCTCTGCTGCTTTAAGGATGCAGGTGTGGCTACAGCCCACACATTTCCCAAAAACAGAAAAAAAAAGAAGAATTTTGTTATTGTTTGTGGAGCGCACTTTGAGGGTTACACCACCCTATAACAGACAGACGCATGCTTGTCGCTGCTGCTTTGAGGACAGTATCATATGCAGTGACAGTAGACTTGTCAGAAATTGTTGGCACTTCCTTCAGTCTGGACCAGATGTCCAAACCGGCCCTTGACTTATGACACAGGCGCACGCTTGGCGCTGCTACTGTGTTGATGCATGTGCGGCTACATTGCACACAAGTCACAAACACTTTAAAAAAATAGTTTTTTATTGTTTGGAGCACTTTCAGTGTTGCACCACACTTTAACAGACAGACGCACGCTTGTCGCTGCTACTTTAAGGATGCAGGTGCGGCTACAGCCCACACAATTCACAAAGACAGAAAAAAAGAAGAATTTTTTTATTTTTTGTGGAGCTCACTTTGAGGGTTACACCACCCTTTAACAGACAGACGCATGCTTGTCGCAGCTGCTTTGAGGATGCAGGTGCAGCTACAGCCCACACAATTCACAAAGACAGAAAAAAAAGATTTTTTTTTTTATTGTTTGTGGAGCGCACTTTGAGGGTTACAGCACCCTTTAACAGACAGACACACGCTTGTTGCTGCTGCTTTAAGGATGCAGGTGTGGCTGTGTGGCTACAGCCCACACATTTCCCAAAAACAGAAAAAAAAGAATAATTTTTTTATTGTTTGTGGAGCGCACTTTGAGGGTCACACCACCCTTTAACAGACAGATGCACGCTTGTCGCTGCTGCTTTAAGGATGCAGGTGTGGCTACAGCCCACACATTTCCCAAAAACAGAAAAAAAAGAAGAAATTTTTTATTGTTTGTGGAGCGCACTTTGAGGGTTACACCACCCTATATCACACAGACGCATGCTTGTCGCTGCTGCTTTGAGGACAGTATCATATGCAGTGACAGTAGACTTGTCAGAAATTGTTGGCACTTCCTTCAGTCCGGACCAGATGTCCAAACCGGCCCTTGACTTATGACACAGGCGCACGCTTGGCGCTGCCACTGTGTTGATGCTTGTGCGGCTACATTGCACACAAGTCACAAACACATAAAAAAAATAGTTTTTTATTTTTTGGAGCACTTTGAGGGTTGCACCACCCTTTAACAGACAGATGCACGCTTGTCGCTGCTGCTTTGAGGATGCAGTTGCGGCTACAGCCCACACAATTCACAAAGACAGAAAAAAAATGAAATTTTTTTTATTGTTTGTGGAGTGCACTTTGAGGGTTACACCACCCTTTAACAGACAGATGCAAGCTTGTCGCTGCTGCTTTGAGGATGCAGGTGCGGCTACAGCCCACACAATTCACAAAGACAGAAAAAAAAAAGAATTTTTTTATTGTTTGTGGAGCGCACTTTGAGGGTTACACCACCCTTTAACAGACAGACGCAAGCTTGTCGCTGCTGCTTTGAGGATGCAGGTGTGGCTACAGCCCACACATTTCACAAAGACAGCAAATAAAAGAAGAATTTTTTATTGTTTGTGGAGCGAACTTTGAGGGTTACACCACCCTTTAACAGACAGACGCACGCTTGTCGCTGCTGCTTTGAGGACAGTATCATATGCAGTGACAGTAGACTTGTCAGAAATTGTGGGCACTTCCTTCAGTCCGGACAACATGTCCAAACCGGCCCTTGACTTATGACACAGGCGCACGCTTGGCACTGTTACTGTGTTGATGCACATGCAGCTACATTGCACACAAGTCACAAACACATAAAAAAACAGTTTTTTATTTTTTGGAGCACTTTGAGGGTTGCACCACCCTTTAACAGACAGACGCACGCTTGTCGCTGCTGCTTTGAGGATGCAGGTGCGGCTACAGCCCACACAATTCACAAAGACAGAAAAAAAAAGTAGTATTTTTTTATTGTTTGTGGAGCGCACTTTGAGAGTTACACCACCCTTTAACAGACAGACGCACGCTTGTCGCTGCTGCTTTGAGGATGCAGGTGCGGCTACAGCCCACACAATTCACAAAGACAGAAAAAAAAAATTTTTATTGTTTGTGGAGCTCACTTTGAGGGTTACACCACCCTTTAACAGACAGATGCACGCTTGTCACTGCTGCTTTGAGGATGCAGGTGCGGCTACAGCCCACACAATTCACAAAGACAGAAAAAAATTAATTTTTTTTTTATTGTTTGTGGAGCGCACTTTGAGGGTTACACCACCCTTTAACAGACAGACACACGCTTGTCGCTGCTGCTTTAAAGATGCAGGTGCGGCTACAGCCCACACATTTCCCAAATACAGAAAAAAAAAGAATAATTTTTTTATTTTTTGTGGAGTGCACTTTGAGGGTTACACCACCCTTTAACAGACAGATGCACGCTTGTCACTGCTGCTTTAAGGATGCAGGTATGGCTACAGCCCACACATTTCCCAAAAACAGAAAAAAAAGAAGAAATTTTTTATTGTTTGTGCAGCGCACTTTGAGGGTTACACCACCCTATATCACACAGATGCATGCTTGTCGCTGCTGCTTTGAGGACAGTATCATATGCAGTGACAGTAGACTTGTCAGAAATTGTTGGCACTTCCTTCAGTCCGGACCAGATGTCCAAACCGGCCCTTGACTTATGACACAGGCGCACGCTTGGCGCTGCCACTGTGTTGATGCATGTGCGGCTACATTGCACACAAGTCACAAACACATAAAAAAAATAGTTTTTTATTTTTTGGAGCACTTTGAGGGTTGCACCACCCTTTAACAGACAGATGCACGCTTGTCGCTGCTGCTTTGAGGATGCAGTTGCGGCTACAGCCCACACAATTCACAAAGACAGAAAAAAAAAAAGAATTTTTTTTTTGTTTGTGGAGCGCACTTTGAGGGATACACCACCCTTTAACAGACAGACGCAAGCTTGTTGCTGCTGCTTTGAGGATGCAGGTGCGGTTACAGCCCACACATTTCACAAAGACAGCAAATAAAAGAAGAATTTTTTTATTGTTTGTGGAGCGCACTTTGAGGGATACACCACCCTTTAACAGACAGACGCAAGCTTGTCGCTGCTGCTTTGAGGATGCAGGTGTGGCTACAGCCCACACATTTCACAAAGACAGCAAATAAAAGAAGAATTTTTTTATTGTTTGTGGAGCGAACTTTGAGGGTTACACCACCCTTTAACAGACAGACGCACGCTTGTCGCTGCTGCTTTGAGGACAGTATCATATGCAGTGACAGTAGACTTGTCAGAAATTGTTGGCACTTCCTTCAGTCCGGACCAGATGTCCAAACCAGCCGTTAACTTATGACACAGGTGCACGCTTGGCGCTGCTACTGTGTTGATGCACGTGCGGCTACTTTGCACACAAGTCACAAACACATAAAAAAAATAGTTTTTTATTTTTTGGAGCACTTTGAGGGTTGCACCAGCCTTTAACAGACAGACGCACGCTTGTTGCTGCTGCTTTGAGGATGCAGGTGCGGCTACAGCCCACACAATTCAGAAAGACAGAAAAAAAAAGAATTTTTTTTATTGTTTGTGGAGCGCACTTTGAGTGTTACACCACCCTTTAACAGACAGACGCATGCTTGTCGCTGCTGCTTTGAGGATGCAGGTGCGGCTGCAGCCCACACAATTCACAAACACAGAAAAAAACGATTTTTTTTTTATTGTTTGTGGAGCGCACTTTGAGAGTTACAACACCCTTTAACAGACAGACGCACGCTTGTCGCTGCTGCTTTGAGGATGCAGGTGCGGCTACAGGCCACACAATTCACAAAGACAGAAAAAAAAGAAGAATTTTTTTATTGTTTGTGGAGCGCACTTTGAGGGTTACACCACCCTTTAACAGACAGACGCACACTTGTCGCTGCTGCTTTGAGGATGCAGGTGCGGCTACAGCCCACACAATTCACAAAGACAGAAAAAAAAGAAGAATTTTCTTATTTTTTGTGGAGCTCACTTTGAGGGTTACACCACCCTTTAACAGACAGACGCATGCTTGTCGCTGCTGCTTTGAGGATGCAGGTGCAGCTACAGCCCACACATTTCCCAAAAACAGAAAAAAAAGAAGAAATTTTTTATTGTTTGTGGAGTGCACTTTGAGGGTTACACCACCCTATAACACACAGATGCATGCTTGTCGCTGCTGCTTTGAGGACAGTATCATATGCAGTGACAGTAGACTTGTCAGAAATTGTTGGCACTTCCTTCAGTCCGGACCAGATGTCCAAACCGGCCCTTGACTTATGACACAGGTGCACGCTTGGCGCTGCTACTGTGTTGATGCACGTGCGGCTACATTGCACACAAGTCACAAACAGATAAAAAAAATAGTTTTTTATTTTTTGGAGCACTTTGAGGGTTGCACCACCCTTTAACAGACAGATGCACGCTTGTTGCTGCTGCTTTGAGGATGCAGGTGCGGCTACAGCCCACACAATTCACAAAGATTGAAAAAAAAAGAAGAATTTTTTTATTGTTTGTGGAGCTCACTTTGAGGGTTACACCACCCTTTAACAGACAGATGCATGCTTGTCACTGCTGCTTTGAGGATGCAGGTGCGGCTACAGCCCACACAATTCACAAACACATAAAAAAAATAGTTTTTTATTTTTTGGAGCACTTTGAGGGTTGCACCACCCTTTAACAGACAGATGCACGCTTGTCGCTGCTGATTTGAGGATGCAGGTGCGTCTACAGCCCACACAATTCACAAAGACAGAAAAAAATGATTTTTTTTTTATTGTTTGTGGAGCGCACTTTGAGGGTTACACCACCCATTAACAGACAGACACACGCTTGTCGCTGCTGCTTTAAGGATGCAGGTGTGGCTACAGCCCACACATTTCCCAAATACAGAAAAAAAAAGAATAATTTTTTTATTTTTTGTGGAGCTCACTTTGAGGGTTACACCACCCTTTAACAGACAGACGCACGCTTGTCGCTGCTGCTTTGAGGACAGTATCATATGCAGTGACAGTAGACTTGTCAGAAATTGTTGGCACTTCCTTCAGTCCGGACCAGATGTCCAAACCGGCCCTTGACTTATGACACAGGCGCACACTTGGCGCTGCTACTGTGTTGATGCACGTGCGGCTCCATTGCACACAAGTCACAAACACATTAAAAAAAAAGTTTTTTATTGTTTGGAGATCTTTGAGGGTTGCACCACCCTTTAACAGACAGACGCACGCTTGTCTCTGCTGCTTTAAGGATGCAGGTGTGGCTACAGCCCACACATTTCCCAAAAACAGAAAAAAAAAGAAGAATTTTGTTATTGTTTGTGGAGCGCACTTTGAGGGTTACACCACCCTATAACAGACAGACGCATGCTTGTCGCTGCTGCTTTGAGGACAGTATCATATGCAGTGACAGTAGACTTGTCAGAAATTGTTGGCACTTCCTTCAGTCTGGACCAGATGTCCAAACCGGCCCTTGACTTATGACACAGGCGCACGCCTGGCGCTGCTACTGTGTTGATGCATGTGCGGCTACATTGCACACAAGTCACAAACACTTTAAAAAAATAGTTTTTTATTGTTTGGAGCACTTTCAGTGTTGCACCACACTTTAACAGACAGACGCACGCTTGTCGCTGCTACTTTAAGGATGCAGGTGCGGCTACAGCCCACACAATTCACAAAGACAGAAAAAAAAGAAGAATTTTTTAATTTTTTGTGGAGCTCACTTTGAGGGTTACACCACCCTTTAACAGACAGATGCACGCTTGTCGCTGCTGCTTTGAGGATGCAGGTGCAGCTACAGCCCACACAATTCACAAAGACAGAAAAAAAAGATTTTTTTTTTTATTGTTTGTGGAGCGCACTTTGAGGGTTACAGCACCCTTTAACAGACAGACACACGCTTGTTGCTGCTGCTTTAAGGATGCAGGTGTGGCTACAGCCCACACATTTCCCAAAAACAGAAAAAAAAGAATAATTTTTTTATTGTTTGTGGAGCGCACTTTGAGGGTTACACCACCCTTTAACAGACAGATGCACGCTTGTCGCTGCTGCTTTAAGGATGCAGGTGTGGCTACAGCCCACACATTTCCCAAAAACAGAAAAAAAAGAAGAAATTTTTTATTGTTTGTGGAGCGCACTTTGAGGGTTACACCACCCTATATCACACAGACGCATGCTTGTCGCTGCTGCTTTGAGGACAGTATCATATGCAGTGACAGTAGACTTGTCAGAAATTGTTGGCACTTCCTTCAGTCCGGACCAGATGTCCAAACCGGCCCTTGACTTATGACACAGGCGCACGCTTGGCACTGCCACTGTGTTGATGCATGTGCGGCTACATTGCACACAAGTCACAAACACATAAAAAAAATAGTTTTTTATTTTTTGGAGCACTTTGAGGGTTGCACCACCCTTTAACAGACAGATGCACGCTTGTCGCTGCTGCTTTGAGGATGCAGTTGCGGCTACAGTCCACACAATTCACAAAGACAGGAAAAAAAATGAAATTTTTTTTATTGTTTGTGGAGTGCACTTTGAGGGTTACACCACTGTTTAACAGACAGATGCATGCTTGTCGCTGCTGCTTTGAGGATGCAGGTGCGGCTACAGCCCACACAATTCACAAAGACAGAAAAAAAAAAAAGAATTTTTTTATTGTTTGTGGAGCGCACTTTGAGGGTTACACCACCCTTTAACAGACAGACGCAAGCTTGTCGCTGCTGCTTTAAGGATGCAGGTGTGGCTACAGCCCACACATTTCACAAAGACAGCAAATAAAAGATGAATTTTTTTATTGTTTGTGGAGCGCACTTTGAGGGTTACACCACCCTTTAACAGACAGACGCACGCTTGTCGCTGCTGCTTTGAGGACAGTATCATATGCAGTGACAGTAGACTTGTCAGAAATTGTGGGCACTTCCTTCAGTCCGGACAACATGTCCAAACCGGCCCTTGACTTATGACACAGGCGCACGCTTGGCACTGTTACTGTGTTGATGCACATGCAGCTACATTGCACACAAGTCACAAACACATAAAAAAACAGTTTTTTATTTTTTGGAGCACTTTGAGGGTTGCACCACCCTTTAACAGACAGACGCACGCTTGTCGCTGCTGCTTTGAGGATGCAGGTGCGGCTACAGCCCACACAATTCACAAAGACAGAAAAAAAAAGAATTATTTTTTTATTGTTTGTGGAGCACACTTTGAGCGTTACACCACCCTTTAACAGACAGACGCACGCTTGTCGCTGCTGCTTTGAGGATGCAGGTGAGGCTACAGCCCACACAATTCACAAAGAGAGAGAAAAAAGAAGAAATTATTTATTGTTTATGGAGCGCACTTTGAGGGTTACACCACCCTTTAACAGACAGACGCACGCTTGTCGCTGCTGATTTGAGGATGCAGGTGCGGTTACAGCCCACACAATTCACAAAGACAGAATAAAATTTTTTTTATTGATTGTGGAGCTCACTTTTAGGGTTACACCACCCTTTAACAGACAGATGCATGCTTGTCACTGCTGCTTTGAGGATGCAGGTGCAGCTACAGCCCACACAATTCACAAAGACAGAAAAAAATTAATTTTTTTTTTATTGTTTGTGGAGCGCACTTTGAGGGTTACACCACCCTTTAACAGACAGACACACACTTGTCGCTGCTGCTTTAAAGATGCAGGTGCGGCTACAGCCCACACATTTCCCAAATACAGAAAAAAAAAGAATAATTTTTTTATTTTTTGTGGAGTGCACTTTGAGGGTTACACCACCCTTTAACAGACAGATGTACGCTTGTCACTGCTGCTTTAAGGATGCAGGTATGGCTACAGCCCACACATTTCCCAAAATCAGAAATAAAAATGAAGAATTTTTTTATTGTTTGTGGAGCGCACTTTGAGGGTTACACCACCCTATAACACACAGACGCATGCTTGTCGCTGCTGCTTTGAGGACAGTATCATATGCAGTGACAGTAGACTTGTCAGAAATTGTTGGCACTTCCTTCAGTCCGGACCAGATGTCCAAACCAGCCCTTAACTTATGACACAGGTGCACGCTTGGCGCTGCTACTGTGTTGATGCACGTGCGGCTACTTTGCACACAAGTCACAAACACATAAAAAAAAAAGTTTTTTATTTTTTGGAGCACTTTGAGGGTTGCACCAGCCTTTAACAGACAGACGCACGCTTGTCGCTGCTGCTTTGAGGATGCAGGTGCGGCTACAGCCCACACATTTCAGAAAGACAGAAAAAAAAAGAATTTTTTTTTATTGTTTGTGGAGCGCACTTTGAGAGTTACAACACCCTTTAACAGACAGACGCACGCTTGTCGCTGCTGCTTTGAGGATGCAGGTGCGGCTACAGGCCACACAATTCACAAAGACAGAAAAAAAAGAAGAATTTTTTTATTGTTTGTGGAGCGCACTTTGAGGGTTACACCACCCTTTAACAGACAGACGCACGCTTGTCGCTGCTGCTTTGAGGATGCAGGTGCGGCTACAGCCCACACAATTCACAAAGACAGAAAAAAAATATTTTTTTTATTGTTTGTGGAGCTCACTTTGAGGGTTACACCTCCCTTTAACAGACAGATGCATGCTTGTCACTGCTGCTTTGAGGATGCAGGTGCAGCTACAGCCCACACAATTCACAAAGACAGAAAAAAAAGATTTTTTTTTTTACTGTTTGTGGAGCGCACTTTGAGGGTTTCAGCACCCTTTAACAGACAGACACACGCTTGTTGCTGCTGCTTTAAGGATGCAGGTGTGGCTACAGCCCACACATTTCCCAAAAACAGAAAAAAAAAGAATAATTTTTTTATTGTTTGTGGAGCGCACTTTGAGGGTTACACCACCCTTTAACAGACAGATGCACGCTTGTCGCTGCTGCTTTAAGGATGCAGGTGTGGCTACAGCCCACACATTTCCCAAAAACAGAAATAAAAAAGAAGAATTTTTTTATTGTTTGTGGAGCGCACTTTGAGGGTTACACCACCCTATAACACACAGACGCATGCTTGTCGCTGCTGCTTTGAGGACAGTATCATATGCAGTGACAGTAGACTTGTCAGAAATTGTTGGCACTTCCTTCAGTCCGGACCAGATGTCCAAACCGGCCCTTGACTTATGACACAGGTGCACGCTTGGCGCTGCTACTGTGTTGATGCATGTGCGGCTACATTGCACACAAGTCACAAACAGATAAAAAAAATAGTTTTTTATTTTTTGGAGCACTTTGAGGGTTGCACCACCCTTTAACAGACAGATGCACGCTTGTTGCTGCTGCTTTGAGGATGCAGGTGCGGCTACAGCCCACACATTTCACAAAGATTGAAAAAAAAAGAAGAATTTTTTTATTGTTTGTGGAGCGCACTTTGAGGGTTACACCACCCTTTTACAGACAGATGCACGCTTGTCACTGCTGCTTTGAGGATGCAGGTGCGGCTACAGCCCACACAATTCACAAACACATAAAAAAAATAGTTTTTTATTTTTTGGAGCACTTTGAGGGTTGCACCACCCTTTAACAGACAGATGCACGCTTGTCGCTGCTGATTTGAGGATGCAGGTGCGTCTACAGCCCACACAATTCACAAAGACAGAAAAAAAATCAAAAATTTATTGTTTTGGAGCTCACTTTGAGGGTTACACCACCCTTTAACAGGCAGATGCACGCTTGTCACTGCTGCTTTGAGGATGCAGGTGCGGCTACAGCCCACACAATTCACAAAGACAGAGAAAAATTATTTTTTTTTTATTGTTTGTGGAGCGCACTTTGAGGGTTACACCACCCTTTAACAGACAGACACACGCTTGTCGCTGCTGCTTTAAGGATGCAGGTGTGGCTACAGCCCACACATTTCCCAAATACAGAAAAAAAAAGAATAATTTTTTTATTTTTTGTGGAGCTCACTTTGAGGGTTACACCACCCTTTAACAGACAGACGCACGCTTGTCGCTGCTGCTTTGAGGACAGTATCATATGCAGTGACAGTAGACTTGTCAGAAATTGTTGGCACTTCCTTCAGTCCGGACCAGATGTCCAAACCGGCCCTTGACTTATGACACAGGCGCACACTTGGCGCTGCTACTGTGTTGATGCACGTGCGGCTCCATTGCACACAAGTCACAAACACATTAAAAAAAAAGTTTTTTATTGTTTGGAGATCTTTGAGGGTTGCACCACCCTTTAACAGACAGACGCACGCTTGTCTCTGCTGCTTTAAGGATGCAGGTGTGGCTACAGCCCACACATTTCCCAAAAACAGAAAAAAAAAGAAGAATTTTGTTATTGTTTGTGGAGCACACTTTGAGGGTTACACCACCCTATAACAGACAGACGCATGCTTGTCGCTGCTGCTTTGAGGACAGTATCATATGCAGTGACAGTAGACTTGTCAGAAATTGTTGGCACTTCCTTCAGTCTGGACCAGATGTCCAAACCGGCCCTTGACTTATGACACAGGCGCACGCTTGGCGCTGCTACTGTGTTGATGCATGTGCGGCTACATTGCACACAAGTCACAAACACTTTAAAAAAATAGTTTTTTATTGTTTGGAGCACTTTCAGTGTTGCACCACACTTTAACAGACAGACGCACGCTTGTCGCTGCTACTTTAAGGATGCAGGTGCGGCTACAGCCCACACAATTCACAAAGACAGAAAAAAAGAAGAATTTTTTTATTTTTTGTGGAGCTCACTTTGAGGGTTACACCACCCTTTAACAGACAGATGCATGCTTGTCGCAGCTGCTTTGAGGATGCAGGTGCAGCTACAGCCCACACAATTCACAAAGACAGAAAAAAAAGATTTTTTTTTTTATTGTTTGTGGAGCGCACTTTGAGGGTTACAGCACCCTTTAACAGACAGACACACGCTTGTTGCTGCTGCTTTAAGGATGCAGGTGTGGCTACAGCCCACACATTTCCCAAAAACAGAAAAAAAAGAATAATTTTTTTATTGTTTGTGGAACGCACTTTGAGGGTCACACCACCCTTTAACAGACAGATGCACGCTTGTCGCTGCTGCTTTAAGGATGCAGGTATGGCTACAGCCCACACATTTCCCAAAAACAGAAAAAAAAGAAGAAATTTTTTATTGTTTGTGGAGCGCACTTTGAGGGTTACACCACCCTATATCACACAGACGCATGCTTGTCGCTGCTGCTTTGAGGACAGTATCATATGCAGTGACAGTAGACTTGTCAGAAATTGTTGGCACTTCCTTCAGTCCGGACCAGATGTCCAAACCGGCCCTTGACTTATGACACAGGCGCACGCTTGGCGCTGCCACTGTGTTGATGCTTGTGCGGCTACATTGCACACAAGTCACAAACACATAAAAAAAATAGTTTTTTATTTTTTGGAGCACTTTGAGGGTTGCACCACCCTTTAACAGACAGATGCACGCTTGTCGCTGCTGCTTTGAGGATGCAGTTGCGGCTACAGCCCACACAATTCACAAAGACAGAAAAAAAATGAAATTTTTTTTATTGTTTGTGGAGTGCACTTTGAGGGTTACACCACCCTTTAACAGACAGATGCAAGCTTGTCGCTGCTGCTTTGAGGATGCAGGTGCGGCTACAGCCCACACAATTCACAAAGACAGGAAAAAAAAAGAATTTTTTTATTGTTTGTGGAGCGCACTTTGAGGGTTACACCACCCTTTAACAGACAGACGCAAGCTTGTTGCTGCTGCTTTGAGGATGCAGGTGTGGCTACAGCCCACACATTTCACAAAGACAGCAAATAAAAGAAGAATTTTTTATTGTTTGTGGAGCGAACTTTGAGGGTTACACCACCCTTTAACAGACAGACGCACGCTTGTCGCTGCTGCTTTGAGGACAGTATCATATGCAGTGACAGTAGACTTGTCAGAAATTGTGGGCACTTCCTTCAGTCCGGACAACATGTCCAAACCGGCCCTTGACTAATGACACAGGCGCACGCTTGGCACTGTTACTGTGTTGATGCACATGCAGCTACATTGCACACAAGTCACAAACACATAAAAAAACAGTTTTTAATTTTTTAGAGCACTTTGAGGGTTGCACCACCCTTTAACAGACAGACGCACGCTTGTCGCTGCTGCTTTGAGGATGCAGGTGCGGCTACAGCCCACACAATTCACAAAGACAGAAAAAAAAAGAAGTATTTTTTTATTGTTTGTGGAGCGCACTTTGAGAGTTACACCACCCTTTAACAGACAGACGCACGCTTGTCGCTGCTGCTTTGAGGATGCAGGTGCGGCTACAGCCCACACAATTCACAAAGACAGAAAAAAAAAATTTTTATTGTTTGTGGAGCTCACTTTGAGGGTTACACCACCCTTTAACAGACAGATGCACGCTTGTCACTGCTGCTTTGAGGATGCAGGTGCGGCTACAGCCCACACAATTCACAAAGACAGAAAAAAATTAATTTTTTTTTTATTGTTTGTGGAGCGCACTTTGAGGGTTACACCACCCTTTAACAGACAGACACACGCTTGTCGCTGCTGCTTTAAAGATGCAGGTGCGGCTACAGCCCACACATTTCCCAAATACAGAAAAAAAAAGAATAATTTTTTTATTTTTTGTGGAGTGCACTTTGAGGGTTACACCACCCTTTAACAGACAGATGCACGCTTGTCACTGCTGCTTTAAGGATGCAGGTATGGCTACAGCCCACACATTTCCCAAAAACAGAAATAAAAAAGAAGAATTTTTTTATTGTTTGTGGAGCGCACTTTGAGGGTTACACCACCCTATAACACACAGACGCATGCTTGTCGCTGCTGCTTTGAGGACAGTATCATATGCAGTGACAGTAGACTTGTCAGAAATTGTTGGCACTTCCTTCAGTCCGGACCAGATGTCCAAACCAGCCGTTAACTTATGACACAGGTGCACGCTTGGCGCTGCTACTGTGTTGATGCACGTGCGGCTACTTTGCACACAAGTCACAAACACATAAAAAAAATAGTTTTTTATTTTTTGGAGCACTTTGAGGGTTGCACCAGCCTTTAACAGACAGACGCACGCTTGTTGCTGCTGCTTTGAGGATGCAGGTGCGGCTACAGCCCACACAATTCAGAAAGACAGAAAAAAAAAGAATTTTTTTTATTGTTTGTGGAGCGCACTTTGAGTGTTACACCACCCTTTAACAGACAGACGCATGCTTGTCGCTGCTGCTTTGAGGATGCAGGTGCGGCTGCAGCCCACACAATTCACAAACACAGGAAAAAAAGATTTTTTTTTTATTGTTTGTGGAGCGCACTTTGAGAGTTACAACACCCTTTAACAGACAGACGCACGCTTGTCGCTGCTGCTTTGAGGATGCAGGTGCGGCTACAGGCCACACAATTCACAAAGACAGAAAAAAAAGAAGAATTTTTTTATTGTTTGTGGAGCGCACTTTGAGGGTTACACCACCCTTTAACAGACAGACGCACACTTGTCGCTGCTGCTTTGAGGATGCAGGTGCGGCTACAGCCCACACAATTCACAAAGACAGAAAAAAAAGAAGAATTTTCTTATTTTTTGTGGAGCTCACTTTGAGGGTTACACCACCCTTTAACAGACAGACGCATGCTTGTCGCTGCTGCTTTGAGGATGCAGGTGCAGCTACAGCCCACACAATTCACAAAGACAGAAAAAAAAGATTTTTTTTTTATTGTTTGTGGAGTGCACTTTGAGGGTTACAGCACCCTTTAACAGACAGACACACGCTTGTTGCTGCTGCTTTAAGGATGCAGGTGTGGCTACAGCCCACACATTTCCCAAAAACAGAAAAAAAAGAATAATTTTTTTATTGTTTGTGGAGCGCACTTTGAGGGTCACACCACCCTTTAACAGACAGATGCACGCTTGTCGCTGCTGCTTTAAGGATGCAGGTGTGGCTACAGCCCACACATTTCCCAAAAACAGAAAAAAAAGAAGAAATTTTTTATTGTTTGTGCAGCGCACTTTGAGGGTTACACCACCCTATATCACACAGATGCATGCTTGTCGCTGCTGCTTTGAGGACAGTATCATATGCAGTGACAGTAGACTTGTCAGAAATTGTTGGCACTTCCTTCAGTCCGGACCAGATGTCCAAACCGGCCCTTGACTTATGACACAGGCGCACGCTTGGCGCTGCCACTGTGTTGATGCATGTGCGGCTACATTGCACACAAGTCACAAACACATAAAAAAAATAGTTTTTTATTTTTTGGAGCACTTTGAGGGTTGCACCACCCTTTAACAGACAGATGCACGCTTGTCGCTGCTGCTTTGAGGATGCAGTTGCGGCTACAGCCCACACAATTCACAAAGACAGAAAAAAAAAAAGAATTTTTTTTTTGTTTGTGGAGCGCACTTTGAGGGATACACCACCCTTTAACAGACAGACGCAAGCTTGTTGCTGCTGCTTTGAGGATGCAGGTGCGGCTACAGCCCACACATTTCACAAAGACAGCAAATAAAAGAAGAATTTTTTTATTGTTTGTGGAGCGCACTTTGAGGGATACACCACCCTTTAACAGACAGACGCAAGCTTGTCGCTGCTGCTTTGAGGATGCAGGTGTGGCTACAGCCCACACATTTCACAAAGACAGCAAATAAAAGAAGAATTTTTTTATTGTTTGTGGAGCGAACTTTGAGGGTTACACCACCCTTTAACAGACAGACGCACGCTTGTCGCTGCTGCTTTGAGGACAGTATCATATGCAGTGACAGTAGACTTGTCAGAAATTGTGGGCACTTCCTTCAGTCCGGACAACATGTCCAAACCGGCCCTTGACTTATGACACAGGCGCACGCTTGGCACTGTTACTGTGTTGATGCACATGCAGCTACATTGCACACAAGTCACAAACACATAAAAAAACAGTTTTTTATTTTTTGGAGCACTTTGAGGGTTGCACCACCCTTTAACAGACAGACGCACGCTTGTCGCTGCTGCTTTGAGGATGCAGGTGCGGCTACAGCCCACACAATTCACAAAGACAGAAAAAAAAAGAAGTATTTTTTTATTGTTTGTGGAGCGCACTTTGAGAGTTACACCACCCTTTAACAGACAGACGCATGCTTGTCGCTGCTGCTTTGAGGATGCAGGTGCGGCTACAGCCCACACAATTCACAAAGACAGAAAAAAAAAAAAAATTATTGTTTGTGGAGCTCACTTTGAGGGTTACACCACCCTTTAACAGACAGATGCACGCTTGTCACTGCTGCTTTGAGGATGCAGGTGCGGCTACAGCCCACACAATTCACAAAGACAGAAAAAACTTAATTTTTTTTTTATTGTTTGTGGAGCGCACTTTGAGGGTTACACCACCCTTTAACAGACAGACACACGCTTGTCGCTGCTGCTTTAAAGATGCAGGTGCGGCTACAGCCCACACATTTCCCAAATACAGAAAAAAAAAGAATAATTTTTTTATTTTTTGTGGAGTGCACTTTGAGGGTTACACCACCCTTTAACAGACAGATGCATGCTTGTCACTGCTGCTTTAAGGATGCAGGTATGGCTACAGCCCACACATTTCCCAAAAACAGAAATAAAAAAGAAGAATTTTTTTATTGTTTGTGGAGCGCACTTTGAGGGTTACACCACCCTATAACACACAGACGCATGCTTGTCGCTGCTGCTTTGAGGACAGTATCATATGCAGTGACAGTAGACTTGTCAGAAATTGTTGGCACTTCCTTCAGTCCGGACCAGATGTCCAAACCAGCCCTTAACTTATGACACAGGTGCACGCTTGGCGCTGCTACTGTGTTGATGCACGTGCGGCTACTTTGCACACAAGTCACAAACACATAAAAAAAAAAGTTTTTTATTTTTTGGAGCACTTTGAGGGTTGCACCAGCCTTTAACAGACAGACGCACGCTTGTTGCTGCTGCTTTGAGGATGCAGGTGCGGCTACAGCCCACACAATTCAGAAAGACAGAAAAAAAAAGAATTTTTTTTTATTGTTTGTGGAGCGCACTTTGAGTGTTACACCACCCTTTAACAGACAGACGCATGCTTGTCGCTGCTGCTTTGAGGATGCAGGTGCGGCTGCAGCCCACACAATTCACAAACACAGAAATAAAAGATTTTTTTTTATTGTTTGTGGAGCGCACTTTGAGAGTTACAACACCCTTTAACAGACAGACGCACGCTTGTCGCTGCTGCTTTGAGGATGCAGGTGCGGCTACAGGCCACACAATTCACAAAGACAGAAAAAAAAGAAGAATTTTTTTATTGTTTGTGGAGCGCACTTTGAGGGTTACACCACCCTTTAACAGACAGACGCACACTTGTCGCTGCTGCTTTGAGGATGCAGGGGCGGCTACAGCCCACACAATTCACAAAGACAGAAAAAAAAGAAGAATTTTCTTATTTTTTGTGGAGCTCACTTTGAGGGTTACACCACCCTTTAACAGACAGACGCATGCTTGTCGCTGCTGCTTTGAGGATGCAGGTGCAGCTACAGCCCACACAATTCACAAAGACAGAAAAAAAAGATTTTTTTTTTATTGTTTGTGGAGTGCACTTTGAGGGTTACAGCACCCTTTAACAGACAGACACACGCTTGTTGCTGCTGCTTTAAGGATGCAGGTGTGGCTACAGCCCACACATTTCCCAAAAACAGAAAAAAAAGAATAATTTTTTTATTGTTTGTGGAGCGCACTTTGAGGGTCACACCACCCTTTAACAGACAGATGCACGCTTGTCGCTGCTGCTTTAAGGATGCAGGTGTGGCTACAGCCCACACATTTCCCAAAAACAGAAAAAAAAGAAGAAATTTTTTATTGTTTGTGCAGCGCACTTTGAGGGTTACACCACCCTATATCACACAGATGCATGCTTGTCGCTGCTGCTTTGAGGACAGTATCATATGCAGTGACAGTAAACTTGTCAGAAATTGTTGGCACTTCCTTCAGTCCGGACCAGATGTCCAAACCGGCCCTTGACTTATGACACAGGCGCACGCTTGGCGCTGCCACTGTGTTGATGCATGTGCGGCTACATTGCACACAAGTCACAAACACATAAAAAAAATAGTTTTTTATTTTTTGGAGCACTTTGAGGGTTGCACCACCCTTTAACAGACAGATGCACGCTTGTCGCTGCTGCTTTGAGGATGCAGTTGCGGCTACAGCCCACACAATTCACAAAGACAGAAAAAAAAAAAGAATTTTTTTTTTGTTTGTGGAGCGCACTTTGAGGGATACACCACCCTTTAACAGACAGACGCAAGCTTGTTGCTGCTGCTTTGAGGATGCAGGTGCGGCTACAGCCCACACATTTCACAAAGACAGCAAATAAAAGAAGAATTTTTTTATTGTTTGTGGAGCGCACTTTGAGGGATACACCACCCTTTAACAGACAGATGCAAGCTTGTCGCTGCTGCTTTGAGGATGCAGGTGTGGCTACAGCCCACACATTTCACAAAGACAGCAAATAAAAGAAGAATTTTTTTATTGTTTGTGGAGCGAACTTTGAGGGTTACACCACCCTTTAACAGACAGACGCACGCTTGTCGCTGCTGCTTTGAGGACAGTATCATATGCAGTGACAGTAGACTTGTCAGAAATTGTGGGCACTTCCTTCAGTCCGGACAACATGTCCAAACCGGCCCTTGACTTATGACACAGGCGCACGCTTGGCACTGTTACTGTGTTGATGCACATGCAGCTACATTGCACACAAGTCACAAACACATAAAAAAACAGTTTTTTATTTTTTGGAGCACTTTGAGGGTTGCACCACCCTTTAACAGACAGACGCACGCTTGTCGCTGCTGCTTTGAGGATGCAGGTGCGGCTACAGCCCACACAATTCACAAAGACAGAAAAAAAAAGAAGTATTTTTTTATTGTTTGTGGAGCGCACTTTGAGAGTTACACCACCCTTTAACAGACAGACGCATGCTTGTCGCTGCTGCTTTGAGGATGCAGGTGCGGCTACAGCCCACACAATTCACAAAGACAGAAAAAAAAAAAAAATTATTGTTTGTGGAGCTCACTTTGAGGGTTACACCACCCTTTAACAGACAGATGCACGCTTGTCACTGCTGCTTTGAGGATGCAGGTGCGGCTACAGCCCACACAATTCACAAAGACAGAAAAAACTTAATTTTTTTTTATTGTTTGTGGAGCGCACTTTGAGGGTTACACCACCCTTTAACAGACAGACACACGCTTGTCGCTGCTGCTTTAAAGATGCAGGTGCGGCTACAGCCCACACATTTCCCAAATACAGAAAAAAAAAGAATAATTTTTTTATTTTTTGTGGAGTGCACTTTGAGGGTTACACCACCCTTTAACAGACAGATGCACGCTTGTCACTGCTGCTTTAAGGATGCAGGTATGGCTACAGCCCACACATTTCCCAAAAACAGAAATAAAAAAGAAGAATTTTTTTATTGTTTGTGGAGCGCACTTTGAGGGTTACACCACCCTATAACACACAGACGCATGCTTGTCGCTGCTGCTTTGAGGACAGTATCATATGCAGTGACAGTAGACTTGTCAGAAATTGTTGGCACTTCCTTCAGTCCGGACCAGATGTCCAAACCAGCCCTTAACTTATGACACAGGTGCACGCTTGGCGCTGCTACTGTGTTGATGCACGTGCAGCTTCTTTGCACACAAGTCACAAACACATAAAAAAAATAGTTTTTTATTTTTTGGAGCACTTTGAGGGTTGCACCACCCTTTAACAGACAGATGCACACTTGTCGCTGCTGCTTTGAGGATGCAGTTGCGGCTACAGCCCACACAATTCACAAAGACAGAAAAAAAAAAAGAAATTTTTTTTTGTTTGTGGAGCGCACTTTGAGGGATACACCACCCTTTAACAGACAGACGCAAGCTTGTCGCTGCTGCTTTGAGGATGCAGGTGCGGCTACAGCCCACACATTTCACAAAGACAGCAAATAAAAGAAGAATTTTTTTATTGTTTGTGGAGCGCACTTTGAGGGATACACCACCCTTTAACAGACAGACGCAAGCTTGTCGCTGCTGCTTTGAGGATGCAGGTGTGGCTACAGCCCACACATTTCACAAAGACAGCAAATAAAAGAAGAATTTTTTTATTGTTTGTGGAGCGAACTTTGAGGGTTACACCACCCTTTAACAGACAGACGCACGCTTGTCGCTGCTGCTTTGAGGACAGTATCATATGCAGTGACAGTAGACTTGTCAGAAATTGTGGGCACTTCCTTCAGTCCGGACAACATGTCCAAACCGGCCCTTGACTTATGACACAGGCGCACGCTTGGCACTGTTACTGTGTTGATGCACATGCAGCTACATTGCACACAAGTCACAAACACATAAAAAAACTGTTTTTTATTTTTTGGAGCACTTTGAGGGTTGCAACACCCTTTAACAGACAGACGCACGCTTGTCGCTGCTGCTTTGAGGATGCAGGTGCGGCTACAGCCCACACAATTCACAAAGACAGAAAAAAAATTTTTTTTTATTGTTTGTGGAGCTCACTTTGAGGGTTACACCACCCTTTAACAGACAGATGCACGCTTGTCACTGCTGCTTTGAGGATGCAGGTGCGGCTACAGCCCACACAATTCACAAAGACAGAAAAAAATTAATTTTTTTTTTATTGTTTGTGGAGCGCACTTTGAGGGTTACACCACCCTTTAACAGACAGACACACGCTTGTCGCTGCTGCTTTAAAGATGCAGGTGCGGCTACAGCCCACACATTTCCCAAATACAGAAAAAAAAAGAATAATTTTTTTATTTTTTGTGGAGTGCACTTTGAGGGTTACACCACCCTTTAACAGACAGATGCACGCTTGTCACTGCTGCTTTAAGGATGCAGGTATGGCTACAGCCCACACATTTCCCAAAAACAGAAATAAAAAAGAAGAATTTTTTTATTGTTTGTGGAGCGCACTTTGAGGGTTACACCACCCTATAACACACAGACGCATGCTTGTCGCTGCTGCTTTGAGGACAGTATCATATGCAGTGACAGTAGACTTGTCAGAAATTGTTGGCACTTCCTTCAGTCCGGACCAGATGTCCAAACCAGCCCTTAACTTATGACACAGGTGCACGCTTGGCGCTGCTACTGTGTTGATGCACGTGCGGCTACTTTGCACACAAGTCACAAACACATAAAAAAAATAGTTTTTTATTTTTTGGAGCACTTTGAGGGTTGCACCAGCCTTTAACAGACAGACGCACGCTTGTCGCTGCTGCTTTGAGGATGCAGGTGCGGCTACAGCCCACACAATTCAGAAAGACAGAAAAAAAAAGAATTTTTTTTTATTGTTTGTGGAGCGCACTTTGAGTGTTACACCACCCTTTAACAGACAGACGCATGCTTGTCGCTGCTGCTTTGAGGATGCAGGTGCGGCTACAGCCCACACAATTCACAAAGACAGAAAAAAAAAAAAAATTATTGTTTGTGGAGCTCACTTTGAGGGTTACACCACCCTTTAACAGACAGATGCACGCTTGTCACTGCTGCTTTGAGGATGCAGGTGCGGCTACAGCCCACACAATTCACAAAGACAGAAAAAACTTAATTTTTTTTTATTGTTTGTGGAGCGCACTTTGAGGGTTACACCACCCTTTAACAGACAGACACACGCTTGTCGCTGCTGCTTTAAAGATGCAGGTGCGGCTACAGCCCACACATTTCCCAAATACAGAAAAAAAAAGAATAATTTTTTTATTTTTTGTGGAGTGCACTTTGAGGGTTACACCACCCTTTAACAGACAGATGCACGCTTGTCACTGCTGCTTTAAGGATGCAGGTATGGCTACAGCCCACACATTTCCCAAAAACAGAAATAAAAAAGAAGAATTTTTTTATTGTTTGTGGAGCGCACTTTGAGGGTTACACCACCCTATAACACACAGACGCATGCTTGTCGCTGCTGCTTTGAGGACAGTATCATATGCAGTGACAGTAGACTTGTCAGAAATTGTTGGCACTTCCTTCAGTCCGGACCAGATGTCCAAACCAGCCCTTAACTTATGACACAGGTGCACGCTTGGCGCTGCTACTGTGTTGATGCACGTGCGGCTACTTTGCACACAAGTCACAAACACATAAAAAAAATAGTTTTTTATTTTTTGGAGCACTTTGAGGGTTGCACCAGCCTTTAACAGACAGACGCACGCTTGTTGCTGCTGCTTTGAGGATGCAGGTGCGGCTACAGCCCACACAATTCAGAAAGACAGGAAAAAAAAGAATTTTTTTTATTGTTTGTGGAGCGCACTTTGAGTGTTACACCACCCTTTAACAGACAGACGCATGCTTGTCGCTGCTGCTTTGAGGATGCAGGTGCGGCTGCAGCCCACACAATTCACAAACACAGAAAAAAAAGATTTTTTTTTTATTGTTTGTGGAGCGCACTTTGAGAGTTACAACACCCTTTAACAGACAGACGCACGCTTGTCGCTGCTGCTTTGAGGATGCAGGTGCGGCTACAGGCCACACAATTCACAAAGACAGAAAAAAAAGAAGAATTTTTTTATTGTTTGTGGAGCGCACTTTGTGGGTTACACCACCCTTTAACAGACAGACGCACACTTGTCGCTGCTGCTTTGAGGATGCAGGTGTGGCTACAGCCCACACAATTCACAAAGACAGAAAAAAAAGAAGAATTTTTTTATTTTTTGTGGAGCTCACTTTGAGGGTTACACCACCCTTTAACAGACAGACGCATGCTTGTCGCTGCTGCTTTGAGGATGCAGGTGCAGCTACAGCCCACACAATTCACAAAGACAGAAAAAAAAGATTTTTTTTTTTATTGTTTGTGGAGCGCACTTTGAGGGTTACAGCACCCTTTAACAGACAGACACATGCTTGTTGCTGCTGCTTTAAGGATGCAGGTGTGGCTACAGCCCACACATTTCCCAAAAACAGAAAAAAAAGAATAATTTTTTTATTGTTTGTGGAGCGCACTTTGAGGGTCACACCACCCTTTAACAGACAGATGCACGCTTGTCGCTGCTGCTTTAAGGATGCAGGTGTGGCTACAGCCCACACATTTCCCAAAAACAGAAAAAAAAGAAGAAATTTTTTATTGTTTGTGCAGCGCACTTTGAGGGTTACACCACCCTATATCACACAGACGCATGCTTGTCGCTGCTGCTTTGAGGACAGTATCATATGCAGTGACAGTAGACTTGTCAGAAATTGTTGGCACTTCCTTCAGTCCGGACCAGATGTCCAAACCGGCCCTTGACTTATGACACAGGCGCACGCTTGGCGCTGCCACTGTGTTGATGCATGTGCGGCTACATTGCACACATGTCACAAACACATAAAAAAAATAGTTTTTTATTTTTTGGAGCACTTTGAGGGTTGCACCACCCTTTAACAGACAGATGCACACTTGTCGCTGCTGCTTTGAGGATGCAGTTGCGGCTACAGCCCACACAATTCACAAAGACAGAAAAAAAAAAAGAATTTTTTTTTTGTTTGTGGAGCGCACTTTGAGGGATACACCACCCTTTAACAGACAGACGCAAGCTTGTCGCTGCTGCTTTGAGGATGCAGGTGCGGCTACAGCCCACACATTTCACAAAGACAGCAAATAAAAGAAGAATTTTTTTATTGTTTGTGGAGCGCACTTTGAGGGATACACCACCCTTTAACAGACAGACGCAAGCTTGTCGCTGCTGCTTTGAGGATGCAGGTGTGGCTACAGCCCACACATTTCACAAAGACAGCAAATAAAAGAAGAATTTTTTTATTGTTTGTGGAGCGAACTTTGAGGGTTACACCACCCTTTAACAGACAGACGCACGCTTGTCGCTGCTGCTTTGAGGACAGTATCATATGCAGTGACAGTAGACTTGTCAGAAATTGTGGGCACTTCCTTCAGTCGGGACAACATGTCCAAACCGGCCCTTGACTTATGACACAGGCGCACGCTTGGCACTGTTACTGTGTTGATGCACATGCAGCTACATTGCACACAAGTCACAAACACATAAAAAAACTGTTTTTTATTTTTTGGAGCACTTTGAGGGTTGCAACACCCTTTAACAGACAGACGCACGCTTGTCGCTGCTGCTTTGAGGATGCAGGTGCGGCTACAGCCCACACAATTCACAAAGACAGAAAAAAAAATTTTTTTTATTGTTTGTGGAGCTCACTTTGAGGGTTACACCACCCTTTAACAGACAGATGCACGCTTGTCGCTGCTGCTTTGAGGATGCAGGTGCGGCTACAGCCCACACAATTCACAAAGACAGAAAAAAATTATTTTTTTTTTTATTGTTTGTGGAGCGCACTTTGAGGGTTACACCACCCTTTAACAGACAGACACACGCTTGTCGCTGCTGCTTTAAAGATGCAGGTGCGGCTACAGCCCACACATTTCCCAAATACAGAAAAAAAAAGAATAATTTTTTTATTTTTTGTGGAGTGCACTTTGAGGGTTACACCACCCTTTAACAGACAGATGCACGCTTGTCACTGCTGCTTTAAGGATGCAGGTATGGCTACAGCCCACACATTTCCCAAAAACAGAAATAAAAAAGAAGAATTTTTTTATTGTTTGTGGAGCGCACTTTGAGGGTTACACCACCCTATAACACACAGATGCATGCTTGTCGCTGCTGCTTTGAGGACAGTATCATATGCAGTGACAGTAGACTTGTCAGAAATTGTTGGCACTTCCTTCAGTCCGGACCAGATGTCCAAACCAGCCCTTAACTTATGACACAGGTGCACGCTTGGCGCTGCTACTGTGTTGATGCACGTGCGGCTACTTTGCACACAAGTCACAAACACATAAAAAAAATAGTTTTTTATTTTTTGGAGCACTTTGAGGGTTGCACCAGCCTTTAACAGACAGACGCACGCTTGTCGCTGCTGCTTTGAGGATGCAGGTGCGGCTACAGCCCACACAATTCAGAAAGACAGAAAAAAAAAGAATTTTTTTTTATTGTTTGTGGAGCGCACTTTGAGTGTTACACCACCCTTTAACAGACAGACGCATGCTTGTCGCTGCTGCTTTGAGGATGCAGGTGCGGCTGCAGCCCACACAATTCACAAACACAGAAAAAAAAGTTTTTTTTTTTATTGTTTGTGGAGCGCACTTTGAGAGTTACAACACCCTTTAACAGACAGACGCACGCTTGTCGCTGCTGCTTTGAGGATGCAGGTGCGGCTACAGGCCACACAATTCACAAAGACAGAAAAAAAAGAAGAATTTTTTTATTGTTTGTGAAGCGCACTTTGAGGGTTACACCACCCTTTAACAGACAGACGCACGCTTGTCGCTGCTGCTTTGAGGATGCAGGTGCGGCTACAGCCCACACAATTCACAAAGACAGAAAAAAAATATTTTTTTTATTGTTTGTGGAGCTCACTTTGAGGGTTACACCTCCCTTTAACAGACAGATGCATGCTTGTCGCTGCTGCTTTGAGGATGCAGGTGCAGCTACAGCCCACACAATTCACAAAGACAGAAAAAAAAGATTTTTTTTTTTACTGTTTGTGGAGCGCACTTTGAGGGTTTCAGCACCCTTTAACAGACAGACACACGCTTGTTGCTGCTGCTTTAAGGATGCAGGTGTGGCTACAGCCCACACATTTCCCAAAAACAGAAAAAAAAAGAATAATTTTTTTATTGTTTTTGGAGCACACTTTGAGGGTTACACCACCCTTTAACAGACAGACGCACACTTGTCGCTGCTGCTTTGAGGATGCAGGTGCGGCTACAGCCCACACAATTCACAAAGACAGAAAAAAAATTTTTTTATTGTTTGTGGAGCTCACTTTGAGGGTTACACCATCTTTTAACAGACAGACGCACGCTTGTCACTGCTGCTTTGAGGACACAGGTGCGGCTACAGCCCACACAATTCACAAAGACAGAAAAAAATTAATTTTTTTTTTATTGATTGTGGAGTGCACTTTGAGGGTTACACCACCCTTTAAAAGACAGATGCACGCTTGTCGCTGCTGCTTTAAGGATGCAGGTATGGCTACAGCCCACACATTTCCCAAAAACAGAAATAAAAAAGAAGAATTTTTTTATTGTTTGTGGAGCGCACTTTCAGGATTACGCCACCGTATAACACACAGACGCATGCTTGTCGCTGCTGCTTTGAGGACAGTATCATATGCAGTGACAGTAGACTTGTCAGAAATTGTTGGCACTTCCTTCAGTCCGGACCAGATTTCCAAACCGGCCCTTAACTTATGACACAGGCGCACGCTTGGCGCTGCTACTGTGTTGATGCATGTGCGGCTACATTGCACACAAGTCACAAACAGATAAAAAAAATAGTTTTTTATTTTTTGGAGCACTTTGAGGGTTGCACCACCCTTTAACAGACAGACGCACGCTTGTCGCTGCTGCTTTGAGGATGCAGGTGTGGCTACAGCCCACACAATTCACAAAGACAGAAAAAAAAGAAGAATTTTTTTATTGTTTGTGGAGCGCACTTTGAGGGTTACACCACCCTTTAACAGACAGATGCATGCTTGTCGCTGCTGCTTTGAGGATGCAGGTGCGGCTACAGCCCACACAATTCACAAAGACAGAAAAAAAATATTTTTTTTATTGTTTGTGGAGCTCACTTTGAGGGTTACACCTCCCTTTAACAGACAGATGCATGCTTGTCGCTGCTGCTTTCAGGATGCAGGTGCAGCTACAGCCCACACAATTCACAAAGACAGAAAAAAAAGATTTTTTTTTTATTGTTTGTGGAGCGCACTTTGAGGGTTACAGCACCCTTTAACAGACAGACACACGCTTGTTGCTGCTGCTTTAAGGATGCAGGTGTGGCTACAGCCCACACATTTCCCAAAAACAGAAAAAAAAAGAATAATTTTTTTATTGTTTGTGGAGCGCACTTTGAGGGTTACACCACCCTTTAACAGACAGATGCACGCTTGTCGCTGCTGCTTTAAGGATGCAGGTGTGGCTACAACCCACACATTTCCCATAAACAGAAAAAAAAGAAGAAATTTTTTATTGTTTGTGGAGCGCACTTTGAGGGTTACACCACCCTATAACACACAGACGCATGCTTGTCGCTGCTGCTTTGAGGACAGTATCATATGCAGTGACAGTAGACTTGTCAGAAATTGTTGGCACTTCCTTCAGTCCAGACCAGATGTCCAATCCGGCCCTTGACTTATGACACCGGCGCACGCTTGGCGCTGCTACTGTGTTGATGCATGTGCGGCTACATTGCACACAAGTCACAAACAGATAAAAAAAATAGTTTTTTAATTTTTGGAGCACTTTGAGGGTTGCACCACCCTTTAACAGACAGATGCACGCTTGTCGCTGCTGCTTTGAGGATGCAGGTGCGGCTACAGCCCACACAATTCACAAAGACAGAAAAAAAAAGAAGAATTTTTTTATTGTTTGTGGAGCGCACTTTGAGGGTTACACCACCCTTTAACAGACAGATGCACGCTTGTCGCTGCTGCTTTGAGGATGCAGGTGCGGCTACAGCCCACACAAGTCACAAACACATAAAAAAAATTGTTGTTTTTTTTTTCGAGCACTTTGAGGGCTGCACCACCCTTTAACAGACAGATGCACGCTTGTCGCTGCTGATTTGAGGAAGCAGGTGCGTCTACAGCCCACACAATTCACAAAGACAGAAAAAAAATAAAAAATTTATTGTTTGTGGAGCTCACTTTGAGGGTTACACCACCCTTTAACAGACAGACGCACACTTGTCACTGCTGCTTTGAGGATGCAGGTGCGGCTACAGCCCACACAATTCACAAAGACAGAAAAAAAATATTTTTTTTATTGTTTGTGGAGCTCACTTTGAGGGTTACACCTCCCTTTAACAGACAGATGCATGCTTGTCGCTGCTGCTTTGAGGATGCAGGTGCAGCTACAGCCCACACAATTCACAAAGACAGAAAAAAAAGATTTTTTTTTTTATTGTTTGTGGAGCGCACTTTGAGGGTTACAGCACCCTTTAACAGACAGACACACGCTTGTTGCTGCTGCTTTAAGGATGCAGGTGTGGCTACAGCCCACACATTTCCCAAAAACAGAAAAAAAAAGAATAATTTTTTTATTGTTTGTGGAGTGCACTTTGAGGGTTACACAACCCTTTAACAGACAGATGCATGCTTGTCGCTGCTGCTTTAAGGATGCAGGTGTGGCTACAGCCCACACATTTCCCAAAAACAGAAAAAAAAGAAGAAATTTTTTATTGTTTGTGGAGCGCACTTTGAGGGTTACACCACCCTATAACACACAGACGCATGCTTGTCGCTGCTGCTTTGAGGACAGTATCATATGCAGTGACAGTAGACTTGTCAGAAATTGTTGGCACTTCCTTCAGTCCAGACCAGATGTCCAATCTGGCCCTTGACTTATGACACCGGCGCACGCTTGGCGCTGCTACTGTGTTGATGCATGTGCGGCTACATTGCACACAAGTCACAAACACTTTAAAAAAATAGTTTTTTATTGTTTGGAGCACTTTCAGTGTTGCACCACCCTTTAACAGACAGACGCACGCTTGTCGCTGCTACTTTAAGGATGCAGGTGCGGCTACAGCCCACACAATTCACAAAGACAGAAAAAAAGAAGAATTTTTTTTTTTTTGTGGAGCTCACTTTGAGGGTTACACCACACTTTAACAGACAGACGCACGCTTGTCGCTGCTGCTTTGAGGATGCAGGTGCAGCTACAGCCCACACAATTCACAAAGATAGAAAAAAAAGATTTTTTTTATTGTTTGTGGAGCGCACTTTGAGGGTTACAGCACCCTTTAACAGACAGACACATGCTTGTTGCTGCTGCTTTAAGGATGCAGGTGTGGCTACAGCCCACACATTTCCCAAAAACAGAAAAAAAAGAATAATTTTTTTATTGTTTGTGGAGCGCACTTTGAGGGTTACACCACCCTTTAACAGACAGATGCATGCTTGTCGCTGCTGCTTTAAGGATGCAGGTGTGGCTACAGCCCACACATTTCCCAAAAACAGAAAAAAAAGAAGAAATTTTTTATTGTTTGTGGAGCGCACTTTGAGGGTTACACCACCCTATAACACACAGACGCATGCTTGTCGCTGCTGCTTTGAGGACAATATCATATGCAGTGACAGTAGACTTGTCAGAAATTGTTGGCACTTCCTTCAGTCTGGACCAGATGTCCAAACCGGCCCTTGACTTATGACACAGGCGCACGCTTGGCGCTGCCACTGTGTTGATCCATGTGCGGCTACATTGCACACAAGTCACAAACACGTAAAAAAAATAGTTTTTTATTTTTTGGAGCACTTTGAGGGTTGCACCACCCTTTAACAGACAGACGCACGCTTGTCGCTGCTGCTTTGAGGATGCAGGTGCAGCTACAGCCCACACAATTCACAAAGACAGAAAAAAAAAGAAGTATTTTTTTATTGTTTGTGGAGCGCACTTTGAGAGTTACACCACCCTTTAACAGACAGACGCACGCTTGTCGCTGCTGCTTTGAGGATGCAGGTGAGGCTACAGCCCACACAATTCACAAAGACAGAAAAAAAAGAAGAAATTATTTATTGTTTATGGAGCGCACTTTGAGGGTTACACCACCCTTTAACAGACAGACGCACGCTTGTCGCTGCTGCTTTGAGGATGCAGGTGCAGCTACAGCCCACACAATTCACAAAGATAGAAAAAAAAGATTTTTTTTATTGTTTGTGGAGCGCACTTTGAGGGTTACAGCACCCTTTAACAGACAGACACATGCTTGTTGCTGCTGCTTTAAGGATGCAGGTGTGGCTACAGCCCACACATTTCCCAAAAACAGAAAAAAAAGAATAATTTTTTTATTGTTTGTGGAGCGCACTTTGAGGGTTACACCACCCTTTAACAGACAGATGCACGCTTGTCGCTGCTGCTTTGAGGATGCAGGTGCGGCTACAGCCCACACAATTCACAAAGACAGAAAAAAAAAAAATTATTGTTTGTGGAGCTCACTTTGAGGGTTACACCACTCTTTAACAGACAGATGCACGCTTGTCACTGCTGCTTTGTGGATGCAGGTGTGGCTACAGCCCACACAATTCACAAAGACAGAAAAAAATGAATTTTTTTTTATTGTTTGTGGAGCGCACTTTGAGGGTTACACCACCCTTTAACAGACAGACACACGCTTGTCGCTGCTGCTTTAAGGATGCAGGTGTGGCTACAGCCCACACATTTCCCAAATACAGAATAAAAAAAAAAAAATTTTAATTTTTTGTGGAGTGCACTTTGAGGGTTACACCACCCTTTAAAAGACAGATGCACGCTTGTCGCTGCTGCTTTAAGGATGCAGGTATGGCTACAGCCCACACATTTCCCAAAAACAGAAATAAAAAAGAAGAATTTTTTTATTGTTTGTGGAGCGCACTTTCAGGGTTACGCCACCGAATAACACACAGACGCATGCTTGTCGCTGCTGCTTTGAGGACAGTATCATATGCAGTGACAGTAGACTTGTCAGAAATTGTTGGCACTTCCTTCAGTCCGGACCAGATTTCCAAACCGGCCCTTAACTTATGACACAGGCGCACGCTTGGCGCTGCTACTGTGTTGATGCATGTGCGGCTACATTGCACACAAGTCACAAACAGATAAAAAAAATAGTTTTTTATTTTTTGGAGCACTTTGAGGGTTGCACCACCCTTTAACAGACAGACGCACGCTTGTCGCTGCTGCTTTGAGGATGCAGGTGTGGCTACAGCCCACACAATTCACAAAAACAGAAAAAAAAGAAGAATTTTTTTATTGTTTGTGGAGCGCACTTTGAGGGTTACACCACCCTTTAACAGACAGACGCATGCTTGTCGCTGCTGCTTTGAGGATGCAGGTGCGGCTACAGCCCACACAATTCACAAAGACAGAAAAAAAATATTTTTTTTATTGTTTGTGGAGCTCACTTTGAGGGTTACACCTCCCTTTAACAGACAGACACACGCTTGTTGCTGCTGCTATAAGGATGCAGGTGTGGCTACAGCCCACACATTTCCCAAAAACAGAAAAAAAAAGAATAATTTTTTTATTGTTTGTGGAGCGCACTTTGAGGGTTACACCACCCTTTAACAGACAGATGCACGCTTGTCGCTGCTGCTTTAAGGATGCAGGTGTGGCTACAACCCACACATTTCCCATAAACAGAAAAAAAAGATGAAATTTTTTATTGTTTGTGGAGCGCACTTTGAGGGTTACACCACCCTATAACACACAGACGCATGCTTGTCACTGCTGCTTTGAGGACAGTATCATATGCAGTGACAGTAGACTTGTCAGAAATTGTTGGCACTTCCTTCAGTCCAGACCAGATGTCCAATCCGGCCCTTGACTTATGACACCGGCGCACGCTTGGCGCTGCTACTGTGTTGATGCATGTGCGGCTACATTGCACACAAGTCACAAACAGATAAAAAAAATAGTTTTTTAATTTTTGGAGCACTTTGAGGGTTGCACCACCCTTTAACAGACAGATGCACGCTTGTCGCTGCTGCTTTGAGGATGCAGGTGCGGCTACAGCCCACACAATTCACAAAGACAGAAAAAAAAAGAAGAATTTTTTTATTGTTTGTGGAGCGCACTTTGAGGGTTACACCACCCTTTAACAGACAGATGCACGCTTGTCGCTGCTGCTTTGAGGATGCAGGTGCGGCTACAGCCCACACACGTCACAAACACATAAAAAAAATTGTTGTTTTTTTTTTCGAGCACTTTGAGGGTTGCACCACCCTTTAACAGACAGATGCACGCTTGTCGCTGCTGATTTGAGGAAGCAGGTGCGTCTACAGCCCACACAATTCACAAAGACAGAAAAAAAATAAAAAATTTATTGTTTGTGGAGCTCACTTTGAGGGTTGCACCACCCTTTAACAGACAGACGCACGCTTGTCACTGCTGCTTTGAGGATGCAGGTGCGGCTACAGCCCACACAATTCACAAAGACAGAAAAAAAATATTTTTTTTATTGTTTGTGGAGCTCACTTTGAGGGTTACACCTCCCTTTAACAGACAGATGCATGCTTGTCGCTGCTGCTTTGAGGATGCAGGTGCAGCTACAGCCCACACAATTCACAAAGACAGAAAAAAAAGATTTTTTTTTTTATTGTTTGTGGAGCGCACTTTGAGGGTTACAGCACCCTTTAACAGACAGACACACGCTTGTTGCTGCTGCTTTAAGGATGCAGGTGTGGCTACAGCCCACACATTTCCCAAAAACAGAAAAAAAAAGAATAATTTTTTTATTGTTTGTGGAGCGCACTTTGAGGGTTACACCACCCTTTAACAGACAGATGCATGCTTGTCGCTGCTGCTTTAAGGATGCAGGTGTGGCTACAGCCCACACATTTCCCAAAAACAGAAAAAAAAGAAGAAATTTTTTATTGTTTGTGGAGCGCACTTTGAGGGTTACACCACCCTATAACACACAGACGCATGCTTGTCGCTGCTGCTTTGAGTACAGTATCATATGCAGTGACAGTAGACTTGTCAGAAATTGTTGGCACTTCCTTCAGTCCAGACCAGATGTCCAATCTGGCCCTTGACTTATGACACCGGCGCACGCTTGGCGCTGCTACTGTGTTGATGCATGTGCGGCTACATTGCACACAAGTCACAAACAGATAAAAAAAATAGTTTTTTATTTTTTGGAGCACTTTGAGGGTTGCACCACCCTTTAACAGACAGATGCACGCTTGTCGCTGCTGCTTTGAGGATGCAGGTGCGGCTACAGCCCACACAATTCACAAAGACAGAAAAAAAAAGAAGAATTTTTTTATTGTTTGTGGAGCGCACTTTGAGGGTTACACCACCCTTTAACAGACAGATGCACGCTTGTCGCTGCTGCTTTGAGGATGCAGGTGCGGCTACAGCCCACACAAGTCACAAACACATAAAAAAAATAGTTTTTTATTTTTTGGAGCACTTTGAGGGTTGCACCACCCTTTAACAGACAGATGCACGCTTGTCGCTGCTGATTTGAGGATGCAGGTGCATCTACAGCCCACACAATTCACAAAGACAGAAAAAAAATAAAAAATGTATTGTTTGTGGAGCTCACTTTGAGGGTTACACCACCCTTTAACAGACAGACACATGCTTGTCACTGCTGCTTTGAGGATGCAGGTGCGGCTACAGCCCACACAATTCACAAAGACAAAGAAAAATGATTTTTTTTTTATTGTTTGTGGAACGCACTTTGAGGGTTACACCACCCTTTAACAGACAGACACACGCTTGTCGCTGCTGCTTTAAGGATGCAGGTGTGGCTACAGCCCACACATTTCCCAAATACAGAAAAAAAAGAATAATTTTTTTATTTTTTGTGGAGCTCACTTTGAGGGTTACACCACCCTTTAACAGACAGACGCACGCTTGTCGCTGCTGCTTTGAGGACAGTATCATATGCAGTGACAGTAGACTTGTCAGAAATTGTTTGCACTTCCTTCAGTCCGGACCAGATGTCCAAACCGGCCCTTGACTTATGACACAGGTGCACACTTGGCGCTGCTACTATGTTGATGCACGTGCGGCTCCATTGCACACAAGTCACAAACACATAAAAAAATAGTTTTTTATTGTTTGGAGCACTTTGAGGGTTGCACCACCCTTTAACAGACAGACGCACGCTTGTCGCTGCTGCTTTAAGGATGCAGGTGTGGCTACAGCCCACACATTTGCCAAGAACAGAAAAAAAAAGAAGAATTTTGTTATTGTTTGTGGAGCACACTTTGAGGGTTACACCACCCTATAACAGACAGACGCATGCTTGTCGCTGCTGCTTTGAGGACAGTATCATATGCAGTGACAGTAGACTTGTCAGAAATTGTTGGCACTTCCTTCAGTCTGGACCAGATGTCCAAACCGGCCCTTGACTTATGACACAGGCGCACGCTTGGCGCTGCTACTGTGTTGATGCATGTGCGGCTACATTGCACACAAGTCACAAACACTTTAAAAAAATAGTTTTTTATTGTTTGGAGCACTTTCAGTGTTGCACCACACTTTAACAGACAGATGCACGCTTGTCGCTGCTACTTTAAGGATGCAGGTGCGGCTACAGCCCACACAATTCACAAAGACAGAAAAAAAAGAAGAATTTTTTTATTTTTTGTGGAGCTCACTTTGAGGGTTACACCACCCTTTAACAGGCAGATGCACGCTTGTCGCTGCTGCTTTGAGGATGCAGGTGCAGCTACAGCCCACACAATTCACAAAGACAGAAAAAAAAGATTTTTTTTTTATTGTTTGTGGAGCGCACTTTGAGGGTTACAGCACCCTTTAACAGACAGACACACGCTGGTTGCTGCTGCTTTAAGGATGCAGGTGTGGCTACAGCCCACACATTTCCCAAAAACAGAAAAAAAAGAATAATTTTTTTATTGTTTGTGGAGCGCACTTTGAGGGTTACACCACCCTTTAACAGACAGATGCACGCTTGTCGCTGCTGCTTTAAGGATGCAGGTGTGGCTACAGCCCACACATTTCCCAAAAACAGAAACAAAAGAAGAAATTTTTTATTGTTTGTGGAGCGCACTTTGAGGGTTACACCACCCTATATCACACAGACGCATGCTTGTCGCTGCTGCTTTGAGGACAGTATCATATGCAGTGACAGTAGACTTGTCAGAAATTGTTGGCACTTCCTTCAGTCCGGACCAGATGTCCAAACCGGCCCTTGACTTATGACACAGGCGCACGCTTGGCGCTGCCACTGTGTTGATGCATGTGCGGCTACATTGCACACAAGTCACAAACACATAAAAAAATAGTTTTTTATTTTTTGGAGCACTTTGAGGGTTGCACCACCCTTTAACAGACAGATGCACGCTTGTCGCTGCTGCTTTGAGGATGCAGTTGCGGCTACAGCCCACACAATTCACAAAGACAGGGAAAAAAATGAAATTTTTTTTATTGTTTGTGGAGTGCACTTTGAGGGTTACACCACCGTTTAACAGACAGATGCATGCTTTGAGGATGCAGGTGCGGCTACAGCCCACACAATTCAC
This sequence comes from Taudactylus pleione, assembly GCA_031769625.1. Taxonomy (NCBI): domain Eukaryota; kingdom Metazoa; phylum Chordata; class Amphibia; order Anura; family Myobatrachidae; genus Taudactylus; species Taudactylus pleione. Next base: position 4,188,686 of record JAUIMM010000534.1, on the reverse strand, counting down.
AAAGACAGAAAAAAAAAAAAGATTTTTTTTATTGTTTGTGGAGCGCACTTTGAGGGTTACACCACCCTTTAACAGACAGACGCAAGCTTGTCGCTGCTGCTTTAAGGATGCAGGTGTGGCTACAGCCCACACATTTCACAAAGACAGCAAATAAAAGATGAATTTTTTTATTGTTTGTGGAGCGCACTTTGAGGGTTACACCACCCTTTAACAGACAGACGCACGCTTGTCGCTGCTGCTTTGAGGACAGTATCATATGCAGTGACAGTAGACTTGTCAGAAATTGTGGGCACTTCCTTCAGTCCGGACAACATGTCCAAACCGGCCCTTGACTTATGACACAGGCGCACGCTTGGCACTGTTACTGTGTTGATGCACATGCAGCTACATTGCACACAAGTCACAAACACATAAAAAAACAGTTTTTTATTTTTTAGAGCACTTTGAGGGTTGCACCACCCTTTAACAGACAGACGCACGCTTGTCGCTGCTGCTTTGAGGATGCAGGTGCGGCTACAGCCCACACAATTCACAAAGACAGAAAAAAAAAGAAGTATTTTTTTATTGTTTGTGGAGCACAATTTGAGCGTTACACCACCCTTTAACAGACAGACGCACGCTTGTCGCTGCTGCTTTGAGGATGCAGGTGAGGCTACAGCCCACACAATTCACAAAGAGAGAAAAAAAAGAAGAAATTATTTATTGTTTATGGAGCGCACTTTGAGGGTTACACCACCCTTTAACAGACAGACGCACGCTTGTCGCTGCTGATTTGAGGATGCAGGTGCGGCTACAGCCCACACAATTCACAAAGACAGAATAAAATTTTTTTTATTGTTTGTGGAGCTCACTTTTAGGGTTACACCACCCTTTAACAGACAGATGCACGCTTGTCGCTGCTGATTTGAGGATGCAGGTGCGTCTACAGCCCACACAATTCACAAAGACAGAAAAAAAATAAAAAATGTATTGTTTGTGGAGCTCACTTTGAGGGTTACACCACCCTTTAACAGACAGACACATGCTTGTCACTGCTGCTTTGAGGATGCAGGTGCGGCTACAGCCCACACAATTCACAAATACAAAGAAAAATGATTTTTTTTTTATTGTTTGTGGAACGCACTTTGAGGGTTACACCACCCTTTAACAGACAGACACACGCTTGTCGCTGCTGCTTTAAGGATGCAGGTGTGGCTACAGCCCACACATTTCCCAAATACAGAAAAAAAAGAATAATTTTTTTATTTTTTGTGGAGCTCACTTTGAGGGTTACACCACCCTTTAACAGACAGACGCACGCTTGTCGCTGCTGCTTTGAGGACAGTATCATATGCAGTGACAGTAGACTTGTCAGAAATTGTTTGCACTTCCTTCAGTCCGGACCAGATGTCCAAACCGGCCCTTGACTTATGACACAGGTGCACACTTGGCGCTGCTACTATGTTGATGCACGTGCGGCTCCATTGCACACAAGTCACAAACACATAAAAAAATAGTTTTTTATTGTTTGGAGCACTTTGAGGGTTGCACCACCCTTTAACAGACAGACGCACGCTTGTCGCTGCTGCTTTAAGGATGCAGGTGTGGCTACAGCCCACACATTTCCCAAGAACAGAAAAAAAAAGAAGAATTTTGTTATTGTTTGTGGAGCACACTTTGAGGGTTACACCACCCTATAACAGACAGACGCATGCTTGTCGCTGCTGCTTTGAGGACAGTATCATATGCAGTGACAGTAGACTTGTCAGAAATTGTTGGCACTTCCTTCAGTCTGGACCAGATGTCCAAACCGGCCCTTGACTTATGACACAGGCGCACGCTTGGCGCTGCTACTGTGTTGATGTATGTGCGGCTACATTGCACACAAGTCACAACCACTTTAAAAAAATAGTTTTTTATTGTTTGGAGCACTTTCAGTGTTGCACCACACTTTAACAGACAGATGCACGCTTGTCGCTGCTACTTTAAGGATGCAGGTGCGGCTACAGCCCACACAATTCACAAAGACAGAAAAAAAAGAAGAATTTTTTTATTTTTTGTGGAGCTCACTTTGAGGGTTACACCACCCTTTAACAGACAGATGCACGCTTGTCGCTGCTGCTTTGAGGATGCAGGTGCAGCTACAGCCCACACAATTCACAAAGACAGAAAAAAAAGATTTTTTTTTTATTGTTTGTGGAGCGCACTTTGAGGGTTACAGCACCCTTTAACAGACAGACACACGCTGGTTGCTGCTGCTTTAAGGATGCAGGTGTGGCTACAGCCCACACATTTCCCAAAAACAGAAAAAAAAGAATAATTTTTTTATTGTTTGTGGAGCGCACTTTGAGGGTTACACCACCCTTTAACAGACAGATGCACGCTTGTCGCTGCTGCTTTAAGGATGCAGGTGTGGCTACAGCCCACACATTTCCCAAAAACAGAAACAAAAGAAGAAATTTTTTATTGTTTGTGGAGCGCACTTTGAGGGTTACACCACCCTATATCACACAGACGCATGCTTGTCGCTGCTGCTTTGAGGACAGTATCATATGCAGTGACAGTAGACTTGTCAGAAATTGTTGGCACTTCCTTCAGTCCGGACCAGATGTCCAAACCGGCCCTTGACTTATGACACAGGCGCACGCTTGGCGCTGCCACTGTGTTGATGCATGTGCGGCTACATTGCACACAAGTCACAAACACATAAAAAAATAGTTTTTTATTTTTTGGAGCACTTTGAGGGTTGCACCACCCTTTAACAGACAGATGCACGCTTGTCGCTGCTGCTTTGAGGATGCAGTTGCGGCTACAGCCCACACAATTCACAAAGACAGGGAAAAAAATGAAATTTTTTTTATTGTTTGTGGAGTGCACTTTGAGGGTTACACCACCGTTTAACAGACAGATGCATGCTTTGAGGATGCAGGTGCGGCTACAGCCCACACAATTCACAAAGACAGAAAAAAAAAAAAGAATTTTTTTATTGTTTGTGGAGCGCACTTTGAGGGTTACACCACCCTTTAACAGACAGACGCAAGCTTGTCGCTGCTGCTTTAAGGATGCAGGTGTGGCTACAGCCCACACATTTCACAAAGACAGCAAATAAAAGATGAATTTTTTTATTGTTTGTGGAGCGCACTTTGAGGGTTACACCACCCTTTAACAGACAGACGCACGCTTGTCGCTGCTGCTTTGAGGACAGTATCATATGCAGTGACAGTAGACTTGTCAGAAATTGTGGGCACTTCCTTCAGTCCGGACAACATGTCCAAACCGGCCCTTGACTTATGACACAGGCGCACGCTTGGCACTGTTACTGTGTTGATGCACATGCAGCTACTATGCACACAAGTCACAAACACATAAAAAAACAGTTTTTTATTTTTTAGAGCACTTTGAGGGTTGCACCACCCTTTAACAGACAGACGCACGCTTGTCGCTGCTGCTTTGAGGATGCAGGTGCGGCTACAGCCCACACAATTCACAAAGACAGAAAAAAAAAGAAGTATTTTTTTATTGTTTGTGGAGCACAATTTGAGCGTTACACCACCCTTTAACAGACAGACGCACGCTTGTCGCTGCTGCTTTGAGGATGCAGGTGAGGCTACAGCCCACACAATTCACAAAGAGAGAAAAAAAAGAAGAAATTATTTATTGTTTATGGAGCGCACTTTGAGGGTTACACCACCCTTTAACAGACAGACGCACGCTTGTCGCTGCTGATTTGAGGATGCAGGTGCGGCTACAGCCCACACAATTCACAAAGACAGAATAAAAAATTTTTTATTGTTTGTGGAGCTCACTTTTAGGGTTACACCACCCTTTAACAGACAGATGCACGCTTGTCGCTGCTGATTTGAGGATGCAGGTGCGTCTACAGCCCACACAATTCACAAAGACAGAAAAAAAATAAAAAATGTATTGTTTGTGGAGCTCACTTTGAGGGTTACACCACCCTTTAACAGACAGACACATGCTTGTCACTGCTGCTTTGAGGATGCAGGTGCGGCTACAGCCCACACAATTCACAAAGACAAAGAAAAATGATTTTTTTTTTATTGTTTGTGGAACGCACTTTGAGGGTTACACCACCCTTTAACAGACAGACACACGCTTGTCGCTGCTGCTTTAAGGATGCAGGTGTGGCTACAGCCCACACATTTCCCAAATACAGAAAAAAAAGAATAATTTTTTTATTTTTTGTGGAGCTCACTTTGAGGGTTACACCACCCTTTAACAGACAGACGCACGCTTGTCGCTGCTGCTTTGAGGACAGTATCATATGCAGTGACAGTAGACTTGTCAGAAATTGTTTGCACTTCCTTCAGTCCGGACCAGATGTCCAAACCGGCCCTTGACTTATGACACAGGTGCACACTTGGCGCTGCTACTATGTTGATGCACGTGCGGCTCCATTGCACACAAGTCACAAACACATAAAAAAATAGTTTTTTATTGTTTGGAGCACTTTGAGGGTTGCACCACCCTTTAACAGACAGACGCACGCTTGTCGCTGCTGCTTTAAGGATGCAGGTGTGGCTACAGCCCACACATTTCCCAAGAACAGAAAAAACAAGAAGAATTTTGTTATTGTTTGTGGAGCACACTTTGAGGGTTACACCACCCTATAACAGACAGACGCATGCTTGTCGCTGCTGCTTTGAGGACAGTATCATATGCAGTGACAGTAGACTTGTCAGAAATTGTTGGCACTTCCTTCAGTCTGGACCAGATGTCCAAACCGGCCCTTGACTTATGACACAGGCGCACGCTTGGCGCTGCTACTGTGTTGATGCATGTGCGGCTACATTGCACACAAGTCACAAACACTTTAAAAAAATAGTTTTTTATTGTTTGGAGCACTTTCAGTGTTGCACCACACTTTAACAGACAGATGCACGCTTGTCGCTGCTACTTTAAGGATGCAGGTGCGGCTACAGCCCACACAATTCACAAAGACAGAAAAAAAAGATTTTTTTTTTATTGTTTGTGGAGCGCACTTTGAGGGTTACAGCACCCTTTAACAGACAGACACACGCTGGTTGCTGCTGCTTTGAGGATGCAGGTGCAGCTACAGCCCACACAATTCACAAAGACAGAAAAAAAAGATTTTTTTTTTATTGTTTGTGGAGCGCACTTTGAGGGTTACAGCACCCTTTAACAGACAGACACACGCTGGTTGCTGCTGCTTTAAGGATGCAGGTGTGGCTACAGCCCACACATTTCCCAAAAACAGAAAAAAAAGAATAATTTTTTTATTGTTTGTGGAGCGCACTTTGAGGGTTACACCACCCTTTAACAGACAGATGCACGCTTGTCGCTGCTGCTTTAAGGATGCAGGTGTGGCTACAGCCCACACATTTCCCAAAAACAGAAACAAAAGAAGAAATTTTTTATTGTTTGTGGAGCGCACTTTGAGGGTTACACCACCCTATATCACACAGACGCATGCTTGTCGCTGCTGCTTTGAGGACAGTATCATATGCAGTGACAGTAGACTTGTCAGAAATTGTTGGCACTTCCTTCAGTCCGGACCAGATGTCCAAACCGGCCCTTGACTTATGACACAGGCGCACGCTTGGCGCTGCCACTGTGTTGATGCATGTGCGGCTACATTGCACACAAGTCACAAACACATAAAAAAATAGTTTTTTATTTTTTGGAGCACTTTGAGGGTTGCACCACCCTTTAACAGACAGATGCACGCTTGTCGCTGCTGCTTTGAGGATGCAGTTGCGGCTACAGCCCACACAATTCACAAAGACAGGGAAAAAAATGAAATTTTTTTTATTGTTTGTGGAGTGCACTTTGAGGGTTACACCACCGTTTAACAGACAGATGCATGCTTTGAGGATGCAGGTGCGGCTACAGCCCACACAATTCACAAAGACAGAAAAAAAAAAAAGAATTTTTTTATTGTTTGTGGAGCGCACTTTGAGGGTTACACCACCCTTTAACAGACAGGCGCAAGCTTGTCGCTGCTGCTTTAAGGATGCAGGTGTGGCTACAGCCCACACATTTCACAAAGACAGCAAATAAAAGATGAATTTTTTTATTGTTTGTGGAGCGCACTTTGAGGGTTACACCACCCTTTAACAGACAGACGCACGCTTGTCGCTGCTGCTTTGAGGACAGTATCATATGCAGTGACAGTAGACTTGTCAGAAATTGTGGGCACTTCCTTCAGTCCGGACAACATGTCCAAACCGGCCCTTGACTTATGACACAGGCGCACGCTTGGCACTGTTACTGTGTTGATGCACATGCAGCTACATTGCACACAAGTCACAAACACATAAAAAAACAGTTTTTTATTTTTTAGAGCACTTTGAGGGTTGCACCACCCTTTAACAGACAGACGCACGCTTGTCGCTGCTGCTTTGAGGGTGCAGGTGCGGCTACAGCCCACACAATTCACAAAGACAGAAAAAAAAAGAAGTATTTTTTTATTGTTTGTGGAGCACAATTTGAGCGTTACACCACCCTTTAACAGACAGACGCACGCTTGTCGCTGCTGCTTTGAGGATGCAGGTGAGGCTACAGCCCACACAATTCACAAAGAGAGAAAAAAAAGAAGAAATTATTTATTGTTTATGGAGCGCACTTTGAGGGTTACACCACCCTTTAACAGACAGACGCACGCTTGTCGCTGCTGATTTGAGGATGCAGGTGCGGCTACAGCCCACACAATTCACAAAGACAGAATAAAATTTTTTTTATTGTTTGTGGAGCTCACTTTTAGGGTTACACCACCCTTTAACAGACAGATGCATGCTTGTCACTGCTGCTTTGAGGATGCAGGTGCGGCTACAGCCCACACAATTCACAAAGACAGAAAAAAATTATTTTTTTTTTTATTGTTTGTGGAGCGCACTTTGAGGGTTACACCACCCTTTAACAGACAGACACACACTTGTCGCTGCTGCTTTAAAGATGCAGGTGCGGCTACAGCCCACACATTTCCCAAATACAGAAAAAAAAAGAATAATTTTTTTATTTTTTGTGGAGTGCACTTTGAGGGTTACACCACCCTTTAACAGACAGATGTACGCTTGTCACTGCTGCTTTAAGGATGCAGGTATGGCTACAGCCCACACATTTCCCAAAAACAGAAATAAAAAAGAAGAATTTTTTTATTGTTTGTGGAGCGCACTTTGAGGGTTACACCACCCTATAACACACAGACGCATGCTTGTCGCTGCTGCTTTGAGGACAGTATCATATGCAGTGACAGTAGACTTGTCAGAAATTGTTGGCACTTCCTTCAGTCCGGACCAGATGTCCAAACCAGCCCTTAACTTATGACACAGGTGCACGCTTGGCGCTGCTACTGTGTTGATGCACGTGTGTCTACTTTGCACACAAGTCACAAACACATAAAAAAAAAAGTTTTTTATTTTTTGGAGCACTTTGAGGGTTGCACCAGCCTTTAACAGACAGACGCACGCTTGTCGCTGCTGCTTTGAGGATGCAGGTGCGGCTACAGCCCACACAATTCAGAAAGACAGAAAAAAAAAGAAATTTTTTTTATTGTTTGTGGAGCGCACTTTGAGTGTTACACCACCCTTTAACAGACAGACGCATGCTTGTCGCTGCTGCTTTGAGGATGCAGGTGCGGCTGCAGCCCACACAATTCACAAACACAGAAAAAAAAGATTTTTTTTTTTATTGTTTGTGGAGCACACTTTGAGAGTTACAACACCCTTTAACAGACAGACGCACGCTTGTCGCTGCTGCTTTGAGGATGCAGGTGCGGCTACAGGCCACACAATTCACAAAGACAGAAAAAAAAGAAGAATTTTTTTATTGTTTGTGGAGCGCACTTTGAGGGTTACACCACCCTTTAACAGACAGACGCACGCTTGTCGCTGCTGCTTTGAGGATGCAGGTGCAGCTACAGCCCACACAATTCACAAAGACAGAAAAAAAATATTTTTTTTATTGTTTGTGGAGCTCACTTTGAGGGTTACACCTCCCTTTAACAGACAGATGCATGCTTGTCGCTGCTGCTTTGAGGATGCAGGTGCAGCTACAGCCCACACAATTCACAAAGACAGAAAAAAAAGATTTTTTTTTTTACTGTTTGTGGAGCGCACTTTGAGGGTTTCAGCACCCTTCAACAGACAGACACACGCTTGTTGCTGCTGCTTTAAGGATGCAGGTGTGGCTACAGCCCACACATTTCCCAAAAACAGAAAAAAAAAGAATAATTTTTTTATTGTTTGTGGAGCGCACTTTGAGGGTTACACCACCCTTTAACAGACAGATGCACGCATGTCGCTGCTGCTTTAAGGATGCAGGTGTGGCTACAGCCCACACATTTCCCAAAAACAGAAAAAAAAGAAGAAATTTTTTATTGTTTGTGGAGCGCACTTTGAGGGTTACACCACCCTATAACACACAGACGCATGCTTGTCGCTGCTGCTTTGAGGACAGTATCATATGCAGTGACAGTAGACTTGTCAGAAATTGTTGGCACTTCCTTCAGTCTGGACCAGATGTCCAAACCGGCCCTTGACTTATGACACAGGCGCACGCTTGGCGCTGCTACTGTGTTGATGCATGTGCGGCTACATTGCACACAAGTCACAAACAGATAAAAAAATTAGTTTTTTATTTTTTGGAGCACTTTGAGGGTTGCACCACCCTTTAACAGACAGATGCACGCTTGTTGCTGCTGCTTTGAGGATGCAGGTGCGGCTACAGCCCACACAATTCACAAAGATAGAAAAAAAAAGAAGAATTTTTTTATTGTTTGTGGAGCGCACTTTGAGTGTTACACCACCCTTTAACAGACAGACACACACTTGTCGCTGCTGCTTTAAAGATGCAGGTGCGGCTACAGCCCACACATTTCCCAAATACAGAAAAAAAAAGAATAATTTTTTTATTTTTTGTGGAGTGCACTTTGAGGGTTACACCACCCTTTAACAGACAGATGTACGCTTGTCACTGCTGCTTTAAGGATGCAGGTATGGCTACAGCCCACACATTTCCCAAAAACAGAAATAAAAAAGAAGAATTTTTTTATTGTTTGTGGAGCGCACTTTGAGGGTTACACCACCCTATAACACACAGACGCATGCTTGTCGCTGCTGCTTTGAGGACAGTATCATATGCAGTGACAGTAGACTTGTCAGAAATTGTTGGCACTTCCCTCAGTCCGGACCAGATGTCCAAACCAGCCCTTAACTTATGACACAGGTGCACGCTTGGCGCTGCTACTGTGTTGATGCACGTGCGGCTACTTTGCACACAAGTCACAAACACATAAAAAAAAAAGTTTTTTATTTTTTGGAGCACTTTGAGGGTTGCACCAGCCTTTAACAGACAGACGCACGCTTGTCGCTGCTGCTTTGAGGATGCAGGTGCGGCTACAGCCCACACAATTCAGAAAGACAGAAAAAAAAAGAAATTTTTTTTATTGTTTGTGGAGCGCACTTTGAGTGTTACACCACCCTTTAACAGACAGACGCATGCTTGTCGCTGCTGCTTTGAGGATGCAGGTGCGGCTGCAGCCCACACAATTCACAAACACAGAAAAAAAAGATTTTTTTTTTTATTGTTTGTGGAGCACACTTTGAGAGTTACAACACCCTTTAACAGACAGACGCACGCTTGTCGCTGCTGCTTTGAGGATGCAGGTGCGGCTACAGGCCACACAATTCACAAAGACAGAAAAAAAAGAAGAATTTTTTTATTGTTTGTGGAGCGCACTTTGAGGGTTACACCACCCTTTAACAGACAGACGCACGCTTGTCGCTGCTGCTTTGAGGATGCAGGTGCGGCTACAGCCCACACAATTCACAAAGACAGAAAAAAAATATTTTTTTTATTGTTTGTGGAGCTCACTTTGAGGGTTACACCTCCCTTTAACAGACAGATGCATGCTTGTCGCTGCTGCTTTGAGGATGCAGGTGCAGCTACAGCCCACACAATTCACAAAGACAGAAAAAAAAGATTATTTTTTTTACTGTTTGTGGAGCGCACTTTGAGGGTTTCAGCACCCTTTAACAGACAGACACACGCTTGTTGCTGCTTCTTTAAGGATGCAGGTGTGGCTACAGCCCACACATTTCCCAAAAACAGAAAAAAAAAGAATAATTTTTTTATTGTTTGTGGAGCGCACTTTGAGGGTTACACCACCCTTTAACAGACAGATGCACGCATGTCGCTGCTGCTTTAAGGATGCAGGTGTGGCTACAGCCCACACATTTCCCAAAAACAGAAAAAAAAGAAGAAATTTTTTATTGTTTGTGGAGCGCACTTTGAGGGTTACACCACCCTATAACACACAGACGCATGCTTGTCGCTGCTGCTTTGAGGACAGTATCATATGCAGTGACAGTAGACTTGTCAGAAATTGTTGGCACTTCCTTCAGTCCGGACCAGATGTCCAAACCGGCCCTTGACTTATGACACAGGCGCACGCTTGGCGCTGCTACTGTGTTGAGGCATGTGCGGCTACATTGCACACAAGTCACAAACAGATAAAAAAATTAGTTTTTTATTTTTTGGAGCACTTTGAGGGTTGCACCACCCTTTAACAGACAGATGCACGCTTGTTGCTGCTGCTTTGAGGATGCAGGTGCGGCTACAGCCCACACAATTCACAAAGATAGAAAAAAAAAGAAGAATTTTTTTATTGTTTGTGGAGCGCACTTTGAGGGTTACACCACCCTTTAACAGACAGATGCACGCTTGTCACTGCTGCTTTGAGGATGCAGGTGCGGCTACAGCCCACACAATTCACAAACACATAAAAAAAATAGTTTTTTATTTTTTGGAGCACTTTGAGGGTTGCACCATCCTTTAACAGACAGATGCACGCTTGTCGCTGCTGATTTGAGGATGCAGGTGCGTCTACAGCCCACACAATTCACAAAGACAGAAAAAAAATCAAAAATTTATTGTTTTGGAGCTCACTTTGAGGGTTACACCACCCTTTAACAGGCAGATGCACGCTTGTCACTGCTGCTTTGAGGATGCAGGTGCGGCTACAGCCCACACAATTCACAAAGACAGAGAAAAATGATTTTTTTTTTATTGTTTGTGGAGCGCACTTTGAGGGTTACACCACCCTTTAACAGACAGACACACGCTTGTCGCTGCTGCTTTAAGGATGCAGGTGTGGCTACAGCCCACACATTTCCCAAATACAGAAAAAAAAAGAATAATTTTTTTATTTTTTGTGGAGCTCACTTTGAGGGTTACACCACCCTTTAACAGACAGACGCACGCTTGTCGCTGCTGCTTTGAGGACAGTATCATATGCAGTGACAGTAGACTTGTCAGAAATTGTTGGCACTTCCTTCAGTCCGGACCAGATGTCCAAACCGGCCCTTGACTTATGACACAGGCGCACACTTGGCGCTGCTACTGTGTTGATGCACGTGCGGCTCCATTGCACACAAGTCACAAACACATTAAAAAAAAAGTTTTTTATTGTTTGGAGATCTTTGAGGGTTGCACCACCCTTTAACAGACAGACGCACGCTTGTCGCTGCTGCTTTAAGGATGCAGGTGTGGCTACAGCCCACACATTTCCCAAAAACAGAAAAAAAAAGAAGAATTTTGTTATTGTTTGTGGAGCGCACTTTGAGGGTTACACCACCCTATAACAGACAGACGCATGCTTGTCGCTGCTGCTTTGAGGACAGTATCATATGCAGTGACAGTAGACTTGTCAGAAATTGTTGGCACTTCCTTCAGTCTGGACCAGATGTCCAAACCGGCCCTTGACTTATGACACAGGCGCACGCTTGGCGCTGCTACTGTGTTGATGCATGTGCGGCTACATTGCACACAAGTCACAAACACTTTAAAAAAATAGTTTTTTATTGTTTGGAGCACTTTCAGTGTTGCACCACACTTTAACAGACAGACGCACGCTTGTCGCTGCTACTTTAAGGATGCAGGTGCGGCTACAGCCCACACAATTCACAAAGACAGAAAAAAAAGAAGAATTTTTTTATTTTTTGTGGAGCTCACTTTGAGGGTTACACCACCCTTTAACAGACAGACGCATGCTTGTCGCAGCTGCTTTGAGGATGCAGGTGCAGCTACAGCCCACACAATTCACAAAGACAAAAAAAAGATTTTTTTTTTTATTGTTTGTGGAGCGCACTTTGAGGGTTACAGCACCCTTTAACAGACAGACACACGCTTGTTGCTGCTGCTTTAAGGATGCAGGTGTGGCTACAGCCCACACATTTCCCAAAAACAGAAAAAAAAGAATAATTTTTTTATTGTTTGTGGAGCGCACTTTGAGGGTCACACCACCCTTTAACAGACAGATGCACGCTTGTCGCTGCTGCTTTAAGGATGCAGGTATGGCTACAGCCCGCACATTTCCCAAAAACAGAAAAAAAAGAAGAAATTTTTTATTGTTTGTGGAGCGCACTTTGAGGGTTACACCACCCTATATCACACAGACGCATGCTTGTCGCTGCTGCTTTGAGGACAGTATCATATGCAGTGACAGTAGACTTGTCAGAAATTGTTGGCACTTCCTTCAGTCCGGACCAGATGTCCAAACCGGCCCTTGACTTATGACACAGGCGCACGCTTGGCGCTGCCACTGTGTTGATGCATGTGCGGCTACATTGCACACAAGTCACAAACACATAAAAAAAATAGTTTTTTATTTTTTGGAGCACTTTGAGGGTTGCACCACCCTTTAACAGACAGATGCACGCTTGTCGCTGCTGCTTTGAGGATGCAGTTGCGGCTACAGCCCACACAATTCACAAAGACAGAAAAAAAATGAAATTTTTTTTATTGTTTGTGGAGTGCACTTTGAGGGTTACACCACCCTTTAACAGACAGATGCATGCTTGTCGCTGCTGCTTTGAGGATGCAGGTGCGGCTACAACCCACACAATTCACAAAGACAGAAAAAAAAAAGAATTTTTTTATTGTTTGTGGAGCGCACTTTGAGGGTTACACCACCCTTTAACAGACAGACGCAAGCTTGTCGCTGCTGCTTTGAGGATGCAGGTGTGGCTACAGCCCACACATTTCACAAAGACAGCAAATAAAAGAAGAATTTTTTTATTGTTTGTGGAGCGAACTTTGAGGGTTACACCACCCTTTAACAGACAGACGCACGCTTGTCGCTGCTGCTTTGAGGACAGTATCATATGCAGTGACAGTAGACTTGTCAGAAATTGTGGGCACTTCCTTCAGTCCGGACAACATGTCCAAACCGGCCCTTGACTTATGACACAGGCGCACGCTTGGCACTGTTACTGTGTTGATGCACATGCAGCTACATTGCACACAAGTCACAAACACATAAAAAAACAGTTTTTTATTTTTTGGAGCACTTTGAGGGTTGCACCACCCTTTAACAGACAGACGCACACTTGTCGCTGCTGCTTTGAGGATGCAGGTGCGGCTACAGCCCACACAATTCACAAAGACAGAAAAAAAAATAACTATTTTTTTATTGTTTGTGGAGCGCACTTTGAGAGTTACACCACCCTTTAACAGACAGACGCACGCTTGTCGCTGCTGCTTTGAGGATGCAGGTGCGGCTACAGCCCACACAATTCACAAAGACAGAAAAAAAAAAAATTATTGTTTGTGGAGCTCACTTTGAGGGTTACACCACCCTTTAACAGACAGATGCACGCTTGTCACTGCTGCTTTGAGGATGCAGGTGCGGCTACAGCCCACACAATTCACAAAGACAGAAAAAAATTATTTGTTTTTTTATTGTTTGTGGAGCGCACTTTGAGGGTTACACCACCCTTTAACAGACAGACACACGCTTGTCGCTGCTGCTTTAAAGATGCAGGTGCGGCTACAGCCCACACATTTCCCAAATACAGAAAAAAAAAGAATAATTTTTTTATTTTTTGTGGAGTGCACTTTGAGGGTTACACCACCCTTTAACAGACAGATGCACGCTTGTCACTGCTGCTTTAAGGATGCAGGTATGGCTACAGCCCACACATTTCCCAAAAACAGAAATAAAAAAGAAGAATTTTTTTATTGTTTGTGGAGCGCACTTTGAGGGTTACACCACCCTATAACACACAGACGCATGCTTGTCGCTGCTGCTTTGAGGACAGTATCATATGCAGTGACAGTAGACTTGTCAGAAATTGTTGGCACTTCCTTCAGTCCGGACCAGATGTCCAAACCAGCCCTTAACTTATGACACAGGTGCACGCTTGGCGCTGCTACTGTGTTGATGCACGTGCGGCTACTTTGCACACAAGTCACAAACACATAAAAAAAATAGTTTTTTATTTTTTGGAGCACTTTGAGGGTTGCACCAGCCTTTAACAGACAGATGCACGCTTGTTGCTGCTGCTTTGAGGATGCAGGTGCGGCTACAGCCCACACAATTCAGAAAGACAGGAAAAAAAAGAATTTTTTTTATTGTTTGTGGAGCGCACTTTGAGTGTTACACCACCCTTTAACAGACAGACGCATGCTTGTCGCTGCTGCTTTGAGGATGCAGGTGCGGCTGCAGCCCACACAATTCACAAACACAGAAAAAAAAGATTTTTTTTTTATTGTTTGTGGAGCGCACTTTGAGAGTTACAACACCCTTTAACAGACAGACGCACGCTTGTCGCTGCTGCTTTGAGGATGCAGGTGCGGCTACAGGCCACACAATTCACAAAGACAGAAAAAAAAGAAGAATTTTGTTATTGTTTGTGGAGCGCACTTTGAGGGTTACACCACCCTTTAACAGACAGACGCACACTTGTCGCTGCTGCTTTGAGGATGCAGGTGCGGCTACAGCCCACACAATTCACAAAGACAGAAAAAAAAGAAGAATTTTTTTATTTTTTGTGGAGCTCACTTTGAGGGTTACACCACCCTTTAACAGACAGACGCATGCTTGTCGCTGCTGCTTTGAGGATGCAGGTGCAGCTACAGCCCACACAATTCACAAAGACAGAAAAAAAAGATTTTTTTTTTTATTGTTTGTGGAGCGCACTTTGAGGGTTACAGCAGCCTTTAACAGACAGACACACGCTTGTTGCTGCTGCTTTAAGGATGCAGGTGTGGCTACAGCCCACACATTTCCCCAAAACAGAAAAAAAAGAATAATTTTTTTATTGTTTGTGGAGCGCACTTTGAGGGTCACACCACCCTTTAACAGACAGATGCACGCTTGTCACTGCTGCTTTAAGGATGCAGGTGTGGCTACAGCCCACACATTTCCCAAAAACAGAAAAAAAAGAAGAAATTTTTTATTGTTTGTGGAGCGCACTTTGAGGGTTACACCACCCTATATCACACAGACGCATGCTTGTCGCTGCTGCTTTGAGGACAGTATCATATGCAGTGACAGTAGACTTGTCAGAAATTGTTGGCACTTCCTTCAGTCCGGACCAGATGTCCAAACCGGCCCTTGACTTATGACACAGGCGCACGCTTGGCGCTGCCACTGTGTTGATGCATGTGCGGCTACATTGCACACAAGTCACAAACACATAAAAAAAATAGTTTTTTATTTTTTGGAGCACTTTGAGGGTTGCACCACCCTTTAACAGACAGATGCACGCTTGTCGCTGCTGCTTTGAGGATGCAGTTGCGGCTACAGCCCACACAATTCACAAAGACAGAAAAAAAATGAAATTTTTTTTATTGTTTGTGGAGTGCACTTTGAGGGTTACACCACCCTTTAACAGACAAATGCATGCTTGTCGCTGCTGCTTTGAGGATGCAGGTGCGGCTACAGCCCACACAATTCACAAAGACAGAAAAAAAAAAGAATTTTTTTATTGTTTGTGGAGCGCACTTTGAGGGTTACACCACCCTTTAACAGACAGACGCAAGCTTGTCGCTGCTGCTTTGAGGATGCAGGTGTGGCTACAGCCCACACATTTCACAAAGACAGCAAATAAAAGAAGAATTTTTTTATTGTTTGTGGAGCTCACTTTGAGGGTTACACCACCCTTTAACAGACAGATGCACGCTTGTCACTGCTGCTTTGAGGATGCAGGTGCGGCTACAGCCCACACAATTCACAAAGACAGAAAAAAATTATTTTTTTTTTTATTGTTTGTGGAGCGCACTTTGAGGGTTACACCACCCTTTAACAGACAGACACACGCTTGTCGCTGCTGCTTTAAAGATGCAGGTGCGGCTACAGCCCACACATTTCCCAAATACAGAAAAAAAAAGAATAATTTTTTTATTTTTTGTGGAGTGCACTTTGAGGGTTACACCACCCTTTAACAGACAGATGCACGCTTGTCACTGCTGCTTTAAGGATGCAGGTATGGCTACAGCCCACACATTTCCCAAAAACAGAAATAAAAAAGAAGAATTTTTTTATTGTTTGTGGAGCGCACTTTGAGGGTTACACCACCCTATAACACACAGGCGCATGCTTGTCGCTGCTGCTTTGAGGACAGTATCATATGCAGTGACAGTAGACTTGTCAGAAATTGTTGGCACTTCCTTCAGTCCGGACCAGATGTCCAAACCAGCCCTTAACTTATGACACAGGTGCACGCTTGGCGCTGCTACTGTGTTGATGCACGTGCGGCTACTTTGCACACAAGTCACAAACACATAAAAAAAATAGTTTTTTATTTTTTGGAGCACTTTGAGGGTTGCACCAGCCTTTAACAGACAGACGCACGCTTGTTGCTGCTGCTTTGAGGATGCAGGTGCGGCTACAGCCCACACAATTCAGAAAGACAGAAAAAAAAAGAATTTTTTTTATTGTTTGTGGAGCGCACTTTGAGTGTTAGACCACCCTTTAACAGACAGACGCATGCTTGTCGCTGCTGCTTTGAGGATGCAGGTGCGGCTGCAGCCCACACAATTCACAAACACAGAAAAAAAAGATTTTTTTTTTTTTGTTTGTGGAGCGCACTTTGAGAGTTACAACACCCTTTAACAGACAGACGCACGCTTGTTGCTGCTGCTTTGAGGATGCAGGTGCGGCTACAGGCCACACAATTCACAAAGACAGAAAAAAAAGAAGAATTTTTTTATTGTTTGTGGAGCGCACTTTGAGGGTTACACCACCCTTTAACAGACAGACGCACACTTGTCGCTGCTGCTTTGAGGATGCAGGTGCGGCTACAGCCCACACAATTCACAAAGACAGAAAAAAAAGAAGAATTTTTTTATTTTTTGTGGAGCTCACTTTGAGGGTTACACCACCCTTTAACAGACAGACGCATGCTTGTCGCTGCTGCTTTGAGGATGCAGGTGCAGCAACAGCCCACACAATTCACAAAGACAGAAAAAAAAGATTTTTTTTTTTATTGTTTGTGGAGCGCACTTTGAGGGTTACAGCACCCTTTAACAGACAGACACACGCTTGTTGCTGCTGCTTTAAGGATGCAGGTGTGGCTACAGCCCACACATTTCCCAAAAACAGAAAAAAAAGAATAATTTTTTTATTGTTTGTGGAGCGCACTTTGAGGGTCACACCACCCTTTAACAGACAGATGCACGCTTGTCGCTGCTGCTTTAAGGATGCAGGTGTGGCTACAGCCCACACATTTCCCAAAAACAGAAAAAAAAGAAGAAATTTTTTATTGTTTGTGGAGCGCACTTTGAGGGCTACACCACCCTATATCACACAGACGCATGCTTGTCGCTGCTGCTTTGAGGACAGTATCATATGCAGTGACAGTAGACTTGTCAGAAATTGTTTGCACTTCCTTCAGTCCGGACCAGATGTCCAAACCGGCCCTTGACTTATGACACAGGCGCACGCTTGGCGCTGCCACTGTGTTGATGCATGTGCGGCTACATTGCACACAAGTCACAAACACATAAAAAAAATAGTTTTTTATTTTTTGGAGCACTTTGAGGGTTGCACCACCCTTTAACAGACAGATGCACGCTTGTCGCTGCTGCTTTGAGGATGCAGTTGCGGCTACAGCCCACACAATTCACAAAGACAGAAAAAAAAAAAAAAATTTATTGTTTGTGGAGCGCACTTTGAGGGATACACCACCCTTTAACAGACAGACGCAAGCTTGTCGCTGCTGCTTTGAGGATGCAGGTGTGGCTACAGCACACACATTTCACAAAGACAGCAAATAAAAGAAGAATTTTTTTATTGTTTGTGGAGCGCACTTTGAGGGATACACCACCCTTTAACAGACAGACGCAAGCTTGTCGCTGCTGCTTTGAGGATGCAGGTGTGGCTACAGCCCACACATTTCACAAAGACAGCAAATAAAAGAAGAATTTTTTTATTGTTTGTGGAGCGAACTTTTAGGGTTACACCACCCTTTAACAGACAGATGCACGCTTGTCGCTGCTGCTTTGAGGACAGTATCATATGCAGTGACAGTAGACTTGTCAGAAATTGTGGGCACTTCCTTCAGTCCGGACAACATGTCCAAACCGGCCCTTGACTTATGACACAGGCGCACGCTTGGCACTGTTACTGTGTTGATGCACATGCAACTACATTGCACACAAGTCACAAACACATAAAAAAACTGTTTTTTATTTTTTGGAGCACTTTGAGGGTTGCACCACCCTTTAACAGACAGACGCACGCTTGTCACTGCTGCTTTGAGGATGCAGGTGCGGCTACAGCCCACACAATTCACAAAGAGAAAAAAAAAGAAGTATTTTTTTAATTGTTTGTGGAGCGCACTTTGAGAGTTACACCACCCTTTAACAGACAGACGCACGCTTGTTGCTGCTGCTTTGAGGATGCAGGTGCGGCTACAGCCCACACAATTCACAAAGACAGAAAAAAAAAAATTATTGTTTGTGGAGCTCACTTTGAGGGTTACACCACCCTTTAACAGACAGATGCACGCTTGTCACTGCTGCTTTGAGGATGCAGGTGCGGCTACAGCCCACACAATTCACAAAGACAGAAAAAAATTAATTTTTTTTTTATTGTTTGTTGAGCGCACTTTGAGGGTTACACCACCCTTTAACAGACAGACACACGCTTGTCGCTGCTGCTTTAAAGATGCAGGTGCGGCTACAGCCCACACATTTCCCAAATACAGAAAAAAAAAGAATAATTTTTTTATTTTTTGTGGAGTGCACTTTGAGGGTTACACCACCCTTTAACAGACAGATGCACGCTTGTCACTGCTGCTTTAAGGATGCAGGTATGGCTACAGCCCACACATTTCCCAAAAACAGAAATAAAAAAGAAGAATTTTTTTATTGTTTGTGGAGCGCACTTTGAGGGTTACACCACCCTATAACACACAGACGCATGCTTGTCGCTGCTGCTTTGAGGACAGTATCATATGCAGTGACAGTAGACTTGTCAGAAATTGTTGGCACTTCCTTCAGTCCGGACCAGATGTCCAAACCGGCCCTTGACTTATGACACAGGCGCACGCTTGGCGCTGCTACTGTGTTGATGCATGTGCGGCTACATTGCACACAAGTCACAAACAGATAAAAAAAATAGTTTTTTATTTTTTGGAGCACTTTGAGGGTTGCACCACCCTTTAACAGACAGATGCACGCTTGTCGCTGCTGCTTTGAGGATGCTGGTGCGGCTACAGCCCACACAATTCACAAAGACAGAAAAAAAAAGAATAATTTTTTTATTGTTTGTGTAGCGCACTTTGAGTGTTACACCACCCATTAACAGACAGATGCATGCTTGTCGCTGCTGCTTTAAGGATGCAGGTGTGGCTACAGCCCACACATTTCACAAAGACAGAAAATAAAAGAAGAATTTTTTTATTGTTTGTGGAGCGCACTTTGAGGGATACACCACCCTTTAACAGACAGACGCACGATTGTCACTGCTGCTTTGAGGACAGTATCATATGCAGTGACAGTAGACTTGTCAGAAATTGTGGGCACTTCCTTCAGTCCGGACCACATGTCCAAACCGGCCCTTGACTTATGACACAGGCGCACGCTTGGCACTGTTACTGTGTTGATGCACATGCAGCTACATTGCACACAAGTCACAAACATATAAAAAAATAGTTTTTTATTTTTTGGAACACTTTGAGGGTTGCACCACCCTTTAACAGACAGATGCACGCTTGACGCTGCTGCTTTGAGGATGCAGGTGCGGCTACAGCCCACACAATTCACAAAGACAGAAAAAAAAAGAAGTATTTTTTTATTGTTTGTGGAGCGCACTTTGAGAGTTACACCACCCTTTAACAGACAGACGCATGCTTGTCGCTGCTGCTTTGAGGATGCAGGTGCGGCTACAGCCCACACAATTCACAAAGACAGAAAAAAAAGAAGAAATTTTTTATTTTTTTTGGAGCACACTTTGAGGGTTACACCACCCTTTAACAGACAGACGCACACTTGTCGCTGCTGCTTTGAGGATGCAGGTGCGGCTACAGCCCACACAATTCACAAAGACAGAAAAAAAATAATTTTTTTTTAATTGTTTGTGGAGTGCACTTTGAGGGTTACACCACCCTTTAACAGACAGACACACGCTTGTCGCTGCTGTTTTAAAGATGCAGGTGCGGCTACAGCCCACACATTTCCCAAATACAGAAAAAAAAAGAATAATTTTTTTATTTTTTGTGGAGTGCACTTTGAGGGTTACACCACCCTTTAACAGACAGATGCACACTTGTCGCTGCTGCTTTTAGGATGCAGGTATGGCTACAGCCCACACATTTCCCAAAAACAGAAATAAAAAAGAAGAATTTTTTTATTGTTTGTGGAGCGCACTTTGAGGGTTACACCACCCTATAACACACAGACGCATGCTTGTCGCTGCTGCTTTGAGGACAGTATCATATGCAGTGACAGTAGACTTGTCAGAAATTGCTGGCACTTCCTTCAGTCCGGACCAGATGTCCAAACCAGCCCTTAACTTATGACACAGGTGCACGCTTGGCGCTGCTACTGTGTTGATGCACGTGCGGCTACTTTGCACACAAGTCACAAACACATAAAAAAAATAGTTTTTTATTTTTTGGAGCACTTTGAGGGTTGCACCACCCTTTAACAGACAGACGCACGCTTGTCGCTGCTGCTTTGAGGATGCAGGTGCGGCTACAGCCCACAAAATTCAGAAAGACAGAAAAAAAAAGAAATTTTTTTTATTGTTTGTGGAGCGCACTTTGAGTGTTACACCACCCTTTAACAGACAGATGCATGCTTGTCGCTGCTGCTTTGAGGATGCAGGTGCGGTTGCAACCCACACAATTCACAAACACAGAAAAAAAAGAATTTATTTTTTATTGTTTGTGGAGCGCACTTTCAGAGTTACAACACCCTTTAACAGACAGATGCACGCTTGTCGCTGCTGCTTTGAGGATGCAGGTGCGGCTACAGGCCACACAATTCACAAAGACAGAAAAAAAAGAAGAATCTTTTTATTGTTTGTGGAGCGCACTTTGAGGGTTACACCACCCTTTAACAGACAGATGCATGCTTGTCGCTGCTGCTTTGAGGATGCAGGTGCGGCTACAGCCCACACAATTCACAAAGACAGAAAAAAAATACTTTTTTTATTGTTTGTGGAGCTCACTTTGAGGGTTACACCTCCCTTTAACAGACAGATGCATGCTTGTCGCTGCTGCTTTGAGGATGCAGGTGCAGCTACAGCCCACACAATTCACAAAGACAGAAAAAAAAGATTTTTTTTTTTACTGTTTGTGGAGCGCACTTTGAGTTTTACAGCACCCTTTAACAGACAGACACATGCTTGCTGCTGCTCCTTTAAGGATGCAGGTGTGGCTACAGCCCACACATTTCCCAAAAACAGAAAAAAAAGAATAATTTTTTTATTGTTTGTGGAGCGCACTTTGAGGGTTACACCACCCTTTAACAGACAGATGCACGCTTGTCGCTGCTGCTATAAGGATGCAGGTGTGGCTACAGCCCACACATTTCCCAAAAACAGAAAAAAAAGAAGACATTTTTTATTGTTTGTGGAGCGCACTTTGAGAGTTACACCACCCTATAACACACAGACGCATGCTTGTCGCTGCTGCATTGAGGACAGTATCATATGCAGTGACAGTAGACTTGTCAGAAATTGTTGGCACTTCCTTCAGTCCAGACCAGATGTCCAAACCGGCCCTTGACTTATGACACAGGCGCACGCTTGGCGCTGCTACTGTGTTGATGCATGTGCGGCTACATTGCACACAAGTCACAAACAGATTAAAAAAATAGTTTTTTATTTTTTGGAGCACTTTGAGGGTTGCACCACCCTTTAACAGACAGATGCACGCTTGTCGCTGCTGCTTTGAGGATGCAGGTGCGGCTACAGCCCCCACAATTCACAAAGACAGAAAAAAAAAGAATAATTTTTTTATTGTTTGTGGAGCGCACTTTGAGGGTTACACCACCCTTTAACAGACAGATGCACGCTTGTCGCTGCTGCTTTGAGGATGCAGGTGCGGCTACAGCCCACACAAGTCACAAACACATAAAAAAAATAGTTTTTTATTTTTTGGAGCACTTTGAGGGTTGCACCACCCTTTAACAGACAGATGCACGCTTGTCGCTGCTGCTTTGAGGATGCAGTTGCGGCTACAGCCCACACAATTCACAAAGACAGAAAAAAAAGAAATTTTTTTTATTGTTTGTGGAGTGCACTTTGAGGGTTACACCACCCTTTAACAGACAGACGCACGATTGTCGCTGCTGCTTTGAGGACAGTATCATATGCAGTGACAGTAGACTTGTCAGAAATTGTGGGCACTGCCTTCAGTCCGGACCACATGTCCAAACCGGCCCTTGACTTATGACACAGGTGCACGCTTGGCACTGTTACTGTGTTGATGCACATGCAGCTACATTGCACACAAGTCACAAACACATAAAAAAATAGTTTTTTATTTTTTGGAGCACTTTGAGGGTTGCACCACCCTTTAACAGACAGACGCACGCTTGTTGCTGCTGCTTTGAGGATGCAGGTGCAGCTACAGCCCACACAATTCACAAAGAGAAAAAAAAAGAAGTATTTTTTTATTGTTTGTGGAGCGCACTTTGAGAGTTACACCACCCTTTAACAGACAGACGCACGCTTGTCGCTGCTGCTTTGAGGATGCAGGTGCGGCTACAGCCCACACATTTCACAAAGAGAAAGAAAAGAAGAAATTTTTTATTGTTTATGGAGCGCACTTTGAGGGTTACACCACCCTTTAACAGACAGACGCACGCTTGTCGCTGCTGATTTGAGGATGCAGGTGTGGCTACAGCCCACACAATTCACAAAGACAGAAAAAAAATAAAAAATTTATTGTTTGTGGAGCTCACTTTGAGGGTTACACCACCCTTTTACAGACGCACGCTTGTCGCTGCTGCTTTGAGGATGCAGGTGCAGCTACAGCCCACACAATTCACAAAGACAGAAAAAAAATATTTTTTTTTTTATTGTTTGTGGAGCGCACTTTGAGGGTTACACCACCCTTTAACAGACAGACACACGCTTGTCGCTGCTGCTTTAAAGATGCAGGTGCGGCTACAGCCCACACATTTCCCAAATACAGAAAAAAAAAGAATAATTTTTTTATTTTTTGTGGAGTGCACTTTGAGGGTTACACCACCCTTTAACAGACAGATGTACGCTTGTCGCTGCTGCTTTAAGGATGCAGGTATGGCTACAGCCCACACATTTCCCAAAAACAGAAATAAAAAAGAAGAATTTTTTTATTGTTTGTGGAGCGCACTTTGAGGGTTACACCACCCTATAACACACAGACGCATGCTTGTCGCTGCTGGTTTGAGGACAGTATCATATGCAGTGACAGTAGACTTGTCAGAAATTGTTGGCACTTCCTTCAGTCCGGACCAGATGTCCAAACCAGCCCTTAACTTATGACACAGGTGCACGCTTGGCGCTGCTACTGTGTTGATGCACATGCGGCTACTTTGCACACAAGTCACAAACACATAAAAAAAATAGTTTTTTATTTTTTGGAGCACTTTGAGGGTTGCACCACCCTTTAACAGACAGACGCACGCTTGTCGCTACTGCTTTGAGGATGCAGGTGCGGCTACAGCCCACACAATTCAGAAAGACAGAAAAAAATAATTTTTTTTTATTGTTTGTGGAGCGCACTTTGAGTGTTACGCCACCCTTTAACAGACAGACGCATGCTTGTCGCTGCTGCTTTGAGGATGCAGGTGCGGCTGCAGCCCACACAATTCACAAACACAGAAAAAAAAGATTTTTTTTTTTATTGTTTGTGGAGCGCACTTTGAGAGTTACAGCACCCTTTAACAGACAGATGCACGCTTGTCGCTGCTGCATTGAGGATGCAGGTGCGGCTACAGCCCACACAATTCAGAAAGACAGAAAAAAATAATTTTTTTTTATTGTTTGTGGAGCGCACTTTGAGTGTTACGCCACCCTTTAACAGACAGACGCATGCTTGTCGCTGCTGCTTTGAGGATGCAGGTGCGGCTGCAGCCCACACAATTCACAAACACAGAAAAAAAAGATTTTTTTTTTTATTGTTTGTGGAGCGCACTTTGAGAGTTACAGCACCCTTTAACAGACAGATGCACGCTTGTCGCTGCTGCATTGAGGATGCAGGTGTGGCTACAGCCCACACATTTCCCAAAAACAGAAAAAAAAGAAGACATTTTTTATTGTTTGTGGAGCGCACTTTGAGAGTTACACCACCCTATAACACACAGACGCATGCTTGTCGCTGCTGCATTGAGGACAGTATCATATGCAGTGACAGTAGACTTGTCAGAAATTGTTGGCACTTCCTTCAGTCTAGACCAGATGTCCAAACCGGCCCTTGACTTATGACACAGGCGCACGCTTGGCGCTGCTACTGTGTTGATGCATGTGCGGCTACATTGCACACAAGTCACAAACAGATTAAAAAAATAGTTTTTTATTTTTTGGAGCACTTTGAGGGTTGCACCACCCTTTAACAGACAGATGCACGCTTGTCGCTGCTGCTTTGAGGATGCA
The DNA here is from genome assembly GCA_031769625.1 of Taudactylus pleione. Lineage (NCBI taxonomy): Eukaryota > Metazoa > Chordata > Amphibia > Anura > Myobatrachidae > Taudactylus > Taudactylus pleione. The sequence goes on along the minus strand of JAUIMM010000534.1, from coordinate 4,163,851 downwards.
GGTGCGGCTACAGCCCCCACAATTCACAAAGACAGAAAAAAAAAGAATAATTTTTTTATTGTTTGTGGAGCGCACTTTGAGGGTTACACCACCCTTTAACAGACAGATGCACGCTTGTCGCTGCTGCTTTGAGGATGCAGGTGCGGCTACAGCCCACACAAGTCACAAACACATAAAAAAAATAGTTTTTTATTTTTTGGAGCACTTTGAGGGTTGCACCACCCTTTAACAGACAGATGCACGCTTGTCGCTGCTGCTTTGAGGATGCAGTTGCGGCTACAGCCCACACAATTCACAAAGACAGAAAAAAAGGAAATTTTTTTTATTGTTTGTGGAGCGCACTTTGAGGGTTACACCACCCTTTAACAGACAGACGCACGCTTGTCGCTGCTGCTTTGAGGATGCAGGTGCGGCTACAGCCCACACATTTCACTAAGAGAAAAAAAAGAAGACATTTTTTATTGTTTATGGAGCGCACTTTGAGGGTTACACCACCCTTTAACAGACAGACGCACGCTTGTCGCTGCTGATTTGAGGATGCAGGTGTGGCTACAGCCCACACAATTCACAAAGACAGAAAAAAAATAAAAAATTTATTGTTTGTGGAGCTCACTTTGAGGGTTACACCACCCTTTAACAGACGCACGCTTGTCGCTGCTGCTTTGAGGATGCAGGTGCAGCTACAGCCCACACAATTCACAAAGACAGAAAAAAAATATTTTTTTTTTTATTGTTTGTGGAGCGCACTTTGAGGGTTACACCACCCTTTAACAGACAGACACACGCTTGTCGCTGCTGCTTTAAAGATGCAGGTGCGGCTACAGCCCACACATTTCCCAAATACAGAAAAAAAAAGAATAATTTTTTTATTTTTTGTGGAGTGCACTTTGAGGGTTACACCACCCTTTAACAGACAGATGTACGCTTGTCGCTGCTGCTTTAAGGACGCAGGTATGGCTACAGCCCACACATTTCCCAAAAACAGAAATAAAAAAGAAGAATTTTTTTATTGTTTGTGGAGCGCACTTTGAGGGTTACACCACCCTATAACACACAGACGCATGCTTGTCGCTGCTGGTTTGAGGACAGTATCATATGCAGTGACAGTAGACTTGTCAGAAATTGTTGGCACTTCCTTCAGTCCGGACCAGATGTCCAAACCAGCCCTTAACTTATGACACAGGTGCACGCTTGGCGCTGCTACTGTGTTGATGCACATGCGGCTACTTTGCACACAAGTCACAAACACATAAAAAAAATAGTTTTTTATTTTTTGGAGCACTTTGAGGGTTGCACCACCCTTTAACAGACAGACGCACGCTTGTCGCTACTGCTTTGAGGATGCAGGTGCGGCTACAGCCCACACAATTCAGCAAGACAGAAAAAAATAATTTTTTTTTATTGTTTGTGGAGCGCACTTTGAGTGTTACACCACCCTTTAACAGACAGACGCATGCTTGTCGCTGCTGCTTTGAGGATGCAGGTGCGGCTGCAGCCCACACAATTCACAAACACAGAAAAAAAAGATTTTTTTTTTATTGTTTGTGGAGCGCACTTTGAGGGTTACACCACCCTTTAACAGACAGACGCACGCTTGTCGCTGCTGCTTTGAGGATGCAGGTGCGGCTACAGCCCACACAATTCACAAAGGCAGAAAAAAAATATTTTTTTTATTGTTTGTGGAATGCACTTTGAGGGTTACACCACCCTTTAACAGACAGATGCACGCTTGTCGCTGCTGATTTGAGGATGCAGGTGCGGCTACAGCCCACACAATTCACAAAGACAGAAAAAAAATAAAAAATTTATTGTTTGTGGAGCTCACTTTGAGGGTTACACCACCCTTTAACAGACAGACGCACGCTTGTCGCTGCTGCTTTGAGGATGCAGGTGCAGCTACAGCCCACACAATTCACAAAGACAGAAAAAAAAAGAAGTATTTTTTTATTGTTTGTGGAGCGCACTTTGAGAGTTACACCACCCTTTAACAGACAGACGCACGCTTGTCGCTGCTGCTTTGAGGATGCAGGTGCGGCTACAGCCCATACAATTCACAAAGAGAAAAAAAAGAAGAAATTTTTTATTGTTTATGGAGCGCACTTTGAGGGTTACACCACCCTTTAACAGACAGACGCAAGCTTGTCGCTGCTGATTTGAGGATGCAGGTGCAGCTACAGCCCACACAATTCACAAAGACAGAAAAAAAATAAAAAATTTATTGTTTGTGGAGCTCACTTTGAGGGTTACACCACCCTTTAACAGACAGACGCACGCTTGTCACTGCTGCTTTGAGGATGCATGTGCGGCTACAGCCCACACAATTCACAAAGACAGAGAAAAATGATTTTTTTTTTTATTGTTTGTGGTGCGCACTTTGAGGGTTACACCACCCTTTAACAGACAGACACACGCTTGTCGCTGCTGCTTTAAGGATGCAGGTGTGGCTACAGCCCACACATTTCCCAAATACAGAAAAAAAAAGAATAATTTTTTTATTTTTTGTGGAGCTCACTTTGAGGGTTACACCACCCTTTAACAGACAGACGCACGCTTGTCACTGCTGCTTTGAGGACAGTATCATATGCAGTGACAGTAGACTTGTCAGAAATTGTTGGCACTTCCTTCAGTCCGGACCAGATGTCCAAACTGGCCCTTGACTTATGACACAGGCGCACACTTGGCGCTGCTACTGTGTTGATGCACGTGCGGCTCCATTGCACACAAGTCACAAACACATTAAAAAAATAGTTTTTTATTGTTTGGAGCACTTTGAGGGTTGCACCACCCTTTAACAGACAGAAGCACGCTTGTCGCTACTGCTTTGAGGATGCAGGTGCGGCTACAGCCCACAAAATTCAGAAAGACAGAAAAAAAAAGAAATTTTTTTTATTGTTTGTGGAGCGCACTTTGAGTGTTACACCACCCTTTAACAGACAGATGCATGCTTGTCGCTGCTGCTTTGAGGATGCAGGTGCGGTTGCAGCCCACACAATTCACAAACACAGAAAAAAAAGAATTTATTTTTTATTGTTTGTGGAGCGCACTTTCAGAGTTACAACACCCTTTAACAGACAGACGCACGCTTGTCGCTGCTGCTTTGAGGATGCAGGTGCGGCTACAGGCCACACAATTCACAAAGACAGAAAAAAAAGAAGAATTTTTTTATTGTTTGTGGAGCGCACTTTGAGGGTTACACCACCCTTTAACAGACAGATGCACGCTTGTCGCTGCTGCTTTGAGGATGCAGGTGCGGCTACAGCCCACACAATTCACAAAGACAGAAAAAAAATACTTTTTTTATTGTTTGTGGAGCTCACTTTGAGGGTTACACCTCCCTTTAACAGACAGATGCATGCTTGTCGCTGCTGCTTTGAGGATGCAGGTGCAGCTACAGCCCACACAATTCACAAAGACAGAAAAAAAAGATTTTTTTTTTTACTGTTTGTGGAGCGCACTTTGAGGTTTACAGCACCCTTTAACAGACAGACACACGCTTGCTGCTGCTCCTTTAAGGATGCAGTTGTGGCTACAGCCCACACATTTCCCAAAAACAGAAAAAAAAGAATAATTTTTTTATTGTTTGTGGAGCGCACTTTGAGGGTTACACCACCCTTTAACAGACAGATGCACGCTTGTCGCTGCTGCTTTAAGGATGCAGGTGTGGCTACAGCCCACACATTTCCCAAAAACAGAAAAAAAAGAAGACATTTTTTATTGTTTGTGGAGCGCACTTTGAGAGTTACACCACCCTTTAACACACAGACGCATGCTTGTCGCTGCTGCATTGAGGACAGTATCATATGCAGTGACAGTAGACTTGTCAGAAATTGTTGGCACTTCCTTCAGTCCAGACCAGATGTCCAAACCGGCCCTTGACTTATGACACAGGCGCACGCTTGGCACTGCTACTGTGTTGATGCATGTGCGGCTACATTGCACACAAGTCACAAACAGATTAAAAAAATAGTTTTTTATTTTTTGGAGCACTTTGAGGGTTGCACCACCCTTTAACAGACAGATGCACGCTTGTCGCTGCTGCTTTGAGGATGCAGGTGCGGCTACAGCCCCCACAATTCACAAAGACAGAAAAAAAAAGAATAATTTTTTTATTGTTTGTGGAGCGCACTTTGAGGGTTACACCACCCTTTAACAGACAGATGCACGCTTGTCGCTGTTGCTTTGAGGATGCAGGTGCGGCTACAGCCCACACAAGTCACAAACACATAAAAAAAATAGTTTTTTATTTTTTGGAGCACTTTGAGGGTTGCACCACCCTTTAACAGACAGATGCACGCTTGTCGCTGCTGCTTTGAGGATGCAGTTGCGGCTACAGCCCACACAATTCACAAAGACAGAAAAAAAAGAAATTTTTTTTATTGTTTGTGGAGTGCACTTTGAGGGTTACACCACCCTTTAACAGACAGACGCACGATTGTCGCTGCTGCTTTGAGGACAGTATCATATGCAGTGACAGTAGACTTGTCAGAAATTGTGGGCACTGCCTTCAGTCCGGACCACATGTCCAAACCGGCCCTTGACTTATGACACAGGTGCACGCTTGGCACTGTTACTGTGTTGATGCACATGAAGCTACATTGCACACAAGTCACAAACACATAAAAAAATAGTTTTTTATTTTTTGGAGCACTTTGAGGGTTGCACCACCCTTTAACAGACAGACGCACGCTTGTTGCTGCTGCTTTGAGGATGCAGGTGCAGCTACAGCCCACACAATTCACAAAGAGAAAAAAAAGAAGTATTTTTTTATTGTTTGTGGAGCGCACTTTGAGAGTTACACCACCCTTTAACAGACAGACGCACGCTTGTCGCTGCTGCTTTGAGGATGCAGGTGCGGCTACAGCCCACACATTTCACAAAGAGAAAAAAAAGAAGAAATTTTTTATTGTTTATGGAGCGCACTTTGAGGGTTACACCACCCTTTAACAGACAGACGCACGCTTGTCGCTGCTGATTTGAGGATGCAGGTGTGGCTACAGCCCACACAATTCACAAAGACAGAAAAAAAATAAAAAATTTATTGTTTGTGGAGCTCACTTTGAGGGTTACACCACCCTTTAACAGACGCACGCTTGTCGCTGCTGCTTTGAGGATGCAGGTGCAGCTACAGCCCACACAATTCACAAAGACAGAAAAAAATATTTTTTTTTTTATTGTTTGTGGAGCGCACTTTGAGGGTTACACCACCCTTTAACAGACAGACACACGCTTGTCGCTGCTGCTTTAAAGATGCAGGTGCGGCTACAGCCCACACATTTCCCAAATACAGAAAAAAAAAGAATAATTTTTTTATTTTTTGTGGAGTGCACTTTGAGGGTTACACCACCCTTTAACAGACAGATGTACGCTTGTCGCTGCTGCTTTAAGGATGCAGGTATGGCTACAGCCCACACATTTCCCAAAAACAGAAATAAAAAAGAAGAATTTTTTTATTGTTTGTGGAGCGCACTTTGAGGGTTACACCACCCTATAACACACAGACGCATGCTTGTCGCTGTTGGTTTGAGGACAGTATCATATGCAGTGACAGTAGACTTGTCAGAAATTGTTGGCACTTCCTTCAGTCCGGACCAGATGTCCAAACCAGCCCTTAACTTATGACACAGGTGCACGCTTGGCGCTGCTACTGTGTTGATGCACATGCGGCTACTTTGCACACAAGTCACAAACACATAAAAAAAATAGTTTTTTATTTTTTGGAGCACTTTGAGGGTTGCACCACCCTTTAACAGACAGACGCACGCTTGTCACTACTGCTTTGAGGATGCAGGTGCGGCTACAGCCCACACAATTCAGAAAGACAGAAAAAAATATTTTTTTTTTATTGTTTGTGGAGCGCACTTTGAGTGTTACACCACCCTTTAACAGACAGACGCATGCTTGTCGCTGCTGCTTTGAGGATGCAGGTGCGGCTGCAGCCCACACAATTCACAAACACAGAAAAAAAAGATTTTTTTTTTTATTGTTTGTGGAGCGCACTTTGAGAGTTACAGCACCCTTTAACAGACAGATGCACGCTTGTCGCTGCTGCATTGAGGATGCAAGTGCGGCTACAGCCCACACAATTCACAAAGACAGAAAAAAAAGAAGAATTTTTTTATTGTTTGTGGAGCGCACTTTGAGGGTTACACCACCCTTTAACAGACAGACGCACGCTTGTCGCTGCTGCTTTGAGGATGCAGGTGCAGCTACAGCCCACACAATTCACAAAGGCAGAAAAAAAATATTTTTTTTATTGTTTGTGGAACGCACTTTGAGGGTTACACCATCCTTTAACAGACAGATGCACGCTTGTCGCTGCTGATTTGAGGATGCAGGTGCGGCTACAGCCCACACAATTCACAAAGACAGAAAAAAAATAAAAAATTTATTGTTTGTGGAGCTCACTTTGAGGGTTACACCACCCTTTAACAGACAGACGCACGCTTGTCGCTGCTGCTTTGAGGATGCAGGTGCAGCTACAGCCCACACAATTCACAAAGACAGAAAAAAAAAGAAGTATTTTTTTATTGTTTGTGGAGCGCACTTTGAGAGTTACACCACCCTTTAACAGACAGACGCACGCTTGTCGCTGCTGCTTTGAGGATGCAGGTGCGGCTACAGCCCACACAATTCACAAAGAGAAAAAAAAGAAGAAATTTTTTATTGTTTATGGAGCGCACTTTGAGGGTTACACCACCCTTTAACAGACAGACGCAAGCTTGTCGCTGCTGATTTGAGGATGCAGGTGCAGCTACAGCCCACACAATTCACAAAGACAGAAAAAAAATAAAAAATTTATTGTTTGTGGAGCTCACTTTGAGGGTTACACCACCCTTTAACAGACAGACGCACGCTTGTCACTGCTGCTTTGAGGATGCAGGTGCGGCTACAGCCCACACAATTCACAAAGACAGAGAAAAATGATTTTTTTTTTTATTGTTTGTGGAGCGCACTTTGAGGGTTACACCACCCTTTAACAGACAGACACACGCTTGTCGCTGCTGCTTTAAGGATGCAGGTGTGGCTACAGCCCACACATTTCCCAAATACAGAAAAAAAAAGAATAATTTTTTTATTTTTTGTGGAGCTCACTTTGAGGGTTACACCACCCTTTAACAGACAGACGCACGCTTGTCGCTGCTGCTTTGAGGACAGTATCATATGCAGTGACAGTAGACTTGTCAGAAATTGTTGGCACTTCCTTCAGTCCGGACCAGATGTCCAAACTGGCCCTTGACTTATGACACAGGCGCACACTTGGCGCTGCTACTGTGTTGATGCACGTGCGGCTCCATTGCACACAAGTCACAAACACATTAAAAAAATAGTTTTTTATTGTTTGGAGCACTTTGAGGGTTGCACCACCCTTTAACAGACAGACGCACGCTTGTCGCTGCTGCTTTGAGGATGCAGGTGCAGCTACAGCCCACACAATTCACAAAGACAGAAAAAAAAAGAAGTATTTTTTTATTGTTTGTGGAGCGCACTTTGAGAGTTACACCACCCTTTAACAGACAGACGCACGCTTGTCGCTGCTGCTTTGAGGATGCAGGTGCGGCTACAGCCCACACAATTCACAAAGAGAAAAAAAAGAAGAAATTTTTTATTGTTTATGGAGCGCACTTTAAGGGTTACACCACCCTTTAACAGACAGACGCACGCTTGTCGCTGCTGATTTGAGGATGCAGGTGCAGCTACAGCCCACACAATTCACAAAGACAGAAAAAAAATAAAAAATTTATTGTTTGTGGAGCTCACTTTGAGGGTTACACCACCCTTTAACAGACAGACGCACGCTTGTCACTGCTGCTTTGAGGATGCAGGTGCGGCTACAGCCCACACAATTCACAAAGACAGAGAAAAATGATTTTTTTTTTTATTGTTTGTGGAGCGCACTTTGAGGGTTACACCACCCTTTAACAGACAGACACATGCTTGTCGCTGCTGCTTTAAGGATGCAGGTGTGGCTACAGCCCACACATTTCCCAAATACAGAAAAAAAAGAATAAATTTTTTATTGTTTGTGGAGCGCACTTTGAGAGTTACACCACCCTTTAACACACAGACGCATGCTTGTCGCTGCTGCATTGAGGACAGTATCATATGCAGTGACAGTAGACTTGTCAGAAATTGTTGGCACTTCCTTCAGTCCAGACCAGATGTCCAAACCGGCCCTTGACTTATGACACAGGCGCACGCTTGGCACTGCTACTGTGTTGATGCATGTGTGGCTACATTGCACACAAGTCACAAACAGATTAAAAAAATAGTTTTTTATTTTTTGGAGCACTTTGAGGGTTGCACCACCCTTTAACAGACAGATGCACGCTTGTCGCTGCTGCTTTGAGGATGCAGGTGCGGCTACAGCCCCCACAATTCACAAAGACAGAAAAAAAAAGAATAATTTTTTTATTGTTTGTGGAGCGCACTTTGAGGGTTACACCACCCTTTAACAGACAGATGCACGCTTGTCGCTGTTGCTTTGAGGATGCAGGTGCGGCTACAGCCCACACAAGTCACAAACACATAAAAAAAATAGTTTTTTATTTTTTGGAGCACTTTGAGGGTTGCACCACCCTTTAACAGACAGATGCACGCTTGTCGCTGCTGCTTTGAGGATGCAGTTGCGGCTACAGCCCACACAATTCACAAAGACAGAAAAAAAAGAAATTTTTTTTATTGTTTGTGGAGTGCACTTTGAGGGTTACACCACCCTTTAACAGACAGACGCACGATTGTCGCTGCTGCTTTGAGGACAGTATCATATGCAGTGACAGTAGACTTGTCAGAAATTGTGGGCACTGCCTTCAGTCCGGACCACATGTCCAAACCGGCCCTTGACTTATGACACAGGTGCACGCTTGGCACTGTTACTGTGTTGATGCACATGAAGCTACATTGCACACAAGTCACAAACACATAAAAAAATAGTTTTTTATTTTTTGGAGCACTTTGAGGGTTGCACCACCCTTTAACAGACAGACGCACGCTTGTTGCTGCTGCTTTGAGGATGCAGGTGCAGCTACAGCCCACACAATTCACAAAGAGAAAAAAAAGAAGTATTTTTTTATTGTTTGTGGAGCGCACTTTGAGAGTTACACCACCCTTTAACAGACAGACGCACGCTTGTCGCTGCTGCTTTGAGGATGCAGGTGCGGCTACAGCCCACACATTTCACAAAGAGAAAAAAAAGAAGAAATTTTTTATTGTTTATGGAGCGCACTTTGAGGGTTACACCACCCTTTAACAGACAGACGCACGCTTGTCGCTGCTGATTTGAGGATGCAGGTGTGGCTACAGCCCACACAATTCACAAAGACAGAAAAAAAATAAAAAATTTATTGTTTGTGGAGCTCACTTTGAGGGTTACACCACCCTTTAACAGACGCACGCTTGTCGCTGCTGCTTTGAGGATGCAGGTGCAGCTACAGCCCACACAATTCACAAAGACAGAAAAAAATATTTTTTTTTTTATTGTTTGTGGAGCGCACTTTGAGGGTTACACCACCCTTTAACAGACAGACACACGCTTGTCGCTGCTGCTTTAAAGATGCAGGTGCAGCTACAGCCCACACATTTCCCAAATACAGAAAAAAAAAGAATAATTTTTTTATTTTTTGTGGAGTGCACTTTGAGGGTTACACCACCCTTTAACAGACAGACACACGCTTGTCGCTGCTGCTTTAAAGATGCAGGTGCGGCTACAGCCCACACATTTCCCAAATACAGAAAAAAAAAGAATAATTTTTTTATTGTTTGTGGAGCGCACTTTGAGGGTTACACCACCCTATAACACACAGACGCATGCTTGTCGCTGTTGGTTTGAGGACAGTATCATATGCAGTGACAGTAGACTTGTCAGAAATTGTTGGCACTTCCTTCAGTCCGGACCAGATGTCCAAACCAGCCCTTAACTTATGACACAGGTGCACGCTTGGCGCTGCTACTGTGTTGATGCACATGCGGCTACTTTGCACACAAGTCACAAACACATAAAAAAAATAGTTTTTTATTTTTTGGAGCACTTTGAGGGTTGCACCACCCTTTAACAGACAGACGCACGCTTGTCACTACTGCTTTGAGGATGCAGGTGCGGCTACAGCCCACACAATTCAGAAAGACAGAAAAAAATATTTTTTTTTTATTGTTTGTGGAGCGCACTTTGAGTGTTACACCACCCTTTAACAGACAGACGCATGCTTGTCGCTGCTGCTTTGAGGATGCAGGTGCGGCTGCAGCCCACACAATTCACAAACACAGAAAAAAAAGATTTTTTTTTTTATTGTTTGTGGAGCGCACTTTGAGAGTTACAGCACCCTTTAACAGACAGATGCACGCTTGTCGCTGCTGCATTGAGGATGCAGGTGCGGCTACAGCCCACACAATTCACAAAGACAGAAAAAAAAGAAGAATTTTTTTATTGTTTGTGGAGCGCACTTTGAGGGTTACACCACCCTTTAACAGACAGACGCACGCTTGTCGCTGCTGCTTTGAGGATGCAGGTGCAGCTACAGCCCACACAATTCACAAAGGCAGAAAAAAAATATTTTTTTTATTGTTTGTGGAACGCACTTTGAGGGTTACACCATCCTTTAACAGACAGATGCACGCTTGTCGCTGCTGATTTGAGGATGCAGGTGCGGCTACAGCCCACACAATTCACAAAGACAGAAAAAAAATAAAAAATTTATTGTTTGTGGAGCTCACTTTGAGGGTTACACCACCCTTTAACAGACAGACGCACGCTTGTCGCTGCTGCTTTGAGGATGCAGGTGCAGCTACAGCCCACACAATTCACAAAGACAGAAAAAAAAAGAAGTATTTTTTTATTGTTTGTGGAGCGCACTTTGAGAGTTACACCACCCTTTAACAGACAGACGCACGCTTGTCGCTGCTGCTTTGAGGATGCAGGTGCGGCTACAGCCCACACAATTCACAAAGAGAAAAAAAAGAAGAAATTTTTTATTGTTTATGGAGCGCACTTTGAGGGTTACACCACCCTTTAACAGACAGACGCAAGCTTGTCGCTGCTGATTTGAGGATGCAGGTGCAGCTACAGCCCACACAATTCACAAAGACAGAAAAAAAATAAAAAATTTATTGTTTGTGGAGCTCACTTTGAGGGTTACACCACCCTTTAACAGACAGACGCACGCTTGTCACTGCTGCTTTGAGGATGCAGGTGCGGCTACAGCCCACACAATTCACAAAGACAGAGAAAAATGATTTTTTTTTTTATTGTTTGTGGAGCGCACTTTGAGGGTTACACCACCCTTTAACAGACAGACACACGCTTGTCGCTGCTGCTTTAAGGATGCAGGTGTGGCTACAGCCCACACATTTCCCAAATACAGAAAAAAAAAGAATAATTTTTTTATTTTTTGTGGAGCTCACTTTGAGGGTTACACCACCCTTTAACAGACAGACGCACGCTTGTCGCTGCTGCTTTGAGGACAGTATCATATGCAGTGACAGTAGACTTGTCAGAAATTGTTGGCACTTCCTTCAGTCCGGACCAGATGTCCAAACTGGCCCTTGACTTATGACACAGGCGCACACTTGGCGCTGCTACTGTGTTGATGCACGTGCGGCTCCATTGCACACAAGTCACAAACACATTAAAAAAATAGTTTTTTATTGTTTGGAGCACTTTGAGGGTTGCACCACCCTTTAACAGACAGACGCACGCTTGTCGCTGCTGCTTTGAGGATGCAGGTGCAGCTACAGCCCACACAATTCACAAAGACAGAAAAAAAAAGAAGTATTTTTTTATTGTTTGTGGAGCGCACTTTGAGAGTTACACCACCCTTTAACAGACAGACGCACGCTTGTCGCTGCTGCTTTGAGGATGCAGGTGCGGCTACAGCCCACACAATTCACAAAGAGAAAAAAAAGAAGAAATTTTTTATTGTTTATGGAGCGCACTTTAAGGGTTACACCACCCTTTAACAGACAGACGCACGCTTGTCGCTGCTGATTTGAGGATGCAGGTGCAGCTACAGCCCACACAATTCACAAAGACAGAAAAAAAATAAAAAATTTATTGTTTGTGGAGCTCACTTTGAGGGTTACACCACCCTTTAACAGACAGACGCACGCTTGTCACTGCTGCTTTGAGGATGCAGGTGCGGCTACAGCCCACACAATTCACAAAGACAGAGAAAAATGATTTTTTTTTTTATTGTTTGTGGAGCGCACTTTGAGGGTTACACCACCCTTTAACAGACAGACACATGCTTGTCGCTGCTGCTTTAAGGATGCAGGTGTGGCTACAGCCCACACATTTCCCAAATACAGAAAAAAAAAGAATAATTTTTTTATTTTTTGTGGAGCTCACTTTGAGGGTTACACCACCCTTTAACAGACAGACGCACACTTGTCGCTGCTGCTTTGAGGACAGTATCATATGCAGTGACAGTAGACTTGTCAGAAATTGTTGGCACTTCCTTCAGTCCGGACCAGATGTCCAAACTGGCCCTTGACTTATGACACAGGCGCACACTTGGCGCTGCTACTGTGTTGATGCACGTGCGGCTCCATTGCACACAAGTCACAAACACATTAAAAAAATAGTTTTTTATTGTTTGGAGCACTTTGAGGGTTGCACCACCATTTAACAGACAGACGCACGCTTGTCGCTGCTGCTTTAAGGATGCAGGTGTGGCTACAGCCCACACATTTCCCAAAAACAGAAAAAAAAGAAGAATTTTGTTATTGTTTGTGGAGCGCACTTTGAGGGTTACACCACCCTATAACAGACAGACGCATGCTTGTCGCTGCTGCTTTGAGGACAGTATCATATGCAGTGACAGTAGACTTGTCAGAAATTGTTGGCACTTCCTTCAGTCCGGACCAGATGTCCAAACCGGCCCTTGACTTATGACACAGGCGCACGCTTGGTGCTGCTACTGTGTTGATGCATGTGCGGCTACATTGCACACAAGTCACAAACACTTTAAAAAAATAGTTTTTTATTGTTTGGAGCACTTTCAGTGTTGCACCACCCTTTAACAGACAGACGCACGCTTGTCGCTGCTACTTTAAGGATGCAGGTGCGGCTACAGCCCACACAATTAAAAAAGACAGAAAAAAAAGAAGAATTTTTTTATTTTTTGTGGAGCTCACTTTGAGGGTTACACCACCCTTTAACAGACAGACGCACGCTTGTCACTGCTGCTTTGAGGATGCAGGTGCAGCTACAGCCCACACAATTCACAAAGACAGAAAAAAAAGATTTTTTTTTTATTGTTTGTGGAGCGCACTTTGAGGGTTACAGCACCCTTTAACAGACAGACACACGCTTGTTGCTGCTGCTTTAAGGATGCAGGTGTGGCTACAGCCCACACATTTCCCAAAAACAGAAAAAAAAGAAGACATTTTTTATTGTTTGTGGAGCGCACTTTGAGGGTTACACCACCCTATAACACACAGACGCATGCTTGTCGCTGCTGCTTTGAGGACAGTATCATATGCAGTGACAGTAGACTTGTCAGAAATTGTTGGCACTTCCTTCAGTCCGGACCAGATGTCCAAACCGGCCCTTGACTTATGACACAGGCGCACGCCTGGCGCTGCCACTGTGTTGATGCATGTGCGGCTACATTGCACACAAGTCACAAACACATAAAAAAATTAGTTTTTTATTTTTTGGAGCACTTTGAGGGTTGCACCACCCTTTAACAGACAGATGCACGCTTGTCGCTGCTGCTTTGAGGATGCAGTTGCGGCTACAGCCCACACAATTCACAAAGACAGAAAAAAGAAATTTTTTTTATTGTTTGTGGAGTGCACTTTGAGGGTTACACCACCCTTTAACAGACAGATGCACGATTGTCGCTGCTGCTTTGAGGACAGTATCATATGCAGTGACAGTAGACTTGTCAGAAATTGTGGGCACTTCCTTCAGTCCGGACCACATGTCCAAACCGGCCCTTGACTTATGACACAGGCGCACGCTTGGCACTGTTACTGTGTTGATGCACATGCAGCTACATTGCACACAAGTCACAAACACATAAAAAAATAGTTTTTTATTTTTTGGAGCACTTTGAGGGTTGCACCACATTTTAACAGACAGACGCACGCTTGTCGCTGCTGCTTTGAGGATGCAGGTGCAGCGACAGCCCACACAATTCACAAAGACAGAAAAAAAAAGAAGTATTTTTTTATTGTTTGTGGAGCGCACTTTGAGAGTTACACCACCCTTTAACAGACAGACGCACGCTTGTCGCTGCTGCTTTGAGGATGCAGGTGGGGCTACAGCCCACACAATTCACAAAGAGAAAAAAAAGAAGAAATTTTTTATTGTTTATGGAGCGCACTTTGAGGGTTACACCACCCTTTAACAGACAGACGCACGCTTGTCACTGCTGATTTGAGGATGCAGGTGCGGCTACAGCCCACACAATTCACAAAGACAGAAAAAAAATAAAAAATTTATTGTTTGTGGAGCTCACTTTGAGGGTTACACCACCCTTTAACAGACAGACGCACGCTTGTCACTGCTGCTTTGAGGATGCAGGTGCGGCTACAGCCCACACAATTCACAAAGACAGAGAAAAATTATTTTTTTTTTTATTGTTTGTGGAGCGCACTTTGAGGGTTACACCACCCTTTAACAGACAGACACACGCTTGTCGCTGCTGCTTTAAGGATGCAGGTGTGGCCACAGCCCACACATTTCCCAAATACAGAAAAAAAAAGAATAATTTTTTTATTTTTTGTGGAGCTCACTTTGAGGGTTACACCACCCTTTAACAGACAGACGCACACTTGTCGCTGCTGCTTTGAGGACAGTATCATATGCAGTGACAGTAGACTTGTCAGAAATTGTTGGCACTTCCTTCAGTCCGGACCAGATGTCCAAACCGGCCCTTGACTTATGACACAGGCGCACACTTGGCGCTGCTACTGTGTTGATGCACGTGCGGCTCCATTGCACACAAGTCACAAACACATTAAAAAAATAGTTTTTTATTGTTTGGAGCACTTTGAGGGTTGCACCACCCTTTAACAGACAGACGCACGCTTGTCGCTGCTGCTTTAAGGATGCAGGTGTGGCTACAGCCCACACATTTCCCAAAAACAGAAAAAAAAAGAAGAATTTTGTTATTGTTTGTGGAGCGCACTTTGAGGGTTACACCACCCTATAACAGACAGACGCATGCTTGTCGCTGCTGCTTTGAGGACAGTATCATATGCAGTGACAGTAGACTTGTCAGAAATTGTTGGCACATCCTTCAGTCCGGACCAGATGTCCAAACCGGCCCTTGACTTATGACACAGGCGCACGCTTGGCGCTGCTACTGTGTTGATGCATGTGCGGCTACATTGCACAGAGGTCACAAACACTTTAAAAATATAGTTTTTTATTGTTTGGAGCACTTTGAGGGTTGCACCACCCTTTAACAGACAGACGCACGCTTGTCGCTGCTACTTTAAGGATGCAGGTGCGGCTACAGCCCACACAATTCACAAAGACAGAAAAAAAAGAAGAATTTTTTTATTTTTTGTGGAGCTCACTTTGAGGGTTACACCACCCTTTAACAGACAGACGCACGCTTGTCGCTGCTGCTTTGAGGATGCAGGTGCAGCTACAGCCCACACAATTCACAAAGACAGAAAAAAAAGATTTTTTTTTTTATTGTTTGTGGAGCGCACTTTGAGGGTTACAGCACCCTTTAACAGACAGACACATGCTTGTTGCTGCTGCTTTAAGGATGCAGGTGTGGCTACAGCACACACATTTCCCAAAAACAGAAAAAAAAGAATAATTTTTTTATTGTTTGTGGAGCGCACTTTGAGGGTTACACCACCCTTTAACAGACAGATGCACGCTTGTCGCTGCTGCTTTAAGGATGCAGGTGTGGCTACAGCCCACACATTTCCCAAAAACAGAAAAAAAAGAAGAAATTTTTTATTGTTTGTGGAGCGCACTTTGAGGGTTACACCACCCTATAACACACAGACGCATGCTTGTCGCTGCTGCTTTGAGGACAGTATCATATGCAGTGACAGTAGACTTGTCAGAAATTGTTGGCACTTCCTTCAGTCCGGACCAGATGTCCAAACCGGCCCTTGACTTATGACACAGGCGCACGCTTGGCGCTGCCACTGTGTTGATGCATGTGCGGCTACATTGCACACAAGTCACAAACACGTAAAAAAATAGTTTTTTATTTTTTGGAGCACTTTGAGGGTTGCACCACCCTTTAACAGACGCACGCTTGTCGCTGCTGCTTTGAGGATGCAGGTGCGGCTACAGCCCACACAATTCACAAAGACAGAAAAAAAAAGAAGTATTTTTTTATTGTTTGTGGAGCGCACTTTGAGAGTTACACCACCCTTTAACAGACAGATGCACGCTTGTCGCTGCTGCTTTGAGGATGCAGGTGAGGCTACAGCCCACACAATTCACAAAGACAGAAAAAAAAGAAGAAATTATTTATTGTTTATGGAGCATACTTTGAGGGTTACACCACCCTTTAACAGACAGACACACGCTTGTTGCTGCTGCTTTGAGGAAGCAGGTGCGGCTACAGCCCACACAATTCACAAAGACAGAAAAAAAAAAAATTATTGTTTGTGGAGCTCACTTTGAGGGTTACACCACCCTTTAACAGACAGATGCACGCTTGTCACTGCTGCTTTGAGGATGCAGGTGCGGCTACAGCCCACACAATTCACAAAGACAGAAAAAAATGAATTTTTTTTTATTGTTTGTGGAGCGCACTTTGAGGGTTACACCACCCTTTAACAGACAGACACACGCTTGTCGCTGCTGCTTTAAGGATGCAGGTGTGGCTACAGCCCACACATTTCCCAAATACAGAAAAAAAAATAATAATTTTTTAATTTTTTGTGGAGTGCACTTTGAGGGTTACACCACCCTTTAAAAGACAGATGCACGCTTGTCGCTGCTGCTTTAAGGATGCAGGTATGGCTACAGCCCACACATTTCCCAAAAACAGAAATAAAAAAGAAGAATTTTTTATTGTTTGTGGAGCGCACTTTGAGGGTTACACCACCGTATAACACACAGACGCATACTTGTCGCTGCTGCTTTGAGGACAGTATCATATGCAGTGACAGTAGACTTGTCAGAAATTGTTGGCACTTCCTTCAGTCCGGACCAGATTTCCAAACCGGCCCTTAACTTATGACACAGGCGCACGCTTGGCGCTGCTACTGTGTTGATGCACGTGCGGCTAATTTGCACACAAGTCACAAACACATTAAAAAAATAATTTTTTAATTTTTTTGAGCACTTTGAGGGTTGCACCACCCTTTAACAGACAGACACATGCTTGTCGCTGCTGCTTTAAGGATGCAGGTGTGGCTACAGCCCACACATTTCCCAAATACAGAAAAAAAAGAATAATTTTTTTATTTTTTGTGGAGCTCACTTTGAGGGTTACACCACCCTTTAACAGACAGACGCACGCTTGTCGCTGCTGCTTTGAGGACAGTATCATATGCAGTGACAGTAGACTTGTCAGAAATTGTTGGCACTTCCTTCAGTCCGGACCAGATGTCCAAACCAGCCCTTGACTTATGACACAGGCGCACACTTGGCGCTGCTACTGTGTTGATGCACGTGCGGCTCCATTGCACACAAGTCACAAACACATAAAAAAAATTGTTTTTTATTGTTTGGAGCACTTTGAGGGTTGCACCACCCTTTAACAGACAGACGCACGCTTGTCGCTGCTGCTTTAAGGATGCAGGTGTGGCTACAGCCCACACATTTCCCAAAAACAGAAAAAAAAAGAAGAATTTTGTAATTGTTTGTGGAGCGCACTTTGAGGGTTACACCACCCTATAACAGACAGACGCATGCTTGTCGCTGCTGCTTTGAGGACAGTATCATATGCAGTGACAGTAGACTTGTCAGAAATTGTTGGCACTTCCTTCAGTCCAGACCAGATGTCCAAACCGGCCCTTGACTTATGACACAGGCGCACGCTTGGCGCTGCTACTGTGTTGATGCATGTGCGGCTACATTGCACACAAGTCACAAACACTTTAAAAAAATAGTTTTTTATTGTTTGGAGCACTTTCAGTGTTGCACCACCCTTTAACAGACAGACGCACGCTTGTCGCTGCTACTTTAAGGATGCAGGTGCGGCTACAGCCCACACAATTCACAAAGACAGAAAAAAAGAAGAATTTTTTTATTTTTTGTGGAGCTCACTTTGAGGGTTACACCACACTTTAACAGACAGACGCACGCTTGTCGCTGCTGCTTTGAGGATGCAGGTGCAGCTACAGCCCACACAATTCACAAAGATAGAAAAAAAAGATTTTTTTTATTGTTTGTGGAGCGCACTTTGAGGGTTACAGCACCCTTTAACAGACAGACACATGCTTGTCGCTGCTGATTTGAGGATGCAGGTGTGGCTACAGCCCACACAATTCACAAAGACAGAAAAAAAATAAAAAATTTATTGTTTGTGGAGCTCACTTTGAGGGTTACACCACCCTTTAACAGACAGACGCACGCTTGTCACTGCTGCTTTGAGGATGCAGGTGCGGCTACAGCCCACACAATTCACAAAGACAGAGAAAAATTATTTTTTTTTTTATTGTTTGTGGAGCGCACTTTGAGGGTTACACCACCCTTTAACAGACAGACACACGCTTGTCGCTGCTGCTTTAAGGATGCAGGTGTGGCCACAGCCCACACATTTCCCAAATACAGAAAAAAAAAGAATAATTTTTTTATTTTTTGTGGAGCTCACTTTGAGGGTTACACCACCCTTTAACAGACAGACGCACACTTGTCGCTGCTGCTTTGAGGACAGTATCATATGCAGTGACAGTAGACTTGTCAGAAATTGTTGGCACTTCCTTCAGTCCGGACCAGATGTCCAAACCGGCCCTTGACTTATGACACAGGCGCACACTTGGCGCTGCTACTGTGTTGATGCACGTGCGGCTCCATTGCACACAAGTCACAAACACATTAAAAAAATAGTTTTTTATTGTTTGGAGCACTTTGAGGGTTGCACCACCCTTTAACAGACAGACGCACGCTTGTCGCTGCTGCTTTAAGGATGCAGGTGTGGCTACAGCCCACACATTTCCCAAAAACAGAAAAAAAAAGAAGAATTTTGTTATTGTTTGTGGAGCGCACTTTGAGGGTTACACCACCCTATAACAGACAGACGCATGCTTGTCGCTGCTGCTTTGAGGACAGTATCATATGCAGTGACAGTAGACTTGTCAGAAATTGTTGGCACATCCTTCAGTCCGGACCAGATGTCCAAACCGGCCCTTGACTTATGACACAGGCGCACGCTTGGCGCTGCTACTGTGTTGATGCATGTGCGGCTACATTGCACAGAGGTCACAAACACTTTAAAAAAATAGTTTTTTATTGTTTGGAGCACTTTGAGGGTTGCACCACCCTTTAACAGACAGACGCACGCTTGTCGCTGCTACTTTAAGGATGCAGGTGCGGCTACAGCCCACACAATTCACAAAGACAGAAAAAAAAGAAGAATTTTTTTATTTTTTGTGGAGCTCACTTTGAGGGTTACACCACCCTTTAACAGACAGACGCACGCTTGTCGCTGCTGCTTTGAGGATGCAGGTGCAGCTACAGCCCACACAATTCACAAAGACAGAAAAAAAAGATTTTTTTTTTTATTGTTTGTGGAGCGCACTTTGAGGGTTACAGCACCCTTTAACAGACAGACACATGCTTGTTGCTGCTGCTTTAAGGATGCAGGTGTGGCTACAGCACACACATTTCCCAAAAACAGAAAAAAAAGAATAATTTTTTTATTGTTTGTGGAGCGCACTTTGAGGGTTACACCACCCTTTAACAGACAGATGCACGCTTGTCGCTGCTGCTTTAAGGATGCAGGTGTGGCTACAGCCCACACATTTCCCAAAAACAGAAAAAAAAGAAGAAATTTTTTATTGTTTGTGGAGCGCACTTTGAGGGTTACACCACCCTATAACACACAGACGCATGCTTGTCGCTGCTGCTTTGAGGACAGTATCATATGCAGTGACAGTAGACTTGTCAGAAATTGTTGGCACTTCCTTCAGTCCGGACCAGATGTCCAAACCGGCCCTTGACTTATGACACAGGTGCACGCTTGGCGCTGCCACTGTGTTGATGCATGTGCGGCTACATTGCACACAAGTCACAAACACGTAAAAAAATAGTTTTTTATTTTTTGGAGCACTTTGAGGGTTGCACCACCCTTTAACAGACAGACGCACGCTTGTCGCTGCTGCTTTGAGGATGCAGGTGCGGCTACAGCCCACACAATTCACAAAGACAGAAAAAAAAAGAAGTATTTTTTTATTGTTTGTGGAGCACACTTTGAGAGTTACACCACCCTTTAACAGACAGATGCACGCTTGTCGCTGCTGCTTTGAGGATGCAGGTGAGGCTACAGCCCACACAATTCACAAAGACAGAAAAAAAAGAAGAAATTATTTATTGTTTATGGAGCGTACTTTGAGGGTTACACCACCCTTTAACAGACAGACACACGCTTGTCGCTGCTGCTTTGAGGAAGCAGGTGCGGCTACAGCCCACACAATTCACAAAGACAGAAAAAAAAAAAATTATTGTTTGTGGAGCTCACTTTGAGGGTTACACCACCCTTTAACAGACAGATGCACGCTTGTCACTGCTGCTTTGAGGATGCAGGTGCGGCTACAGCCCACACAATTCACAAAGACAGAAAAAAATGAATTTTTTTTTATTGTTTGTGGAGCGCACTTTGAGGGTTACACCACCCTTTAACAGACAGACACACGCTTGTCACTGCTGCTTTAAGGATGCAGGTGTGGCTACAGCCCACACATTTCCCAAATACAGAAAAAAAAATAATAATTTTTTAATTTTTTGTGGAGTGCACTTTGAGGGTTACACCACCCTTTAAAAGACAGATGCACGCTTGTCGCTGCTGCTTTAAGGATGCAGGTATGGCTACAGCCCACACATTTCCCAAAAACAGAAATAAAAAAGAAGAATTTTTTATTGTTTGTGGAGCGCACTTTGAGGGTTACACCACCGTATAACACACAGACGCATACTTGTCGCTGCTGCTTTGAGGACAGTATCATATGCAGTGACAGTAGACTTGTCAGAAATTGTTGGCACTTCCTTCAGTCCGGACCAGATTTCCAAACCGGCCCTTAACTTATGACACAGGCGCACGCTTGGCGCTGCTACTGTGTTGATGCACGTGCGGCTAATTTGCACACAAGTCACAAACACATTAAAAAAATAATTTTTTAATTTTTTTGAGCACTTTGAGGGTTGCACCACCCTTTAACAGACAGACACATGCTTGTCGCTGCTGCTTTAAGGATGCAGGTGTGGCTACAGCCCACACATTTCCCAAATACAGAAAAAAAAGAATAATTTTTTTATTTTTTGTGGAGCTCACTTTGAGGGTTACACCACCCTTTAACAGACAGACGCACGCTTGTCGCTGCTGCTTTGAGGACAGTATCATATGCAGTGACAGTAGACTTGTCAGAAATTGTTGGCACTTCCTTCAGTCCGGACCAGATGTCCAAACCAGCCCTTGACTTATGACACAGGCGCACACTTGGCGCTGCTACTGTGTTGATGCACGTGCGGCTCCATTGCACACAAGTCACAAACACATTAAAAAAATAGTTTTTTATTGTTTGGAGCACTTTGAGGGTTGCACCACCCTTTAACAGACAGACGCACGCTTGTCGCTGCTGCTTTAAGGATGCAGGTGTGGCTACAGCCCACACATTTCCCAAAAACAGAAAAAAAAAGAAGAATTTTGTTATTGTTTGTGGAGCGCACTTTGAGGGTTACACCACCCTATAACAGACAGACGCATGCTTGTCGCTGCTGCTTTGAGGACAGTATCATATGCAGTGACAGTAGACTTGTCAGAAATTGTTGGCACTTCCTTCAGTCCAGACCAGATGTCCAAACCGGCCCTTGACTTATGACACAGGCGCACGCTTGGCGCTGCTACTGTGTTGATGCATGTGCGGCTACATTGCACACAAGTCACAAACACTTTAAAAAAATAGTTTTTTATTGTTTGGAGCACTTTCAGTGTTGCACCACCCTTTAACAGACAGACGCACGCTTGTCGCTGCTACTTTAAGGATGCAGGTGCGGCTACAGCCCACACAATTCACAAAGACAGAAAAAAAGAAGAATTTTTTTATTTTTTGTGGAGCTCACTTTGAGGGTTACACCACACTTTAACAGACAGACGCACGCTTGTCGCTGCTGCTTTGAGGATGCAGGTGCAGCTACAGCCCACACAATTCACAAAGATAGAAAAAAAAGATTTTTTTTATTGTTTGTGGAGCGCACTTTGAGGGTTACAGCACCCTTTAACAGACAGACACATGCTTGTTGCTGCTGCTTTAAGGATGCAGGTGTGGCTACAGCCCACACATTTCCCAAAAACAGAAAAAAAAGAATAATTTTTTTATTGTTTGTGGAGCGCACTTTGAGGGTTACACCACCCTCTAACAGACAGATGCACGCTTGTTGCTGCTGCTTTAAGGATGCAGGTGTGGCTACAGCCCACACATTTCCCAAAAACAGAAAAAAAAGAAGAAATTTTTTATTGTTTGTGGAGCGCACTTTGAGGGTTACACCACCCTATAACACACAGACGCATGCATGTCGCTGCTGCTTTGAGGACAGTATCATATGCAGTGACAGTAGACTTGTCAGAAATTGTTGGCACTTCCTTCAGTCCGGACCAGATGTCCAAACCGGCCCTTGACTTATGACACAGGCGCACGCTTGGCGCTGCTACTGTGTTGATGCATGTGCGGCTACATTGCACACAAGTCACAAACACGTAAAAAAAATAGTTTTTTATTTTTTCGAGCACTTTGAGGGTTGCACCACCCTTTAACAGACAGACGCACGCTTGTCACTGCTGCTTTGAGGATGCAGGTGCGGCTACAGCCCACACAATTCACAAAGACAGAAAAAAAAAGAAGTATTTTTTTATTGTTTGTGGAGCGCACTTTGAGAGTTACACCACCCTTTAACAGACAGACGCACGCTTGTCGCTGCTGCTTTGAGGATGCAGGTGAGGCTACAGCCCACACAATTCACAAAGACAGAAAAAAAAGAAGAAATTATTTATTGTTTATGGAGCGCACTTAGAGGGTTACACCACCCTTTAACAGACAGATGCACGCTTGTCGCTGCTGCTTTGAGGATGCAGGTGCGGCTACAGCCCACACAATTCACAAAGACAGAAAAAAAAAAATTTATTGTTTGTGGAGCTCACTTTGAGGGTTACACCACCCTTTAACAGACAGATGCACGCTTGTCACTGCTGCTTTGAGGATGCAGGTGCGGCTACAGCCCACACAATTCACAAAGACAGAAAAAAATGAATTTTTTTTTTATTGTTTGTGGAGCGCACTTTGAGGGTTACACCACCCTTTAACAGACAGACACACGCTTGTCGCTGCTGCTTTAAGGATGCAGGTGTGGCTACAGCCCACACATTTCCCAAATACAGAAAAAAAATAATAATTTTTTAATTTTTTGTGGAGTGCACTTTGAGGGTTACACCACCCTTTAAAAGACAGATGCACGCTTGTCGCTGCTGCTTTAAGGATGCAGGTATGGCTACAGCCCACACATTTCCCAAAAACAGAAATAAAAAAGAAGAATTTTTTTATTGTTTGTGGAGCGCACTTTCAGGGTTACGCCACCGTATAACACACAGACGCATGCTTGTCGCTGCTGCTTTGAGGACAGTATCATATGCAGTGACAGTAGACTTGTCAGAAATTGTTGGCACTTCCTTCAGTCCGGACCAGATTTCCAAACCGGCCTTTAACTTATGACACAGGCGCACGCTTGGCGCTGCTACTGTGTTGATGCACGTGCGGCTACTTTGCACACAAGTCACAAACACATAAAAAAAATAATTTTTTAATTTTTTTGAGCACTTTGAGGGTTGCACCACCCTTTTACAGACAGACGCACGCTTGTCGCTGCTGCTTTGAGGATGCAGGTGTGGCTACAGCCCACACAATTCACAAAGACAGAAAAAAATGAATTTTTTTTTATTGTATGTGGAGCGCACTTTGAGTGTTACACCACCCTTTAACAGACAGACACACGCTTGTCGCTGCTGCTTTAAGGATGCAGGTGTGGCTACAGCCCACACATTTCCCAAATACAGAAAAAAAAATAATAATTTTTTAATTTTTTGTGGAGTGCACTTTGAGGGTTACACCACCCTTTAAAAGACAGATGCACGCTTGTCGCTGCTGCTTTAAGGATGCAGGTATGGCTACAGCCCACACATTTCCCAAAAACAGAAATAAAAAAGAAGAATTTTTTTATTGTTTGTGGAGCGCACTTTCAGGGTTACGCCACCGTATAACACACAGACGCATGCTTGTCGCTGCTGCTTTGAGGACAGTATCATATGCAGTGACAGTAGACTTGTCAGAAATTGTTGGCACTTCCTTCAGTCCGGACCAGATTTCCAAACCGGCCTTTAACTTATGACACAGGCGCACGCTTGGCGCTGCTACTGTGTTGATGCACGTGCGGCTACTTTGCACACAAGTCACAAACACATAAAAAAAATAATTTTTTTATTTTTTTGAGCACTTTGAGGGTTGCACCACCCTTTTACAGACAGACGCACGCTTGTCGCTGCTGCTTTGAGGATGCAGGTGTGGCTACAGCCCACACAATTCACAAAGACAGAAAAAAATAGAATTTTTTTTTATTGTATGTGGAGCGCACTTTGAGTGTTACACCACCCTTTAACAGACAGACGCATGCTTGTTGCTGCTGCTTTGAGGATGCAGGTGCGGCTGCAGCCCACACAATTCACAAACACAGAAAAAAAAGATTTTTTTTTTTATTGTTTGTGGAGCGCACTTTGAGGGTTACACCACCCTTTAACAGACAGATGCACGCTTGTCACTGCTGCTTTAAGGATGCAGGTGTGGCTACAGCCCACACATTTCCCAAAAACAGAAAAAAAATGAATAATTTTTTAATTTTTTGTGGAGCGCACTTTGAGGGTTACACCACCCTTTAACAGACAGACGCAAGCTTGTCGCTGCTGCTTTAAGGATGCAGGTGTGGCTACAGCCCACACATTTCCCAAAAACAGAAAAAAAAAGAAGAATTTTTTTCTTGTTTGTGGAGCGCACTTTGAGGGTTACACCACCCTATAACACACAGGCGCATGCTTGTCACTGCTGCTTTGAGGACAGTATCATATGCAGTGACAGTAGACTTGTCAGAAATTGTTGGCACTTCCTTCAGTCCGGACCAGATGTCCAAACCGGCCCTTGACTGATGACACAGGCGCACGCTTGGCGCTGCTACTGTGTTGATGCACGTGTGGCTACATTGCACACAAGTCACAAACACATAAAAAAAATAGTTTTTTATTTTTTGGAGCACTTTGAGGGTTGCACCACCCTTTAACAGACAGATGCACGCTTGTCGCTGCTGCTTTGAGGATGCAGGTGCGGCTACAGCCCACACAATTCACAAAGATAGAAAAAAAAAGAATTTGTTTTTATTGTTTGTGGAGCGCACTTTGAGCGTTACTCCACCTTTTAACAGACAGACGCATGCTTGTCGCTGCTGCTTTGAGGATGCAGGTGTGGCTGCAGCCCACACAATTCACAAAGACAGAAAATAAAACAGAAGAATTTTTTTATTGTTTGTGGAGTGCACTTTGAGGGTTACACCACCCTTTAACAGACAGATGCACGCTTATCGCTGCTGCTTTGAGGATGCAGGTGCGGCTACAGCCCACACAATTCACAAAGACAGAAAATAAAACAGAATAATTTTTTTATTGTTTGTGGAGTGCACTTTGAGGGTTACACCACCCTTTAACAGACAGATGCACGCTTATCGCTGCTGCTTTGAGGATGCAGGTGCGGCTACAGCCCACACAATTCACAAAGACAGAAAAAAAAGGATTTTTTTTTTATTGTTTGTGGAGCGCACTTTGAGCATTACACCACCTTTTAACAGACAGACGCATGCTTGTCGCTGCTGCTTTGAGGATGCAGGTGCGGCTGCAGCCCACACAATTCGCAAAGACAGAAAATAAAACAGAATAATTTTTTTATTGTTTGTGGAGTGCACTTTGAGGGTTACACCACCCTTTAACAGACAGATGCATGCTTGTCGCTGCTGCTTTGAGGATGCAGGTGGAATCTAGACGGGATTTGTGACCGGGGACACACTACCTCCATCAATTGTCTAAATCCCACTGCACTAATGGCGGATACCGGACTCATGTCTAACACCAACATAGCAGTCAAGACCTCAGTTATATGTTTTGCTTCAGGATGACTGCTGTTGTACTTCATCCTCCTCGCTAGGGACTGTTGTAGGGTCAATTGTTTAGTAAAAGTAGTGTTCCTACTTTCTCTCTGGGATGTTGAACAACTCCCAGCAGCAGCAACAGCACTAGGAGGAAGTGGTTCTTGATCTTTCCCTATTTTATTTTTATCTGAGAAAGTTTGGTCCTCCATTTATGTTATATTGATATATACGTGCGGCTAAAGCGCACACAAACACAGAAAATATTTTTATTTTTTTGCTGGAGAGTAGTGCACTTTGTGGGTTACACCACCCTTTAAGAAATGAGCCAGCCAGCTCTTTACTTATGGGACACAGGTGCACGCTTGGCGCTGCTCCTTTGTTGATGCACGTGCAGCCACAGTGCACACAATTCACAAACACAGAAAATATTTTTTTATTTTGTTTGGATTATACTTTGGGGGTTACAGCACCCTTTAACGGTCAAGCCAGCCGGCCCTTTACTTATGACACAGGCGCACGCTTGGCACTACTTTGTTGATGCTCGTGCGGCTACTGCGCACACAATTCACAAACACAAAAAAATATTTTTTTTATTTTGTTTGGAGTGCCCTTTGGGGGTTACAGCACCCTTTAACGGTCAATCCAGCTGGCACATTATTTATGGGACACAGGCGCACGCTTGGCACTACTTTGTTGATGCACGTGCGGCTACTGCGCACACAATTCACAAACACAAAAAAATATATTTTTTTATTTTGTTTGGAGTGCCCTTTGGGGGTTACAGCACCCTTTAACGGACAATCCAGCTGGCCTTTTACTTATGGGACACAGGCGCACGCTTGGCGCTGCTCCTTTGTTGATGCACGTGCAGCCACAGTGCACACAATTCACAAACACAGAAAAAAATGTTTTATTTTGTTTGGAGTGCCCTTTGGGGGTTACAGCACCCTTTAGCGGTCAATCCAGCCGGCCCTTTATTTATGGGACACAGGCACACGCTTGGCACTACTTTGTTGATGCACATGCGGATACTACGCACACAATTCACAAACACAAAAAAAATATTTTTTATTTTGTTTGGAGTGCCCTTTGGGGGTTACAGCACCCTTTAACGGACAAGCCAGCCTGCCTTTTACTTATTGTACACAGGCGCACGCTTGGCGCTGCTCATTTGTTGATGCACGTGCAGCCACAGTGCACACAATTCACAAACACAGAAAAAATATATATTTTTTTGCACTTGGGGGGAGCACCCCTGATGGACAGAGCACCCCCTGGACAAAACTATAGCACCCCTTTAGGACTGGGACGCTGCACAGGACTTTTGAGTGGACACAGCCCCTATGGACAACTGACTGCTCAACACAGTCCAGCCAGCCCCTATGGACTTTGAAGTAGTGGACACAGCCCCTATGGACAACAGCAGCACAGCGCAGCACTACACTACACTACACTACACTACACAGCCCATCCAGCCCTAAATCCCACCCTCCATCTTCATTGTCCACAGCCGAGTGAGAAAATGGCGCCGACGCGGGTACCTTATATAGGATCCAAAACCCGCGAGACCCGGAAGGCGGGATGATGACGTTTTGCCTCAATTTCAGATCCGAGTCAGGCGGGAAAAGTCGAGCCTGACTCGGATCGGCCTCGGATCGGGGGGGCTCGGGGGGGTTCAGATTTCTGAAATCCGAACCCGCTCACCCCTAATAATAACACCTGGGTGACATTCATACTGTCATCTTAGGGCCTGATTCAGAGCCGCTCGTAAGCGGCCGCTCGTTCGTTCTGACCGATGTTCGCTCATCTGCGCATGCGTATGGATTGTAATACGCTTGCGCGAACCAGTCTGTGCGGCCGAAAATCGTTTGTTCGCTATATAGCGAATGCCTGCTATTTTGAGTGACAGAGGGAGGCGTATGTGGGTGGTAACAGGGGATGGTGCTTGAAAACGGGGAGTGGAGATCCGAACGCAGGAGTGCTTAAAGGTCAAAATGGGCATTTTATGGGTGTGCATAATTAATACAGCAGCGTCATTGAACATGTCACTGGGTTATTTTATAGTCAGAACTGCTCGCAATATAGTGGTAGGAAAAACCAACCACAAGAATAGCGAGCAGTTCATACGCTGTTCGATGTACTCGATTAATCAAATAAATAGCGGACATGACGTATGGTGCGATCGGCAAGGGGGCGTATTTTTAAAAATTTCGACCACAAGTTTTGCTCACTCATTCAGACTTAGAGGCGTGAACAGACCGCAATGAGCGAACGGTTCATTTGAATAGCCACCCCTTTTTTTTGAACGAACGACCGCAAATAGCGAGCGGATCTGAATAATGCCCTTAGTCCTTAATAACACCTGCGTGACATTAACACTATTAGTCATCTAAGTCCTTATTAACACATGGGTGACATTAGTACTATTTGTAATCTTAGTTCGTAATAACATCTGGGTGACATTAAAACTATTTGTCATCTTAATCCCCTAATAACACATGAGGACAATAATAATATTTGTCATCTTAGTCCCCTAAACACCCCTGGGTTTTGCTCGCTCTTTCAGACTTAGAGGCGTGAACAGACCGCAGTGAGCGAACGGTTCATTTGAATAGCCACCCCTTTTTTTTGAACGAACGACCGCAAAAAGCGAGCGGCTCTGAATCAGGCCCTTAGTCCCTAATAACACCTGGGTGACATAAAAATTATTTGTCATCTTAGTCCATTATAACACATGGGTGACATTTATACTATTTATCATCTTAGTCCCCTAAACACACATGGGTGACATTAATACTATTTATCATCTTTGTCCCCTAAATACACCTGGGTGACAATAATACTATTTGTCATCTTAGTCCCCTAAAAACACCTGGGTGACATTAATAATATTTATCATCTTAGTCCCCTAAAAACACCTGGGTGACATTAATAATATTTATCATCTTAGTCCCCTAAAAACACCTGGGTGACAATAACACTATTTGTCATCTTAGTCCCCTAAAAACACCTGGGTGACATTAATAATATTTATCATCTTAGTCCCCTAAATACACCTGGGTGACATTAATAATATTTATCATCTTAGTCCCCTAAAAACACCTGTGTGACAATAACACTATTTGTCATCTTAGTCCCCTAAAAACACCTGGGTGAAATTAATACTATTTTTCATGTTAGTCCCTAAAAACACCTGGGTGACATTAAGACTGTTTGGCATCATAGTCCCTAATAACACCTGGGTGACATTATTACTTTTAAGTGACATTAATACTTACCTTATTCAGAGTCGGTCGTAAGCGACAGCTCGGTCGTACGCCTAACGACCGCTAAACTGAATAAGGAAGCAATCGCACGGCCAGTCGGTCGCAACCAAAGTGACGCCCATACTTGAACAATGCACCTCCTCTAGCTAGCGAGTGATAGCAGCTAGAGATCGAATCAATCGTTGTCAGTCATTCTCAGTCACTGTATGTTAATTTTCTTCTGACGGTTGCAGCCACTTGTGTTGTGTTGATGCCCACATGTCATGTTTCAATGCTCTATCGATCAGCTTGTCACTAGCTTGTTGCCAATTATTATTATTCGCTAATGCAAATGCAACTGAATCAATTACAAGCCAATTAGTGTTATTAGCTAGAACAAACGATTATTAGCTGCTTCCATTGTGTGGCTCAAAATTGTAACATCAATCCTAACATCAGTAACATTCGATAGTATCGATTGTACTCTGGGGCTTGAGAGAGCATGTACCCAACCTCAAGCTGTACGATCAGCCAGGCCTCGAAACTGCTCGCAGAGTGATGTTTTGCTACTTCCGGCCTTCTATGTCGGTTGTAGCAGGTAATTTATGTGCGCCCCTAAAACACCCTGAAAACGGTGAGGAACGCCTGCGTTTTCAGACCATCACACCCGTCAACACCCACAGACGGCCTTTCATGTCAATCAACTCTTGGAAGCCACTTCCTGCTCATAAGCCATACGATCTACAGCATTTTAGATCGCAAGGTCTCGTACGCACATGCGCAAAACTAACTGTACGTATGCGTGGTTTGGAAACATCGGATGCATACGACCGAGCAGCCACTTCCGACCGACTCTGAATGAGGTCCCCAGTCCGTAAAATCCCCTGGGTGACATTAATGCTGTCATCTTAGTCCCTAATAACACCTGGGTAACATTAAAACTATTTGTCATCATAACCTCAGGCGTGCCCTGAAGCTAGGGGCTCTTCCCCACACCCCTGGGCTGCGGGTATGTGGGTAATAAAGTTTAAAATAGATGTAAACTATTGTATTTTACCATGGAACTACAGGTGCCAGCATGCCTGCCCTTTGGCACTTGTGGAACTACAAGAACCAGCTGGCGGCCGGCACCTGTACCCCCACTGTAAAATAAATAGTTAAATAAAGACATGACACACACACCTTAGTTAGTAAAGATTTATTACACACATACATCAATCACACATACTTACTTTCTACCAGATGTTTCTGTCCTCTTCTCCAAGTAGAATCCATGTGTATGGACTGGCAACAATGATCCTATACCTGATCGTCACACTGGTCTCTGTAGGATCATGGGGGGTCTTGGCAAAATAAGAACACACTTACCCTATACCATACGGACTAGAATTGCTATGTGTCTTGTCACACATACCAATACTACGTGAATGCCAGCTGACTGGACGTCATGGGGTTTCCCAAGTTCCGCCAGCCAATCAGAGGCTGCTTCACATCTAGCAGACTTTCATTGGTAGGGGTACAAATGGGTACCAGCCAATGAGAGGCTGCTAGATGTGAATCGGCCTCTGATTGGCTGGTGGGACTTGGGAAACCCCGTAATGTCCCATCAGCTGGAATTTGCGTATTATTAGTATGTGTGACAAGACACATACCAATACTAATACTAAGAAATAAACCACCATCTTGATGGCATTGATATTGCGTCTGCAAATATAATGTAATGCAAAATACCTAAATACTGTATGGAGGTTCCCTTTAATCACACTGTATATATGGGCTCATTTAAAATGTTTCATATTGTCTGCAGTGAGTGAGTTGGAAATTACAGTATAGCTCACTATGTGCAAATGCTGAATAATATTGAAATTAGAGATGAGCGGGTTCGGATTTCCACGCCGAGTTTGGATTTTTCTGGCAAAAACGGAACTCAGAAAGAGGCAAAATGTCATCTTACATGGACAAACATCATAATTCCTGGTCAAAAGTCCATGAAAAATGATGTTTGTCCATGAAAAATTATGTTTTGCCTCTTTCTGAGTCCCGCTTTTTGCCGGGAAAAATCCGAACTTGACGTGGAAATCCGAACTAAGCAGAACCAGCTCATCTCTAATTGAAATAAATCCATTTATCTGCTTTTCCAATTGGTTGGACTTTTCTGTATAGATCATTATATGAATGACCGCCCCTTATACATCCCATTCTGCATCTGTGATTAGTAGGCCGTGTGATGGATGCCCAGCGCACATTATCATAGTTGCTTGTTGTTATTATATTCTCCACTTCCCCTACACATAATAAATAGGGAAATGTTATGTGGTGACTAAGGTATATGTAAATACTATAAAAAAGAAATAAACCACCTTCTTGATGGCATTGATATTGCATCCGCAAATATAATGTAATGCAAAATCAGTGTTTTTATTGTGTCCTTGTAAAAGTACTATAGGATATTGCCATTTGTCAATTTGGATTTCAAAATGCTAATGATATCATTATACCATTCACTCATTCTTACTGTGTATTCATTATGCCAGAATTTAGGCTACAGTAAATATACTGTAGATGTTTATGATGAAAGCATAAAAGGTTGAAATTCCATTGTTATGTCATAGTCAGGTCCCCCTGAGCTCTGTGATGTCACAGGATTCTCATCACTCTGAGAGAGTTGGTTGGACAGGGAGGTTCTCAGAGAATTTGTCCCAGGACAGATATTTGCACAGTTATAGGATTTTTCTTTATACTGTAGAGATACAAAACCCAATTCCAGGAGGCCACCTCTTCACCTGAAAAGGTAATGAAACTGAGATCTCATAGTGGTTCAAAATATTTGTTTAATCTGTTATATTAATACTATAGCTAGACTGGGCAGACACACACCACTTCAGGAACTGTAGTTATAGTACATAGAAATGATCTGCCCACTTTATTTATATATAGAAGTATTTTACCAAGGAATAATGGATGCATCATATTGGCCTAAATACATTATATACAGATAATACAGACCAGAGGCTCTGGGCATTACAATTACAAACACCGTTATATAGTGATAAGACAGAAGCTTTGCTATAAGGCAAGTGAGAGATATAAGTGACTATAGTAGGTTCTCATATATGAATTCTTATAATGAGTAGGTTTCTCATTTGGTGATGTCTCTTGTTCTATTCCTCCTATTAGCCTGAAACTATAACATTGCCAGCTGCATTGTGTCAGGGATTTATTCTAGTAATAAAACTGCAACATGAAAAGTTATGGTAATAGTTTCAGACATCATTATTATCAATTGACAGAACAATACTGATAAAGGCATCAAGAGTGAATCAGAAAAGAGATATTGAATTTGGGTCATAAATGTATAAAAAATAATTGATGGTTTTAGTGATATTTGGGAACCAAAGTAAAACTATATCTATAATATTATGTGAATGCTATAGGGACTAGATAACTCAAAGCATATCCTGTGTCTCACACAAACCAACCAACTAACGGCATAGTGAGTAATGTATACATGAGTTAGTGATGGCAGTGGGGATGTATAGATGCTGCAGGCCCTTCATTTAGATTTTATTTTTTAACTTTTAGTTTATTGATATTTTCTATTAATTTGTATGAACTTTAAGTTAAGAGCCGCAACAAGGAATGTGTGCATGGTGCCACCATCCATGGCACAATGCCTGGGGTGACACTGCAACTGCCCTGTTGCACCTGCATTTGGCTTTTAGGGTGTCTGAAATGTAGCCTATAGCGCTGTCACAGAGCCACCTTTGGGTGCTCCAGGCACGTGTCCTGCAGCCTGTAGAGCTGCTGGAGCATCCTTTGAACATTCCTGGGAACTCCGCTTCCTCCTTGTCCTGGTGGATCCACCTCCTCAATGTGATGTCATTCCATGGCATGAGAAATTTCAGAGGGCAGGACTGGCATGGGGTGGATTATAGCCCTGCTATGGCCCTGTTTAGAGATAGCTTCAGTTGGAAGGATTTTATTTTCATTACTTTAACACCTCCCTCTCCCCAACCATATGGTTATATCATTGATGGCCAGGCTAAATTATCATCAGCTCAATACTCTGTACCCAGGTTTAGCTAGTGCCAATCACTAGTGGTATAATGGGTCCAATTCTAATCTTGTCATAACACATATATTTCTCCCAGCTCAGAAGTGAACAATACAGAAGGGAGATGTAGGACTTTTTAAGTAATAGGACAGAGACTACAGTAGATGAGTGACAGATTGCATGAACCAATAGAACCAATAGGACACAAAAGAAGTGACATCAGGCATTACTACCAACTGAATTTAGTTCTCAATAGGCCTCTTATATTCATTGAAATATACTGTGCACAAGATCTATTTTGATGACTATTCCTGCTATTGTATATAAGGTGCTTGATGTGTGGCATCTCCAAATGTGTATTGTATTAAAAAAAAATCTAAGATTTTAATTGATTTTAATATTTGCCTCAATATGTATTCTATATATAATGTATTGTGTAGATATAGGCTCCTGACATATTCCAGAGTTTACAGTCAGCAAAGCAGAAAAGATGGGCAGATGTTACATGTAGAACAGTGCCCATTACTCTGTGTATTAATTGTGGAGTAAGAAACACTATTTGATCTATTGATAGACTCAGTATGGAGCCAGACACCATTTCTGAGAGAAACTTACCAGTATTTGTAGTTATGAGGTTATGTTCTCTTCCTATATACACATACAGGGTGCATATAATCCAACTGCTATTTGTGCCTAATAGGTAGACATGGAAGGCTGGCCTCCAGGTGACACTTGGGGAGAAACACCTACAAGTTATGTAACCTGGGTAAGTGATAATGACCATGACTGTAGTGTCAATCCAGTTACTGTAGTTTACAAAATGTTTAAACATCTATGCTAATAAACTATGATATACAAATAGTACATAATACCATATATAGCTATGCTAATAAAGAGGAAAATGAGTTTTATCACAATTAAAAGTTACTTACCATTACCAACCTTCCACTCCAGAGTTATGGGGTTGCTCTCTTTGTACCACAATCCTCATCACCAGGGAGCCACCCCGAAATTGGGCCTTCATAAAGGAAAAACCAGCCTGCTTTACAGAGATGTGATGCATCCTGCCACCCTTCGCATGCATGCCGGCGTTAGCATACGCCAGTATGCATGATGAACACGGTAAAGGACTGCTCTCTCAGTAACAGTGGCCCTTTGCAGTGTAAGAACAAGGACCCAAGTGTCACGGGGGGTGCTGGGAAGGATAGAATTAGTTCTCGTTCACAGCACTCTCCCAAAAGAAGCCTATAGGCTTCTATAAGGTAATGCCATCAGGAAGATGGCGTTACCCACTGCAACCAGGCTCCGTAGAGCATCGCATTCTGAGGCTTGGTGCATATGAGAAATGCTGCCAACCCGAATTTTGGGGGTTTGACCACATTTCTCCCCTTGCTACATCCTGCCCTAGATGAGGCTGCCAAGAGCTTTTTAGTGGCACATGCAGATTTGGGTCATGTCCCTGTAGCCCAGTCCATTTTAAAAATAACTCTTCAAGTTTCCTAGACCGTGGTCCAGGCTAGGACTGGGGAGACAATTACCGGGAATAGCAAGTCCATATGGAAGGGAGAGAGCCAAAATGACACAACCGCATACCTAATGATGTAAAGGGCCCAGCCCTGCCCCCTAAATGATGCATCTCCTCTCTGGGCTTTTACTATACCTGAGAGAAGATTTAAAATGTTGGTAAGTATGCTTCATACAGACAGCTGGTCTCTGTATTACAGACCGATATAAGAGCCTGATTGTACATTAATAATCATACAGACATTTGGTCTCTGTATTACAGACCGATATAAGAGCCTGGTTGTACATTAATAATCATACAGACAGCTGGTCTCTGTATCACAGACCGATATAAGAACCTGGTTGTACATTAATAATCATACAGACAGCTGGTCTCTGTATTACAGACCGATATAAGAGCCTGGTTGTACATTAATAATCATACAGACAGCTGGTCTCTGTATTACAGACCGATATAAGAGCCTGATTGTACATTAATAATCATACAGACATTTGGTCTCTGTATTACAGGCCGATATAAGAGCCTGGTTGTACATTAATAATCATACAGACAGCTGGTCTCTGTATTACAGGCCGATATAAGAGCCTGGTTGTACATTAATAATCATACAGACAGCTGGTCTCTGTATTACAGACCGATATAAGAGCCTGGTTGTACATTAATAATCATACAGACAGCTGGTCTCTGT
Source organism: Taudactylus pleione (assembly GCA_031769625.1). NCBI lineage: Eukaryota > Metazoa > Chordata > Amphibia > Anura > Myobatrachidae > Taudactylus > Taudactylus pleione. Next base: position 4,128,022 of record JAUIMM010000534.1, on the reverse strand, counting down.
ATTACAGACCGATATAAGAGCCTGATTGTACATTAATAATCATACAGACATTTGGTCTCTGTATTACAGGCCGATATAAGAGCCTGGTTGTACATTAATAATCATACAGACAGCTGGTCTCTGTATTACAGGCCGATATAAGAGCCTGGTTGTACATTAATAATCATACAGACAGCTGGTCTCTGTATTACAGACCGATATAAGAGCCTGGTTGTACATTAATAATCATACAGACAGCCGGTCTCTGTATTACAGACCGATATAAGAGCCTGGTTGTACATTAATAATCATACAGACAGCTGGTCTCTGTATAACAGACCGATATAAGAACCTGGTTGTACATTAATAATCATAGAGATGTAAGGAGACATTAGACAGTCAAACATAGCAAATGACAATGGCAATGTATTACTTCCCTATACAGATACCTTATTATTATTATTATTATTATTAGTAGTAGTAGTAGTAGTAGTAGTAGTAGTAGTAGTAGTAGTAGTAATAGTAGTAGTAGAATTTATTTATATTACACAAACATATTACACAGTGCTTTTTAGAGAGTGTTTAAAAGTTTTTTTTAGTCCATTTTGGGCTCCATATGTCAGAAAGACATTGATTTTAATATAAACAAACTACTGGTATCTATATTACAGAAAGAGGTCAGAGTCTACATCAACACTCATATGACTCCCAGCGGTTACATAATCGAAACATTGATGTTTCAGCAAATTACAATGGTGAGTCATCATTTCAGTGCACTGGTAAATTATATTATTATTATTAGTAGTATTTTTATTATTGTTTTTGTTGATAATAGTATTTTTAGCAGAAGTAATAGTAGTATATATTCACAAATATTATACATAGCACTTTACAGTTTTTAATTATTTTTTTATTTTGTTTTGGCACATTGTTTTTAATCAAAAATGATTACTGTTATCTGTATTACAGACCAAGGTAAGAACATATTCATATATGTTTACCGATTTAAACGGCAACAGTACGGAGTATTTTGTAACCCAAGCACATACAATGGTGAGTTATATCTTAGCTACAATGCCAAATTATTATTATCAATATCCTTTATATAGTTAAAACATACTACACAGTGTTTTATAGAGAATATTTTGTAATCAATATTTATGATTAAATTTTGGACAGCCAATGTAACAAAAACATTTTTTTTATTCTAAATGGGCTGTTCTATACATATTTATATTATAGGCAGGACTGAGAGTCATCGCTAGCCTGTACGATGTGTCCAATAACTACGAGACGCAATATTTAATCACACAGGGAATTACAATGGTGAGTAATCACTTTACTACACAAGTAAATTGCTAATAGTATTATAATTAGTAGTAGTAGTAGTAGTAGTAGTAGTAGTAGCAGTAGTAATAGTTTTATTATTATTATCAACCCTGAAAAAGCATAAATACTTTACAAAGCGGCATATTTATCAATTATCAGGTTTAGACCCAATAATTATCATTTACTTTCACTGATATTCTCACCAACAATAAATTATATACCTCCCAGATATATGAAGGAACACATCCAGGGACAGGTGCTAATTGGAGCCCATCCCTGCGATGAGTAAAGTGATCGCTGATGCGATCACTGGGTCTGATTTAGCATGGATTGCTATTACGATCGCGGCTGCGATTGCACACACAGGTCTGCTGTGAAAATCTGCTAATGAATGGAATCACAAAGCCGTCGCACAGCCAGCATAGAGACAACCACTACCACTATCTCACATCCGTAATACCTTGGAGTCCTGCGTACACATTGGAAACATCAAGTAACATTGGTCCCTCATGCACAATTACAGGAGGTCTGACCTTACTCCGAAATTGCTAACCTCGTCTCCCGCACCCCCAAGAGGTCACTGCTTGTCACTCACTCTGTGATGGCTTTCTTTCTGCGTGCAGAGATCGCAGTACAATCGCAATGCTATCTCACGCCTGCGCACCGCGGTGCACATGCATGCGCACTATGCACCATCGGCCAATCTGCGTATGCTGTTGAAGTTGGGATCCGTGCTGAATCAGGACCACTGTACTTTCTGCTGTGGGATCCCTGGCACGAAAGTGGGTATGCGCGGTCTTCAGATTACACATATTCAAATGGCCATTACCAGAGGGGGATCCAATGGATTGCACTACTGGCAAATTGTGCCATATGTAGACTATAGGATAAAGATGGAGTTAGTTATCGGGGCAAAGCTTCACATTGATAAATTTCACAATATAGCTGCCCCCATAGAAACTTATGGGGACTGCAATTGCAAACTGAAACAGGGGAACCATAGCATCCAGGGGATGAGGGAATTCTCTCAAAATTTGTTTCATAAATAAGTCCTTTATAGAGAATACTTAATCAATATTTATGTGTAAGATTTGGGCCCCCATAGTAACAATGACATGGGGAACTATAGCATCCAGGGGATGAGGGATTTCTCTCAAAATGTGTTCAATAAATGAGTAAGACTTGTGTCCCCATAGTAATAAGGACATTGTTTTATTGTAAATGGACTATGGTTTTCTTTATTACAGAGTGAGATCCTGTCATATAATGATGTGCCCCATCACCGTGATAACTTGCCACATCTTATGATCACCAATGAAGTTACAATGGTGCGTAATCACTTATATGCACAAGTAAATAGTCATAATAAATTTACTACAGATGAGTCCTCATATCCGCAGTGTCTTTGCGCCTTATGGCACAAGAAGCCTGGTGCGACTGTGCCACGTAGAAAGGTGTAGTGTACCATCTTTTTCTTTAAATGATGCACCTTATTTGCATCACAGACTGAAAACACCACTCACAGTGTACTAGAGATGCTGGGCAGTGACTTTAGCTGCACATGACTTTCTGTAGTTTAATGAGGAGGAGGAATAAGGTGAAGGGGCTCTACCATGGTATATGTGTATTAGGGGCTCTACCATGGTATATGTGTATAAGGGGCTCTACTGTGGTGTAATGTGTATAAGGGGTTCTACCATGGCATAATCTGTATAAGGGGCTCTACTGTGGTGTAATCTGTATAAAGGACACTATTGTGTGGCATAACGTGTACAAGGGGCTCTACTGTGTAGTGTAACATATATTATTTATTTATTACCAGTTATTATTTCTATAGTGCACACATATTCCGTAGCACCTTACAAAGAGGATATTTGACCATTCACATCAGTCCCTACCCCAGTGGAGTTTACAATCTATATTCCCTACCACATGTACACACACATACACACTAGGGGTTAATTTTCTTGGGAGCCAATTAATCTACCAGTATATTTTTAGAGTGTGGGTGGAAACCAGAGTACCCAGAGTAAACCCATGCAAGCACAGGGAGAATATACAAACTCTACACAGTTGTGGGCATAGTGAGAATCGAACCCACAACCTCAATGCTGTGAGCAGTAATGCTAACAATTACACCGTCTGTGTATATAAAGGGAACTACAGTGTGAGGTAACATGTATAACGTAACATTGGGCCTGATTCAGCACGGATCACTATTGCTATTGCAGCTCCATAATCGCATGCAGTCTCACTGCGAAAATATGCTAATGATTGCAATCACAATGTCATCCCAGCCAAACATAAGGACACCCACTTTACCTTACAAACATCCGTCACACTTAGCAAGTCTGCGAAGGCATCTGGAACATCGAGTACATTGCAGCCTCACACACACTTTTGCACAAGGTCTGACCTTACTCAGAAATTGCTAACCTCATTGCATGCAGTGCAAGCCCAAGCTGCGTTTGGCATCGCAGTGACAAAAATATGCACTCCTCTGTAATGGCGGGGAGGACAAGCAAAAGGTAGGCAAGTATGGTCTAATGTGACAAATGAACACTACTGTGCAGTGTAATGTAAATTGGTACTAATTCTCTTTGTAGCACAGGGAACCAAAATGTCTAGCTATGGCTTACTTATGTGGCATCCAGGGCTGTATTAACCCGTATATCTATAGTGTTCCTCCTAGGCCATCTCAACAGAATGCTGCACCCTGCCTGATTTGAAGTAACTGAAAGGCGTCCCGCTGAAACAGCCATCTCACCTGCGGGCCGCTGTGTCCTGCATGGGGGAAAAGATCCAATGAAACAGTCACCTGCAACTCGGCCAAGTGAATAGATGCCGTGCACATGCACATGGCATCTATTTACACTGCTGAGAAAGCATGGGGGCAGCCCAGCATCTCCGTGAGTGCTGGGCATGTCCCCTTTTCTAGTGACCATTCTCCTTTTTCAGGTGACCAACAATGGTGCAGCAGGATCCCAATCACAGTCTTTATATACAGCTCACTTGCGCAGTGGCGTCCCTCCCCGCGGTGACACCCGGTGCGGGGAGGGACACCTTGCACGTCACAATCGCCGAAATGGGGGCGTGGTCTTCAGGAGGGGTGTGTCGGGGGCGTGGCCTCACATATTGGACCTTCGGGAGGGGCGTGGCGTCACGGCGCTTACCCTGCAGTGGCCGCGGTAAAAAAAAATGTATGATACATTATGTATCAATGGCATGGGGGGTGCAGGAGGTGCGGGCATGGACAGTGCCGGCTCCCTCACTGACAGGAGCCGAGCGCTGCACTTAATGCTATAGTGCAGCACCCGGCTCCCGTCACTGAGGGGGAGCCTGCACCTTGGTGTCACCCCTCGGCGGGTGACACCCGGGTGCGGGCCGCACCCCCCGCACCCACCTCGTGAGATCTGTGATGTCATCACATGCATTGAAGTGGCGCCATGGGTGGTCCGGTGTGGGTATTAGATATTATGTCTGTATGCACCCTGATGAAAATTAGAATCTTGCACCTGTGTGTGTTGATATAGAGTATATAGTATGCAATGACCGGCACTCATCACAACCACTGTACAGCTTGCCAGAGCGCTCCTCCCACCAGTAAGGTAATGTAGTAGCCCTGAAGAAATGTCTAAAGACATGAAACATTGGAATTGACAAGGGTCATTGTTACTGTGCATTGTTAATGTGAGGCCAGAAGTGCCATCCCTTATAACAATAGGTATATATATTTATTTTTTCACGGGTGGCATATATTTTCTGGTTTACTTTCCATTGATGGGATCAGTAGTTGGAATGTGTGCTGATCCTTGTTGTGCCATATTGGAGGATATGAGTTATCTTTAATGAATTAAACATGGAACCTACTAGTTATTATACAATGTCTGAGTTATAACTAGTAGATTGTCTGGTAATAGTCATACTGCCAGAACTATTCATATCACTTTAGAGGACACATATAACATACTGTATATAATTTATATCTCCACCAGGTGAACTCGGAAGAGATGGAGGAAATAGAAGAAGACATCATGCCTGATGCAGACAGGGATCAATCATCAGATAATGGCACAAAAAAGAAGAGATCACGTCTGCAATCAGCGCTACATTACCTACGGAAAAGATGTCACCAGCTGCTCTGTTGCTGTGTCCCCTAATAACATCTGGGTGACAGTAATAATATTTACCATCTTAGGCGCCTAATAACATCTGGGTGACAGTGATAATATTTACCATCTCAGTCCCCTAATAATATCTGGGTGACAGTAATAATATTTACTATCTTAGTCACCTAATAACATCTGGGTGACAGTAATAATATTTCCCATCTTAGTCCCCTAATAACATCTGGGTGACAGTAATAATAATTACTATCTTAGTCGCCTAATAACATCTGGGTGACAGTAATAAAATCAATAGACAATCTATCAAGTAAAAGTTAGTTCTCTAGTAATATGGGAGGTTCACCCAGTAGAATTCTTGTCTCATACCATTCTGTGATATGAAGTGAGTGTTTAATTCGACTCTGAAGATCCATTGATAAGATGGAGATGTAACTCTCCCAAGAGTCAAAAAATGTAGCAACTAAGCTGTCTTTATTTAAAGTTGTCTCCAATCAATCCATCTGAAAAATGTGGTTGATTTTCTGTTTTAATAATTTTAAGGAGGGCGGGGGTGTCAGAATCCACTCCTGTAGGATGGATTTTTGAGTGTGAGGTTCTGGTTTTGTTGTGGGCCCGGGATGGTGATAGGAGCAGACACTGAAGCAGGTTTAAATGAAAAGGTGGAACTTTTAATGAGTGGTTTGATAGACATGAATATGACAAAAACTAAAGTCCAGATATAGCACTAAGTGCACTTGGGAGCTGTAGTGAAGTAATGAGAAAAAGGCCAGTTAGTGGCAGACAATGGGAACTGTCCAGGTAGTGACTGGTTAATAGGGAATTGTCCAGTTGATGACAGGCTAGAGAAATCAGGTGTAGTGGCTGAAATGAAAAATGCAGGCTAAGGAAGGGTTATCCAGCAGAGTGTCAGTGGAGGCAAGGTGCAGGGTGAACAGCAGACTCAGGTACTCAGGCAAGGGGAAGGTAATGGAGGATGCAGGGTAGTCCAGCGGGGTTGGAGCAGACAAGCAGGCAGGCAGGTAATGTATCACAGGAAACAGGTGGTGAGCACAGGGAGCTCTCTCTCAGCTATGCTGAGAAACAAGTTGCACTGGCCATGAAGTGAGGCTCTGAACCTGCTAAATACCAAGTGCTGTGCCAGGACTGGCCAGAGAGAGCATGTGACAAAAACCAGGATTGGGCGATTAGGTCACGTGACCAGAGGCAAGATGGCGGCGCCCATGCTGGAGCAGAACGGAAGCACCACCAGGCCTCACCAGCCCAAAGTGACAACATGCTCGCACAGAACCACGCACAGCCAACGCCCCTCGCCAAACACCAGCGCCACCGCCATATGCCCCCCGCCTTAGTGACCTCAGAGGTAATACCCGTCGACCACCATGCCAAGAAACTCTGGTTGTGACAGTGTGCAGCTGCACTAATTGCTAGTAGCAGTTTTCTGCAGCCTTTAGAGACCCACTGATTCTCCAGTATAATACCAAAAATAGCCCATCCTGATGTAAATGGCAGACAATTCACTAAATGATCCATAGAAAATTTTTTAACCAGGATCCAGAAGCGTCATATTAGAGGGCATGCCCAGAGGCAGTGAGAAACATCTGCCCAAGGTGCTCGGCAATGTCAGCACTCATGAGAAGTGGACATTCCCGCCAAGTATTGCCTGTAGAGTGACTAGTAAGCTCTGTGAAATATGTTGTAAATCAATTCCTGGTAATGCATTGAAAGGATTAAGCGACATGAAGAAATTAAGTTTCTAACTAATAAGGGACAATTAAGATCTGGGAAATCCACTAGCCATTGTTGTACTCCTGAATGACTAGTAGAATGGTCCATTGGGGAACATAAAAATATATAATGTGCAGATATGGCTTTTCTGGCGGCAGGTGGGGAACCCAACAGTTCATCTAGCATATTCGACCAATCTCCTTCCGAGAATCTCTCGGCAACAGAGGCAGCGTAATGTTCCATCTGGAAATAAGCCAGTGGGAAGCGTTGTAGAATTGGAAAGGTTGTTTTGGCCTCATCAAAGCGTAAAAGCTTTCTGGCAGCCGAGTCCACTACCCCTCTAAAAATTTTAAGTCCCCTTTCCCAAAAATTGTAAAAGGATGAGCAGCCTCTCCGTGCTGGAAAGCCTTATTATCTAGAAATGTCAGAAATAGACACTTGTATTCATTTAGATTTGCTTTACGTCTCAGTCTATGCCATAAGCATTATGTCGACCAGAGTAAAGGGTTATCTTTTATGTCCTGATCTTTCTTAGATTACCTTTTGAAAGGAAATGGGCATCTAATGCTGTGTTATTATAAATGTCACTGTTTGAAATCCAATCTCGCAGATGTCTCATTATAGCTGCATGATTGTATATTTGAATCTGGGGACAGTTAATACCTCCGTTCGATTTATGTTGTTGGAGCTTTATCATTGCTATCCTTGGTCTCTTTCCTTTCCAAATGAATTTGCAGAAAAGACCATTCATTTTTATCAGGTCAGTATTACTTATCAGTAGTGGTAGGGATTGCATTACATACAAAAGATGTGGGAAAGTTGACATCTTAATTAGATTCGCTCTGCCTAGGTAGGAAAGAGTCAAATGACTCCATCCTTCTAATTCACTTGAAATAGCTGATATTGCATCCCCTATGTTTAACTGATATAGTTCTGAGGAATGTTTAGACAGCTTAATGCCCAAATACTGTATGTAAAGTGGGATTTTGCCCAATTAAGCAGAAGTTCTCGGCTCCAAGTTGGCCTAATTACCCCTGGTCCTAAGGACATACCTATTGACTTTGAGAAGTTGACCTCAAATTCTGACACATTTCCAAAGTCTTGCAAGAGGTCAAGGACTTTGGGCAGAGAATTTTGGGGGTTGCTTATATATAGCACAGATATTTTTACCTCCATATTACCTATTTGGATTCCCTTAAATATAGATGAATCTTGCAAAAGATGCAGTAAAGGGTGAATTTGATAAGTTAAAGAGAAGCGGTGATAATGGGCACCCTTGCCTTGTACCCCGTTGCATAGTCAGTTGTTCTCCTCTAAGACCGTTAACTAGAAGGGAAGTGGAGGGCGTTGTATAAAAGTAATGAATAAATTTTATAAAGTTGTCATCAAATTCTCTGTACTCCAACACCTTAAATAGATGGGGCCAGGCAACGTTGTCAAAGGCCTTATGTGTGTCTAAACTTAAGAGCATATGTCCCCCTTTTCCCCCTTGAGACGCAGCCACTGTTGCCGCTATTGCAGTGCGTATTGCTTTTACAGAGTGTCGTCCCCGAACAATACCTAGTTGATGGGAAGTTAGAAGCTCTGGAAGGATCTGATGTAACCTATTAGCAAGTATCTTTGAAAATACTTTAAAATCTATGTTTAGGAGAGCAATTGGCCTGTAGGATTCCATCGACATCGGGTCTTTTCCTCATTTAGGAATAAGTGTAGTGAATGCTTTGGTAAAGGAAGGGTATTCAGGATGGGATCTATAAATTGTATTAAACAATTCAAGGAGTGTGGGCATGATTTCACCTTTGAGCATCTTAAAATATGCTCCAGTGAAACCATCCGGCCCTGGGGTCTTGTGAGACAACAAACCAGCAATCACACAGTCCAATTCCTCCTCCTTGATCTCTCCCTCCAAAACCGCCCGTTGAGATTGCGTTAGTTTGGGCAATTTAGCTTGAGATAATAGGCGAGCATGTGTAGACTCCTGTGTAGGGATAGGGCTATATAAGTTGGAGTAAAATTGATGAAATTGTTCCAACATCTCTTTAGTATGGGTATAGGTTGTATTCGAAGAGACACCCCGCAGGGCAGCCACAAATGAGCGATTTTTCAAAGGCTTCGACATTGTCTGAAGCCGGCCCCACTGACATCACTAGTGATGTCAGTTGGAGTGATTTTGGCTCTGATAGAGCCAAAATCAATCTAGGGCTTCTGGCAGGGAGACCCTACCGCAGGGTCTCCGTCGCAAGTCCGAAGGTCGCGATGGTCAAGACATTAATACTATTTGTCATCTAAGTCCTTAATAACCCCTGGTGACATTAATACTGTCATCTTAGTCCATAATACACTAGGGTGACATTAAAACTATTTGTCATTTTAGACCCTAAAACACCTGGGTGACATTAATACAATTCATCTTCTTAGTACTTAAAAACACCTGGGTGACATTATTACTATTTGTCATCTTAGTCCTTAATAACAACTAGGTTACTTTAATACTATTTGTCATCTTAGTCCTTAATAACACATGTGTGACATTAGTAATATTTGTCATCTTACTCCTTTATAACACCTGACTGACAATAATACTGTCATCTTAGTCCTTAATAACACATGGGTGACATTAAAACTATGTGTCATCTAAGTCTTTAATAACAACTAGGTGACATTAATACTATTTGTTATCTTAGACATAAATAACACCTGGGTGACATTAATACTATTTGTCATCTTAGTCCTTAATAATACCTGGGTGACATTAATACTATTTGTCATTTTAGTCCCTAAAATACCTGGGTGACATTGATCCTATTCATCTTCTTAGTACTTAATAACACCTGTGTGTCATTATTACTATTTGTCATCTTAGTTCTTAATAACAACTAGGTGACATTAGTACATATTGTCATCTTAGTTCTTAATAACACCTGGGTGACTTTAATACTGTTTGTAATCTTAGACCTTAATAACGCATGGGTGTTATTAGTACGATTTGTCATCTTAGTCCAAAATAACACTTCGGTGACATTAATAATATTTGTTATCTTAGCTCTTAATAACAAATGGGTGACATTATTATTATTTGTCATCTTAGTCCTCTAAACACACCTGGGTGACATTAATACTTTTTGTTATCTTAGTCCTTAATAACACCTGGGTGACTTGAGTACTATTTGTCATCTTAGTCCACTTATAACACAAGGGTGACATAAATACTATTTATCATTTTAGTCCCAAAAAACACCTGGATCACAATAATACTATTTGCCATCTTAGTGCACTAATAACTTAATAATACTTCAGTGACATTAGTATTATTTGTCATCTTATTCCTTAATAACACCTGGGTGACAATAATACTGTAATCTTAGTCCCTGATAACACCTTGGTGACATTTATAATATTCATCATCGTTGTCCTTAATAACACCTGGGTGACATTAATACTATTTGTCATCAAAGTCCTTAATAACTCATGGGTGACATTAATACTATTTGTTATCTTTGTCCTAAATAACAACTACGTGACATTAATACTGTTTGTCAACTTAGTGCTTAATAACACCTGGGTGACAGTAATACTATTTGACATCTTAGTCCTTAATATCATCTGGGTGACATTAATACTGTCATCTTAGTCCATAATAACACCTGGGTGACATTAAAACTAATTGTCATCTTAGTTCTTAATTACACCTGGCTGACTTTAATACTATTTATCATCTTAGTCCTTAATAACATCTGGGTGACATCATAATTTTATCTTAGTCTCAAAGACACCTGAGTAACATTAATACTATTTGTCATCTTAGTCATTAATAACACATGGGTGATATTAATACTCTTTGTCATCTTAGTCCTTAATAACACATGGGTGACATTAATAAAATGTGTCATCTTAGTCCTTAATAACACCTGGGTGACATCAATACTTTCATTTTAGTTCATAATAACACCTGGGTGACATTAAAACTATTGGTCATCCTAGTCCTTAATAACACCTGGGTGACATTAAAACTATTTGTCATCTTAGTCCTTAAAACACCTGGGTGACATTAATACTATTTGTCATCTTAGTCCTTAATAACTCATCAGTGACATTAAAACTATGGCCCTCATTCAGAGCCGTTCGCTATTTGCGTTCGTTCGTTCAAAAACAAGGGGTGGCTATGCAAATGATCCGTTCGCACATTGCAGTCTGTTCACACCTCTAAGTCTGAACGAGCGAGCAAAACATACGCTCGTTTATTTGATAAAAACGCCCCCTGGCCACTCGCACCATACGTCATGTCCGCTATTTATTAGATTAATCGAGTACATCGAACAGGATATGAACTGCTCACTATTCTTGTGGTTGGTTTTTTCAACCGCTATTTTGCGAGCAGTTCTGAGTTTTAAAAAACCAAGTGACGTGGTCATTGACGCTGCTGTATTAATTATGCACACCCATAAAACGCCCGTTTTGACCTTTAAGCATGCCTGCGATCAGATCTCCACTCCCCGTTTTCAAGCACCTTCCCCTGTTACCACCCACATACGCCTCATTCTGTCACTCAAAATAGCAGGCACTCGCTATATTGCGTACAAATGATTTTCTGCCGCACTGACTGGTTCGCGCATGCGTACTAAAAACCGTACGCATGCACAGATGTGCGAACATCGCTCGGAACGAGCGTACTGCCGCTAGCGAGTGGCTCTGAATGAGGGCCTATGTGTCATCTTAGTCTTTAATAACAACTAGGTGACATTAATACTATTTGTCATCTTAATCCTTAATAACATCTGGGTGACATTAATACTATTTGTCATCTTAATCCTTAAAAACACCTGGGTGACATCAATACTTTTATCTTGGACCCTAAAAAAACTTGGGTAACATTAAAACTATTTGTCATCTTAGTCCCTAAAACACCTGGGTAATATTAATACTATTTGTCATCTTAGTCCTTAAAAACACCTGGGTGACATCAATTCTTTTATTTTAAACCATAATAATACCTGGGTAGCATTAAAACTATTTGTCATCTTAGGCCCTCATTCAGAGCCGTACGCTCTGAGCAGAGCGCACGCTCTGAATGAGGGCCGCCCTCCATAAAAATGGAGCGTCCTCCTGGACGCTCGTATAGCTGTGGGTCACCACCCACAGCCTATACGAGCGTGCAGTTTGATGGCCGCGATGGTCGTGACCATCGCAACCATCGAAACTGCGAGCCGGAGCCTGCGGTTGAGGTTTTCAACCGCAAGCCCCGGAGTGATTTTGGCTCTATCAGAGCCAAAATCACTCCCACTGACATCACTAGTGCGCATGCTCAGTGCAGAACATTGACCCACTTGCGAGCGGACAGCCGCTCGCGAGTGGGTCTGAATCAGGGCCTTAGTCCGTAATAATACCTTGGTGACATTAATACTATTTGTCATCTTAGTCCTTAATAACACATGCTTGACATTAAAACTATTTGTCATCTAAATCCTTACCAACACCTGGGTGACATCAAAACTTTCACCTTAGTCCCTAAGAACACCTGGGTGACATTAAAACTATTGGTCATCTAAGTCCATAATAATACCTGGGTGACATTAATAAAATTTGTCATCTTAGTCCTTAGTAACACCTGGGTGACATCAATACTTCCATGTTAGTTCATAATAACACCTGGGTGACATTAAAACTATGTGTCATCTTAGTCATTAATATCAACTAGGTGACATGAATACTAGTTGTCATCTTAGCCCTAAAAAACACCTGGGTGAAATTAATACATTTTGTTATCATAGTCCTTAATAATACCTGGGTGACATTAATACTTTCATCTTAGTCCATAATAACACATTGGTGACATTAAAACTGTTTGTCATCTTGAGCCCTAAAACACCTGGGTGAGTTTAATACTATTTGTCATCTTAGTCCTTAATAACATCTAGGTGACATTAATACTGTCATCTTAGTCGCTAATAACACCTGGGTGACATTAAAACTAATTGTCATCTTAGTCCTTAAAACACCTGGGTGACATTAAAACTATTTGTCATCTTAGTCACTAATAACACCTGGGTGAATGTAATACCGTCATCTTAGTCCTTAATAACATCTGGGTGACATTGAAACTATGTGTCATCCTAGTCTTTAATAACAACTAGGTGACATTAATACTATTTGTTATCTTAATCATTAGTAAAACCTGGGTGACATTAATACTGTCACCTTAGTCCCTAATAACTCCTGAGTGACTTTAAAACTAATTCTCATCTTAGTACTTAAAACAACTGGGTGACATTAATACTAATCGTCATCTTAGTCCTTAATAACACCAGGGTGACATCAATACTATTCATTATCTTTTTCCTTAATACAACTAGGTGACATTAATACTGTTTGTCATCTTAGTCCTTAATAACACTTGGGTGACATTAATACTATTTGTTGTCTTAGTCATTAATAAGACCTGGGTGACATTAATACTATTTGTCATCTTAGTCCTTAATAACACATAGTTGAAATTAGTACTATTTGTCATCTTAGTCCTTAATAACACCTGGGTGACATCAATACTTTCACCTTAGTCCCTAATACCACATGGGTGACATAAAAACTATTTGTCATCTTCAGCCCTAAAACACCTGGGTGACATTAATACTATTTATCATCTTAGTCCTTAATAACACCTGGGTGACATTAAAATTGTCATCTTAGTCCCTAATAACACCTGGGTGACATTAAAACTAATTGTCATCTTAGTCCTTAAAACACCAGGGTGACATAAAAACTATTTGTCATCTTAGTAATTAAAAACACATGGGTGACATTATTACTATGATCTTAGTCTTTAATAACACATGGGTGACATTAAAACTATGTGTCATCCTAGTCTTTAATAACAACTATGTGACGTTAATACTATTTGTCATCTTAGTCCTTACCACCTAGGTGATGTTAATACAATTTGTCATCTTAGTCATTAATAACACCTGGGTGACATTAATACTATTTGTCACCAAGGTCCTTAATAACAGTTGGGTGACATTAAACATAATTCTCATCTTAGCCCTTAAAACACCTAGGTGACATTAATACTATTCATCATCTTAGTTCTCTAATAACACCTGGGTGACATTAACACTATTTGTCATCTAAGTCCCTAAAAACACCTGAGTGACATCAATACGTTCATGTAAGTCCTTAATAACACCTGGGTGACATTAAAACTAATTGTCATCTTAGTCCTTAAAACACCTGGGTGACATAAAAACTATTTTTCATCTTAGTAATTAATAACACATGGGTGACATTATTATTGTGATCTTAGTCCTTAATAACACATGGGTGACATTAAAACTATGTGTCATCCTAGTCTTTAATAACAACTATGTGATGTTAATACTATTTGTCATCTTAGTCCTTAACACCAAGGTGATGTTAATACAATTTGTCATCTTAGTCATTAATAACATCTGGGTGACATTAATACTATTTGTCATCTTAGTGATTAATAACACCTGGGTGACATTAATACTATTTGTAACCAAGGTCCTTAATAACACCTGGGTGACATTAAAAATAATTATCATCTTAGCCCTTAAAACACCTAGATGACATTAATACTATTCATCATCTTAGTTCTCTATTAACACCTGGGTGACATTAAAACTATTTGTCATCTAAGTCCCTAAAACACCTGGGTGACATCAATACTTTCATGTAAGTGCTTAATAACACCTGGGTGACATTAAAACTAATTGTCATCTTAGTCCTTAAACACCTGGGTGACATAAAAACGATTTGTCATCTTAGTAATTAATAATACATGGGTGACATTATTACTGTGATCTTAGTCTTTAATAACACATGGGTGACATTAAAACTATTTGTCATCTTAGTCCTTAATAACACCGAGGGACATTAATACTATTTGTCATCTTAGTCATTAATAACATCGGGGTGACATTAATAATATTTGTCATCTTAGTCCTTAATAACACCTGGATGACATTAAAACTGTTTGTTATCTTAGTCCTTAATAACACATGGGTGACATTAATACTATTTGTCATCTTAGTCCTTAATAACACAATGGTGACATTAGTACTATTTGTCATCTCAGTCCTTAATAATACCTGGGTGATACTAATACTGTCATCTTAGTCCAAAAAACACCTGGGTAACATTAATACTATTCATCATCTTAGTCCCCTAATAACACCTGGGTGACATTAGAAATATTTGTCATCTTAGTCCCTAAAAATACCTGGGTGACATTAATAGTATTCATCATCTTAGTCCTCAATAACAATTAGGTGTCATTAATACTATTTTTCATCTTAGTACTTAATAACACCTGGGTGATATTAATACTATTTGTCATCAAAGTCCTTAATAACACATGGGTGACATTAATACTATTTGTTTTCTTAGTCCTAAATAACTGACAAGGTGACATTAATACTATTTGCCATCTTAGTCCTTAATATCACCTGGGTGACATTAATACTATTTGTCATCTTAGTCTTTAAAAACATCTGGGTGACATTAATACTGCTTATCATCTTATTCCTTAATAACACCTGGGTGACATTAAAACTAATTGTCATCTTAGTCCTTAATAACACCTGGCTGACTTTAAAACTATTTGTCATCTTAGTCCTTAAGAACATCTATGTGACATTAATACTATTTATCATCAATACTTTTATCTTAGTCCCTAAAACACCTGGGTTACATTAATACTAGGGATGTGCAGGCTCGGATAGGTTCGAGTTTGCACGTGGAGTTTGGATTTTTCCCTCCAAAAAAACGGAACTCAGAACGAGGCAAAACGTCATCTTACATGGACGAACATCATCATTCCTGGTCTTTTGTCCAGGAATGATGATGTTCGTCCATGTAAGATGACGTTTTGCCTCGTTCTGAGTTCCGTTTTTTTGGAGGGAAAAATCCGAACTCCACGTGCAAACTCGAACCTATCCGAGCCTGCACATCCCTAATTAATACTCTTTGTCATCTTAGCCCTTAATAACACCTGGGTGACATTAATACTGTCATCTTAGTCCCTAATAACACATCAGTGACATTAGTACTATTTTTCATCTTAGTCCCTAATAACACCTGGGTGACATTAATAGTTTTTGTCATCTTAGTGCCTAAAATCCCCTGAGTGACATTAATGCTGTCATCTTAGTCCCTAATAACACCTGGGTGACATTAAAACTATTTGTCATCTTAGCCCCAAAAAAGATCTATGACATTAATACTATTCATTATCTTTTTCCTTAATAACAGCTAAGTGACATTAATACTAACTGTCATCTTATTCCTTAATAACACCTGACTGACATTAATACTATTTGTCATCTTAGTTCTTAATAACACATCGGTGACATTTCTACTATTTGTAATCTTAGTCCAAAAAACACCTGGGTGACATTAGAAATATTTGTCGTTTTAGTCCCTAAAAACACCTGGGTGACATTAATACTATTCATCATCTTAGTCCTTAATTACAACTAGGTGACATTAATACTATTTGTCATCTTAGTACTTAATAACACCTGGGTGATATTAATACTATATGTCATCTTGTTCCTTAACCAGACTGGGCTTTACCTGCTATGGTCGTAAGCTGATCTTCCGGCAGCCGCCTATGGGAGAGGGACCTGCTGGTCCCTCTGCATCACTTGTTGCCTCCCCTGTGTTCCCCAATCACTATGGCTAGCAGTGATCGGGCAGCGGGCGTGATCCCCCTCCCTGCGCGGCTGCCCTGCTGTGTCCCCGGCCTGGGCAGCCGGCGGGATCCCTACCTCCTTGTCCCCGGCGTGGCTTTCACTTATAGAAGCAGCAGCGGCGGCTTGTTAGCTGGGGAGCCGGTGGCTCTCCCACCCCGTCCATCACCGGCGCTGGCTGCCAGTGACATTAGAGGTACAGAAGCAGCAGCTATGGCTCCTCTCAGCCATGGTTGCTGCTCTGTCCCCGGGGAGCCGGAAGCTTGCCCACCTCGCCCCGAACCATATCCGGCAGCACCCCACTTACTCCTCCCCTGGCCAGTTATCTAGCTCCCTGTCCCCGGCCCCTCCTTCGGGCTGGAACTCCGCCCCTGGCAGGATCATTGCTGGACACAGTGATTCGGCTTTGTAAATGCAATTTTTTTTATTAAATTACTAAATATATATATATATATATATATATATATATACTGTATGTGTGTATATATATATACACTGTATGTATATATATACATATATATACTGTATGCATGTGTCTATATATATATATATATATATATATATATATATATGCGTGCGCATATATATATATACATATGCGTGTGTGTGCATATGTACATATATGTATATATATATACATATATTTGTATTTATATATATATATCCCCAAATGTGTCAAATATACACATGTATATTCGTATATATACACATGTATATATACATAAACTATATATGTATGTATATATAAATATATTTATATATATATATATATTATATATATATATATATATATATATATATAAATAAGTAAAAAACAAAGAGAGGGCACTCAATGGGACTTATGCAGCAGATGTAAATAAATTAGGCCAAACCAGAAATGCTGTCAACGTTTCAGCAACTTAATGCTTTTATCAAGACATACATATAATAAAAAACAGTGCAATATATACCAGATAACTCACCCATGTGCTGTCACCTCCACGATCCCCAGCCGCGGCTCAAGCTGATGACGTCATCAGAGAGGGCACCGGCGTGCGTGTTGGGCTGGGGGCGTGGTCAGAAAACACCCAGTGCCATCACCATAGCAACCTGACAACAGAGAGGGGAAAACTGACTCAAAAGATTAACTGTGCGATGAACAATCACTGCAATAGTGCTGCTGTAACATAGCTATAAACAATATAGAGCAGACAGTACACAGGGGTGAAGTGTCTATAGATAGTCATCCCCCAGCTGCATATGTACAATGTTACACGCATGTTAAAGCATAACGGAAGATAGCCAAAACATGTAAAATACAGTAAGAGCATCATTTAAAGTAAACAGCATAATTACAAAAAACATGCCAGAGATAGATTTTCATTCAGACCCAAAGGTTGTATAGTCTGCAAAATATGGATCCATTTTGCCTCTTTCTGTAACAGAATGCAGCCTCTATCTCCACCCCTAATACTAAGGGACACCCAATCGATCATTTTGTATCTGATGCTCAACAGATTGTGTTTAAACTGTAGGAAGTGGCGTGCGACTGGCTGGTCACAGCTCTTGCCATCCAGTGCTGCCCTAATGTTGGAACGATGTAACGCCATACGTTCTTTTAGCTGGCGTGTCGACTTCCCTATATATAGCAAACTACAAGGGCACTTAATGTAATAAATTACAAATTTGCTCGAGCAAGTCAATGGATGCTTAATTTGAAAAATTTTGCCTGATCTAGGATGGGTGAATTTGTCACCTGTTTTCTAAAAAGCTGCATGTCGCGCAACCCGTGCATCTATAATTGCCTGGCTTGCGAGTAAGGAAATGAATCGGCTGGTCTATTGAAAAATGACTAATGTCATTATGTACCACCCTATCTCTAATGTTTCTCCCCCATTTGAAGGATGGCAGGATAGAGCATCCCATCACTGACGGGATCTGTTTATCAGTGGCTACTATTGGCCACATAGCCTTAGCCGTTCGCATAAGGGGTTTGCTATCATCCGTGTACGTTTGTGTCCAAACTATGTTGTTCTCTAATTTCTTTGCTGAAATGGGTACCAGTGCATCTTTACGGCTAACTGTCAGTGCACGGTCTCTAGCCTTGATATGAGAGGTGCAGTGGTAACCCCTCTACAAGAATTTTAACATCATTTTGTGAATTTGAAATCTAACATCATCAGGATCACTGCAAATTCTCACCACCCTTAGAAATTGGGAAAAAGGCAGGCCATATTTAAGTGACTTAGGACGTTGACTGTCACTTGCTAGCAGGGTGTTCCTGTCGTTATCTTTATAGTACATGGATGTTTCCATAATACCATCATGTGTGAGATGGATAGAGACATCCAGAAAGTGGGCCGAGGTACAACTACTTTCAGCTGTCAATTTAATGGGGCAATCCCGATCATTAATATTCTGAATCAGACTATCAAAATCATTTTTAGTGCCCTTCCACAATAGGAATATGTCGTCTATATACCTATCCACAAATGTATTGGGCCACCTGAATATCTGAAAAAAAGAAATCTTGCTCTATTGCTAGCATGTAAATATTTGCAAAGCTCGGGGCTACACATGAGCCCATGGCACACCCCGAGCGTTGCAAATAGATTTGTTTATCAAAAATGAAATGATTGCGAGTGAGAGTCCATGTTAGAAGTTGAATAAAAAAATCAATTTGTGGACCTTTGTAATCTGGATGGCTTGAGATAAATCTGCGAACCGCTTCAATCCCTTGTGTCTGGGGAATGCTAGTGTATAAACTGGAAACGTCTATAGTGCACATCAAATATTGTCCTTGGAGAAGTGATAGGGCTTGAAGATGTAAAATGAACAATGTGGTATCCTTTAGAAAAGTAGATTCTTTCTGGATCAAGGGTTGCAAAAAATGGTCCAGGTATTGTGAAATACTGTAAAATAAAGAGTCACGGGCTGATATAATCGGCCTCCCAGGAGGTGTGGTGGCATTCTTGTGGAGTTTGGGGATGGTATAAAATACCGGAATTCGGGGGAATGGCTGCGTAAGAGCTTCTTTAGTATATTGATTAATGATGTTGTTTTGTACCGACTGTGTTAATAGAATGTCCAACTCTTTCTTAAATCGATTAGTGGGATCTTCCGATAATTCTTCATAGACCAAGGTATTGTTAAGCTGGCTATAGGCCTCCGCCTTATATGCTGTAACATCCTGCACTGCTATTCCACCACCTTTGTCCGCCGGGCGGATAACTATGTCCTTATAAGACCCCAAGTCTCTTAACGCCTGCTTCTCTGCGTGAGACAAATTGGATCTGGAGGAAAAATCCGGTTTAATATTCATGATAGTGTTTTCCATGAAGTTGGTAAAGCATTTGATGTTGACAATATTTGAATTGGGGGTAAAGGAGGATTTTTTCAATACAGGGCATATTTCTTTTGAAGTGGAGGATACGCCAAAATGTTCTCTCAGTTTAACTCGACGGTCAAATTTGTATAGGTCAATCTTATTCTGGAATGCATCAAATGTTTGAGTAGGGTCGAACGAAAGTCCTTTATTGAGTACATCCAGCTCTGTTTTGGATAGCGTTCTAGAGGATAGGTTGAATACTACCGTCTCTTTTGGTAAACTTTTCTTGGCTTGCCTCACCCACTCGCCTCTGCGCCTGGTGCAGGTTCTCTGGTGAGGTCCAGAGAAGCTCTGGTGGCTACCACTAAAGGGGGCCTGCTGCTGGAAGTGGCTTTGGCTATATCTGCACATTCTGCCTCGCTAGATGAGGCTGCCGTGCTGGATTGCTCAGTGTCCAGAAGAAATCGCTGGGTTTGCAAAATCTAGGTCTGCGTTCACGGTTCACTCCACTATCATAAGCCCAGCTATATACCTTTAGTTCTGTATAATCCCTCAGCAATGTTTGATCAGTGGCGTAACTACTGCCCCCGCAGCCCCCGTGGTGGCTTGGAGGCGTTGGGTAGCTTGGGGGTGACAGGGGCAGTAGTAGTATCTACGGAGGGTGCAGGGGGTGCGGTCGCACCCCCTGCACCCTCCATCTGCCGGGCACCCGCTGAGTGTGTTACCAGCAGGCGCCCGGCTCCTATTCAAACCCCCGGCGGCAGCCGGAGGACGGAGCTCCCTTCCGTCTTCCGGGTCCCGCAGGGCACTATGGGAGTGACGTAATGACGTCACTCCCATAGTGCCGAGGAGCGGACGCCTGGGACGGAGCTCAGGAGTGAGCTCCGTCTTCCGGGTCCCGCAGAGCACTATGGGAGTGACGTAATGATGTCACTCCCATAGTGCCGAGGAGCGGATGCCGGGGTATGGACGGCAGAAGCACTGGAGCGGGGATAAAGGTAAGTGTTTGTGTTTTTTTCTTTTGTGTGTGTGTTTGTTTGTGTGTGCGCGGAGGGGGGGAGCAATTACAGGGGGCTAACTACAGGCGGCTAACTACAGGCAGCTAACTACAGGAGGCTAACTACAGGGGGATAACTACAGGTGGCTAACTACAGGCGGCTAACTACAGGCAGTTAACTACAGGGGGCTAACTACAGGCGGCTAACTACAGGGGGCTAACTACAGGGGGCTAACTACAGGCGGCTAACTACTAGAAGGGGCACTACAGGGGGCTAACTACTAGAAAGGGCACTACAGGGGGCTAACTACTAGAAGGGGCACTACAGGGGGCCCTGCATAATGGGCACTACTACAGGGGGCATTACTTTAATGGGCACTACTACAGGGGGCCCTGCATAATGGGCACTACTACAGGGGGCCCTGCATAATGGGCACTACTACAGGGGGCATTGCATAAGGGGCACTGCTACAGGGGGCATTGCATAAGGGGCACTACTACAGGGGACATTGCATAAGGGGCACTACTACAGGGGGCATTGCATAATGGGCACTACTACAGGGGACATTGCGTAATGGGCACTACTACAGGGGACATTGCAAAAGGGGCACTACTACAGGGGGCATTGCATAAGGGGCACTACTACAGGGGGCATTGCATAAGGGGCACTTGTATAGGGGGCATTGCATTTTGGGGCACAACTACAGCGGGCACTGTATAAGGGGCACTAATTTGATACACAGTTTACAGGTTATAAACTATGTTCCCAATAATCTGGTTCTACATGGACATAAAAACTGTGCAACCTGTCTTGAGCTGAGGTGATGGACTGGCAGGAGCAGAAAGGAGGGTTGGTGAAGTAGATCTGTCAGGGTGGGATGTAATGGGCATTACTGTTTGGCATAATGTGTATTTGGCATTACTGTGTGCACAATGTGCTATTATGGGCATTACTGTGTGGCATAATGTGTAAGGGGCATTACTGTGTGGCATAATCTGTTGTATGTGGCATAATCTGTTGTATGTGGCATTACAGTGTGGCATAATGTGAAATAGGGGCATTACAGCATGGCATAAATTTGTTATAAGCGCTTTACTGTATGTCATTATGTGTTATATGAGGCATTATTGTGTGGGATGTGTAAGTGGCATAATGTGTTGTAAGGGGCACTCCGGTGTGGCATAATGTGTTGTAAGGGGCATTCCAGTGTGGCACACTGTGTTATAAGTGGCATTACTTAGCGTGTCATAATGTGTAAGGCACGTTGCCGTATCATGTAACCACACACCTTAAACGTAGTCTTTGGGTGTGTTTGATCTTTGGGCGGGGGGGGGGCGCCTGAAACTTCTTTGGCATGGGGGAGCAAAATTTATAGTTACGCCACTGCGTTTGATATTTTGCTTTTTTGAACTGCACCAGATCTGTTCTATATTTATCAATCTGGTCTTGTAATTTTTTGCACCAGTCCTGTGTGGTGTCTGATTGAATTTTAGTGAGATGTATAGCTTTAAAGTTATCTATTTTCTCTTTAGCCGCCGTTAGTTCACGGCGTGATTCCTCTATCACTAAGAGGATCAAATCATATGAACATTTATTTAAAACAGCCGCCCATCAGCGACAAAAATCCGGATTGTGTCGACCAATGGTAGGTATGTTTCGTATACAAAATCCCAGAGGGATCTTTTTATCCCTGTAATAATCTGATAGGGATACCCCGTGAAGGTAAAAATCAATTTCTCTTTTCTTTAATCTGAGCAATTGTGCCACCAATTGTTCCACTGTATCAGTTGCTGTAATTTACTATGAAATAAAATGCTTTCAGCTTCAGAGTCCGTCAGCTGTAGTTGTTCTCCTGGAGGTAAAGAGATTTCCCTGAATCCTATGTTGTCATCAGCATTGAACATCCCGTGAGATAGTGTAGAAAAAGTGTGAAGTGAAAAAAACCACAAAGGGCAAAGCGTCTGATAAAAAATATAGTAAATAAACTGGTGGTGCCCTGACAGAAAGATGCAATAAAGCTGCAGAGCTCTCAAAAATATGTAAAAATAATAGTCCGGCACTCTCCTACAAAATATCAACAGCCCTGGTGCCACAGTCAACCATGGGTTAAATAAGTAGAAAACAAAGAGAGGGCACTCAATGGGATTTATGCAGCAGATGTAAAAAAATGAGGCCAAACCAGAAATGCTGTCAACGTTTCAGCAACTTAATGCTTTTATAAAGACATACTCCGCCCCTGGCATGATCATTGCTGGACACAGTGATTCGGCTTTGTAAATGCATTTTTAAAAAAAATTACTATCTATATATATATATATATATATATACATATACATATATACTGTATGTGTGTATATATATATATATATATATACTGTATGTATGTATATATATATATATATATATATATATGTGCATGCGCATATATATATATATATATATATATATATGCGTGTGTGTATATGTGTATATATATATATATATACATACATATACGTGTGTGTGCATATGTACATATATGTATATATATATATATATACACATATGTGTATTTATATATATACATATATATATATATATATACCCAAATGTGTAAAATATACACATGTATATATACATAAACTATATATGTATGTATATATAAAAATATATATATACTGTATATGTATATAGATTGT
Source organism: Taudactylus pleione (assembly GCA_031769625.1). NCBI lineage: Eukaryota > Metazoa > Chordata > Amphibia > Anura > Myobatrachidae > Taudactylus > Taudactylus pleione. Next base: position 4,104,172 of record JAUIMM010000534.1, on the reverse strand, counting down.
GTGTGCAGCCCCCCAACCGATGTTAAGGAAACATCGGCAGATGGGCTCAATCAATCGATTGTTTCTATTGATGGTTGAACCCATCGGCCATCGATGGTACAGCTGTCACTTCCGTATACCATAAAAATGTTAATTTTTATGGTACATGGTGTTTTAAAAAAAATTGCTTTGGAATAGTTTTAAAAAGATGTTCTAATTCAATCATAAAAAATACCGACAATTTTGGAGCGATTTTTGGAAGAAAAATTCATCAGTTAAGTGGTTAATAACACATGGATGACATTAATACTATTTGTTATCTAAGTCCTAAATAACAACCAGGTGATATTAATACTATTTGTCATCTTAGTCCTATCAATTCCTATTTAACCTCTATATCATAAAGTCGCTATTTAGCGTGCGTACGCACATGAAATAATCACTTTCCAGACTTTGAGTGTGGTTCCAAAGCACAAAAGTTATTATTCACATAAAAGCAGATACTTACACGCCTTGATATATAATACAATTAGCGCAAAGGTTATACAATATACAAGGTACAGTCAATACATACGCATGCGCTCTGGATCCAGATTTCCGGGCATCAACTATGAAACCTCCGTCAACAGAAAAAAAGAAAGATGACTAACTACCAGATCCAGGGTGCTTGCATATAAACCCTTGCAGAGATAGGCAATACAATAGAACAAGTTGGTATAATCCCATTGGTTCTTCTTCCTGGTTCTTCTGTTACGATACAGTTCGTAGGTCAGTTTGTATTGCAATAGTTCAGCCTCCAACAGCTCTTTGTGTCCATTTTCCCGCCGAAGAACAAGTCTAAACTGGCTAATAAACATTACATTACAGAGTACATTTCAATGCCTATCTCTCTATGATCCATAATTCGCAGACGCAAGTTGCAATCTCCTTGCCGATGGAACCGGAAATCTGCAAATAAACAGTGGTTTAGAATAGCACCAAACACGGTCTGTTTATCATGTACTAAACCCTAGATATCAAAATACCTGCATTTCACAATAGATTTGATAACATACAAAACCTTTAATATGAACCTTAATGCTAGGGAATCTTTTTGTATAAGTTCGCAATGTGTCAGTGTGGGGATATTAAGAAAATACGCTAGTATGCGTTGTGCGTCTACGTGGTTGTGGATTATTTTTAATAAGGGGTATTGGTCTAACGCACTTTAAGTAAATGGTGTAGACTTCAAAAGGTGTGCTGCTGTCCTGGGGGATGTCTGACCTCATCCCAATTGGGGATAATATGAATAGATAGCCAGGGGCTGCGCTCAACCTTTTAAACTAATTGAAATGAAAGTATGTTGATAGAATCGTGGAAAATAAATGTTTTAATGATGTCAAAAAGTTCTGATTAGTCACATATATTGTAAGTTAACAGAGACCAATGTCCTGTTATTTCAGATTACATATAAATGAACCGATAGGTATCAAAATATATAATGTCCAGCAAATAACGATATAGTAAAAACTGATGTATAGAACACTTGAGGTAAAAGATGGTTGAAAAAGTCACATATGCCGTATTGCCACCTGTATTATCCTGTTGATAGTTTTTGGAGCAATTTGTGTGGAATTAATGTCTGAAAAAGATCTAACGGCGTCCCGCTAGTCTTAATGCACAGTACCTTTTTCTGTCCGTATGCGCGTTGCCTGGGAGGATTCCTCTTCTGATCTGGGGACATCCAGCTGGAGCTGGCAGCGGGGATCTCTCTGCGTTACGGCGCACTGTGCCGCACACTCACGGACACCGTCCCTGCAACCAGGGTCAGGGTCGTGGGCGCGCCCAGAGTGCGCCAGCAAATAAAGGGGACGTGACAGCGGTCCTGACTCCGATGAGCCGGGGGCCGTGGGCGTGAACCCTGTCAGAGGATACTTACCCGGAGGAGCTCCGCTTCCTGTCCTTTCTTCTTATCCTGATGGTGGGGTGCTTTTGGTGGTCTCTTCTTCTTAGCAATGATTATATGGTCTGGTGTTTCGGCGGTGGATATATGCAGGCAGTCCGGCAATACAATACTTGTGTTCTGAAAGTGTCCGTCTCCAATGCGTTTCGACCTTTGCGGTCTTCTTCTGGGAGCATATAGTGTAGGCTGTATGGTTTGGAGGGGTTTAAATACAGCTGCAGTTCTTTTGATAGGTGGGAAGTGACGTCAGTGTTCTTTGATTGGCACTATGTTTCCATGGTGATAGGAGGGGTTTGTACTTCCCAGTAATGTGTATAAACGGGCCCTATGTTGCCATGGTGAGGGGACGGGCTAGTTCTTCCCAGTATTGTGTTTAGACGGGCCTCAGGTTGCCATGGTGACAGGCTGCTCTGGTTTAGCTCGCTCTTGCTTTCCTGTTAGATATGGTGTATATGTGTATATTGCAGTAATAGGTTTATATATAGCAGCGATACCTCTGATATGTGGGAAAATGTCATCAGTGTTCTTTAATTGGCCCTTTGTTGCCATGGTGATATCGGAGGCTTGTAATACCCAGTACTGTATATAGACTGGCCTTATGTTGCCATGGTAATAGGAGGGACTTGTCCTTCCAAATATAGTGTTTCGACGGGCCTCAGGTTACCATGGTAACAGGCTGCGCTGTTTGAGTTTTTTGTTTTTTTGGTGCTGTCCCGCTTTATTCCGGTGTATGTATAAATATTTGTATATTGTTTTACTAAAAAGTGGAGATTCCTGGGTATTGTGAATGTAATCTTATATGAATGAATAAATCATATAAATCATATAAGCACACATATATACATTCCGTATGGATTATATTGAACTTTGTTTGATTCACTAAAGTAAATAATGTCCATAATGCTGGTTGTGTATATTGTAGAAATAGTTTGTAATGAATCACTATCTATATATAATATAATATAATATAATATAATTACGTGTATAATCATAATCGGTCCCTTCCACCTTGATCTAAAAGTATGTTGCATCTAATAATGGATATGTATTGGCTCCTCTATATCTGTCTGGTTTGATTATAGAGGAACTGTGCTTCAACATTAACCTGTTTTGTATATGCATAGTTATAGTGGGCTGGTGATGCACTCTGGAAGGATGTAATTGATTACTTGTTACATATTATTGATTTAATTTCATTGTCACAATTTAGGCCTCTAGGATGGAATGTCTGCAGTTTGTACATCCATTCTAGTTCTACCTTGTTGATATAGCGATAAAAATCCCCCCCTCTCCAATTGGGTTTCACAGTTTGTATGGCTACAAAGCTCATCTCTTTCAGGTTATGATTATGATACTCATTGAAGTGTTTTGATAAGTTGTGGCTCTCTAATTTTTTATTTATGTTCCTTACATGTTCGCTATCCTGATTTTTAAGGGTCGAGTGGTTCTGCCCACATACTGTTTGGGACAAGTGCATTGTAGAAGGTATACCACGTTATTGGCATTACATGTGAGAGTTTCCTTGATTGTGTGTGTTTCTCCTGTACTGCATGATTTAAATGTCTTTGTTGGTTTCGTACTTGTTGTTTCAGTATTTCTACATCCTAAACATGAGTGACAGTGAAAGAAACCTTTTTGTACTTTGCATAGAGTAGTTTGTTGTGCTTTTGTTGGTGGATTGTGATTCTTAACTAGTTTTGACCTCAGGTCTGGCGCCTTCCGATAGGTCATTTTTGGTTTGTTGGTTATATAGCCTGCCAGTAAGTCGTCTTCCTTCAGTATGTTCCAATGTTTCTGTAGTATTTTTTCTAATTGCCTACTTTGTTTTGATTATTGAGTGATAAAGCGAACTTCTTCATTACATGGTTTATTAGGTTTTGGATTCATGCAACTCAATAGATCATCCCTGTTCCTTTGTTTCACTGTTTCTAGTGATTGTTGTATCAAGGTGTCTGGACAGCTTTTGTCTTTAAAATGGAAAGCTCTTTGCTTTGTTCCAAAAAATCAGTCTGTCTAGAGCAATTCCTTCTGAGATGTAAGGTATCTGGCCTTTTGGTATTGCGTTGAGCCAGTTTGGATGGTGCCAACTCATTGAGAGAATAAAACTATTCACATCTACTGTTTTTTTGTGCGTGTTTGTATGTATCTGTTTGTCTTTAATGAAAATATTGAGGTCCAAGAACACTACTTAAGTTTTGCTATACTTAGCTGTAAAAATTAGGTTATTTGAATTGATGTTAATGGTGGTTAAGAATTCGTTAAGGGTTTCTTCATTACCCTTCCATATGAATATCACGTTATCTATGTACCGTTTCCAGACCACGAGGTTCGCCCCTCTTTCCAGATGTTGTGTTCCTCCCACCAACTCATAAATAAGTTGGCGTAACTAGGGGCAAACCTCATGCCCATAGCTGTGCCGGTGGTTTGTAGGAAGAATTTGTAGGAAGAATTTGTTGTCATACCATACATAATATGTGTTTCAAGATGTGTTCTATATTCTGTAGAATGAACACAAGTTGCAGTTGTGGTAAGTGTTTGTGGAGTACACCATGGTACGAGCTTTGTGGGGTTGTTCATATTATATGTAGTAATAAATGTACGTAATAGTATAATGAGGACTTTTAACCTGGGGCAGTGGCAGACGCACAACGCCAATAACCATAACAGCGTCGTACACAGGGTATCATACACTCACTACTATGTGTGTTGTGTTTTATGTGTAGAGTGCTTTGCTAAACAGTGCAACTGTGCGCTATGCGTCTTGTATATTATATGTATGATTTAATGTGCGTATGGGGTATGGTGGCACTTTAAACAATATGCGGTAGCAATGTAGTCGCACAATGCTAATAATAGCATATGAGCTTCGCACATAATGGTTTCATGCTGAGGACGCAAGATGGCGTCATCAGGGGCAACATAAATTGGCGTAATGCAGATTCTAATTTTACAATTTAGGTCTCAGCCAATCATCCGGCTTCGACATTCCTTAATAACACATTAATACTATTTGTCATTTTAGTCCTTTATAACACTTGGGTGACATTAATACTTTTTGTCATCTCAATCCTTTGATAACACCTGGGTGACATAATACTATTTGTCATCTAGGTCCTTAATAACACATGAGTGACATTAGTACTATTTGTCATCTTAGTCGTCAATAACACCTGGGTGACAATAATACTTTCATCTTAGTCCCTAATAACACCAGGGTGACATTAACACTATTTGTCATCTAAGTCCTTATTAACACATGGGTGACATTAGCATTATTTGTCATCTTAGTCCTTAATAACACCTGGGTGACATTATTACTATTTGATATCTTTGTATTTAATAACACCTGGGTGACATTAATACTATTTGTCATACTAATCCTTAATGACACCTGGGTGACATTTAAACTATTTGTCATCTTAGTCCCTACAAACAACTGGGTAAATTAATACTATTTGTCATCTTAGTCCTTAATAACACCTGGCTGACTTTAATACTATTTGTCATCTAACTCCTAATAACATCTGGGTGACATTAGTACTTTCATCTTAGTCCCTAAAAACACCTGGGTGACATTAACACTATTTGTCATCTAAGTCCTTATTAACACATGGGTGACATTAGTACTATTTGTAATCTTAGTCCCTAATAACATCTGGGTGACATTAAAACTATTTGTCATCTTAATCCCCTAATAACACATGGGGACAATAATACTATTTGTCATATAATGACAACTGGGTGACATTTATACTATTTGTCATCTTAGTCCCTACAGACAACTGGGTGACATTAATACTATTTGTCATCTTAGTCCTTAATAACACCTGGCTGACTTTAATACTATTTGTCATCTTAGTCCTAATAACACCTGGGTGACATTAAATTTATTTGTCATCTTAGTCCATTATAACAGATGGGTGACATTAATACTATTTATCATCTTATTCCCCTAAACACACCTGGGTGACATTAATACTATTTGTCATCTTAGTCCTTAATAAGACATCGGTGACATTAGTACTATTTGTCATCTTAGTCCTTAATAACACTTGGGTGACATTAATACTGTCATCTTAGTCCAAAAAACACCTGGGTGACATTAATACTATTCATCTTCTTAGTCCCCTAATAACACCTGGGTGACATTAGAAATATTTGTCGTCTTATGGAGCATACACACTGTCAGATTGATGTGAACAAGCCTTGTCTGTTAGGCGAAACGAACGTCATAATTTTTCTCTATCTTGGTGTCAGGTGATTCGGCAGGCCGGGCACCATCCCGCTGACTGCCGAACAGACGCACGGTGCAGTCCCACGCTACCCGCGCACCTAACTTTGGCCACGTGATCCGGTGGGTCAGGCACCATCCCACTGACTGCCCGGGAGATTTGTGTTTGCGGTCCCTTGTCGCCCGCTCACATGACTTTGCAGAATGCCCTCCCTCCTTGTTGCGCAGCCGTCTGAACTTCAACAGCAACCTGCCTATCTTTACAACTACGGCAACCTAACCGCCTCTGACACTGCCGATGCGCTCTCTCTAGGAGCACTGATACTATATTTATGGCTACCTTCGATAACCTGCATCAAGTGGAAGCTATACTTTGATCCATCCTTAAGCAGGTACTTTTCTGCACTCTCTCATCAGTCTGCCGACCGCGCTTGTCCTGCAATGTCTATGATACCAGTATAGACACGGTCTGTGCATTCTGACAGCAGAAGTGCACTTTCCCTTTCTTCCCACCAGCTGCCAACCCCGTTCTCTCATCCCATGTCCTCTGTGTTATACATGATGTGGGGACAGCAGAAACGGGGGGGACAATATCTGGGCATCTTTAGTAGTTCTCACTACTCCTATTATCTGTGACGTTACATAATTTTGTTTTGCAATTTATTTATTGTTATCACTCCTTGGGTTCTCCTTTTATGCCACTAACCCATTACAAAGCATACATTTCTTTCTCCTGCTTTAGGTGACACTGTGATTGATATAACTTTGTGACCTGGAGTGATCTCTAATTTATTCAGGGTTTATTTAACTTCTTACCATCAGGCCTATTTAGTTCTTGGCCATTATCAACAGTATTCTGAATATAGCTACTCTCATCAATTACAGCTGCAACAATTTATCCATATGACCACACTGGATACATAATTATCCTCTTTGTTTACAGGTGGGAATGCTGTTGAGGAAATCATATCTGACACTATCTTACTATTTCTTGTGATACACACATATTAAATGTCTTGTATTCCTACACACAGTTTATAGTGATCTGACTTTCATCCTAGGGTATTTGCAATTTGTATTTCCTATGTGATATTTGCTGGTTATTTTTTACCTTATTCATGCAGAATTGAAAGGATATTTATTCTCAGCGCATCACTATATATGTACCCTGCTATATCCTGGTGATTCAATCTCTCAATTTCTTTGAATATATGATTCTAAACCCTGCTTATATACTTGAACCTCTATTTTGTCTACTCAATAGATAATTAGTTCCATTTACCTCTGTGAAATTATTAGGAACTTTATTTGTGACTGTTCAATTAAGTTCAGTCATTACCTGTGTAGGATTAGGAGGCAATTAATCTCTACATTTGAGTTTATACCTAATAAATCTCTCTAGGAGGCATATCTCTTGGGCTAGTGCAATGTTATAAATATTCGCCATGACCAATAGTAATTGATTTGGTTACTGTTCATATACTTACTTATCTTAATTGGTGCAGTTTTGCACAAAAATATATTTTGATTCTTTTACTCCTGGTGAGATATAGTCAGTACCCACTGACCTGTGTGTTTTTGTGTATGTCTGTATGTTATATGTAGTGTATTGTATAAAATTTATTATAATATATAAGATTAAACGTTAAGTTTTAATGATATACAACTTTTTCAAATCTTACAGATTTTTTCTAGAGTGCCCCCAACAAAGAGTCTTTTTTTCTCCCTCTACAACATTGTAAATCTTTCTGACTCAGGGGAGCACTGCCAACTCTTGATTTGTTTCTCACAATTAGTGCATTATTATCTTAACTCTAGTTGGTTGTTTTATTATTATTCCACCATTTCACTAATACCTTTTTTCCACCAAAAACCCAGGTCCGACCTGGGTTTTTGGACATGGTTCCAACCCTGGTCAGACCCAGGTCAGACCCATTTACACTGCACCTTTGATCTGGGTTACTCCCAGGTCAGCCCTGTTCACACTGAACTCAGGTCTGCCCTGCTAAACCTGAGATGTCATAAAAAGTGGGAGGTGAATGCTCCACAACCACCAATCCGCTCATTTTAGGCATGAGCCAGGTCAGATAACCTGGGTTGCACCGTTTACACTGCACCATTACCTGGGTCCATCCTGGGTCCAACCCTGGTAGCTACCTGGGTTGGATTGCAGGGTCACTTGACCCAGGTTATTTTTCAGGAACCCTTTTACACTGAGCTGCGACCCGGGTAGACCCAGCAAAAACCCAGGTTTTTGCTCTGGTGTAAAAGGGGTATTAGGTTACCACAACCATTAGGGAAGGTGTTTTGTCTCTGGGTTTATCCTGTGCGGGCCCCAAAACACTTTTTTCTTTTACACGGTCAGATTTGTCAGATTATTCAGATCTGTCAGATGAATGATTGAACGATTTGAACGATTTGAACGATTTTACCAAAAATTTGAATGATTTGAACGATTGAACGATTTTTGACTGCATTAATATGAATGGAATCGTCCAAGTCTGACTGCAAACACATCAGATGTCAGATATCGTTATGTGACCGTCGGGAACGCACATCGTTCATTGTTCATCATTTAGGCATGTCACATATGTCAGATTTTCCTTCAGATATGAACAATTGAATGATTTTTTAAATCGTTATCGTTCAGATCTGAAGAAAAATCTGACAGTGTGTATGCACCATTACCCTAAAAACACCTGGGTGACATTAATACTATTCATCATCTTAGTCGTTAATAACAACTAAGTTACATTAATACTATTTGTCATCTTAGTATCTAATAACACCTGGATGACGTTAATACTATTTGTCATCTTAGTCACTGATAACACATGGGTGACTTTCAACTATTTGTCATCTTAGTCCACTTATAACACATGGGAGACATTAATACTATTTATCATATTAGTCCCTATGAACACCTGGGTGACATTAATAATATTTGTCATCTTAGTCCTTAATAATACCTGGGTGACATTAATACTATTTGTCATCGTAGTCCCTAATAACACCTGGGTGAAATTAATACTTTTTTTCAACTTAGTCCCTAAAAACCCCTGGGTGACATTGAAACTGTAACCTTAGTCCCTAAAAACACCTGGGTGACATTAATACTATTCATCATCCTAGTCCTTAATAACAACAAGGTGACATTAAGACTATTTGTCAAAGTAGTCCCTAATAACACCTGAGTGACATTAATACTATTTGTCATCTTAGTCCTTAATAACACATTGGTGACATTAGTACTATTTGTCATCTTAGTCCTTAATAACACCAGGGTGACATTAATACTATCATCTTAGTCCCTAATAACACCTGGGTGACATTAACACCATTTGTCATCTTAGACCTTAATAACACATTGGTGACATTAGTACTATTTGTCATCAGTCCTTAATAACACCTGGGTGACATTAATACTGTCATCTTAGTCCAAAAAACACCTGTTTGACAATAATACTATTCATCATCTTAGTCCCCTAATCACACCTGGGTGACATTACAAATATTTGTCGTCTTAGTCAATAAAAACACCTGGGTGACATTAATACTATTCATCATATTATTCATTAATAAAAACTAGGTGACATTAATACTATTTGTCATCATAGTCCTTAATAACACCTGGGAGAAATTAATACTAATTGTCATCTTATTCCTTAATAAAAACTGTGTGACACTAATTCTTTTTGTCATCTTAGTCCTTAATAAAAACTATGTGACATTATTACTATTTGTCATCTTAGTCCTTAATATCACCTTGGTGACATTAATACTATTTGTCATCTTAGTCTTTAATAACATCAGGGTGACATTAATACTACTTATCATCTTAGTCCTTAATAACATCTGGGTGACATTAATACTACTTATCATCTTAGTCCTTAATATCACCTTGGTGACATTAATACTATTTGTCATCTTAGTCCCTAATAACACCTGGGTGAAATTAAAACTAATTGTCATCTTAGTCCTTAATAACAACTGGCTGACTAAAACTTTTTGTCATCTTAGTCCTTAAAAACATCTATGAGCCATTAATACTATTTATCATCTTAGTCCTTCATAACACCTGGGTGACATCAATACCATTATCTTAGTCCCTAATAACACCTGGGTGACATTAAAGCTATTTGTCATCTTAGTCCCTAAAACACCTGGGTTACATTAATAATATTTGTCATCTTAGTCCTTAATAACACCTGGGTGACATTAATACTGTCATCTTAGTCCCTAATAACACCTGGGTGACATTAACACTATTTGTCATCTTAGTCCTTAATAACACATCAGTGACATTAGTACTATTTGTCATCTTAGTCCCTAAAAACACCTGGGTGACATTAATACTTTTTGTCATCTTAGTCCCAAAAATCCCCTGGGTGACATTAATGCTGTCATCTGAGTCCCTAATAACACCTGGGTAACATTTAAACTATTTGTCATCTTAGCCCCGAAAAAGATCTATGACATTAATACTATTCATTATCTTAGTCCTTAATGACAGCTAAGTGACATTAATACTAACTGTCATCTTATTCCTTAATAACCCCTGACTGAAATTAATACTATTTGTCATCTTAGTTCTTCATAGCACATCGGTAACATTAGTACTATTTGTCATCTTAGTCCTAAGTAACACCTGGGTGATACTAATGCTGTCATCTTAGTCAAAAAAACACCTGGGTGACATTAATACTGTTCATCATCTTAGTCCCCTAATAACACCTGAGTGACATTAGCAAAATATTTGTCGTATTTGTCCCTAAAAACACCTGCGTGATATTAATACTATTTGTCATCTTAGTCTTTAATAACATCTCGGTGACATTAATACTACTTATCATCTTAGTCCTTAATAACACCTCGGTGACATTAATACTGTCATCTTAGATCTTAATAATACCTGGCAGACTTTAAAACTATTTGTCATCTTAGTCCTTAAGAACATCTATGTGACATTATTACTGTTTATCATCTTAGTCCTTCATAACACCTGGGTGACATCAATAATTTTATCTTAGTCCCTAATAACACCTGGGTGACATTAAAGCTATTTGTCATCTTAGTCCCTAAAACACCTGGGTTACATTAATAATATTTGTGATCTTAGTCCTTAATAACACCTGGGTGACATTAATACTATTTGTCATCTTAGTTCTTAATAACACATCGGTGACATTAGTACTATTTGTCATCTTAGTCCTTAGTAACACCTGGGTGATACTAATGCTGTCATCTTAGTCCAAAAAACACCTGGGTGACATTAATACTACTTATCATCTTAGTCCTTAATAACACCTGGGTGACATTAATACTGTCATCTTAGTCCCTAATAACACCTGGGTGACATTAAAATTATTGTCATCTTAGTCCTTAATAACACCTGGCTGACTTTAAAACTATTTATCATCTTAGTCCTTAAGAACATCTATGTGACATTAATACTATTTATCATCTTAGTCCTTCATAACACCTGGGTGACATCAATACTTTTATCTTAGTCCCTAATAACACCTGGGTGACATTAAAACTATTTGTCATCTTAGTCCCTAAAACTCCTGGGTTACATTCATACTATTTGTCATCTTAGTCTTTAATAACACCTGGGTGATATTAATACTGTCATCTTAGTCCACTAATAACATCTGGGTGACATAAAACTATTGTCATCTTAGTCCCTAAAACACCTGGGTGACATTAATACTATTTGTCATCTAAGTCCTTATTAACACATGAGTGACAATACTACTATCTGTCATCGTAGTCATTAATAACACCTGGGTGACATTAGTACTGTCATCTTAGTCCACTAATAACATCTGGGTGACATAAAACTATTGTCATCTTAGTCCATAAAAACACCTGGGTGACATTAATACTATTTGTCTTCTTAGTCCTTAATAACACCTGGGTGACATTAATACTATTTGTCTTCTTAGTCCTTAATAATATCTGGGTGACTTTAATACTATTTGTCATCTTCGTCCTAATAACACATGGGCGTTATTAGTAGTATTTGTGATCTTAGTCCTAATAAAACCTGGGTGACATTAATACTGTTTTCTTAGTCCACTAATAACACCTGGGTGACATTAAAACTATTTGTTATCTTAGTCCCTAGAAACACCTTGGTAACAGTAATACTATTTGTCAGCTTAGTCCCCTCATAACACCTGGGTGACATTAAAAGTATTTGTCCTCTTAGCCCATAAAAACACCTGGCTGACATTAATTTTATTCATCATCTTAGTCCTTAAAAACAACTAGATGACATTTATACTATTTGTCATCTTAGTCCTTAATAACATCTGGGTGAGATTAATACTATTTGTCATCTTAGTCCTAATAACATCTGGGTGACATTAATACTATTTGTCATCTTAGTCCTTGGTGACACCTGGGTGACCTTAGTACTAATTGATATTTTAGTCCTTAATAACCACTGGGTGACATTAATACTATTTGTTATCTTAGTCCTTAATTACACTTGGGTAACATTAATAAATAAATAGTAGCAGCATGTTGAGGCGGGATACATTGCCGGATCATTAATTGCATCCATCAACGACGTGCAGAAGAGGGAGGTTTAGCGGCTGGAGGCCACAAGGACCCTGGCTTCTGGCTTCTGCCGGTGTGTCTATTGCCGCATACCCTATTCTTCCGAAAGTCCAGTGAGCTAAAAATTACATTGTTGCTCTACTGTCTTTTCTGCATAAAAACTGCCTCTATGAGCCAACAATCACATCATTGCTCCACTGATTTTTCTACATGAAAATTGCCACTTTGATTTGAGAAGGAATCTGTGTGATATAGTTAAAGTATTTAAAAAATCGGTCACCTTTCTCTGCAAAGAAACCGTGCTATATGTGAAAGTTTGGTTTGGCTATCAAAAGACTTTGCTGCTTTTTTTTTACTATTTTTAAGCACGTGAATGCTAGAATAAGCATGAGAGGACATAAGCACCCTGTTTTTTATTGTGCTAATACTGGTTAGAACTGGCTTTGGGTTGCTGTCTCGTTATAGGTTACTGTAATGGATCAGTCAGTACTGACAGCCTATCAGCGATCTGTTTGGGCGGGCTATGTTTAGGAATGTTAAGGTACTGTGAGGAGTCAGCTTCCTCTTTTCCAGTTGTGATCCCACCCACCCACCCTGCAATTTTTGAATCGGCTTGGGCCAATATTGTTCGTTGGAATGTTATTTTCTATGTTTTTCTTCCAACAGGTGAAGGCAGCTGGCGGAAAGCAGTGCTCTTCGGCGGCTCAATTTAGTGCAGCTGAACTTGGCTAGCATCCCCCCTTTGAGAGAGGCGAGTCGGTCACTGCCTTAGGGGAGGATCAGGTCTCCATCTTATGGAGGGATCAGCACTATGCTAGATTAAGGGGGGATGGTACTACTCAAGACAGCTCACATTTGGTGGTGGATTCTCCACCTCCTTCTTAGTAATACACTCTCATATGGGCTGTAGCCGAGTTAGCACTGCTTTTTCGCCACCATGCTCGAATATACTTTTCAATTTCTGATCTGATTTTAATAAATTTGGCTGCAACCTCTTTTTGCAAATCTATTCCGTTGTCAGTGTCATTATTTTAGTTGATTAAGTTTAAGTTAAGTATGCTAGAATAATAAAACTATGGGTGACTTAATGTATTTGGACTTTTTCATTTATTTTACAAGTAAAAATAAAGCGTTACTTTGTTTATCTAATCCTGCTTCTTGGTAATACATTTGGATACAACTGTTGAAACTACAAAAGCTTTTGTGGAAAAAAGAAACGTTGTACACCTTTTATAGTTTTCTATTACAGTATAAACCAGCGGTCGCCAACCCATCGCTCGCGAGCCACCGGTAGCTTGCAGCCATAAGGACGGTGGCTTGAGCCCTGTATTACTATATCCTTGTTGTGACAGTCCCAGGGGCTCTCTCCTACCCCCCGCTGCTGCACAATAGAGGTGACAGGCAAGGGCCCGACCTCCCGCTCCGTCCTGCGCTCCCGCTCAACATCCTACCTAGGCTGCTTCTGCCGGCCCGTGCAATAAAGTTTTCAATTGTTGTGAGCCAGCCCGCGTGACATCATGAAGTCACGCCACACCGCTGAAAGAGGAGCCATGACATGTGAGGACTGGACTGAAGCTAGCAACAACCCTGGAAGGAGGGGCAGCCAGAACAGAAGGAGGTAAGGTAAGTATCTTATTATTCTTGCATTATTGTTGTCCCTGCTCCAGGAGGCTGTGGGGGAAAGAGGGGGATTGAGGCGGGGTGAGCACTAGGGGAATAAGGGGAAAATATTACTATATCTAGCTGATAATCAATATAAGTATTTTGTTCCAAGAACCAATCGTTCATATATCTGTAAAAGACTGACACTGAGTAAGAGGATAACTCTGGGATTCCAGCCCCTCCCGAATTGTGTACAGCCACTAACCTTGAAAGGGCCACTTTTGGTTTCTTGCCCTGCCACAGAAAGCGTATGTCTGATTTAGACAAGCTAATTGGCAACATTTGCATGAAATAAAAAATCTTTGGGAAGATAATGCTTTTAAGGAGAGCCGCATGCCCCAAAACTGGCAATAGCAGCAATTTCCAACTGTCAATCATAGTGACAATTATGTCTATAACAGCAGAGAAATTAGCGGTATAAAGCTGAGACAGATCAGAAGTAATCTGTACACCCAAATGTTTAAGTTTAGAATCAGCTTGTTTAAATAGAGTCATGGTGGGAATTACTGCGTGTGAAAACACAGGACCCGTTCTGCCCACTCGCAGGTAGGGTCCAGCACACGCGCAGATTCCCGATAATCGGGAATTTGCTATCAGCAGTGCACTTATGAATCAGGGCTTAAGTGTTTTTTTTGCTTTGTGTATTGTTAGTATATACTCACTTCTAAACTATAATAAGCTAATATATAATAATTACACAACACATGATATAATTTAAAAAAACTGGATTGGATTTATTGATTTTTTTTAAACACAAAAGTCTAAATTTTACCTCAAAACACTCCTCATCCTCTCCATGGACTCTTGGATAAGCCCCAAATAATTGCTCAGGGGCTTCAACTCCCTCCAGAGTACATCCTGTCAATCAAGCCTCTGACATTCTGCATCTGAAATAGAAATTAAAAAAAGAATATCAGCATATTTCTGACACTTTATGTACTAATGCAAACAGTAACATAACATAAAAACTTATGCACAAGATTATAAAAATAATAAATAAAATAAACATCACAGTGTAATGCTGGAGACACACCTGATGATATTTTGTCCAATCTAGCAGATTGGACAACATATTGTCAGCACTGGCCAGTGTGTCCTGCTATATCGATGATGTTACGCTCTCCCGCACGTTGTCATACACATTGCCCATTGTGCACCCTGCATGCATGATACTTGTTACATTTCATAAATGGAGCAGAAGCACAAAGCTGACACTTAGGTGTAAATTTACTAATATTTGAGATTGACCCGATTTGCAAAGAGATTAATCTCGCTATAAATCGCCAAATCTCGGGTGATTTAATCACTTTCTTTATTCCAAATTTACCAACAGGCAATTTGAGGCTAAACGAGTTTGCAGGAGATTACTCACCTGAGATTGCAGTGTTTTCTCTCTGCAAATCTCTCCCGAGCTAGCAACCTGCACATATCAGTGAGTTATATGAAGGCTGCTTATGTGTTAGACCTGTAAAAACTTGTCAGCCAGTCCTGGTACCCAAAATTACAGGGAACAAAATGAGTAGGGTTCCACCGTAATTTAGGTATTAGCATCAGGCTGCAGGGCCAGTCCTGGTTTTAATTATAGGAGGAAAAATATTGCATAGGGGTCCCACTATAATTAAAACCATCACCAGACCCAAAAGGACCGCGGTGTAATGCCACGCCCCGGAGACCCTATTTCCGGTTCTCCAGAGCCAAAGCATTCTAACACCAAGTCGGTCAGGCCAAGCTGGTGATCTCAGGGGAGGTGGGGACCCCCCAAAAAAGGGGTCCCCCTCTCCCATAACCTCAGGCTTGGCCTGAAGCCTGGGGCTCTTCCCCACACCCTGGGCTGTGGGTATGTGGGTAATAAAGTATAAAATAGATGTAAACTGTTGTATTTTACCGTGGAACTACAGGTGCCAACATGCCCCGTACTCCCCCTGTAAAATAAATAGTTAAATAAAGACATGACACACACCATAGTTAGTAAAGATTTATTACACCCATACATCAATCACACATACTTACTTTCTACTAGATGTTTCTGTCCTCTTCTCCACGTAGAATCCGTGTGTATAGACCGGCAACAAAGATTATACTCACCTGATCCTCACACTGGTCTCCGTAGGATCCCGGGGGAGTCTTGGCAAAATAAGAACAAGCTTACCCGATATCATACGGGCTAGAATTGGTATGTCTTGTCACACATATCAATACTACGTGAATGCCAGCTGACTGGACGTCTTCCCAAGTTCCGCCAGCCAATCAGAGGCCGCTTCACATCTAGCAGACTTTCATTGGTAGGGGTACAAATGGGTTTCAGCCAATGAGAGGCTGCTAGATGTGAATCGGCCTTTGATTGGCTGGCGGGACTTGGGAAACCCCGTAATGTCCGGTCAGCTGGAATTTGCGTATTATTAGTATGTGTGACAAGACACATACCAATACTAATACTAAGAAATAAACCACCATATTGATGGCATTGATATTGCGTCCGCAAATATAATGTAATGCTAAATACCTAAATACCGTATAGAGGTTCCCTTTAATCACACTGTATATATGGGCTCATTTAAAATGTTTCATATTGTCTGCAGTGAGTGAGTTGGAAATTACAGTATAGCTCACTATGTGCAAATGCTGAATAATATTGAAATTAGAGATGAGCGGGTTCGGATTTCCACGCCGAGTTTGGATTTATCTGGCAAAAAACGGGACTCAGAAAGAGGCAAAATGTCATCTTTCATAGACAAACATCATCATTCCTGGTCAAAAGTCCAGGAATTATGATGTTTGTCCATGAAAAATTATGTTTTGCCTCTTTCTGAGTCCCATTTTTTGCCAGGAAAAATCTGAACTCGGCGTGGAAATCCGAACTAATCTGAACCAGCTCATCTCTAATTGAAATAAATCCATTTATCTGCTTTTCCAATTGGTTGGACTTTTCTGTATAGATCATTATATGAATGACCGCCCCTTATACATCCTATTCTGCATCTGTGATTAGTAGGCCGTGTGATGGATGCCCAGCGCACATCATCATAGTTACTTGTTGTTATTCTATTCTCCACTTGGCCTACACATAATAAATAGGGAAATGTTATGTGGTGACTAAGGTATATGTAAATACTATAAAAAAGAAATAAACCACCTTCTTGATGGCATTGATATTGCATCCGCAAATATAATGCAATGCAAAATTGGTGTTTTTATTGTGTCCTTGTAAAAGTACTATAGGATTTTGCCATTTGGCAATTTTTATTTCAAAATGCTAATGATATCGTTATACCATTATACCATTCACTCATTCTTACTGTGTATTCATTATGCCAGAATTTAGGCTACAGTAAATATACTGTAGGTGTTTATGATGAAAGAAAAAAAGAAGACCAGGCGTTGTCTTACCAGCCAATTATAACACAATTATTAAAATTGATTTAACCTTTGTTCAGCTGCTGTCAAAAAATGGGTAGATGCCACTACCCACAAAAAAGATCCCAAAGAAGTTGTAATTTTATAGAGACAGCGCTTTTTGACAAAAGATTTAATACATAAAAATGACCTTACATACAAATATTAAGACATTACAATACAATAGACAAAAAGTAGTGTTTTACACAAAACCGGCCGGTGTGTACACTCATCAATCAGCTAATAGGACCATAAAGAAAGAAATTTTGGTCATATGGTATTAAGAATACACCTTATTTGGTGTCATATAGAGACCATTTTTTTGCAAGCATGAAAAAAATCAATAGCATGAGACTTTATCTGTTTAGAAAAAACAGATTGGTTTGTTCCAAAGATAAGGGTATTAGTTAATGTTCATTGCAAATAATTCCGTGCACTGACTTGTTTAATGGTTAGTACATGCATGCATCCAAGTTTTCAGCTCTGTGAATGTTAGTTGTTATGCCCCAGTTGTTAGTAAGCACTTGTGCCAAGAGAGTTAGTAGGCAAGAGGACATTCAGAGCAGGCAATGAAGACAGTTTTTAAATCCCTTATTCATGCAAGCCGGAGTTTTAGACAAGTGAACTCCTTTTGGGAACTCAGGAGCGTAACTAGAACAGTTTAATGCTCCCATACTCACAGTTCACCCGGGTGATGTGACGAGTGTTAGAGCGCCAGCTGGTTTGGATAAGCAGACCCTTAACGCGTTTCTCCGCCTCCGTCTATGCTCGGCGGCTTCCTCAAAACTGTCTTCATTGCCTGCTCTGAATGTCCTCTTGCCTACTAACTCTCTTGGCACAAGTGCTTACTAACAACTGGGGCATAACAACTAACATTCATAGAGCTGAAAACTTGGATGCATGCATGTACTAACCATTAAACAAGTCAGTGCACGGAATTATTTGCAATGAACATTAACTAATACCCTTATCTTTGGAACAAACCAATCTGCTTTTTCTAAACAGATAAAGTCTCATGCTATTGATTTTTTTCATGCTTGCAAAAAAATGGTCTCTATATGACACCAAATAAAGGTGTATTCTTAATACCATATGACAAAAAATTCTTTTTTTATGGTCCTATTAGCTGATTGATGAGTGTACACACCGGCCGGTTTTGTGTAAAACACTACTTTTTGTCTATTGTATTGTAATGTCTTAATATTTGTATGTAAGGTCATTTTTATGTATTAAATCCTTTGTCAAAAAGCGCTGTCTCTATAAAATTACAACTTCCTTGGGATCTTTTATGATGAAAGCATAAAAGGCTGAAATTCCATTGTTATGTCATAGTCAGGTCCCCCTGAGCTCTGTGATGTCACAGGATTCTCATCACTCTGAGAGAGTTGGTTGGACAGGGAGGTTCTCAGAGAATTTGTCCCAGGACAGATATTTGCACAGTTATAGGATTTTTCTTTATATTGTAGAGATTCAAAACCCAATTCCAGGAGGCCACCTCTTCACCTGAACAGGTAATGTAACTGAGATCTCATAGTGGTTCAAAATAT
This sequence comes from Taudactylus pleione, assembly GCA_031769625.1. Lineage (NCBI taxonomy): Eukaryota > Metazoa > Chordata > Amphibia > Anura > Myobatrachidae > Taudactylus > Taudactylus pleione. Next base: position 4,084,851 of record JAUIMM010000534.1, on the reverse strand, counting down.
TTGTTTAATCTGTTATATTAATACTATAGCTAGACTGGGCAGACACATACCACTTCAGGAACTGTAGTTATAGTACATAGAAATGATCTGCCCACTTTATTTATATATAGAAGTATTTTACCAAGGATTAATGCATGCATCATATTGGCCTAAATACATTATATACAGATAATACAGACCAGAGGCTCTGGGCATTACAATTACAAACACCGTTATATAGTGATAAGACAGAAGCTTTGCTATAAGGCAAGTGAGAGATATAAGTGACTATAGTAGGTTCCCATATATGACTTCTTATAACGAGTAGGTTTCTCATTTGGTGATGTCTCTTGTTCTATTCCTCCTATTAGCCTGAAACTATAACATTGCCAGCTGCATTGTGTCAGGGATTTATTCTAGTAATAAAACTGCAACATGAAAAGTTATGGTAATAGTTTCAGACATCATTATTATCAATTGACAGAACAATACTGATAAAGGCATCAAGAGTGAATCAGAAAAGAGATATTGAATTTGGGTTATAAATGTATAAAAAATAATTGATGGTTTTAGTGATATTTGGGAACCAAAGTAAGCCTATATCTATAATATTATGTGAATGCTATAGGGACTAGATAACTCAAAGCATATCCTGTGTCTCACACAACCAACCAACTAACGGCATAGTGAGTAATGTATACATGAGTTAGTGATGGCAGTGGGGATGTATAGATGCTGCAGGCCTTTCATTTAGATTTAGTTTTTTAACTTTTAGTTTATTGATATTTTCTATTAATTTGTATGAACTTTAAGTTAAGAGCCGCAACAAGGAATGTGTGCGTGGTGCCACCATCCATGGCACAATGCCTGGGGTGACACTGCAACTGCCCTGTTGCACCTGCATTTGGCTTTTAGGGTGTCTGAAATGTAGCCTATAGAGCTGTCACAGAGCCACCTTTGGGTGCTCCAGGCACGTGTCCTGCAGCCTGTAGAGCTGCTGGAGCATCCTTTGAACATTCCTGGGAACTCCGCTTCCTCCTTGTCCTGGAGGATCCACCTCCTCAATGTGATGTCATTCCATGACATGAGAAATTTCAGAGGGCAGGGCTGGCATGGGGTGGATTATAGCCCTGCTATGGCCCTGTTTAGAGATAGCTTCAGTTGGAAGGATTTTATTTTCATTACTTTAACACCTTCCTCTCCCCAACCATATGGTTATATCATTGATGGCCAGGCTAAATTATCATCAGCTCAATACTCTGTACCCAGGTTTAGCTAGTGCCAATCACTAGTGGTATAATGGGTCCAATTCTAATCTTGTCATAACACATATATTTCTCCCAGCTCAGAAGTGAACAATACAGAAGGGAGATGTAGGACTTTTTAAGTAATAGTACAGAGACTAGAGTAGATGAGTGACAGATTGCATGAACCAATAGAACCAATAGGACACAAAAGAAGTGACATCAGGCATTACTACCAACTGAATTTAGTTCTCAATAGGCCTTTTATATTCATTGAAATATACTGTGCACAAGATCTATTTTGATGACTATTCCTGCTATTCTATATAAGGTGCTTGATGTGTGGCATCTCCAAATGTGTATTGTATTAAAACAAATTCTAAGATTTTAATTGATTTTAATATTTGCCTCAATATGTATTCTATATATAATGTATTGTGTAGATATAGGCTCCTGACATTTACCAGAGTTTACAGTCAGCAAAGCAGAGAAGATGGGCAGATGTTACATGTAGAACAGTGCCCATTACTCTGTGTATTAATTGTGGAGTAAGAAACACTATTTGATCTATTCATAGACTCAGTATGGAGCCAGACACCATTTCTGAGAGAAACTTACCAGTATTTGTAGTTATGAGGTTATGTTCTCTTCCTATATACACATACAGGGTGCATATAATCCAACTGCTATTTGTGCCTAATAGGTAGACATGGAAGGCTGGCCTCCAGGTGACACTTGGGGAGAAACACCTACAAGTTATGTAACCTGGGTAAGTGATAATGATCATGACTGTAGTGTCAATCCAGTTACTGTAGTTTACAAAATGTTCACACATCTATGCTAATAAACTATGATATACAAATAGTACATAATACCATATATATCTATGCTAATAAAGAGGAAAATTAGTTTTATCACAATTAAAAGTTACTTACCATTACCAACCTTCCACTCCAGAGTTATGGGGTTGCTCTCTTTGTACCACAATCATCATCACCAGGGAGCCACCCCGAAATTGGACCTCCCTAAAGGAAAAACCAGCCTGCTTTACAGTGATGTGATGCATCCTGCCACCCTTCGCATGCATGCCGGCGTTAGCATACGCCAGTATGCATGATGAACACGGTAAAGGACTGCTCTCTCAGTAACAGTGGCCCTTTGCAGTGTAAGAACAAGGACCCAAGTGTCACGGGGGGTGCTGGGAGGGATAGAATTAGTTCTCGTTCACAGCACTCTCCCAAAAGAAGCCCATAGGCTTCTATAAGGTAATGCCATCAGGAAGATGGCGTTACCCACTGCAACCAGGCTCCGTAGAGCATCGCATTCTGAGGCTTGGTGCATATGAGAAATGCTGCCAACCCGAATTTTGGGGGTTTGACCACATTTCTCCCCTTGCTACATCCTGCCCTAGATGAGGCTGCCAAGAGCTTTTTAGTGCCACATGCAGATTTGGGTCATGTCCCTGTAGCCCAGTCCATTTTAAAAATAACTCTTCAAGTTTCCTAGACCGTGGTCCAGGCTGGGTCCGTCTTTTCCTGCAGTAAATTCTGCAGATATTACATGTATAAGCAGGCACTTTTTTTTTCTTTGCAGCCCCTACATACCATACTAGCCTCCTCTCCCGGAAAGTGCGGTAGGATTATGATTTTTTGAGTAGCCCCCTGCACACTTGGAAGAGTGACTGAATCTCCTGCATCCCTCGCACTTTCTAGTGAAGTGCGCAGGATGGGGAGACAATTACCAGGAATAGCGAGTCCATATGGAGGGGAAAGAGCCAAAATGACGCAACCGCATACCTAATGATGTAAAGGGCCCAGCCCTGCTCCCTAAATGATGCATCTTCTCTCTGGGCTTTTACTGTACCTGAGAGAAAATTAAAAATGTTGGCAAGTATGCTTCATACAGACAGCTGGTCTCTGTATTACAGACCGATATAAGATATTCAGTGCCTAAGTGGAACATATATATGTTCCTACTATAAAATTACATACATACATATACAAAACATATAATTAGTATCAGAAAAAGAGATTTGATGGGTGTAATCAATTTTCCTGGTTAGGTTGTTACCAGGTAAAGGAAAACAAATTTATCTCTTATGGATTATCCAGATCAATATACAGTCCACCACTCTCTCCAACAGGGAGATTCCGGCAACACACTAACCAGTACGAAGTCTCCATCGGGGGTCACGTCTATCCATTGTGACTGCAAGCACCCGCTCCCAAGTGAGTGTACAGCCAAGCCGGCTGGCGGCTCCGTCAGCAGGAACACATTACCTGACACGGAGCAGAGTAACACCACTGAGAGATCCCGCGATGAAAGGGAGAAAGTTCTCTATCTAATAACAGGCACATGAAGGTATATGCTGCAGCCACCGTGATCTATACAGCAATACACGTGGAATACTGACACTTTTGATCTGCAGATCACAGGCTGTCAAATCAGCCAGGAAATTGGGTGAGCTCATTCCGTGTTGCAGAATATAGCAACAATATATCAAACTGTTGCACTAGCTTTAAAAATTGCCACAGATACAGCGTATCTATACATAAGAGATAAATTTGTTTTCCTTTACCTGGTAACAACCTAACCAGGAAAATGGATTACACCAATCAAATCTCTTTTTCTGATACTAATTATATGTTTTGTATATGTATGTATGTAATTTTATAGTAGGAACATATATATGTTCCTCTTAGGCACTGAATATTTTATATTTGTGTATGAGATTGTCTTATTAAAATAGTTTTACACTTCATACTTAAGTATCGTTTATAATATACATATTAAGGCCCTCATTCAGAGGCGGTCGGACGATGCAAGCGGTCGCTCAGAAACTGGGCGGCCGATTGCATCCTGACCGGCCGCCTCTGTTTCGGTCGTTAGGCTGTTTACACCCACAGCTCTAACAACCGCTAGGGTGATGGTAACGATGGTCATAGACCATCGCGACCATCTGGGCTTACGACGAGACCCTAGGGTAGGGTCTCACTTGTCGTAAGCCCCGGAGAGCTTCTGGCTCTGTCAGAGCTGGAAGCTCTCCACTGACATCACTAGTGATGTAAGTGGGGCCTCCCCCAAATGGCAGGCATTCCCATGGGAATGCCTTCGTTTGGGCTGCCAACCCCCCCGGCCCGCCCTTCCAAACGGGGCGAGCTGTCAATCAACATCGACAGCTCGCCCCCTTTGAAAAGAGGTGCGCTATGACCAGCGCTGTCGGTCGTAGCGGGTCTCACGCATGCGCACGAAGGAGCCGGCTCCCTCGTGCGCATGCGCACTGGACAAACATCAAGGCGGCCGTGCGGTCGTACACCGTATGGCTGCCTCTGAATGAAGCCCTAAGTGTGATTAATTGAGTGCAGCCAATTTTGTTCCTATTAGCTTTTGAAGTAATTACACAAATTCTTCTCTTTGGCAGCAGTCTCTTTTCACACTTCAGATCACCTAGGAAGCGCTATTTTCTTTTTTGTATTTTGAGACTGATATAAGAGCCTGGTTGTACATTAATAATCATACAGACAGCTGGTCTCTGTATTACAGACCGATATAAGTGTCTGGTTGTACATTAATAATCATACAGACAGCTGGTCTCTGTATTACAGACCGATATAAGAACCTGGTTGTACATTAATAATCATACAGACAGCTGGTCTCTGTATTACAGACCGATATAAGAACCTGGTTGTACATTAATAATCATACAGACAGCTGGTCTCCGTATTACAGACCGATATAAGAACCTGGTTGTACATTAATAATCATACAGACAGCTGGTCTCCGTATTATAGACCGATATAAGAACCTGGTTGTACATTAATAATCATACAGACAGCTGGTCTCCGTATTACGGACCGATATAAGAACCTGGTTGTACATTAAGAATCATACAGACAGCTTGTCTCTGTATCTCTGTATTACAGACCGATATAAGAACCTGGTTGTACATTAAGAATCATACAGCCAGCTGGTCTCTGTATTACAGACCGATATAAGAACCTGGTTGTATATTAATAATCATACAGACAGCTGGTCTTTGTATTACAGACCGATATAAAAACCTTGTTGTACATTAATAATCATACAGACAGCTGGTCTTTGTATTACAGACCGATATAAGAACCTGGTTGTACATTAATAATCATACAGACAGCTTTTCTCTGTATTACAGACCGATATAAGAACCTGGTTGTACATTAATAATCATACAGACAGCTGGTCTCCGTATTACAGACCGATATAAGAACCTGGTTGTACAGTAATAATCATACAGACAGCTGGTCTCCGTATTACAGACCGATACAAGAACCTGGTTGTACATTAATAATCATACAGACAGCTGGTCTCCATATTACAGACCGATATAAGAACCTGGTTGTACATTAATAATCATACAGACAGCTTTTCTCTGTATTACAGACCGATATAAGAACCTGGTTGTACATTAATAATCATACAGACAGCTTTTCTCTGTATTACAGACCGATATAAGAACCTGGTTGTACATTAATAATCATACAGACAGCTGGTCTCTGTATTACAGACCAATATAAGAACCTGGTTGTACATTAATAATCATACAGACAGCTGGTCTCTGTATTACAGACCGATATAAGAACTTGGTTGTATATTAATAATCATACAGACAGCTGGTCTCTGTATTACAGACCGATATAAGAGCCTGGTTGTACATTAATAATCATACAGACAGCTGGTCTCTGTATTACAGACCGATATAAGAGCCTGGTTGTACATTAATAATCATACAGACAGCTGGTCTCTGTATTACAGACCGATATAAGAACCTGGTTGTACATTAATAATCATACAGACAGCTGGTCTCCGTATTACAGACCGATATAAGAACCTGGTTGTACATTAATAATTATACAGACAGCTGGTCTCCGTATTACAGAATGATATAAGAACCTGGTTGTACATTAATAATCATACAGACAGCTGGTCTCCGTATTACAGACGGATATAAGAACCTGGTTGTACATTAATAATCATACAGACAGCTGGTCTCTGTATTACAGACTGATATAAGAGCCTGGTTGTACATTAATAATCATACAGACAGCTGGTCTTTGTATTACAGACCGATATAAGAACCTGGTTGTACATTAATAATCATACAGACAGCTGGTCTTTGTATTACAGACCGATATAAGAACCTGGTTGTACATTAATAATCATACAGACAGCTGGTCTTTGTATTACAGACCGATATAAGAACCTGGTTGTACATTAATAATCATACAGACAGCTTTTCTCTGTATTACAGACCGATATAAGAACCTGGTTGTACATTAATAATCATACAGACAGCTTTTCTCTGTATTACAGACCGATATAAGAACCTGGTTGTACATTAATAATCATACAGACAGCTGGTCTCCGTATTACAGACCGATATAAGAACCTGGTTGTACAGTAATAATCATACAGACAGCTGGTCTCCGTATTACAGACCGATATAAGAACCTGGTTGTACATTAATAATCATACAGACAGCTGGTCTCCGTATTACAGAACGATATAAGAACCTGGTTGTACATTAATAATCATACAGACAGCTGGTCTCCGTATTACAGAATGATATAAGAACCTGGTTGTACATTAATAATCATACAGACAGCTGGTCTCCGTACTACAGACCGATATAAGAACCTGGTTGTACATTAATAATCATACAGACAGCTTTTCTCTGTATTACAGACCGATATAAGAACCTGGTTGTACATTAATAATCATACAGACAGCTTTTCTCTGTATTACAGACCGATATAAGAACATGGTTGTACATTAATAATCATGCAGACAGCTGGTCTCTGTATTACAGACCGATATAAGAACCTGGTTGTACATTAATAATCATACAGACAGCTGGTCTCTGTATTACAGACCGATATAAGAGCCTGGTTGTACATTAATAATCATACAGACAGCTGGTCTCCGTATTACAGACCGATATAAGAACCTGGTTGTACAGTAATAATCATACAGACAGCTGGTCTCCGTATTACAGAACAATATAAGAACCTGGTTGTACATTAATAATCATACAGACAGCTGGTCTCCGTATTACAGAACGATATAAGAACCTGGTTGTACATTAATAATCATACAGACAGCTGGTCTCCATACTACAGACCGATATAAGAACCTGGTTGTACATTAATAATCATACAGACAGCTTTTCTCTGTATTACAGACCGATATAAGAACCTGGTTGTGCATTAATAATCATACAGACAGCTGGTCTCCGTATTACAGACCGATATAAGAACCTGGTTGTACATTAATAATCATACAGACAGCTGGTCTCCGTATTACAGACCGATATAAGAACCTGGTTGTACATTAATAATCATACAGACAGCTGGTCTTTGAATTACAGACCGATATAAGAACCTGGTTGTACATTAATAATCATACAGACAGCTGGTCTTTGTATTACAGACCGATATAAGAACCTGGTTGTACATTAATAATCATACAGACAGCTGGTCTCTATATTACAGACCGATATAAGAGCCTGGTTGTACATTAATAATCATACAGACAGCTGGTCTCCGTATTACAGACCGATATAAGAACCTGGTTGTACAGTAATAATCATACAGACAGCTGGTCTCCGTATTACAGACCGAAATAAGAACCTGGTTGTACATTAATAATCATACAGACAGCTGGTCTCCGTATTACAGAACGATATAAGAACCTGGTTGTACATTAATAATCATACAGACAGCTGGTCTCCGTATTACAGACCGATATAAGAACCTGGTTGTACATTAATAATCATACAGACAGCTTTTCTCTGTATTACAGACCGATATAAGAACCTGGTTGTACATTAATAATCATACAGACAGCTGGTCTCTGTATTACAGACCGATATAAGAACCTGGTTGTACATTAATAATCATACAGACAGCTGGTCTCTGTATTACAGACCGATATAAGAACCTGGTTGTACATTAATAATCATACAGACAGCTGGTCTCTGTATTACAGACCGATATAAGAACCTGGTTGTACATTAATAATCATACAGACAGCTGGTCTCTGTATTACAGACCGATATAAGAGCCTGGTTGTACATTAATAATCATACAGACAGCTGGTCTCTGTATTACAGACCGATATAAGAGCCTGGTTGTACATTAATAATCATACAGACTTCTGGTCTCTGTATTACAGGCCGATTTAAAAACCTGGTTGTACATTAATAATCATACAGACAGCTGGTCTTTGTATTACAGACCGATATAAGAACCTAGTTGTACATTAATAATCATAGAGAATTAAGGAGACATTAGACAGTCAAACACAGCAAATAACAATGGCAATGTATTACTTCCCTATACAGATACATTATTATTATTATTGTTATTATTATTATTATTATTATTAGACTTTACTTATATTACACAAACATATTACACAGTGCTTTTTAGAGAGTGTTTAAAAGTTTTTTTTAGTCCATTTTGGGCTCCATATGTCAGAAAGACATTGATTTTAATATAAACAAACTACTGGTATCTATATTACAGAAAGAGGTCAGAGTCTACATCAACACTCATATGACTCCCAGCGGTTACATAATCGAAACATTGATGTTTCAGCAAATTACAATGGTGAGTCATCATTTCAGTGCAATGGTAAATTATATTATTATTATTATTATTAGTAGTAGTATTATTATTATTATTATTATTATTATTATTATTATTATTATTAGTATTGTTATTATTGTTGTTGTTGATAATAGTATTTTTAGCAGAAGTAATAGTAGTATATATTCACAAATATTATACACAGCACTTTACAGTTTTTAACTATTTCTTTATTTTGTTTTGGCACATTGTTTTTAATCAAAAATGATTACTGTTATCTGTATTACAGACCAATGTAAGAACATATTCATATATGTTTGACGATTTAAACGGCAACAGTACGGAGTTTTTTGTAACCCAAGCACATACAATGGTCAGTTATATCTTAGCTACAATGCCAAATTATTATTATCAATATCCTTTATATAGTTAAAACATACTACACAGTGTTTTATAGAGAATATTTTGTGATCAATATTTATGATTACATTTTGGCCAGCCAATGTAACAAAAACATTTTTTTTAATCTAAATGGGCTGTTCTATACATATTTATATTATAGACAGGACTGAGAGTCATCGCTAGCCTGTATGATGTGTCCAATAACTACGAGACGCAATATTTAATCACACAGGGAATTACAATGGTGAGTAATCACTTTACTACACAAGTAAATTGCTAGTAGTATTATAATTAGTAGTAGTAGTAGTAATAGTAGTAGTAGTAGTAAAAGTTTTACTATTATTATCAACCCTGAAATAGCCTAAATACTTTACAGAGCGGCATATTTATCAATTATCAGGTTTAGACCCAATAATTATTATTTTCTATCACTGTTATTCTCACCAACAAGAAATTATATACCTCCCATATAACACACCCAGGGACAGGGGCTAATAGGAGCCCATCCCTGCGATGAGTAAAGTGATCGCTGATGCGATCACTGGGTCTGATTTAGCATGGATTGCTATTACGATCGCTGCTGCGATTGCACACACAGGTCTGCTGTGAAGATCTGCTAATGAATGGAATCACAAAGCCGTCGCACAGCCAGCATAGAGACAACCACTACCACTATCTCACATCCGTAATACCTTGGAGTCCTGCGTACACATTGGAAACATCAAGTAACATTGGTCCCTCATGCACAATTACAGGAGGTCTGACCTTACTCAGATATTGCTACCCTCATCTCCTGCAGTAAGTACTCAAGCTATATGCCGTCACAGTGGCTAATATATGCATGCCTATGCAACGCCGTTCAAACGGACAGGCACGTCTGCGTTTCTCCGACCACTCCCCATCACCTCCCCCAAAAGTTCACTGCTTGTCACTCACTCTGTGATGGCTTTCTTTCTGCGTGCAGAGATCGCAGTACCATCGCAATCCTATCTCACGCCTGCGCACCGCGGTGCACATGCATGAGCACTATGCACCATCGGCCAATCTGCGTTTGCTGTTGAAGTTGGGATCCGTGCTGAATCAGGCCCACTGTACTTTCTGCTGCGGGATCCCTGGCACGCTAGTGGGTATGTGCGGTCTTCAGATTGCACATATTCAAATGGCCATTACCAGAGGGGGATCCAATGGATTGCTCTACTGACAAATTGTGCCATATGTAGACTATAGGATAAAGATGGAGTTAGTTATCGGGGCAAAGCTTCACATTGGTAAATTTCACAATATAGCTGCCCCCATAGAAACTTATGGGGACTGCAATTGCAAACTGAAACAGGGGAACCATAGCATCCAGGGGATGAGGGAATTCTCTCAATATTTGTTTCATAAATAAGTGCTTTATAGAGAATACTTAATCAATATTTAAGTGTAAGATTTGGGCCCCCATAGTAACAATGACATGGGGAACTATAGCATCCAGGGGATGAGGGATTTCTCTCAAAATGTGTTCAATAAATGAGTAAGATTTGGGCCCCCATAGTAATAAGGACATTGTTTTATTCTAAATGGACTATGGTTTTCTTTATTACAGAGTGAGATCCTGTCATATAATGATGTGCCCCATCACCGTGATAACTTGCCACATCTTATGATCACCAATGAAGTTACAATGGTGCGTAATCACTTATATGCACAAGTAAATAGTCATAATAAATTAACTACAGATGAGTCCTCATATCCGCAGTGTCTTTGTGCCTTATGGCACAAGAAGCCTGGTGCGGCTGAGCCACGTAGAAAGGTGTAGCGTACCATCTTTTTCTTTAAATGATGCACCTTATTTGCATCACAGACTGCAGAAAAACACCACTCACAGTGTACTAGAGATGCTGGGCTGTGACTTTAGCTGCACATGACTTTCTGTAGTTTAATGAGGAGGAATGAGGTGAATGGGCTCTACCATGGTATATGTGTATAAGGAGTTCTACCATGGCATAACATGTATAAGGGGCTCTACTGTAGTGTAATGTGTATAAGCGGCTCTACTGTGGTGTAATGTTTATAAGGGGCTCTACTGTGGTGTAATGTGTATAAGCAGCTCTACTGTGGTGTAACATGTATAAGGGGTCTACTGTGGTGTAATGTGTATAAAGGGCACTATTGTGTGGCATAACGTGTACAAGGGACACTACTGTGTAGTGTAATATATATTATTTATTTATTACCAGTTATTATTTATATAGTGCACGCATATTCTGCAGCACCTTACAAAGAGGATATTTGACCATTCACATCAGTCCCTACCCCAGTGGAGTTTACAATCTATATTCCCTATCACATGTACACACACATACACACTAGGGGTTAATTTTCTTGGCAGCCAATTAATCTACCAGTATAGTTTTAGAGTGTGGGTGGAAACCAGAGTACCCAGAGTAAACCCACGCAAGCACAGGGGGAATATACAAACTCTACACAGTTGTGGGCATAGTGAGAATTGAACCCACAACCTCAATGCTGTGAGGCAGTAATGCTAACAATTACACCATCTGTGTGTATAAAGGGAACTACAGTGTGGTGTAACATGTATAACGTAACATTGGGCCTGATTCAGCACGGATCACTATTGCTGTCGCAGCTCCATAATCGCATGCAGTCTCACTGCGAAAATATGCTAATGATTGCAATCACAATGTCATCCCAGCCAGACATAAGGACACCCACTTTACCTTACAAACATCCATCACACTTAGCAAGTCTGCGAAAGCATCTGGAACATCGAGTACCATTGCAGCCTCACACACACTTGCACAAGGTCTGACCTTACTCAGAAATTGCTAACCTCATCGCATGCAGTGCAAGCCCAAGCTGCGTTTGGCATCGCAGTGGCTAAAATATGCACTCTTCTCTAATGGCGGGGAGGACAAGCAAAAGGTAGGCAAGTATGGTCTAATGTGACAAATGAACACTACTGTGCAGTGTAATGTAAATTGGTACTAATTCTCTTTCTAGCACAGGGCACCAAAATGTCTAACTATGGCTTACTTATGTGGCATCCAGGGCCGTATTAACCCGTATATCTATAGTGTTCCTCCTAGGCCATCTCAACAGGATGCTGCACCCTGCCTGATTTGAAGTAACTGAAAGGCGTCCTGCTGAAACAGCCATCTCACCTGCGGGCCCCTGTGTCCTGCATGGGGGGAAAGTTCCAATGAAACAGTCACCAGGAACTCGGCCAAGTGAATAGATGCCATGCACATGCACACGGCATCTATTTACACTGCTGTGAAAGCATGGGGCAGCTCAGAATCTCCGTGAGTGCTGGGCATGCCCCCTTTTCTAGTGACCACGCTCCTTTTTCAGGTGACCAACAATGGTGCAGCAGGATCCCAATCACATTCTTTATATACAGCTCACTTGTGGTGCGGATGTCCCATGGCAATGAATCTCGTGAGATCTGTGATGTCATCACATGCATTGAAGTGGCGCCATGGGCAGTACGGTGTGGGTATTAGGTATTATGTCTGTATGCACCCTGATGAAAATTAGAATCTTGCACCAGTGTGTGTGGATATAGAATATATAGTATGCAATGACCGGCACTCGTCACAACCACTGTACATCTTGCCAGAGTGCTCCTCCCACCAGTAAGGTAATGTAGTAGCCCTGAAGAAATGTCACTGTTACTGTGCATTGTTAGTGTGAGGCCAGAAGTGCCATCCCTTATAACAATAGGTATATATATTTATTTTTTCACGGGTGGCATATATTTTCTGGTTTACTTTCCATTGATGGGATCAGTAGTTGGAATGTGTGCTGATCCTTGTTGTGCCATATTGGAGGATATGAGTTATCTTTAATGAATTAAACATAGAACCTACTAGTTATTGTACAATGTCTGAGTTATAACTAGTAGATTGTCTGGAAATAGTCATACTGCCAGAACTATTCATATCACTTTAGAGGACACATATAACATACTGTATATCATTTATATCTCCACCAGGTGAACTCGGAAGAGATGGAGGAAATAGAAGAAGACATCATGCCTGATGCAGACAGGATCAATCATCAGATAATGGCACAAAAAAGAAGAGATCACGTCTGCAATCAGCGCTACATTACCTGCGGAAAAGATGTCGCCAGCTGCTCTGTTGCTGTATCCCCTAATAACATCTGGGTGACAGTAATAATATTTACCATCTTAGTCCCCTAATAACATCTGGGTGACAGTAATAACATTTATCATCTTAGTCGCCCAATAACATCTGGGTGGCAGTAATAATATTTACCATCTTAGTCGCCTAATAACATCTGGGTGACAGTAATAATATTTACCATCTTAGTCCCCTAATAACATCTGGGTGACAGTAATAATATTTACTATCTTAGTCGCCTAATAACATCTGGGTGACAGTAATAAAATCAATAGACAATCTATAAAGTAAAAGTTAGTTCTCTAGTAATATGGGAGGTTCACCCAGTTGAATTCTTGTCTCATACATTCTGTGGTATGAAGTGAGTGTTTAATTCGACTCTGAAGATCCATTGATAAGATGGAGATGTAACTCTCCCAAGAGTCAAAAAATGTAGCAACTAATCTGTCTTTATTTAAAGTTGTCTCCAATCAATCCATCTGAAAAATGTGGTGGATTTTCTGTTTTAATAAGTTTACAGAGGGCGGGGCGTCAGAATCCACTCCTGTAGGATGGATTTGTGTGTGTGAGGTTCTGGCTTTGTTGTGGGCCTGGGGTGGTGATAGGAGCAGACACAGAAGCAGGTTTAAATGAAAAGGTGGAACTTTTAATGCGTGGTTTGATAGACATGAATATGACAAAAACTAAAGTCCAGATATAGCACTAAGTGCACTTGGGAGCTATGGTGAAGTAATGGGAAAAAGACCAGTTAGTGACAGGCAATGATCAATGTCCAGGAAGTGACTGGTTAATAGAGAATGTTCAGGTAGTGGCAGACAATGGGAACTGTACAGATAGTGAATGGTTAATAGGGAATTGTCCAGTTGCTGACAGGCTGGAGAAATCAGGTGTAGTGGCTGAAATGAAGAATGAAGGCTAAGGAAGGATTATCCAGCAGATTGTCAGTGAAGGCAAGGTGCAGGGTGAACAGCAGACTCAGGTACACAGGCAAGGGGAAGGTAATGGAGGATGCAGGGTAGTCCAGCGGGGTTGGAGCAGACAAGCAGGCAGGCAGGTAGCGTATCACAGGAAACAGGTGGTGAGCACAGGGAACTCTCTCTCACCTATGCTGAGAGACAAGTTGCACAGGCAATGAAGTGAGGCTCTGAACCTCCCTAAATACCAAGTGCTGTGCCATAACTGGCCAGAGAGAGCATGTGACAAAAACCAGGATTGGGCGATTAGGTCATGTGACCAGAGGCAAGATGGCGGAGCCCATGCTGGAGCAGAACGGAAGCACCACCAGGCCTCACCAGCCCAAAGTGACAACATGCTCGCACAGAACCACGCACAGCCAACGCTCCTCGCCAAACACCAGCGCCACCACCAGATGCCCCCCGCCATAGTGACCTCACAGGTAATACCCGTCGACCACCATGCCAAGAAACTCTGGTCATGACAGTGTGCAGCTGCACTAATTGCTAGTAGCAGTTTTCTGCAGCCTTTAGAGACCTGCTGATTCTCCGATATAATACCAAAAGTAGCCCATTCTGCTGATAATGGCAGACAATTCACTAAATGATCCATAGAAAATTTTTTAACCAGGATCCAGAAGCGTCGTATTAGAGGGCATGCCCAGAGACAGTGAGAAACATCTGCCCAAGATGCTCAGCAGCGGAGGCACTCATGAGAAGTGGACATTCCCGCCAAGTATTGCCTGTAGGGTGACTAGTAAGCTCTGTGAAATATGTTGTAAAACAATTCCTGGTATTGCATTGTAGGGATTAAGCGACATGAAGAAATTAAGTTTTTAACTAATAAGGGACAATTAAGATCTGGGAAATCCACTAGCCATTGTTGTACTCCTGAATGACTAGTAGAATGGTCCATTGGGGAACATAAAAATATGTAATGTGCAGATATCGCTTTCCTGGCGGCAGGTGGGGAATCCAACAGTTCATCTAGCATATTCGAACAATCTGCTTCCGAGAATCTCTCGGCAACAGAGGCAGCGTAATATTCCATATGGAAATAAGCCAGTGGGAAGCATTGCAGAATTGGAAAGGTTGTTTTGGCCTCATCAAAGCGTAAAAGCTTTCTGGCAGATGAGCCCACTACCCCTCTAAGATTTTTAAGTCCCTTTTCTCAAAAAATTGTAAAAGGATGAGCAGCCTCTCCGTGCTGGAAAGCCTTATTATCTATAAATGTCAGAAATAGACACTTGTATTCATTTAGATTCGCTGTACGTCTCAGTCTATGCCATAAGCGTTATGTCGACCAGATTAAAGGATTATCTTTTATGTCCTGATCTATCTTAGATTACCTTTTGAAAGAAAATGGGCATCTAACGCTGTGTTAGTATAAATGTCACTGTTTGAAATCCAATCTCGCAGATGTCTCATTATAGCTGCATGATTGTATATTTGAATGTGGGGACAGTTAATACCTCCGTTCGATTTATGTTGTTGGAGCTTTATCATTGCTATCCTTGGTCTCTTTCCTTTCCAAATGAATTTGCGGAAAAGACCATTCATTTTTATCAGGTCAGTATTACTTATCAGTAGTGGTGGGGATTGCATTAAATACAAAAGATGTGGGAAAGTTGACATCTTAATTAGATTCGCTCTGCCTAGGTAGGAAAGAGTCAAATGATTCCATCCTTCTAATTCACTTGATATAGCCGATATTGCATTCCCTATGTTTAACTGATATAGTTCTGAGGGATGTTTAGACAGCTTAATGCCCAAATATGTAAATGGGATTTTGCCCAATTGAGCAGAAGTTCTCGGCTCCAAGTTGGCCTAATTACCCCTGATCCTAAGGACATACCTATTGACTTTGAGAAGTTGACCTCAAATCCTGACACACTTCCGAAGTCTCGCAAGAGGTCAAGGACTTTGGGCAGAGAATTTTGGGGGTTGCTTATATATAGCACATATATTTTTACCTCCATATTACCTATTTGGATTCCCTTAAATATAGATGAATCTTGCAAAAGATACAGTAAAGGGTGAATTGATAAGTTAAAGAGAAGCGGCGATAATGGGCACCCTTGCCTTGTACCCCATTACATAGTCAATTGTTCTCCTCTAAGACCGTTAACTAGAAGGGAAGTGGAGGGCGTTGTATAAAAGTAATGAATAAGTTTTATAAAGTTGTCATCAAATTCTCTGTACTCCAACACCTTAAACAGATGGGGCCAGGCCACGGTGTCAAAGGCCTTATGTGTGTCTAAACTTAAGAGCATATGTCCCCCTTTTCCCCCTTGAGATGCAGCCACTGTTGCCGCTATTGCAGTGCGTATTGCTTTTACAGAGTGTCGTCCCCGAACAATACCTAGTTGATGGGAAGCTAGAAGCTCCGGAAGGATCTGATGTAACCTATTAGCCAGTATCTTTGAAAATACTTTAAAATCTATGTTTAGGAGAGCAATTGGCCTGTAGGATTACACCGACATCGGGTCTTTTCCTCGTTTAGGAATAAGTGTAGTGAATGCTTTGGTAAAGGAAGGGTATTCAGGATGGGATCTATAAATTGCATTAAACAATTCAAGGAGTGTGGGTATGATTTCACCTTTGAGCATCTTAAAATATGCTCCAGTGAAACCATCCGGTCCTGGGGTCTTGTGAGGCAACAAACCAGCAATCACACAGTCCAATACCTCCTCCTTGATCTCTCCCTCCAAAACCGCCTGTTGAGATTGCGTTAGTTTGGGCAATTTAGCTTGAGATAATAGGCGAGCATGTGTAGCCTCCTGTGTAGGGATAGGGCTATATAAGTTGGAGTAAAATTGATGAAATTGTTCCAATATCTCTTTAGTATGGGTATAGGTTGTGTTCGAAGAGACACCCGCAGGGCAGTCACAAATGAGTGATTTTTCCAAGGCTTCGACATTGCAGCCAACAATTTGCCTGAGCAGTTTTGCCACTTGTAGGAGGATTGTTTTGTATAATCCAGGTGTTGTTGTGCCTGTGAAGTTAGAAAGGAATCAAAGAGCTGTCTATGTTAAAGATATATTTTTAGGGTTGTCTCAGAGGGTGATTCTATGTACTTATTAAGGCCGGGCATCCTTCTAACAACTGCAGCCCACCCCACACTATTTATTAATCCCCTGTGTGCAGTGACCAATTATTCTTTTAATTTGTCATCTTAGTCCCTAATACATCTGGGAGACATTAATACTTTTTGACATCTTAGTCCTTAATAACACCATGGTGACTTTAATACTATTTGTCATCTTAGTTCAATAATAACACATGGGTCAATATTATACTATTTGTCATCTTAGTCCCCAACTAATAACACATGGGTGTCATTAACACTATTTGTCATCTTTGTCCCTAATAACACCTGGGTGACATTAATACTTTTTATCATCTAGTCCCTAATAACACATGGGTGACATTAATACTATTTCTCATCGTAGTCCCTAATAACAGCGGGGTGATATTAATACTTTTTGTCTTCTTAATCCCTAAAAACCCCTTGGTGACATAATACTATTCGCCATCTTAGTCCTTAATAACAACTTGGGGACATGAATACTATTTTTCATCTTAGTCCATAATAACACCTTGGTGACATAAAAATTTTTTGTAAGCATAGTCCTTATGAACACATAGGTGACTTTAATACACTTTGTCATTTTAGTCCTTAATAACAACTAGGTGACATTTATACTATTTGTTATCTTAGTCCTTAATAACAGCTGGGTGACATTAATACTATTTGTCTACTTATTCCTTAATAACACCTTGGTGACATTAATACTATTTGTCATCTTAGTCCTTTATAACACATAGGTGACATTTATACTACATGTCATATTAGTCCTTAATAATAAATGGTTGACATTAATGCTATTAGTCATCTAAGTCCTTAATAACCCCTGGTGACAATAATACTGTCATATTTGTCCATAATACACCAGGGTGACATTAAAACTATTTGTCATTTTAGACCCTAAAACACCTGTGTGACATTAATACAATTCATCTTCTTAGTACTTAATAACACCTGAGTGACATTATTACTATTTGTCAACTTAGTCCTTAAAAACAACTAGGTAACATTAATATTATTTGTCATCTTAGTCATTAATAGCACCTGGGTGACATTAATACTGTCATCTTAGCCCTTAATATCCTATGGGTGACATTAAAACTATGTGTCATCTTAGTCTTTAATAACAACTAGGTGACATTAATACTATTTGTCATCTTAGTCCTTAATAACACCTGGGTGACATTAATACTATTTATCATCTTAGTCATTAATAACACCTAGGTGACATTAATACTTTTTGTCATCTTAGTCCTTAATAACACCTGGGTGATATTAATACTATTTGTCATTTTAGTCCATAATAACACATGTGTGACATTAGTAATATTTGTCATCTTAGTCCTTTATAACACCTGAGCGACAATAATACTGTCATCTTAGTCCTTAATAACACATGGGTGACATTAAAACTATGTGTCATCTAAGTGTTTAATAACAACTAAGTGACATTAATACTATTTGTTATCTTAGACATAAATAAAACCTGGGTGACATTAATTCTATTTGTCATCTTAGTCCTTAATAACACATTGGTGAAATTAGTACTATTTGTCATCTAACACCTGTGTGATATCAATACTTACATCTTACTCCCTAACAACACATGGGTGACATTAAAACGGTTTGTCATGTTGAGCCCTAAAACACCTGGGTGACATTAATACTATTTGTCATCTTACTCATTAACACCTGGGTGACATTAATACTATTTGTCATCTTAATCCTTAATAACACCTGGGTGACATTAATACTGTTTGTCATCTAAGACCTTAATAACCCCTGGGTGACTTGAGTACTATTTGTCATCTTAGTCCACTTATAACACAAGGGTGACATAAATACTATTTATCATTTTAGTCCCAAAAAACACCTGGGTGACAATAATACTATTTGTCATCTTAGCGCACTAATAACTTAATAATACTTCAGTGACATTAGTATTATTTGTCATCTTATTCCTTAATAACACCTGGGTGCCATTAATACTGCAATCTTAGTCCCTGATAACACCTGGGTGACATTTATAATATTTGACATCTTAGTCCCCTAATAACACCTGGGTGACCATAAAAAATCTTGTTATCTTTCTCCCTAAAAACACCTGGGTGACATTAATATTATTCATCATCTTTGTCCTTAATAACACCTGGGTGACATTAATATTATTTGTCATCAAAGTCCTTAATAACTCATGGGTGACAATAATACTATTTGTTATCTTTGTCCTAAATAACAACTACGTGACATTAATACTATTTGTCAACTTAGTGCTTAATAACACCTGGGTGACATTAATACTGTCATCTTAGTCCATAATAACACCTGTTGACATTAATACTGTCATTTTAGTCCATAATACACCAGGGTGACATTAAAACTATTTGTAATTTAAGACCCAAAAACATCTGGGTGACATTAATACAATTCATCTTCTTAGTACTTAATAACACCTGGGTGACATTATTATTATTTGTCATCTTAGTCCTTAATAACAACTAGGTTACATTAATACTATTTGTCATCTGAGTCATTAATAACACCTGAGTGACATTAATACTGTCATCTTAGTCCTTAATATCATATGGGTGACAATAAAACTATGTGTCATCTTAGTCCTTAATAACGCCTGGATGACATTAATACTATTTGTCATCTTAGTCATTAATAACACCTAGGTGACATTAATACTTTTTGTCATCTTAGTCCTTAATAACACCTGGGTGACATTAATACAATTTGTCATCTTAGTCCTTAATAACACATGTGTGACATTAGTAATATTTGTCATCTTACTCCTTTATAACACCTGAGTGACAATAATACTGTCATCTTAGTCCTTAATAACACATGGGTGACATTAAAACTATGTGTCATATAAGTCTTTAATAACAACTAGGTGACATTAATACTATTTGTTATCTTAGACATAAATAACACCTGGGTGACATTAATACTATTTGTCATCTTAGTCCTTAATAATACCTGGGTGACATTGATCTTATTCATCTTCTTAGTACTTAATAACACCTGGGTGACATTATTACTATATGTCATCTTAGTTTTTAATAACAACTAGGTGACATTAGTACATATTGTCATCTTAGTTCTTAATAACACCTGGGTGACTTTAATACTGTTTGTGTCTTAGACCTTAATAACACATGGGTGTTATTAGTACGATTTGTCATCTTAGTCCATAATAACACTTCGGTAACATTAATAATATTTGTTATCTTAGCTCTTAACAAAAAATGGGTGACATTATTATTATTTGTCATCTTAGTCCTCTAAACACACCTGGGTGACATTAATACTATTTGTTATCTTAGTCCTAATGACACCTGGGTGACATTTATACTATTTGTCATCTAACCTCTTCGAACACCTGAGTGACATTAATACTATTTGTCACCTTAGTCCTTAATAACACCTGGGTGACTTGAGTACTATTTGTCATCTTTGTCCACTTATAACACAAGGGTGACATAAATACTATTTATCATTTTAGTCCCAAAAAACACCTGGGTGACAATAATACTATTAGTCATCTTAGTGCACTAATAACTTAATAATGCTTCAGTGACATTAGTATTATTTGTCATCTTATTCCTTAATAACACCTGGGTGCCATTAATACTGTAATCTTAGTCCCTGATAACACCTGGGTGACATTTATAATATTTGACATCTTAGTCCCCTAATAACACCAGGGTGACCATAAAAATTCTTGTTATCTTTCTCCCTAAAAACAACTAGGTGGCATTAATACTATTCATCATCTTTGTCCTTAATAACACCTGGGTGACATTAATACTATTTGTCATCGAAGTCCTTAATAACTCATGGGTGACAATAATACTATTTGACATCTTAGTCCTTAATAACATCTGGGTGACATTAATACTGTCATCTTAGTCCATAACAACACCTGGGTGACATTAAAACTAATTGTTATCTTAGTTTTTAATTACACGTGGCTAACTTTAATACTATTTGTCATCTTAGTCCTTAATAACATCTGGGTGACAGTAATAATATTTGTCATCTTAATCCTTAATAACACCTGGGTGACATCATACTTTTATCTTAGTCCCAAAAACACCTGAGTAACATTAATACTATTTGTCATCTTAGTCCTTAATAACACATGGGTGACATTAATACTCTTTGTCATCTTAGTCCTTAATAACACATGGGTGACATTAATAAGATGTGTATTCTTAGTCCTTAATAACACCTGGGTGACATCAATACTTTCATTTTAGTTCATAATAACACCTGGGTGACATTAAAACTATTGGTCATCTTAGACCTTAATAACACCTGGGTGACATTAATAAAATGTGTCATCTTAGTCCTCAATAACACCTGGGTGACATCAATACTTTCAATTTAGTTCATAATATCACCTGGGTGACATTAATACTATTTGTCAGCTTAGTCTTTAATAACTCATCGGTGACATTAAAACTATGGCCCTCATTCAGAGCCGTACGCTCTGAGCAGAGCGCACGCTCTGCATGAGGGCCGGGCTCCATTTTCATGGAGCGTCCTCCTGGACGCTCGTATAGCTGTGGGTCACCACCCACAGGCTATACGAGCGTGCATTTTGATGGCCGCGATGGTCGTGACCAACGCGACCATCGAAATTGCGAGCCGGAGCCTGCGGTTGAGGTTTTCAACCGCAAGCTCCGGAGTGATTTTGGCTCTATCAGAGCCAAAATCACTCCCACTGACATCACTAGTGATGTCAGTGGGCCGGCTTCTGACGGGAGGCGTTCCCGTGGGAACGCCCCCGTCAGGGAGGCACGCCCCCGGCACGCCTACCAAAGGGGGCGTGCTGTCAATCAACATTGACAGCACGCCCCCTTTGATCGGACACAACGAGCGAAGGAAAGTCCTTCGCTCATCGTGTCTGGCGCATGCGCACGACGGAGCTCCCTCCGTCGTGCGCATGCTCAGTGCAGACCATCGACCCACTTGCGAGCGGACAGCCGCTCGCGAGTGGGTCTGAATCAGGCCCTATGTGTCATCTTAGTCTTTAATAACAACTAGGTGACATTAATACTATTTGTCATCTTATTCCTAAATAACACCAGGATGAAAAAAATACAATTTGTCATCTTAGTCCTTAATAACACCTGGGTGACATTAATTCGATTTGTCATCTTAGTCCTTTATAACACATGGGTGAAATTAGTGCTATTTGTTATTTTTGTCCTTAATAACACCTGGGTGATATCAATACTTTCATCTTAGTCCCTAACAACACATGGGTGACATTAAAACGGTTTGTCATGTTGAGCCCTAAAACACCTGGGTGACAATAACACTATTTGTCATCTTACCCATTAATAACACCTGGGTGACATTAATACTATTTGTCATCTTAGTCCCTAAAAACAACTAGGTGACATTAGTACATATTGTCATCTCAGTCCTTAATAACACCTGGGTGACATTAATACTGTTTGTCTTCTAATACCTTAATAACACTTGAATGTTATTAGTACTATTTGTCATCTTAGTCCATAATAACACTTCGGTGACATTAATAAAATGTGTTATCTTAGCTCTTAATAACAAATAGGTGACATTATTATTATTTGTCATCTTAGTCCCCTAAACACACCTGGGTGACATTTATACTATTTGTCATCTAACCTCTTTGAACACCTGGGTGACATTAATACTATTTGTCACCTTAGTCCTTAATAACACCTTGGTGACTTTAGAACTATTTGTCATCTTAGTCTACTTATAACACAAGGGTGACATAAATACAATTTATCATTTTAGTCCCCTAAAAAGACCTGAATGACAATAATACTATTAATCATCTTAGTGCTCTAATAACTTAATAATACTTTGGTGACATTAGTATTATTATGTCATCTCATTCCTTAATAATACCTGGGTGACATTAGTACTGTAATCTTAGTCCCTAATAACACCTGGGTGACATTAATAATATTTGTTATCTTTGTCCTAAATAATAACTAGGTGACATTAATACTATTTGTCATCTTAGTACTTAATAACACCTGGGTGACAGTAATACAATTTGTAATCTTAGTCCTTAGTGACATCTGGGTGACATTGATACATTTAATCATGTCAGTCCCTAATAACACCTGGGTGACATTAAAACTAATTGCTATCTTAGTACTTAATTACACCTGGCTGACTATAATACTATTTGTCATCTTAGTCCTTAATAACATCTGGGTGACATTAATACTATTTGTCATCTTAGTCCTTAAAACATCTGGGTGACATTAATACTATTTGTCATCTTAGTCCTTAAAACATCTGGGTGACATTAATACTATTAATCATCTTAGTCCCTAATAACACCTGCTTGACATTAAAACTAATTCTCATCTTAATTCTTAATTACACCTTGCTGACTATAATAGTATTTGTCATCTTACTCCTTAATAACATCTGGGTTTCATTAACACTATTTGTCATCTTAGTCCTTAAAAACACCTGGGTGACACCAATACTTTTATCTTAGACCATAATAAAACCTGGGTAGCATTAAAAGTATTTGTCATCTTAGTCCCTAAAATACCTGGGTAACATTAATACTATTTGTCATCTTAGTCCGTAATAACACCTTGGTGACATTAATACTCTTTGTCATCTTAGTCCTTAATAACACATGCTTGACATTAAAACTATTTGTCATCTAAATCCTTACCAACACCTGGTTGACATCAAAACTTTCACCTCAGTCCCTAAGAACACCTGGGTGACATTAAAACTATTGGTCATCTTAGTCCTTAATAATACCTGGGTGACATTAATAAAAATGTGTCATCTTAGTCCTTAGTAACACCTGGGTGACATCAATACTTTTATCTTAGTTCATAATAGGGGTGAGCGGGTTCGGTTTTACTCTGATTTACTCGGATCATTTTATTGGCTATCGCCTATCATGAGTTTTGGATAGCCAATATAATAAATCCGAATTTGCGGTAAAGTGGCGATAAGAACCGAGTAAATCCGAGTAAAACCGAGTCTGCACATCCCTAGTTCATAATAACACCTGGGTGACATTAAAACTATTTGTCATCTTACTCCTTAATAACTCATGGGTGACATTAAAAACTATGTATCATCTTAGTCTTTAAAAACAACTAGGTGAAATTAATACAATTTGTTATCATAGGGCCTGATTCAGAGCCGTTCGCTATTTGCGGTCGTTCGTTCAAAAACAAGGGGTGGCTATTCAAATGATCAGTTCGCAAATTGCAGTCTGTTCACACCTCTAAGTCTGAATGAGCGAGCAAAACATACGCTCGTTTATTTGTTAAAAACGCCCCCAGCGTATGAACTGCTCGCTATTCTTGTGGTTGGTTTTTGCTACCACAATCTTGCGAGCAGTTCTGGCTATAAAATAACCCAGTGACGTGGTCAATGACGCTGCTGTATTAATTATGCACACCCATAAAACGCCCGTTTTGACCTTTAAGCACGCCTGCGTTCGGATCTCCACTCCCCATTTTCAAGCACCTTCCCCTGTTACCACCCACATACGCCTCATTCTGTCACTCAAAATAGCAGGCATTCGCTATATTGCGAGCACATGAATTTCGGCCGCACTGACTGGTTCGCGCATGCGTATAACGATCCGTACGCATGCGCAGATGTGCGAACATCGCTCGGAACGAGCGTACTGCCGCTAGCGAGTGGCTCTGAATGAGGGCCATAGTCCTTAATAATACCTGGGTGACATTAATACTGTTCATCATCCTAGTTCCCTAATAACACATGGGTAACATTAATACTATTTATAATCTTAATCATTAATAAAACCTGGGTGACATTAATACAAAATGTAATTTTAGTCCTTCATAACACATGGGTGACATTCGTACTATTTGTCAGCTAAGTCCTTGATAACACCTGGGTGAAATTAATACTGTCATCTTAGTCCCTAATAACTCCTGGGTGACTTTAAAAATCTAATTCTTATCTTAGTACTTAAAACAACTGGGTGACATTAATACTAATCGTCATCTTAGTCCTTAATAACACCTGGGTGACATCAATACTATTCATTATCTTTTTCCTTAATACAACTAGGTGACATTAATACCGTTTGTCATCTTAGTCCTTAACCACTTAACTGACGAATTCTTTTTCCAAAAACCGCTCCAAAATTGTAGGTTTCTTTTATGATTGAATTAGGTCACGAACATAATTTTAAACTTATCCATCACTATTTTATTTGAAAAAATTTTTTTTTTAAAACACAGTATACCATAAAAATAGCAATTTTTATATTATACTGTAGTGATGGCCATTGACGGCTGTACCATCGATGGTTCAACCATCGTTAGAAGCCATCAATTGTTTTGCGATTGGTCGAGGAGATCTGTGTACACCACAACTGCCGATGTTTCCTAAACATCGATTGAGGTTTGCCATCGATGCTGCAACATTGATGGCCACCAGCAATGGCAAACCACTTGTTTGTAGTCAGACCATCAATGGTTTGCAAACCATCGATGGTCAGTTGCCATCCCTAATCAGAGGCTCTGCGATATCCATCGATCGATATATATATATATCTATCGATCGAACATTATATATATATATATATATATATATTCACACATATACATATATATATATATATACATATATATTTACACATATATATATACATATATATATATATATACATACGTGTATATATATATATATATATATATATATACACACATACGTATATATATATATATATATACATACATACATACATACGTGTGTGTATATATATATATATATATATACATATATACATACATACGTATATACATACATATATATATACATACGTGTGTATATATATATATACATACATACGTATATATATATATATATACACATATATATATATATACATACATACGTATATATACATACATATATATGTATATTTATACATATTATATATATATATATACTTCCAATATGACTGCGGCACTGGAGGTCTTGATTCAGTAGAAAAACTTTATTCAACCAACGTTTCAGGACCTATAGGCCCTTTTGGCAAGGTATCAAACAAATAACAATCACACCCTTACCTTAAATACACCCGAGTGCAACTGATCCACTCCCGGAGACGCCCGCAGTGATTGGGCACATGGGGGACGGGGAGGTGGAGCTGTGGCCAGCAGTGATCGGGCACATGGGGACGGGGAGGCGGAGCTGAGGCCGGAAGAGAGTGGGCAGTGGCGGCGGCTACCAGAGCTGCTGCTGCTGCGCTCCTACACAGTGATCACTAGTTGATCACTGTAGTGCCAGAGCCGCAGCGGGAGAGTCTCCCGCTGGCGGCCCGGAAACAGAGAAGCGGCGGCGGCTACAAGAGCCGCTGCTGCTGCGCTCCTACACAGTGATCACTAAGTGATCACTGTAGTTCCGGAGCCGCAGCGGGAGGGTGTCCCGCTGGCGGCCCGGATAGCAGCAGCAGCGGCTACCAGAGCCGCCACTACTGCTTTTTACTGAAGGGGGTGGAGATGGCTGCCCGATCACTGCTCTCCACAGTGATCGGGTCACAACAGCAGCACTGCTGCTTCTATGGGAGGGGGGCTGCCGGCGGTGCCCGATCACTGTGGCCAGCAGTGATCGGGACACGCTGGAGAGGCAGCCATTTTTGCAGAGGGACCAGAAGGTCCCTCTGATGTAGGCGGCTGCAGGAAGATTAGCTTCCCACAGCCGCCTAGTGGGCATTTCTGACTGGTCGTATCAGATACGACCATGTCAAGGAAAGCCCAGCCTGGTGCGGTCGTATCTGATACGACCGTGCCAGGCAAGTGGTTAATAACACATGGGTGACATTAATACTATTTGTCATCTTAGTGATTAATGAGACCTGGGTGACATTAATACTATTTGTCATCTTAGTCCTTAATAACACATGGTTGAAATTAGTACTATTTGTCATCTTAGTCCTTAATAACACCTGGGTGACATCAATACTTTCACCTTAGTCCCTAATGCCACATGGGTGACATAAAAACTATTTGTCATCTTGAGCCCTAAAACACCTCGGTGACATTAATACTATTTGTCATCTTAGTCCTTAATAACACCTGGGTGACATTAAAATTGTCATCTTAGTCCCTAATAACACCTGGGTGACATAAAAACTATTTGTCATCTTAGTAATTAATAACACATGTGTGACATTATTACTGTGATCTTAGGGCCTGATTCAGACCCGGACGCAAGTGGCCGTTCGCACGTTCGGCGTACGTGCCGAAAAATGTAAATTCAAGCGCTCGCTTGTAATTTCGTACGCAGCTAATCTTCCGCCCCATAGTCTCCCAACCCCTCCTCTAGCTAACGAGCGAGCCAAACTGCGACCGTACATCTCCAATTTTGCATGCAGGGAACGCTCGCACAAGTACAAACCGGAAGTGGGCCTGTCAGATTTCGATTACCTGCTCGTTCATTCTGCATACCTACTTCAATCGTATCATGCCAATGAATATATCAATTAGCTTAATTGCTCTTCACATGTTTGCAATTCGTTTTTTTTTCATTTTCAATAAACTTTACTCTTGTCCGTGTTTGTTTTTTCACGCAGAATACGTACGGTTTAAACAATGGTTTCCTTTATCCAAAATACATGTTTTAGCCAATTATCCTATTGTTTTCCGTGTTTTGTCTTACGCATATTTTACTTGTTTCATTTATTTTTTTAAATTAGCTAACGCATGTCACTGCATTAAGCCTATCATAACTCACATTAGATTTTTTAGCCTGTAGAACACATGACTCATACACTAACCAATAGAATGGTTCCTGTTAATTTTCCAACTACATTAGCCAATCAAAATTATTATCTGGTCTTTATTAAAACTGATTTTGAAAAAATACACCATTGCCATCATGAGAGCCTCTGCGTTCACTAGGCGGGAGCTTCTGGTACTTACGGAGGTTATGGACCGGCGGATAACCAGCCAGCCTCCCCCCATCAGCAATAGAGAGAAGCGTTCCGCCTATGCGGAGGTTCGCCGCCACCTGCGCTCCTTCGGCTCACGCCGACAGATCGGCCAGCTGGAGCGCAGGTGGCCGGATCTGCAACGCCGCACGCCATGCTTGCTGGTATGTTTTAGACAGCGTATAGCTGAAAGTAAGTCTATTTTTTTTTGGTTTCCTGTTTTTTTTGCGGCCCTATCTGCGTGTGCATGTTTTCATTCTTGGCCTGTTTGTTTATTTACTACATATCTGCATGTGCATGTTTTCATTCTTGCCCTGCTTGTTTATTTAGTACATATCTGCATGTGCATGTTTTCATTCTTGGCCTGTTTGTTTATTTACTACATATCTGCGTGTGCATGTTTTCATTCTTGCCCTGTTTGTTTATTTAGTCCATATCTGCGTGTGCATGTTTTCCGGTTTTAAAAAAAAAAATTTTTTTAAATATTTTTGGATGTTTTCAAGGAAAAAAATTAATCAAAACTTAAATTGTTATCCATCATTTAGGGGCAGAGCGCAGACTACGCCGTCATCGCCAGCGACGACGTCGGCCTCGTCCCCTATCCCCAACTCCCAGCCAATCCTCCTCTCCCCAACCTACCCCTAATTCACCCTCCAACCCAGCCTGGCCAGACCCGGACGCCCCTCCCTCTAGGATAATTCCCATCCCTCAAAATTCCCCCTCCCCTCAACCCCCCTCTCTCTTTTCATCACCCTCCCCTCCAACCACCCCTCTCGTTTACACCCCCTCACCACCTTCAGAAATAACCCCTCCTACATCAGACCAGCATTGGCCTACCTCCGAGGAGGACGATGGTGGGGCTACAGGTCCAGGCGTCATTGTGAACGGTATGTTTCCCTTTTAAACTATTTTTTTTTTTTTTTTTTGGAGGATGTTATCCTTTGCCTGTGCATTTTTCAAATTTTAGTTATTTCTAATGTTTGTTATATATATCTTTGTTTAAAAATGTCTATGATGTTTTCCCCTTACACATATCACACATGTCCAAACACTCATACTTGTATCTCTTGTTTACGGTACCAACAAATGTAGTTTTTGGGCGTACTTCTCCATTTTTCAATTTTTTAGTTTTATGAGTTATTTTTTTAAATTTACTTTGGCAAAGAATTTTGGTTTTGGATTGTAATGTTTGTAAAAATTGTGACTTTTTGTAAAGTCGAATTTGCTTTTGAAGTTGTTTGTAAAACAAAATTAAGGTTTCATTTTATTAAGCACCTCAATTTTTTAACCCACAGAGGACCAGAGGCGGCTGACCGAGGTAGCAGCTTGTGTGCAGAGGCTGAGGGGCCATGTTATAGGCCTGCTGGTGGTCCTCGATCAGATGTCGGGGATCCTGCGCCACTAATTTTTTTCTTTGGCCAAAACTTTGACATGTTTTAAAAAATAAAAAAAACAAGTTTTGTTTAAAGTCTCATTCCTTCTCTGTAAATATTAGATTGTTTAACCTTACATAAGTCGACTATTGCAGCAAGTTTTTTAAAGTAATGTAACTTAGATTGTAGAAAGCTGAATTATGTAAGCTGGCACATTAAACACCTAACAATACCAATAGGTTTGTAGAATTAGCAGCATTTGTTGTTTAATTTTTTGGGGGGGTAAGGTAAATATTAAATGAAACCTGCTTAGGCCGAGATTAGAAAACATACTGATTCACCATAATACCTTAGGGTGTTTGTTTTTAGCCACGAAGCATGGTAAAATACTGGAAATTTTTATTCATTACAGGATTAGCCCTTAAGCAAGTTTTCCTTTTTTGAACCAGGTTACACTTGCATGTAATTTAGAAATTAAATGTTTGTTTAAACGTAACAAAAAATATTTTAATCACAAATAAGAAACACAAAGTGATTTTTCACAATCAATACACACAGTGAAAACACTCTCAAAAAAACAGCCTACACCCAAAAATAATAAAAAAACAACAATCAAGAACTGTTTGACGAAGTAGCATGCCAACATGATTCCACAAATGAGGCGACGACAAATTTAGTCCAGAAGTTATATCCAATGTGTCCACATGAAGTCAATTTTTAGGATCAGGTAGTAGTCATTGTTTTTCCAAAAAATATTATGGAATAAAACACAAAAAGATAAAAAAAAATGTAAAAATTTTTAATTAAATTATTACATGTCTACATTGTGTCATCTAACTTCATTTGGGACAATAATTACCTAAAAAATCTGGCCACCACATCATCGCGTATGGCCCCCCCACATACTGACCTCCGACCAACCTCGGGGGGGCCATCCTCAGGCAAGGCATCCTCTGGCTGCATTGGGACACCACTCCTTATGGCGATGTTGTGAAATATCCCACACAGGACCACAATTTTTGAAAAACCATATCCGGCAAATACATGAGCTCGCCACCAGAGCGGTGGAGGCATCTGAATCGGCCTTTTAAAAGGCCGATATAGCACTCCACCACTTGCCTGGTGGCTGTAAGTGCGGAATTATACTCACTTTGTGGCCCTGGTGTGGGAGCCAAATAAGGAGTGAGCAGCCAGGGCGTGCAAGGGTAGCCACTGTCTCCTGTGAAAAAGAAGTTACAAAATCTGGATCACTGTGTAGCTTTGCATTGGTATCTAATAAAGGTCTCCACTTACCAAGAAGCCATGTATCACCAGCTTGTAGGTTGTTTAATTTATGCCAAATCCCTGATTGCCGGATGACGAATGAGTCATGTGCACTCCCGGGTAATTTTGCATTCAGGGACAGGATCTGGAGGGAGGCATCACATACCACCATTACATTCAGTGAGTGATAGTGTTTTCGGTTCCTAAAAATGGCCTCCAGCCATGCTGGAGGCTGAAGTGGTATGTGAGTACCATCCACAACCCCTATGATGTGTGGGAAGCCAGCTATTTGGTAAAAATTGGCCTTCGCCACACTAAGGAAAACCATATCCAAAGGCATTTTAATAAAATGATGGAGGTGCTTGAAAAGGGCCTCCATCACTGCCCTCAGGATCCTTGAAAAGGAGGATTGGGAGATTCCCGCAACTATTCCCACTGTGGTTTGAAAGGATCCTGAGGCACAGAAATGTAACACCGCCATTAATTGCGTAAGTGGTGGTATTGCTGTAGGACTGTCAATTTGCCACTCAAGATCACTCTCTATTAATGAGAGAGTGTCTATGATGATTTGGGGCGGAAGACGGTAGCGCCTTAACACCTCATCATCTGGCATTCCCAAAAGGGTGACACATGTTCTATATATCTGGGGCCTTGCACGCCTACGATGCCTACGCCTGGGACGAGATTGAGGTTGGTCGGCTTCCGGCAGCATGGCCAAAATAATACGACCAACATCAACCTGAAATGGTAAGTAATGTAGTTAAGGTATGTTGAAAATAAATTTTACAAAAAAATACTTATCTTTCCGTTAAAATCCAAAAATGCTTACATGCCGGGGTATTGTCATGATTTCAAAAACCTACATTTCAACATCAAAAAATTAGTTTAGAATTTTGGGTGGTCATTTTGTAATCTTCAGAATTTAGAAAATGGGCCAAAATATAGGGGGGGAGCACACATTTCGAAAAATGTAAAACCTACATTGAGAGGACTTCCACAATTTGCCCAAACCCCCCCCCCCAAAATTTGAATGCTAAATAGTTCGCATTTTTACAAGGGGTAAGAAGCCAACAAAAGTGCGCTAAATAGTTAGCATTTTTACAAGGGGGAAGAAGCCAACAAAAGTGCGCTAAATAGTTCGCATTTTTACAAGGGGGAAGAAGCCAACAAAAGTGCGCTAAATAGTTCACATTTTTACAAGGGGGAAGAAGCCAACAAAAGTGCGCTAAATAGTTCGCATTTTTACAAGGGGGAAGAAGCCAACAAAAGTGCGCTAAATAGTTTGCATTTTTACAAGGGGGAAGAAGCCAACAAAAGTGCGCTAAATAGATTGCATTTTTAACATCCCTAAAAAACCTTACTGAGTCCTAAATATGCGAAGAACAATACATGAACATTTTAAAATCCAGTTATAAACAAAACTTACCAATACACGATAAATAAGTCACAGTCCAAAAACGTTGTTGGGGCACAGCCAAAAAAAATCTGCAAAAAAACCACATAATATTTTATGAAAAAAAACATCTATTTTGTAGATCCATAATTTAAACAAGGATGACGGGAAAAAACTTACTCCAAAATTAGCCACCAATAAAATAACCACACCAAAAAATGCGAACGGAAAATTTGTAAAAAAAACGCCTCGAATACACTCCAAAAATCCACCTCCAAACACTACTCCCTCCAACAATACACTCCGAACCACGCAACCTCCAACAAACAACACCCGCCACCTCGACTCGAGTCGCCAAAAGCCATAAATAGTGTTTCGTTTCCTGCTCAAATTAAGGACGGATCATAGGAACGCACAATCAATGATGTGGGCGAATAATAAGGATGCATGTATAAATAAGTCACGGAAAAACACAAACGGTCTAGTGTAGTTCAAGTTTTAACAAGCAAAATGGCTACAGACCAGCCAAACAATGGCCAAGAGGCGGCCGGTAAGTATTTCTCTCATCTCTATTCAAGGATTATTTAGAACCAGAATAGAGTGAAAGATTGACATCTAAGTTTCCAAACATTTAATGTAAATAGGTGTTGTGGATGACATGGAAGAGGCTGCTGGGCCCAGTATTCCGGCCAAAGCTGGAAAAAAGAAAAGGCAGCCACAGTTCACAAGAAAGTAGATGGAGGTTTTGATTCAGAAGTGTGTGGACATCCTGCCACAGGCAGACAGGAATAAGGGTGTAAGCCAGAAGTGGAGAATGTGGGAGGAGATAGCCAGTGCTGTCAATAGGGTGGGTGATTTTGTCCGTCTAGCCCGGGATGTCAAACGCAGGTAAGTTAAAAAAAAAAAAAAAAGTGGATACAGGGCCAAATAATGCAGGAATCATGCCAACTTTTTCACCCACAGATGGCAAGACTTCAAATATCGGCTAAAGCAAAAACTGTCTGACAGGGCTAGGCATGCAAGGGGGACAGGTGGGGGTCCCACCCCTGTGTAATTGGAGCTGACTGATTTGGAAGAGCTGGCACAGGGGTGTGTGCAGGCTGTGGAGGTGTTTGGCGTGTCCTACATGGATACGGACATGCCAGACTTTGCGGCTCCTCATGTTGTCCCAGGTAAATGTTGTGATGTAACCAACTCTGAAATGTTTTTGAGACAATATGTAGATTCTAATGTGACTCTTTTCTATTTTTTCTCACAGAGACACAGGCGGATGAGTCTGCTCCAGAGGGGAGCCTTGGCCGCAGAATTTCTGCTGGCTCTGCAGGGGAGGAACCAGTACATCCGGCTGAGGACCCTGCAGAAGCCAGTCAAGGGCAATCCCCCTTGCAGGCAGTGGCACTCCTCACAGAACTCAATTTTAAATCGGATTACCATACGGAGATTCTGCAGAGGATGGACGCCAGTCTGCTATGGGTGGCTGAGGCCCTGGAGCAAAAGGCTGCGGCCAACGTGACCATTGGTCAGGCCCTGGCGGAAAATACCAGGGCCAACATCAGAATAGCCAATGCCCTGGAGCAGCTCGTTCGCCAGCACATGGAGGAGCCGACCTCCCTTCCTGCCGGAACATCAGGATCCTCCACCTCTGGCCCAACAACAGCCATTCCTCCAAATGTGCCTAGCCCTGCGCCTAGTCCAGAGGCCACAACATCTGCCTCTGGACAGGCCAGCCAGAGGACATCCCGGACCCGGTCTGGCGCCCACCCTACCCCAGCCAAACGGGGAAAAAAACGATGACAGCACTGGCTACTTTTCCCACACTCCTTCTGTGCTTGCCCCATATTCCTTTAGGGCCAAAACTTCCCTCTCCTTTCTTGTGAATTGTTTTTAATGTGTTTTTTTTAAGTTTGCCAACACTGGCAATATTTTTGACATAATTCTTTCCGTTATTATTGGCTAACAATGACCAAAAACTGTATTTGCCAAATGCACCTGAAATCTTAAAAAATGTGTGGAGGAAATAAAAAAATTTACAAATGTTCTCCATTGTATTGTTACATTATTTGAAAAATGGTTTAGAGCTAATCCTGGCCCACAAGCCAAAAACGAAATCCCCCCCAAAAAAACAAAGGGTTAAAAAAAAAAGGTTTCTTTAAGGAACACTTTGAAATTAAAAAAAGGATGCAAATTCGCCAGCCAAAAGCAAAATGGTAAAATACACACAAACATGATGACATTATTGTTACAATAGCACAAAACCCCCCAAAAAATGAAAAGAACATTCCTAAAAATGTACGCTAATTGATTGTGTAATCCTGAAATTAGAGATTTTCACCTGCGTACGGTTTTGTGCTAACCAAAAAAACTCTTTTCAAAACACATTACAAGCTGGTTTTCAATTCAAAGTTGATTGTTTTTCTGACAAGCCATGATAAATCGATGAAACATCGAGGAGGCCCGGACCGGAGGACAAGCCCATCGCCATTGTGGTCGACTAATCCACACCCCAAGCTGTGCGAGCAGTTTGAACGGAAAGAGGATCAGCCAGTGACGTATGACTTGATACGAACACATTTGACGTTCGCATGAACTAATTTATGTACGCGCCAAAAACGCCTTGCCACGCCTGCGTTTTCCCATCTCCACCCCCGTCAACGCCCAAAAATGGCCTGTTCTGTCAATCACATTTCACATGTCACTTCCTGTTCGCAATTTGACGAACGAGTCAAAAAAAGCTCGCAATCTTCCGTAAGCACATGCACCTGCGCATGCGTGGTTTCACGACATCGGAACGCAACGAGCATACTGATGCTAACGAACGGCTCTGAATGAGGGCCTTAGTCTTTAATAACACATGGGTGACATTAAAACTATGTGTCATCCTAGTCTTTAATAAAAACTATGTGACGTTAATACTATTTGTCATCTTAGTCCTTAACACCAAGGTGATGTTAATACAACTTGTCATCTTAGTCATTAATAACATCTGGGTGACATTAATACTATTTGTCATCTTAGTCATTAATAACACCTGGGTGACATTAAAAATAATTCTCATCTTAGTCATTAATAACATCTGGGTGACATTAATACTATTCATCATCTTAGTTCCCTAATAACACATGGGTGACATTAAGACTATTTGTCATCTAAGTCCCTAAAAACACCTGGGTGACATTATTACTATTCATTATCTTAGGGCCTGATTCAGAGCCGGACGCTATTTGCGCTCACTCGTTCAGAAAAAGGGGCCGGATATTTAAATAGAGCGCTCGCTCTTTGCGGTCTGTTGACGCCTCTATGTCTGAACGAGCGAACGAAACATGCGCTCGCTATTTTTTTTTAAACGCCCCCTGGCCGCTCGCATCCTACGTCATCTCCGCTATTTATTAGATTAGATTAATCGAGTACATCGAAAGGCGTATGAACTGCTGGCAGTGCTTGTGGTTGGATTTTCCTACCGCAATCATGCGAGCAGTTCAGGCTAAAAGACAACCAAGTGACGTGGTTGATGATGCTTATTTGTTAATTATGCACACCCTTAAAACGTCCGTTTTGACCGTTTGGCACGCCTGCGTTCGGATCTCCACTCCCCGTTTTCAAGCACCTTCCCCTGTTACCACCCACAAACGCCTCATCCTGTCACTCAAAATAGCAGGCATTCGCTATTTTGCGAGCACACAATTTCCGACAGCAATGACTGGTTCGCGCATGCGTATTACAACCCATACGCATGCGCAGTTGTGCGAACATCGCTCGGAGCGAACGAGCGGCCGCTTACGAGCGGCTCTGAATCAGACTCTTAGTCTTTAAAACAACTAGGTGACATTAATACTGTTTGTCGTCTTAGTCCTTAATAACACCTGGGTGACATCAATACTTTCATGTAACTCCTTAATAACACCTGGGTGACAATAAAACTATTTATCATCTTAGTCCTTAATAAAACCTGAGAGACATTAATACTATTTGTCATCTTAGTCATTAATAACACCTGGATGACATTAAAACTGTTTGTCATCTTAGTCCTTAATAACACATGGTTGACATTAATACTATTTGTCATCTTACTCCTTAATAACACCTGACTGACATTAATACTATTTGTCATCTTACTCCTTAATAACGCATCGATGACATTAGTACTATTTGTCATCTTAGTCCTTAATAATACCTGGGTGATACTAATACTGTCATCTTAGTCCAAAAAACACCTGGGTAAAATTAATACTATTCATCATCTTAGTCCCCTAATAACACCTGGGTGACATTAGAAATATTTGTCATCTTAGTCCCTAAAAATACCGGAGTGACATTAATACTATTCATCATCTTAGTCCTTAATAACAATTAGGTGACATTAATACTATTTTTCATCTTAGTACTTAATAACACATGGGTGACATTAATACTATTTGTTATCTTAGTCCTAAATAACAACCAGGTGACATTAAGACTATTTGTCATCTTAGTCCTTAATAACACCTGGGTGACATTAATACTGACATCTTAGTCCCTAATAACACCTGGGTGACATTAAAACTAATTGTCATCTTAGTCCTTAATAACACCTGGCTGACTTTAAACCTACTTGTCATCTTAGTCCTTAAGAACATCTATGTGACATTAATACTATTTATCATCAATACTTTTATCTTAGTCCCTAAAACACCTGGGTTACATTGATACTCTTTGTCATCTTAGTCCTTAATAACACCTGGGTGACATTAATACTGTCATCTTAGTCCTTAATAACACCTGGGTGACATTAACACTATTTGTCATCTTAGTCCTTAATAACACATCAGTGACATTAGTACTATTTTTCATCATAGTCCCTAATAATACCTGGGTGACATTAATACTTTTTGTCATCTTTGTCCCTAAAATCCGCTGAGTGACATTAATGCTGTCATCTTAGTCCCTAATAACACCTGGGTGACATTAAAACTATTTGTCATCTTAGCCCCAAAAAAGATCTATGACATTAATACTATTCATTATCTTAGTCCTTAATAATAGCTAAGTGACATTAATACTAACTGTAATCTTATTCCTTAATAACACCTGACTGACATTAATACTGTTTGTCATCTTAGTTCTTAATAATACATCGGTGACATTAGTACTATTTGTAATCTTAGTCCTAAGTAACACCTGGGTGATACTAATGCTGTCATCTTAGTCCAAAAAACACCTGGGTGACATTAGAAAAATTTGTCATCTTATTCCCTAAAAACACCTGGGTGACATTAATACTATTCATGATCTTAGGCCCTCATTCAGAGCCGTTCGCTATTTGCGGTCGTTCGTTTAAAAACAAGGGGTGGCTATTCAAATGATCCGTACGCACATTGCAGTCTGTTCACACCTCTAAGTCTGAACGAACGAGCAAAACATACGCTCGTTTATTTGTTAAAAACGCCCCCTGGCCGCACGCATCCTACGTCATGTCCGCTATTTATTAGATTAATCGAGTACATCGACCAGCGTATGAACTGCTCGCTATTCTTGTGGTTGGTGTTTGCTACCACAAATTTGCGTGCAGTTCTGGCTATAAAATAACCCAGTGACGTGGTCAATGACGCTGCTGTTTTAAATATACACACCCATAAAACGCCCGTTTTGACCTTTAAGCACGCCTGCGTTCGGAACTCCACTCCCCATTTTCAAGCACCTTCCCCTGTTACCACCCACATACGCCTCATTCTGTCACTCAAAATAGCAGGCACTCGCTATATAGCGTACAAACGTTTTTCGGCCGCACTGACTGGTTCGCGCATGCGTACTAAAAACCGTACGCATGCGCAGATGTGCAAACATCGCTCGGAACGAGCGTACTGCTGCTAACGAGCGGCTCTGAATGAGGGCCTTAGTCTTAATAACAAATAGGTGACATTAATACTATTTGTCATCTTAGTACTTAATAACACCTGGGTGATATTAATACTATATGTCATCTTATTCCTTAACCAGACTGGGCTTTACCTGCTATGGTCGTTAGCTGATCTTCCCGCAGCCGCCTATGTGGTCCCTCTGCATCACTTGATGCCTCCCCTGTGTGCCCCAATCACTATGGCTAGCAGTGATCGGGCAGCGGGCGTGACCCCCCTCCCTGCACGGCTGCCCTGCTGTGTCCCCGGCATGGGCAGCCGGCGGGATCCCTACCTCCTTGTCCCCGGCGTGGCTTTCACTTATAGAAGCAGCAGCGGCGGCTTGTTAGCTGGGGAGCCGGTGGCTCTCCCACCCCTTCCATCACCGGCACTGGCTGCCAGTGACATTAGAGGTACAGAAGCAGCAGCTATGGCTCCTCTCAGCCATGGTTGCTGCTCTGTCCCCGGGGAGCCGGAAGCTTGCCCACCTTGCCCCGAACCATATCCGGCAGCACCCCACTTACTCCTCCCCTGGCCAGTTATCTAGCTCCCTGTCCCCGGCCCCTCCTTCGGGCTGGAACTCCGCCCCTGGCAGAATCATTGCTGGACACAGTGATTCGGCTTTGTAAAGGCATTTTTTAAAAAAATTACTATATATATATGAATATATATATATATATATATATATATATATATTAGGGGTGTGCACCGGCCACTTTTCGTGTTTTGTGTTTTGGTTTTGGATCTGGATCTTTCTTCGTGTTTTGGATCTGGATTGGTTTTGCCAAAACCACCCTTCCGTGTTTTGGGTTCTGCGTTTTGTGTTTTGGATCTGTATTTTTTTTTTAAAAAAGCATAAAAACAGCTAAAAATCACAGAATTTGTGGGTTTTTCTGCTCCTATGCTATTATTAACCTCAATAACCTTAATTTCCACTAATTTCCAGTCTATTCTGAACACCTCACACCTCACAATAGTGTTTTTATGTCCAAAAGATTGCACTGAGGTAGCTGCATGACTATGCTAAGCGATACAAGTGGGCGGCACAAATACGTGGCCCACCAAGGAGTGGCACTGCAGTGGCAGACAGGATGGCAGTTTGAAAAACTAGGCCCCAAACTGTACATAATGCAAATGCAAAGAAAAAAAAGAGGTGCAAGATGGAATTGTCCTTGGGCCCTCCCACCCACCCTTATGTTGTATAAACAGGACATGCACACTTTAACAAACCAATCATTTCAGCGCCAGGGTCTGCCACACGACTGTGGCTGAAATTATTGGTTCGTTTGGGCCCCCACAAAACAAGCTGGCAATTAATCTGTCCCTGCACAAACTGGCTCTACGGAGGCAGATGTCGTCCTCATCCTCCTCATCCACCGATTCCTCACCCTCTTCAGTGTTGTGTACATCCTCATCCTCACAGAGTATTAACTCGTCCCCGCTGGAATCCACCACCACAGGTCTCTCTGTACGTTCTGGAGGCTGGTCTCCCTGGAAGAGTTGATAATTCATTTTATGAACATCATCTTCTCCACATTTTGTGGAAGCATCCTCCTATGCCTTTCGCTGACAAGGTTCCCGGCTGCACTAAACACTCTTTCGGAGTACACACTGGAGGGGGGGCAACTCAGGTAAAATAGAGCCAGTTTGTACAGGGGCCTCCAAATTGCCTCTTTTTCCTGCCAGTACAGGTACGGACGGTCTGACATGCCTACTTGGATGCTGTCACCGATGTAATCCTCCACCATTCTGTCAATGGTGACAGTATCATATGTAGTGACAGTAGACATGTCAGAAATTGTTGCCAGGTCCTTCAGTCCGGACCAGATGTCCAAACTTGGTCCTGCCTGCCCTGCATCACCGCCAGCGGGTTGCTTAGGATACCTAAGTTTTTTCCTGGCAGCCCCAGTTGCTGGAGAAAATGAAGAAGGAGCTGTTGACGTGTCACGTTCCACTTCAGCTGACAGTGTTTTCACCAGCAAGTCTTTGCACCTCTGCAGCGTTGTGTCGGACGGAAAGAGAGACACCACATAGGCTTTAAACCTAGGATCGAGCACGTTGGCCAAAATGTAGTGGTCTGATTTCAACAGATTGACCACCCTTGAATCCTAGCAAAGCGAATGAAGGGCTTCATCCACAAGTCCCACATGCCGAGCAGAATCGCTCCGTCTTAGCTCCTCCTTCACTTTCTCCAGCTGCTTCTGCAAAAGCCTGATGAGGGGAATGACCTGACTCAAGCTGGTAGTGTCTGAACTGACTTCACGTGTGGCAAGTTCGAAGGGCTGGAGAACCTTGCACAACACAGAAATCATTCTCCACTGCACTTGAGTCAGGTGCATACCCCCTCCTTTGCCTATGTCATAGGTGGATGTATAGGCTTGAATGGCCTTTTGCTGCTCCTCCATCCTCTGAAGCATATAGAGGGTTGAGTTCCACCGCGTCACAACCTCTTGCTCAGGTGATGGCGGGGCAGGTTCAAGAGTGTTTGCTGGCGCTCCAGTCTTCGGTACGCAGTCGCTGAATGGCAAAAGTGGCCAGAAATTTTTTGGGCCACCCAAAGCATCTCCTGCATGCCCCTGTCGCTTTTCCGAAAATTCTGCACCACCAAGTTTATTGTGTGAGCAAAACATGGGACGTGCTGGAATTTGCCCAGATGTAATGCCCGCACAATATTGGTGGTGCTGTCAGATATCACAAATCCCCAGGAGAGTCTAAGTGGGGTAAGCCACTGGACGATGATTTCCCTCAGTTTCTCTAAGAGGTTGTCGGCGGTGTGCCTCTTACTGAAACCGGTGACACACAGTGTAGCCTGCCTTGGAATGAGCTGGCGTTTCAGAGATGCTGCTACTGGTGATGCTTCTGCGTAAGGTGATACATCTACCCAGTGGGCTGTGGACATTGGGTACAATGGCATTTTTCAGGACACTGAGGACACTTTTTCTGACTTTTCTGTACAGTCTCGGTATTGCCTGCCTAGTGAAGTGGAATCTAGACGGGATTTGGAACCGGGGACACACTACCTCCATCAATTGTCTAAATCCCACTGCACTAATGGCGGATACCGGATGCACATCTAACACCAACATAGCAGTCAAGGCCTCAGTTATATGTTTTGCTTCAGGATGACTGCTGTCGTACTTCATCCTCCTCGCTAAGGACTGTTGGAGGGTCAATTGTTTAGTAAAAGTAGTGGTGTTCCTACTTCCTCTCTGGGATGATGAACGACTCCCAGCAGCAGCAACAGCAGCAGCGGCAGCAGGAGGCGTAGCAATGCAGGATCCTCCGGAGGAATCCCGGATAGGAGAGTCAGTCATGCCAGTGACATGGCCAGCAGGACTACTTCCGATCCTAAGGAGGAAATTGTCGAGGAGGGAGTTGATGGTGTGGTTTGCAGGTGCTTGGATACAACAGGACAACGGGATTTAGGTGTCCCTGGACTGCTTACGGTCTTAGCCAAAGTTTCTGATCTTGACAGTAACTTTTTATGAACGCGCTGCAGGTGCCGTATAAGGGAGGATGTTCCTAGTTGGTTAATGTCCCTACCCCTACTTATTTCACCTTTACATATGGTACATATGGCAAGACAGTTGTTGTCCGGATTTGGATAGAAATATTGCCAGACCAATGAGGTGGAATGTTTGGTCTTCTGCCCAGGCATGACAGTGATGGGCTTTTTCATCCCACGGACAACAACTGTCTCCCCGGGAGCCTGATTTAAACAAACCACATCACCATCAGAATCCTCCTCGCCAACTTCCTCCTCAGCGCCAGCTACACCAGTTTCCTCATCCTGTTGTACTTCAACAGTGACATCTTCAATTTTGCATATCAGCAAGTGGACTGTGGGTGCTCCTTTCAGCACTTCCAGGGGGCGTGCAAATGGTGGAAAGAGCCACCTCTTCCCGTCCAGTGCTGGGAAGGTCAGGCATCGCAACCACCACCACACTTGAACTCTCCTTGGGGATTTGTGATATCTTCTTAGAATGCACAGTTCTTCGCTGTGCTTTTGCCAGCTTAACTCGTTTGATTTTTTTAGTGGGAGGATGGTTTCCATCGTCATGTGAAGCTGAACCACTAGTCATGAACATAGGGAAAGACCTTAGCCATTCCTTGCCACTCCGTGTCGTAAATGGCATATTGGCAAGTTTACGTTTCTCTTCAGATGATTTAAATGTTTTTTTCAAGGTCATTTTCCTGAACTTTGTCATTTGGGATTGTATGTGCCCTCTACTATGACATTGGGCATCGGCCTTGGCAGACGATGTTGATGGCATGTTATCGTCTATGTCATGACTAGTGGCAGCAGCTTCAGCACTAGGAGGAAGTGGTTTTTGATCTTTCCCTTTTTTTATCGGAGAAAGTTTGGTCCTCCATTTAAGTTATATTGATATATACGTGCAGCTAAGGCGCACACAAACACAGAAAATATTTTTTTATTTTTGTTGGAGACAAGTGCACTTTGTGGGTTACACCACCCTTTAAGAAATGAGCCAGCCGGCCCTTTACTTATGGGACACAGTCGCACGCTTGGCGCTGCTCCTTTGAAGATGCACGTGCAGCTACAGCCCACACAATTCACAAACACAGAAAATATTTTTTTATTTTGTTTGGAGTGCCCTTTGGGCTTTACAGCACCCTTTAATGGACTAGCCAGCTGGCCTTTTACTTATGGGACACAGGCGCACGCTTGGCGCTGCTCCTTTGTTGATGCATGTGCAGCCACAGTGCACACAATTCACAAACACAAAAAGATATATTTTTTTATTTTGTTTGGAGTGCCCTTTGGGGGTTACAGCACCCTTTAGCGGTCAATCCAGCCAGCCCTTTATTTATGGGACACAAGCGCACGCTTGGCACTACTTTGTTGATGCACATGCGGCTACTGCGCACACAATTCACAAACACAAAAAAATATATTTTTTTATTTTGTTTGGAGTGCCCTTTGGGGGTTACAGCACCCTTTAACGGACAAGCCAGCCGGCCTTTTACTTATGGGACACAGGCGCACGCTTGGCGCTGCTCCTTTGTTGATGCACGTGCAGCCACAGTGCACACAATTCACAAACACAGAAAAAATATATATTTTTCTTACACTTGGGGGGAGCACCCCTGATGGACAGAGCACCCCCTGGACAACACTACAGCACCCCTTTAGGACTGGGACACTGCACAGGACTTTGGAGTGGACACAGCCCCTATGGACAACTGACTGCACAACACAGTCCAGCCAGCCCCTATGGACTTTGAAGGAGTGGACACAGCCCCTATGGACAACAGCAGCACAGCGCAGCACAGCACAACACTACACTGCACTACACTACACTACACAGCCCAGCCAGCCCTGACTCCCACCCTCCCTCTTCACTGTCCACAGCCGAGTGAGAAAATGGCGCCGATGCGGGTACCTTATATAGGATCCAAAACCCGCGAGACCCGGAAGGCGGGATGATGACGTTTTGCCTCGATTTCAGATCCGTCAGGCGGGAAAAGTCGAGCCTGACTCGGATCGGCCTCGGATTGGGGGGGCTCGGGGGGGTTCGGATTTCAGAAAACCGAACCCGCTCACCCCTAATATATATACATATACATATATACTGTATGTGTGTATATATATATATATATATATATATGCGTGCGCATTTGTATATATATATATACATATGCGTGTGTGTGCATATGTACATATATGTATATATATATATACACATATATGTATTTATATATATATATATATACCCATATGTGTAAAATATACACGTGTATATATGTATATATACACACATATATATATATACTATATATGTATATATAAATATATATATATATACTGTATACGTATATAGATTGTGTGTGCAACCCCCCAACCGATGTTAAGGAAACATCGGCAGATGGGCTCAAATAATCGATTGTTTCTATTGATGGTTGAACCCATCGGCCATC
The DNA here is from genome assembly GCA_031769625.1 of Taudactylus pleione. Lineage (NCBI taxonomy): Eukaryota > Metazoa > Chordata > Amphibia > Anura > Myobatrachidae > Taudactylus > Taudactylus pleione. Next base: position 4,040,604 of record JAUIMM010000534.1, on the reverse strand, counting down.
GATGGTACAGCTGTCACTTCAGTATACCATAAAAATGTAAATTTTTATAGTACATGGTGTATTAAAAAAAAATTGCTTTGGAATAGTTTTAAAAAGATGTTCTAATTCAATCATAAAAAATACCGATAATTTTGAAGCGGTTTTAGGAAGAAAAATTCATCAGTTAAGTGGTTAATAACACATGGGTGACATTAATACTATTTGTTATCTAAGTCCTAAATAACAACCAGGTGATATTAATACTATTTGTCATCTTAGTCCTATCAATTCCTATTTAACCTCTATATCATAAAGTCGCTATTTAGCGTTGCGTACGCACATGAAATAATCGCTTTCCAGACTTTGAGTGTGGTTCCAAAGCAGAAAAGTTATCATTCATATAAAAGTAGATAGTTACACGCCTTGATCTATAATACAATTAGCGCAAAGGTTATACAATATACAAGGTACAGTCAATACATCTGGATCCAGATTTCCCGGCATCAACTATGAAAACTCCATCAACAGAAAAAAGAAAGATGACTAACTACCAGATCCAGGGTGCTTGCATATAAACCCTTGCAGAGATAGGCAATACAATAGAACAAGTTGGCATAATCCCATTGGTTCTTCTTCCTGGTTCTTCTGTTACGATTCTGTTCATAGGTCAATTTGTATTGCAATAGTTCAGCTTCCAACAGCTCTTTGTGTCCATTTTCCCGCCGAAGAACAAGTCTAAACTGGCTAATAAACATTACATTACAGAGTACATTTCAATGCCTATCTCTCTATGATCCATACTTCGCAGACGCAAGTTGCGATTTCCTTGCCAATGGAACCGGAATTCTGCAAATAAACAGTGGTTTAGAATAGCACCAAACATGTTCTGTTTATCATGTACTAAACCCTAGATATCAAAATACCTGCATTTCACAATAGATTTGATAACATATGAATGTGAATTTAATATGAACCTTAATGCTAGGGAATCTTTTTGTATAAGTTCGCAATGTGTCAGTGTGGGGATATTAAGAAAATACGTTAGTATGCGTTGTGCGTCTACGTATTTGTGGAGTACACCATGGTACGAGCTTTGTGGGGTTGTTCATATTATATGTAGTAATAAATGTACGTATTAGTATAATGAGGACTTTTAACCTGGGGCAGTGGCAAACGCATGACGCCAATAATCATAACAGTGTCGTACATGGGGTATCGTACAGTCGCTACTATGTGTGTTGTGTTTTATGTGTAGAGTGCTTTGCTAAACAGTGCAACTGTGCGCTGTGCGTTTTGTATATTATATGTATGATTTAATGTTCGTATGGGGTATGGTGGGAGTTTAAACAATATGCGGTAGCAATGTAGTCGCACAATGCTAATAATAGCATATGAGCATCGCACATAATGGTTTCATGCTGAGGACGCAAGATGGCATTGTCAGGGGCAACATAAATTGGCATCATGCAGATTCTAATTTTACAATTTAAGTCTCAGCCAATCATCAGGCTTCGACATTCCTTAATAACACATTAATACTATTTGTCATCTTAGTCCTTTATAACACTTGGGTGACATTAGTATTTTCATCTTAGTCCCTAATAACACCAGGGTGACAGTAGCACTATTTGTCATCTTAGTCCTTAATAACACCTGGGTGACATTATTACTATTTGATATCTTAGTATTTAATAACACCTGGGTGACATTAATACTATTTGTCATAGTAATCATTAATGAGACCTGGGTGACATTTATACTATTTGTTATCTTAGTCCATACTAACAACTAGGTGAAATATATATTCTATTTGTCATCTTAGTCCCTACAAACAACTGGGTGACATTAGTACTATTTGTCATCTTAGTCCATAATAACACCTGGCTGACTTTAATACTATTTGTCATCTTACTCCTAATAACATCTGGGTTACATTAGTACTTTCATCTTAGTCCTTAATAACACCTGGGTGACATTAACACTATTTGTCATCTTACTCCTAATAACATCTGGGTTACATTAGTACTTTCATTTTAGTCCCTAATAACACCTGGGTGACATTAACACCATTTGTCATCTAAGTCCTTATTAACACATGGGTGACATTAGTACTAATTGTAATCTTAGTCCCTAATAACATCTGGGTGACATTAAAACTATTTGTCATCTTAATCCCCTAATAACACATGGGACAATAATACTATTTGTCATAAGAATGACAACTGGGTGACATTTATACTTTTTGTCATCTTAGTCCCTACAGACAACTGGGTGACATTAATATTATTTGTCATCTTAGTCCTTAATAACACCTGGCTGACTTTAATACTATTTGTCATCTTAGTCCTAATAGCACCTGGGTGACATTAAAATGATTTGTCATCTTAGTCCATTATAACAGATGGGTGACATTAATACTATTTATCATCTTAGTCCCCTAAACACACCTGGGTGATATTAATACTATTTGTCATCTTAGTCCTTAATAAGACATCGGTGACATTAGTACTATTTGTCATCTTAGTCCTTAATAACACTTGGGTGACATTAATACTGTCTTCTTAGTCCAAAAAACACCTGGGTGACATTAATACTATTCATCATCTTAGTCCCCTAATAACACCTGGGTGACATTAGAAATATTTGTCGTCTTATGGAGCATACACACTGTCAGATTGATGTGAACAAGCCTTGTCTGTTAGGCAAAAACGTACGTCATCATTTTCCTCTATCTTGGTGTCAGGTGATTCGGCAGGCCGGGCACCATTCCGCTGACTGCCGAACAGACGCACGGTGCAGTCCCACGCCGCCCGCACACCTGACTTTGGCCACGTGATCCGACGGGTCGGGCACCATCCCACTGACTGCCCGGGAGATTTGTGTTTGCGGTCCCTTGCCGCCCGCTCATATGACTTTGCAGGACACCCTCCCTCCTTGTTGCGCAGCCGTCTGAACTGCAACAGCAGCCAGCCTGTCTTTACAACTAAGACGACCTAACCGCCTCTGACACTGCCGATGCGCTCTCTCTAGGAGCACTGATACTATATTTATGGCTACCTTCGATAACCTGCATCAAGTGGAAGCTATACTTTGATCCATCCTTAAGCAGGTACTTTCCCGCCATCTCTCATCAGTCTGCCGACCGCGCTTGTCCTGCAATGTCTATGATACCAGTATAGACGCGGTCTGTGCATTCTGACAGCAGAAGTGCACTTTCCCTTTCTTCCCACCAGCTGCCAACCCCGTTCTCTCATCCCATGTCCTCTGTGTTATACATGACGTGGGGACAGCAGAAACGGGGGGGACAATATATGGGCATCTTTAGTAGTTCTCACTACTACTGTTATCTTTGACGTTATATAATTTTGCTTTGCAATTTATTTATTGTTATCACTCCTTGGGTTCTCCTTTTATGCCACTAACCCATTACAAAGCATACATTTCTTTCTCCTGCTTTAGGTGACACTGTGATTGATATAACTTTGTGACCTGGAGTGATCTCTAATTTATTCAGGGTTTATTTAACTTCTTACCATCAGGCCTATTTAGTTCTTGGCCATTATCAACAGTATTCTGCGTATAGCTACTGTCATCAATTACAGCTGCAACAATTTATCCATATGACCACACTGGATACATAATTATCCTCTTTGTTTACAGGTGGGAATGCTGTTGAGGAAATCATATCTGACACTATCTTACTATTTCTTGTGATACACACATATTAAATGTCTTGTATTCCTACAGACAGTTTATAGTGATCTGACTTTCATCCTAGTGTATTTGCAATTTGTATTTCCTATGTGATATTTGCTGGTTATTTTTTACTTTATTCATGCAGAATTGAAAGGATATTTATTCTCAGCTCATCACTATATATGTACCCTGCTATATCCTGGTGATTCAGTCTCTCAATTTCTTTGAATATATGATTCTAAACCCTGATAATATACTTGAACCTCTGTTTTGTCTACTCAATAGATAAGTAGTTCCATCCACCTCTGTGAAATTATTAGGAACTTTATTTGTGACTGCTCAATTAAGTTCATTCATTACCTGTGCAGGATTAGAAGGCAATTAATCTCTACATTTGAGTTTATACCTAATAAATCTCTCTAGGAGGCATATCTCTTGGGCTAGTCCAATGTTATAAATATTCGCCATGACCAATAGTAACTGATTTGGTTTCTGTTCATATACTTACTTATCTTAATTGGTGCAGTTTTGCACAAAAATATATTTTGATTCTTTTACTCCTGGTGAGATATAGTCAGTACCCACTGACCTGTGTGTTTTTGTGTATGTCTGTATGTTATATGTAGTGTATTGTATAAAATGTATTATAATATATAAGATTAAACGTTAAGTTTTAATGATATACAACTTTTTCAAATCTTACGGATTTTTTCTAGAGTGCCCCCAACAAAGTCTTCTTTCTCCCTCTACAACATTGTAAATCTTTCTGACTCAGGGGAGCACCGACAACTCTTGATTTGTTTCTCACAATTAGTGCAATATTATCTTAACTCTAGTTGGTTGTTTTATTATTATTCCACCCTCTCACTTAGGTTACCACAACCATTAGGGAAGGTGTTTTGTCTCTGGGTTTATCCTGTATGGACCCCAAAACACTTTTTTCTTTTTCACGGTCAGATTTGTCAGATTTTTCAGATCTGTCAGATGAATTATTGAGCGATTTGAACGATTTTACCAAAGATTTGAAAGATTGAATGATTTTTGACTGCATTAATATGAATGGAATCGTCCAAGTCTGACTGCAAACACATCAGATGTCAGATATTGTTATGAGACTGTCGGGAACGCGCATCGTTCATTGTTCATCATTTAGGCATGTCAGATATGTCAGATTTTCCTTCAGATATGAACGATTGAACGATTTTTTAAATCGTTATCGTTCAGATCTGAAGAAAAATCTGACTGTGTGTATGCACCATTACCCTAAAAACACCTGGGTGACATTAATACTATTCATCATCTTAGTCGTTAATAACAACTTTAATATTATTTCTCATCTCCGTCCTAATAACAACTGGGTGACATTAATACTATTTGTCATCTTAGTATCTAATAACACCTGGATGATGTTAATACTATTTGTCATCTTAGTCATCTTAGTCACTGATAACACATGGGTGACTTTAAACTATTTGTCATCTTAGTCCATTTATAACACATGGGTGACATTAATACTATCTATCATCTTAGTCCCCTAAATACACCTGGGTGACATTCATACTATTTGTCATATTAGCCCCTACAAACACCAGGGTGACATTAACACTATTCATCATCTTAGTCCTTAATAACAACAAGGTGACATTAAGACTATTTGTCATCGTAGTCCCTAATAACACCTGAGTGACATTAATTCTATTTGTCATCTTAGTCCTTACATTAATATTGTCAAAAAACACCTGTTTGACAATAATACTATTCATCATCTTAGTCCCCTAATCACACCTGGGTGACATTAGAAATATTTGTCGTCTTAGTCAACAAAAGCACCTGGGTGACATTAATACTATTCATCATATTATTCATTAATAAAAACTAGGTGATATTAATACTATATGTCATCATAGTCCTTAATAACACCTGGGAGACATTAATACTAATTGTCATCTTATTCCTTAATAAAAACTGTGTGACATTCATTCTTTTTCTCATCTTAGGCCCTCATTCAGAGCCGGACGCTCTGAGCAGAGCGCTCACTCTGAATGAGGGCCGTCCTCCATAAAAATGGAGCCTCCTCCTGGACGCTCCTCCTGGACGCTCATACGAGCGTGCAGGATGATGGTCGCAATGGTCTTGACCATCGCGACCATCGCCAGTGCGACCAGAAGCCTGTGGTCGGGTTTTTCGACCACAAGCCCTGGAGTGATTTTGGCTCTATCAGAGCCAAAATCACTCCCACTGACATCACTAGTGATGTCAGTGGGCCGGCTTCTGACGGTAGGCATTCCCTTTGGAATGCCCCCGTCTGGGAGGCACGCCCCCGGCACGCCCACCAAAGGGGGCGAGCTGTCAATCAACATCGACAGCACGCCCCCTTTGATCAGACACAACGAGCGAAGGAAAGTCCTTCGCTCGTCGCGTCTCGCGCATGCACACGATGGAGCTCCCTCCGTCGTGCGCATGCTCAGTGCACACCATCGACCCACTTGCGAGTGGACAGCCGCTCGCGAGTGGGTCTGAATCAGGCCCTTAGTCCTTAATAACAACTATGTGACATTAATACTATTTGTCATCTTAGTCATTAATAACACCTGGGTGACATTAATACTATTTGTCATCTAAGTTCTTAATAAGACATGGGTCACATTAATACTATTTGTCATCTTAGTCCTTAATAACAACTAAGTGACATTAATACTATTTGCCAGCTTAGTCTAATAACACCTGGGTGACACTACAACTATTTGTCATCTTAGTCCTTTATAACACCTGGGTGACATTAATACTATTTGTCATCTCAGTCCTTTGATAACACCTCGGTGATATAATACTATTTGTCATCTAAGTCCTTCTTAACACATGAGTGACATTACTACTATTTGTCATCTTAGTCATTAATAACACCTGGGTGACATTATTACTGTCATCTTAGTCCACTAATAACATCTGGGTGACATTAAAACCATTTGTCATCTTAGTCCCTAAAAACACCTGTGTGACATTATTACTATTCATCATCTTAGTCCGTAAAAACAACTAGGTGACATTAATACTATTTGTCATTTTAGTCCTTAATAACACCTGGGTGACATTAATACTATTTGTCTTCTTAGTCCTTAATAATATCTGGGTGACTTTAATACTATTTGTCATCTTTGTCCTAATAACACATGGGCGTTATTAGTAGTATTTGTCATCTTAGTCCTATTAAAACCTGGGTGACATTAATACTGTTTTCTTAGTCCACTAATAACACCTGGGTGACATTAAAACTATTTGTTATCTTAGTCCCTAGAAACACCTTGGTAACAGTAATACTATTTGTCAGCTTAGTCCCCTCATAACACCTGGGTGACATTAAAACTATTTGTCCTCTTAGCCCGTAAAAACACCTGGCTGACATTAATACTATTCATCATCTTAGTCCTTAAAAACAATGAGGTGACATTTATATTATTTGTCATCTTAGTCCTTAATAACATCTGGGTGAGATTAATACTATTTTCATCTTAGTCCTAATAACATCTGGGTGACATTAATACTATTTGTCATCTAAGTCCTTGGTAACACCTGGGTGACATTAAAACTATTTGTTATCTTAGTCCCTAGAAACACCTTGGTAACAGTAATACTATTTGTCAGCTTAGTCCACTCATAACACCTGGGTGACATTAAAACTATTTGTCCTCTTAGCCCGAAAAAACACCTGGGTGACATTAATACTATTCATCATCTTAGTCCTTAAAAACAACGAGGTGACATTTATACTATTTGTCATCTTAGTCCTTAATAACATCTGGGTGAGATTAATACTATTTTACATCGTAGTCCCTAATAACACCTGAGTGACATTAATTCTATTTGTCATCTTAGTCCTTAATAACACATTGGTGACATTGATACTGTCATCTTAGTCCAAAAAACACCTGTTTGACAATAATACTATTCATCATCTTAGTCCCCTAATCACACCTGGGTGACATTAGAAATATTTGTCGTCTTAGTCAACAAAAGCACCTGGGTGACATTAATACTATTCATCATATTATTCATTAATAAAAACTAGGTGATATTAATACTATTTGTCATCATAGCCCTTAATAACACCTGGGAGACATTAATACTAATTGTCATCTCATTCCTTAATAAAAACTGTGTGACATTCATTCTTTTTGTCATCTTAGTCCTTAATAACAACTATGTGACATTAATACTATTTGTCATCTTAGTCATTAATAACACCTGGATGACATTAATACTATTTGTCATCTAAGTTCTTAATAAGACATGGGTCACATTAATACTATTTGTCATCTTAGTCCTTAATAACAACTAAGTAACATTAATACTATTTGCCAGCTTAGTCTAATAACACCTGGGTGACATTACTACTATTTGTCATCTTAGTCCTTTATAACACCTGGGTGACATTAATACTATTTGTCATCTCAGTCCTTTGATAACACCTGGGTGACATTAATACTATTTGTCATCTTAGTCATTAATAACACCTGGGTGACATTAGTACTGTCATCTTAGTCCACTAATAACATCTGAGTGACATTAATGCTATTTGTCATCTTAGTCCCTAAAAACACCTGGGTGACATTAATACTATTCATCGTCTTAGTCCCCTAATAACACCTGGGTGACATTAGAAATATTTGTCATCTTATGGAGCATACACACTGTCAGATTGATGTGAACAAACCTTGTCTGTTAGGCGAAACGTACGTCATCATTTTCCTCTATCTTGGTGTCAGGTGATTCGGCAGGCCGGGCACCATTCCGCTGACTGCCGAACAGACGCACGGTGCTGTCCCACGCCGCCCGCACACCTGACTTTGGCCACGTGATCCGGCGGGTCGGGCACCATCCCACTGACTGACCGGGAGATTTGTGTTTGCGGTCCCTTGCCGCCCGCTCACATGACTTTGCAGGACACCCTCCCTCCTTGTTGCGCAGCCGTCTGAACTGCAACAGCAGCCAGCCTGTCTTTACAACTATGACAACCTAACCGCCTCTGATACTGCCGATGCGCTCTCTCTAGGAGCACTGATACTATATTTATGGCTACCTTCGATAACCTGCATCAAGTGGAAGCTATACTTTGATCCATCCTTAAGCAGGTACTTTTCCACACTCTCTCATCAGTCTGCCGACCGCGCTTGTCCTGCAATGTCTATGATACCAGTATAGACGCGGTCTGTGCATTCTGACAGCAGAAGTGCACTTTCCCTTTCTTCCCACCAGCTGCCAACCCCGTTCTCTCATTCCATGTCCTCTGCGTTATACATGACGTGGGGACAGCAGAAACAGGGGGGACAATATCTGGGCATCTTTAGTAGTTCTCACTACTACTATTATCTTTGACGTTATATAATTTTGCTTTGCAATTTATTTATTGTGATCACTCCTTGGGTTCTCCTTTTATGCCACTAACCCATTAAAAAGCATACATTTCTATTTCCTGCTTTAGGTGACACTGTGATTGATATAACTTTGTGACCTGGAATGATCTCTAATTTATTCAGGGTTTATTTAACTTCTTACCATCAGGCCTATTTAGTTCTTGGCCATTATCAACAATATTCTGCGTATAGCTACTCTCATCAATTACAGCTGCAACAATTTATCCATATGACCACACTGGATACATAATTATCCTCTTTGTTTACAGGTGGCAATGCTGTTGAGGAAATCATATCTGACACTATCTTACTATTTCTTGTGATACACACATATTAAATGTCCTGTATTCCTACAGACAGTTTATAGTGATCTGACTTTCATCCTAGTGTATTTGCAATTTGTATTTCCTATGTGATATTTGCTGGTTATTTTTTACCCTATTCATGCAGAATTGAAAGGATATTTATTCTCAGCTCATCACTATATATGTACCCTGCTATATACTGGTTATTCAATCTCTCAATTTCTTTGAATATATTATTCTAAACCCCGATTATATACTTGAACCTCTGTTTTGTCTACTCAATAAATAATTAGTTCCATCAACCTCTGTGAAATTATTAGGAACTTTATTTGTGACTGTTCAATTAAGTTCATTCATTACCTGTGCAGGATTAGGAGGCAGTTAATCTCTACATTTGAGTTTATACCTAATAAATCTCTCTATGAGGCATATCTCTTGGGCTAGTCCAATGTTATAAATATTCGCCATGACCAATAGTAACTGATTTGGTTACTGTTCATATACTTAATTATCTTAATTGGTGCAGTTTTGCACAAAAATATATTTTGATTCTTTTACTCCTGGTGAGATATAGTCAGTACCCACTGACCTGTGTGTTTTTGTGTATGTCTGTATGTTATATGTAGTGTATTGTATAAAATGTATTATAATATATAAGATTAAACGTTAAGTTTTAATGATATACAACTTTTTCAAATCTTACGGATTTTTTCTAGAGTGCCCCCAACAAAGTCTTCTTTCTCCCTCTACAACATTGTAAATCTTTCTGACTCAGGGGAGCACCGACAACTCTTGATTTGTTTCTCACAATTAGTGCAATATTATCTTAACTCTAGTTGGTTGTTTTATTATTATTCCACCCTCTCACTTAGGTTACCACAACCATTAGGGAAGGTGTTTTGTCTCTGGGTTTATCCTGTATGGACCCCAAAACACTTTTTTCTTTTACACGGTCAGATTTGTCAGATTTTTCAGATCTGTCAGATGAATGATTGAGCGATTTCAACGATTTTACCAAAGATTTGAAAGATTGAATGATTTTTGACTGCATTAATATGAATGGAATCGTCCAAGTCTGACTGCAAACACATCAGATGTCAGATATCGTTATGAGACTGTCGGGAACGCGCATCGTTCATTGTTCATCATTTAGGCATGTCAGATATGTCAGATTTTCCTTCAGATATGAACGATTGAACGATTTTTTAAATCGTTATCGTTCAGATCTGAAGAAAAATCTGACCGTGTGTATGCACCATTACCCTAAAAACACCTGGGTGACATTAATACTATTCATCATCTTAGTCGTTAATAACAAATTAGTCACATTAATACTATTTGTCATCTTAGTCCTTAATAACACCTGGATGACATTAATACTATTTGTCATCTTAGTCCTTAATAACACATGGGTGACATTAGTACTATTTGTCATCCTTTTACTTAATAACACCCCGGGTGACATTAATACTATTTGTTAGCTTAGTTCTTAATAACACCAGGGTGACTTTAATATTATTTCTCATCTCCGTCCTAATAACAACTGGGTGACATTAATACTATTTGTCATCTTAGTATCTAATAACACCTGGATGATGTTAATACTATTTGTCATCTTAGTCATCTTAGTCACTGATAACACATGGGTGACTTTAAAATATTTGTCATCTTAGTCCATTTATAACACATGGGTGACATCAATACTATTTATCATCTTAGTCCCCTAAATACACCTGGGTGACATTCATACTATTTGTCATATTAGCCCCTACAAACACCTGGGTGACATTAATACTATTCATCATCTTAGTCCTTAATAACAACAAGGTGACATTAAGACTATTTGTCATCATAGTCCCTAATAACACCTGAGTGACATTAATTCTATTTGTCATCTTAGTCCTTACATTAATATTGTCAAAAAACACCTGTTTGACAATAATACTATTCATCATCTTAGTCCCCTAATCACACCTGGGTGACATTAGAAATATTTGTCGTCTTAGTCAACAAAAGCACCTGGGTGACATTAATGCTATTCATCATATTATTCATTAATAAAAACTAGGTGATATTAATACTATATGTCATCATAGTCCTTAATAACACATGGGAGACATTAATACTAATTGTCATCTTATTCCTTAATAAAAACTGTGTGACATTCATTCTTTTTCTCATCTTAGTCCTTAATAACAACTATGTGACATTAATACTATTTGTCATCTTAGTCATTAATAACACCTGGGTGACATTAATACTATTTGTCATCTAAGTTCTTAATAAGACATGGGTCACATTAATACTATTTGTCATCTTAGTCCTTAATAACAACTAAGTGACATTAATACTATTTGCCAGCTTAGTCTAATAACACCTGGGTGACACTACAACTATTTGTCATCTTAGTCCTTTATAACACCTGGGTGACATTAATACTATTTGTCATCTCAGTCCTTTGATAACACCTCGGTGATATAATACTATTTGTCATCTAAGTCCTTATTAACACATGAGTGACATTACTACTATTTGTCATCTTAGTCATTAATAACACCTGGGTGACATTAGTACTGTCATCTTAGTCCACTAATAACATCTGGGTGACATTAAAACCATTTGTCATTTTAGTCCTTAATAACACCTGGGTGACATTAATACTATTTGTCTTCTTAGTCCTTAATAATATCTGGGTGACTTTAATACTATTTGTCATCTTTGTCCTAATAACACATGGGCGTTATTAGTAGTATTTGTCATCTAAGTCCTTATTAACATATGAGTGACATTACTACTATTTGTCATCTTAGTCATTAATAACACCTGGGTGACATTAATGCTATTTGTCATCTTAGTCCCTAAAAACACCTGGGTGACATTATTACTATTCATCATGTGAAGCTGGCCACACATCTAAAGATTATCTGTCCAACCAGCCAACTTGTTGATTGGTTGGAATGAAAATCTGGTAATGTATGGGAGTAACTGATGATCAGCAATTTGCTCCTAAATGACAGAAAACAGATGAAAATGGACGTCAGACAAGTTTGTTAAATGTTTGATCTAAACAATTTGTTCAAACAACAGTTTTTGTCCATTTTCTGAAGTTTGGGAGCAAATTGCTGATTGTCAGTTACTTCCATTCCTTACCAGATTTTCATTCCAACCAATAAAACAAGTTGGCTGGTTGGATGTAAGTTGGTCTAGTGTGTGGCCAGCTTTAGTCCTTAAAAACAACTAGGTAACATTAATACTATTTGTCATCTTAGTCCTAATAAAACCTGGGTGACATTAATACTGTTTTCTTAGTCCACTAATAACACCTGGGTGACATTAAAACTATTTGTCCTCTTAGCCCCTAAAAACACATGGCTGACATTAATACTATTCATCATCTTAGTGTTTAAAAACAACGAGGTGACATTTATACTATTTGTTATCTTAGTCCTTAATAACATCTGGGTGAGATTAATACTATTTGTCATCTTAGTCCTTGGTAACACCTGGGTGACCTTAGTACTAATTGTTATTTTAGTCCTTTATAACCCCTGGGTGACATTAATACTATTTGTTATCTTAGGGCCTGATTCAGAGCCGCTCGTAAGTGGCCGCTCGTTCGCTCCGAGCGATGTTCGCACAACTGCGCATGCATATGGGTCGTAAAGCGCATGCGCCAACCAGTCATTGCGGTCGGAAATCGAGTGCTCGCAAAATAGCGAGTGCCTGCTAATTTGAGTGACAGGATGAGGCGTTTGTGGGTGGTAACAGGGGAAGGTGCTTGAAAACGGGGAGCGGTGATCCAAACGCAGGCGTGCCAAACGGTCAAAACGGGCATTTTAAGGGTGTGCATAATTAACAAAGCAGCGTCATCGACCACGTCACTTGGTTGTTTCTTAGCCTGAACTGTTCGCATGACTGCGGTAGAAAAATCCAACCACAAGCACTGCGAGCAGTTCAGACGCCTTTCGATGTACTCGATTAATCAAATAAATAGCGGAGATGACGTATGATGCAATCGGCCAGGGAGCGTCTTGACAAAATAGCGAGCGCATGTTTCGTTCGCTCGCTCAGACATAGAGGCGTCAACAGACCGCAAAGAGCGAGCGCTCAATTTAAATAGCTGGCCCATTTTTCTGAATGAGCGAGCGCAAATAGCGTCCGGCTCTGAATCAGGCCCTTAGTCCTTAATTACACCTGGGTAACATTAATAAATATAAAGTAGCAGCAGGTTGAGGCGGTCAGTACTGATTTCCAAGTGCGGGATACATTGCCTGATCCCTAATTGCATCCATCAGCGACGTGCAGAAGAGGGAGGTTTAGCAGCTGTGGGGACCACAAGGACCCTGGCTTCTGGCATCTGCCGGTGTGTCTATTGCCGCATACCCTTTTCTGCATAAAAACTGCCTCTATGCGCCAACAATCACATCATTGCTCCACTGATTTTTCTACATGAAAATTGCCTCTTTGATTTGAGAAGGAATCTATGTGATATAGTTACAGTATTTAAAAAACTGCCACCTTTTTCTGGAAAGAAACCGTGCTACATGTGAAAGTGTGGTTTGGCTATCAAAAGACTTTGCTGCTGCTTTTTACTGTTTTTATGTATTTGGACTTTTTCATTTGTTTTACAAGTAAAAATAAAGCGTTACTTTGTTTATCTAATCCTGCTTCTTGGTAATACATTTGGATACAACTGTTGAAACTACAAAAGCTTTTGTGGAAAAAGAAAACATTGTACACCTTTTATAGTTTTGTATTACAGTATAAACCAGCGGTCGCCAACCCATCGCTCGCGAGCCACCGGTAGCTTGCAGCCATAAGGACGGTGGCTCGAGCCCTGTATTACTATATCCTTGTAGTGACAGGCCCAGGGGCTCTCTCCTACCCCCAGCTGCTGCACAATAGAGGTGACAGGCAAGGGCCCGACCTCCCGCTCCGTCCTGTGCTCCCGCTCAACATCCTACCTAGGCTGCTGCTGCCGGCCCGTGCAATAAAGTTTTTAATTGTTGTGAGCCAGCCCGCGTGACATCATGAAGTCACACCACACCGCTGAAAGAGGAGCCATGACATGTGAGGACTGGACTGAGGCTAGCAACAACCCTGGATGGAGGGGCAGCCAGAACAGAAGGAGGTAAGGTAAGTATCTTATTATTCTTGCATTATTGTTATCCCTGCTCCAGGAGGCTGTGGGGGAAAGAGGGGGATTGTGGCGGGGTGAGCACTAGGGGAATAAGGAGAAAATATTACTATATCTAGCTGATAATCAGTATAAGTATTTTGTGCCAAGAACCAATCGTTCATATATCTGTAAAAGACTGACACTGAGTAAGAGGATAACTCTGGGATTCCAGCTCCTCCTGAATTGTGTACAGCCACTAACCTTGAAAGGGCCACTTTTGGTTTCTTACGCTGCCAAAGAAAGCGGGTCATTTTCTTATTTAAAAAAAATAGTATCTGATTTAGACAAGCTAATTGGCAACATTTGCATGAATAAAAAAATATTTGGGAAGATAATGCTTTTAAGGAAAGCCGCATGCCAAAACTGGCAATAGCAGTAATTTCCAACTATCAAGCATAGTGACAATTATGTCTATAACAGCAGAGAAATTAGCGGTATAAAGCTGAGACAGATCAGAAGTAATCTGTACACCCAAATGTTTAAGTTTAGAATCAGCTTGTTTAAATTCAGTCATGGTGGGAATCACTGCGTGTGAAAACAGCACTGCGTGGGCAGCACAGATGGTGTAATGGTAGCATTACTGCCTCACAGCACTGAGGTCATGGGTTCAATTCCCACCACGGCCCTAACTGTGTGGAGTTTGTATATTCTCCCTGTGCTTGCGTGGGTTTCCTCCGGGTACTCCGGTTTCCTCCCACATTCCAAAAATATACTGGTAGGTTAATTGGCTCCCAACAAAAATTAACCCTAGTGTGTGTGCGTATGTGATAGGTAAATCATAGATTGTAAGCTCCACTGGGGCAGGGACTGATGTGAATGGCCAAATATTCTCTCTGTAAAGCGCTGCGGAATATGTGTGCGCTATATAAATAACTGGTAATAATAATAATAAAAACACAGGACCCATTCTGGCCACTCGCAGAATGGGTCCTGCACACGCGCAGGTTCCCGATAATCGGGAATTTGCTATCAGCAGTGCACTTATGAATCAGGGCCTATGTGTGTTTTTTTTGCTTTGTGTATTGTTAATATATACTCACTTCTAAACTATAATAAGCTAGCATATAATAATTATACAACACATGATATAAACAAAAAAAACTGGATTGGATTTATTAATTTTTTTTAAACACAAAAATCTAAATTTTACCTCAAAACACTCCTCATCCTCTCCATGGACTCTTGGATAAGCCCCAAATAATTGCTCAGGGGGTTCAACTCCCTCCTGAGTACATCCTGTCAATCAAGCCTCTGACATTCTGCATCTGAAATAGAAATTAAAAAAAGAATATCAGCATATTTCTGACACTTTATGTACTAATGCAAATAGTAACATAACATAAAAACTTATGCACAAGATTATAAAAATAATAAATATAATAAACATCACAGTGTAATGCTGGAGACACACCTGATGATATTTGTCCAATCTAGCAGATTGGACAACATATTATCAGCACTGGCCAGTGTGTCCTGGCTATATCGGTGATGATACGCTCTCCCGCACATTGTCATACACATTGCCCATTGTGCACCCTGCATGCATGAAACTTGTTGCATTTCATAAATGGAGCAGAAGCACAAAGCTGACACTTAGGTGTAAATTTACTAAGATTCAAGATTGACCCGATTTGCAAAGAGATTAATCTCGCTGTAAATCGCCAAAACTCGGGTGATATAATCACTTTTTTTATTCCAAATTTACCAACAGGCAATTTGAGGCTAAACGAGTTTGCAGGAGATTACTCACCT
Source organism: Taudactylus pleione (assembly GCA_031769625.1). NCBI lineage: Eukaryota > Metazoa > Chordata > Amphibia > Anura > Myobatrachidae > Taudactylus > Taudactylus pleione. The sequence goes on along the minus strand of JAUIMM010000534.1, from coordinate 4,024,282 downwards.
GAGATTGCAGTGTTTTCTCTCTGCAAATCTCTCCCGAGCTAGCAACCTGCACATATCAGTGAGTTATGTGAAGGCTGCTTATGTGTTAGACTTGTAAAAACTTGTCAGCCAGTCCTGGTACCCAAAATTACAGGGAACAAAATGAGTAGGGTTCCACCATAATTTAGGTATGAGCATCAGGCTGCAGGGCCAGTCCTGGTTTTAATTATAGGAGGAAAAAAATTGCGTAGGGGTCCCACTATAATTAAAACCAGCACCGGACCCAAAACGACCGGGGTGTAATGCCACAACCCAGAGACCCTATTACCGGATCTCCAGAGCCAAAGCATTCTCACACCAAGTCGGTCAGGCCAAGCTGGGGATCTCAGGGGAGGTGGAGACCCCCGAAAGTAAGCTGTTTTATTTTACCGTGGAACTACAGGTGCCAGCATGCCTGCCCTTTGGCACCCGTACTCCCCCTGTAAAATAAATAGTTAAATAAAGACATGACACACACCATAGTTAGTAAAGATTTATTACACACATACATCAATCACACATACTTACTTTCTACCAGATGTTTCTATCCTCTTCTCCAAGTAGAATCCATGTGTATGGACCGGCAACAAAGATTCTATACTCACCTGATCCTCACACTGGTCTCCGTAGGATCCCGAGGGGGACTTGGCAAAATAAGAACACGCTTACCCGATACCATATGGGCTAGAATTGGTATGTGTCTTGTCACACATACCAATACTTCATGAATGCCAGCTGACTGGACGCCATGGGGTTTCCCAAGTTCCGCCAGCCAATCAGAGGCCGCTTCATATCTAGCAGACTTTCAATGGTAGGGGTACAATGGGTTCCAGCCAATGAGAGGCTGCTAGATGTGAATCGGCCTCTGATTGCCTGGCGGGACTTGGGAAACCCCGTGATGTTCGGTCAGCTGGAATTTGCGTATTATTAGTATGTGTGACAAGACACATACCAATACTAATACTAAGAAATAAACCACCTTCTTGATGGCATTAATATTGCATCTGCAAATACATTGTAATGCAAAATACCTAAATACTGTATGGAGATTCCCTTTAATCACACTGTATATATGGGCTCATTTAAAATGTTTCATATTGTCTGCAGTGAGTGAGTTGGAAATTACAGTATAGCTCACTATGTGCAAATGCTGAATAATATTGAAATTAGAGATGAGCGGGTTTGGATTTCCACGCCGAGTTTGGATTTATCTGGCAAAAAACGGGACTCAGAAAGAGGCAAAATGTCATCTTTCATGGACAAACATCATCATTCCTGGTCAAAAGTCCAGGAATTATGATGTTTGTCAATGAAAAATGATGTTTTGCCTCATCCTGAGTCCCGTTTTTTGCTGGGAAAAATCCAAACTCGGCGTGGAAATCCGAACTAATCCGAACCAGCTCATCTCTAATTGAAATAAATCCATTTATCTGCTTTTCCAATTGGTTGGACTTTTCTGTATAGATCATTATATGAATGACCGCCCCTTATACATCCCATTCTGCATCTGTGATTAGTTGGCCGTGTGATGGATGCCCAGCGCACATCATCATAGTTACTTGTTGTTATTCTATTCTCCACTTGGCCTACACATAATAAATAGGGAAATGTTATGTGGTGACTAAGGTATATTTAAATACTATAAAAAAGAAATAAACCACCTTCTTGATGGCATTGATATTGCATCCGCAAATATAAGGTAATGCAAAATCGGTGTTTTTATTGTGTCCTTGTAAAAGTACTATAGGATTTTGCCATTTGTCAATTTGGATTTCAAAATGCTAATGATATCATTATACCATTATACCATTCACTCATTCTTACTGTGTATTCATTATGCCAGAATTTAGGCTACAGTAAATATACTGTAGATGTTTATGATGAAAGCATAAAAGGTTGAAATTCCATTGTTATGTCATAGTCAGGTCCCCCTGAGCTCTGTGATGTCACAGGATTCTCATCACTCTGAGAGAGTTGGTTGGACAGGGAGGTTCTCAGAGAATTTGTCCCAGGACAGATATTTGCACAGTTATAGGATTTTTCTTTATATTGTAGAGATTCAAAACCCAATTCCAGGAGGCCGCCTCTTCACCTGAAAAGGTAATGAAACTGAGATCTCATAGTGGTTCAAAATATTTGTTTAATCTGTTATATTAATACTATAGCTAGACTGGGCAGACACACACCACTTCAGGAACTGTAGTTATAGTACATAGAAATGATCTGCCCACTTTATTTATTTATAGAAGTATTTTACCAAGGAATAATGGATGCATCATATTGGCCTAAATACATTATATACAGATAATACAGACCAGAGGCTCTGGGCATTACAATTACAAACACCGTTATATAGTGATAAGACAGAAGCTTTGCTATAAGGCAAGTGAGAGATATAAGTGACTATAGTAGGTTCTCATATATGACTTCTTATAACGAGTAGGTTTCTCATTTGGTGATGTCTCTTGTTCTATTCCTCCTATTAGCCTGAAACTATAACATTGCCAGCTGCATTGTGTCAGGGATTTATTCTAGTAATAAAACTGCAACATGAAAAGTTATGGTAATAGTTTCAGACATCATTATTATCAATTGACAGAACAATACTGATAAAGGCATCAAGAGTGAATCAGAAAAGAGATATTGAATTTGGGTTATAAATGTATAAAAAATAATTGATGGTTTTAGTGATATTTGGGAACCAAAGTAAAACTATATCTATAATATTATGTGAATGCTATAGGGACTAGATAACTCAAAGCATATCCTGTGTCTCACACAAACCAACCAACTAACGGCATAGTGAGTAATGTATACATGAGTTAGTGATAGCAGTGGGGATGTATAGATGCTGCAGGCCCTTCATTTAGATTTTATTTTTTAACTTTTAGTTTATTGATATTTTCTATTAATTTGTATGAACTTTAAGTTAAGAGCCGCAACAAGGAATGTGTGCGTGGTACCACCATCCATGGCACAATGCCTGGGGTGACACTGCAACTGCCCTGTTGCACCTGCATTTGGCTTTTAGGGTGTCTGAAATGTAGCCTATAGAGCTGTCACAGAGCCACCTTTGGGTGCTCCAGGCACGTGTTCTGCAGCCTGTAGAGCTGCTGGAGCATCCTTTGAACATTCCTGGGAACTCTGCTTCCTCCTTGTCCTGGTGGATCCACCTCCTCAATGTGATGTCATTCCATGGCATGAGAAATTTCAGAGGGCAGGACTGGCATGGGGTGGATTATAGCCCTGCTATGGCCCTGTTTAGAGATAGCTTTAGTTGGAAGGATTTTATTTTCATTACTTTAACACCTTCCTCTCCCCAAACATATGGTTATATCATTGATGGCCAGGCTAAATTATCATCAGCTCAATACTCTGTACCCAGGTTTAGCTAGTGCCAATCACTAGTGGTATAATGGGTCCAATTCTAATCTTGTCATAACACATATATTTCTCCCAGCTCAGAAGTGAACAATACAGAAGGGAGATGTAGGACTTTTTAAGTAATAGGACAGAGACTACAGTAGATGAGTGACAGATTGCATGAACCAATAGAACCAATAGGACACAAAAGAAGTGACATCAGGCATTACTACCAACTGAATTTAGTTCTCAATAGGCCTCTTATATTCATTGAAATATACTGTGCACAAGATCTATTTTGATGACTATTCCTGCTATTGTATATAAGGTGCTTGATGTGTGGCATCTCCAAATGTGTATTGTATTAAAAAAACAATCTAAGATTTTAATTGATTTTAATATTTACCTCAATATGTATTCTATATATAATGTATTGTGTAGATATAGGCTCCTGACATATTCCAGAGTTTACAGTCAGCAAAGCAGAGAAGATGGGCAGATGTTACATGTAGAACAGTGCCCATTACTCTGTGTATTAATTGTGGAGTAAGAAACACTATTTGATCTATTGATAGACTCAGTATGGAGCCAGACACCATTTCTGAGAGAAACTTACCAGTATTTGTAGTTATGAGGTTATGTTCTCTTCCTATATACACATACAGGGTGCATATAATCCAACTGTTATTTGTGCCTAATAGGTAGACATGGAAGGCTGGCCTCCAGGTGACACTTGGGGAGAAACACCTACAAGTTATGTAACCTGGGTAAGTGATAATGATCATGACTGTAGTGTCAATCCAGTTACTGTAGTTTACAAAATGTTTAAACATCTATGATAATAAACTATGATATACAAATAGTACATAATACCATATATATCTATGCTAATAAAGATGAAAATTAGTTTTATCACAATTAAAAGTTACTTACCATTACCAACCTTCCATTCCAGAGTTAAGGGGTTGCTCTCTTTGTACCACAATCCTCATCACCAGGGAGTCACCCCGAAATTGGACCTCCATAAAGAAAAAACCAGCCTGCTTTACAGTGATGTAATGCATCCTGCCACCCTTCACATGCATGCCGGCGTTAGCATACGCCAGTTCCCGTAGTTCCCGTTCACAGCACTCTCCCAAAAGAAGCCCATAGGCTTCTATAGGGTAATGCCATCAGGAAGATGGCGTTACCCACTGCAACCAGGCTCTGTAGTACATCGCATTCTGAGGCTTGGTGCATATGAGAAATGCTGCCAACCCGAATTTTGGGGGTTTGACCACATTTCTCCCCTTGCTACATCCTGCCCTAGATGAGGCTGCCAAGAGCTTTTTAGTGCCACATGCAGATTTGGGTCATGTCCCTGTAGCCCAGTCCATTTTAAAAATAACTCTTCAAGTTTCCTAGACCGTGGTCCAGGCTGGGTCCGTCTTTTCCTGCAGTAAATTCTGCAGGTATTACATGTATAAGCAGGCACTTTTTTTTTCTTTGCAGCCCCTACATACCATACTAGCCTCCTCTCCCGGAAAGTGCGGGAGGATTATGATTTTTTGAGTAGCCCCCTGCACACTTGGAAGAGTGACTGAATCTTCTGCATCCCACCCACTTTCTAGTGAAGTGCGCAGGATGGGGAGACAATTACCAAGAATAGTGAGTCCATATGGAGGGGAGAGAGCCAAAATGACGCAACCGCATACCTAATGATGTAAAGGGCCCAGCCCTGCTCCCTAAATGATGCATCTCCTCTCTGGGCTTTTACTGTATCTGAGAGAAAATTAAAAATGTTGGCAAGTATGCTTCATACAGACAGCTGGTCTCTGTATTACAGACCGATATAAGAGCCTGGTTGTACATTAATAATCATACAGACAGCTGGTCTCTGTATTACAGACCGATATAAGAGCCTGGTTGTACATTAATAATCATACAGACAGCTGGTCTCTGTATTACAGACCGATATAAGATATTCAGTGCCTACGTGGAACATATATATGTTCCTACTATAAAATTACATACATACATACATATACAAAACATATAATTAGTATCAGAAATAGAGATTTGATGGGTGTAATCAATTTTCCTGGTTAGGTTGTTACCACGTAAAGGAAAACAAATTTATCTCTTATGGATTATCCAGATCATTATACAGTCCACCACTCTCTCCAACAGGGAGATTCCGGCAACACACTAACCAGTACGAAGTCTCCATCGGGGGTCACGTCTATCCATTGCGACTGCAAGCACCCGCTCCCAAGTGAGTGTACAGCCAAGCCGGCCAGCTGCTCCGTCAGCAGGAACACATTACCTGACACGGAGCGGAGTAACACCACTGAGAGATCCCGCGATGAAAGGGAGAAAGTTCTCTATCTAATAACAGGCACATGAAGGTATATGCTGCAGCCACCGTGATCTATACAGCAATACACGTGGAATACTGACACTTTTGATCTGCAGATCACAGGCTGTCATACCAGCCAGGAAATTGGGTGAGCTCATTCCGTGTTGCAGAATATAGCAACAATATATCAAACTGTTGCACTAGCTTTAAAAATTGGCACAGATACAGCGTATCTATACATAAGAGATACATTTGTTTTCCTTTACCTGGTAACAACCTAACCAGGAAAATTGATTACACCCATCAAATCTCTTTTTCTGATACTAATTACAGTCAGGTGCATAAATATTGGGACATTGACAGAATTTTCATATTTTGGCCTCTATTCACCACCACAATGGCTTTGAAATGAAACAAACAAGATGTGCTTTAACTGCAGACTTTCAGATTTGAGGGTAATTACATCCAAATCAGGTGAACGGTGTAGGAATTACAACAGTTTCTATATGTGCCTCCCATTTTTTAAGGGGCCAAAAGTAATGGGACTATCAACTCAAAAGCTATTTCATGGACAGGTGTGGGCTATTCCCTCGTTATTTCATTATCAATTAAGCAGGTAAAAGGTTTGGAGTTGATTCTAGGTGTGACATTTGCATTTGGAATCAGTTGCTGTCGACTCTCAATATGAGATCCAAAGAGCTGTCACTATCAGTGAAGCAAGCCATCATTAGGCTGAAAAATCAAAACAAACCCATCAGAGAGATAGCAAAAACATTAAGTGTGGCCAAATCAACTGTTTGGAACATTCTTAAAAAGAAAGAACGCACCGGAGAGCTCAGCAACACCAAAAGAACCGGAAGACCACGGAAAACAACTGTTGTGGATAACAGAAGAATTATTTCCCTGGTGAAGAAAAACCCCTTCACAACAGTTGGCCAAATCAAGAACACTCTCCAGGAGGTAGGTGTATATGTGTCAAAGTCAACAATCAAGAGAAGACTTCACAAGAGTTAATATAGAGGTTCACCAAAAGATGTAAACCATTGGTGAGCCTCAAAAACAGGAAGACCAGATTAGAATTTGCCAAACAACATCTAAAAAAGCCATTACAGTTCTGGAAAAACATCCTATGGACAGATGAGACAAAGATCAACTTGTACCAGAGTGATGGGAAGAGAAGAGTATGGAGAAAGAAAGGAACTGCTAATGATCCAAAACATAACACCTCATCAGTGAAGCATGGTGGTGGTAGTGTCATGGTGTGGGCATGTATGGCTGCCAATGGAACTGGTTCCCTTGTATTTATTGATGAGGTGACTGCTGACAAAAGCAGCAGAATGAATTCTGAAGTGTTTTGGGCAATATTATATGCTCATATTCAGTCAAATGCTTCAGAACTCATTGGACGGCGCTTCACAGTGCAGATGGACAATGACCCGAAGCATACTGCAAAAGCAACCAAAGGACTTTTTAAGGCTAAAAGTGGAATGTTATGCAATGGCCAAGTCAATCCCCTGACCTGAATCCGATTGAGCATGCATTTCACTTGATGAAGACAAAACTGAAGGGAAAATTCCTCAAGAACAAGCAGGAACTGAAGACATTTGCAGTAGAGGCCTGGCAGAGCATCACCAGGGATGAAACCCAGCATCTGGTGATGTCTATGTGTTCCAGACTTCAGGCTGTAATTGCCTGCAAAGGATTTGCAACAAAGTATTAAAAAGTGAGAGTTAGATTTAGGATTGTTTAGTTTGTCCCATTACTTTTGGTCCCTTAATACAGTGGGAGGCACATATACAGAAACTGTTGTAATTCCTACACCGTTCACCTGATTTGGATGTAATTATTCTTAAATGAAATCTGAAAGTCTGCAGTTAAAGCACATCTTGTTTGTTTCATTTCAAAGCCATTGTGGTGGTGAATAGAGGCCAAAATATGAAAATTCTGTCAATGTCCCAATATTTATGCACCTGACTGTATATGTTTTGTATATGTATGTATGTAATTTTATAGTAGGAACATATATATGTTCCACTTAGGCACTGAATATTTTATATTTGTGTATGAGATTGTCTTATTAAAATATTTTTACACTTCATACTTAAGTATGGTTTATAATATACATATTAAGTGTGATTAATTGAGCGCAGCCAATTTTGTTCCTATTAGCTTTTGAAGTAATTACACAAATTCTTCTCTTTGGCAGCAGTCTCTTTTCACACTTCAGATCACCTAGGAAGCGCTATTTTCTTCAGTTTTTTTTGTATTTTGAGACCGATATAAGATCCTGGTTGTACATTAATAATCATAGAGAAGTACGGAGACATTAGACAGTCAAACACAGCAAATGACAATGGCAATGTAATACTTCCCTATACAGATACATTATTATTATTATTATTATTATTATTATTATTATTATTAGACTTTACTTATATTACACAAACATATTACACAGTGCTTTTTAGAGAGTGTTTAAAAGTTTTTTTTGGTCCATTTTGGGCTCCATATGTCAGAAAGACATTGATTTTAATATAAACAAACTACTGGTATCTATATTACAGAAAGAGGTCAGAGTCTACATCAACACTCATATGACTCCCAGCGGTTACATAATCGAAACATTGATGTTTCAGCAAATTACAATGGTGAGTCATCATTTCAGTGCACTGGTAAATTATATTATTATTATTATTATTATTAGTATTATTATTATTATTATTATTATTATTAGTATTAGTATTATTATTAGTATTGTTATTATTGTTGTTGTTGATAATAGTATTTTTAGCAGAAGTAATAGTAGTATATATTCACAAATATTATACACAGCACTTTACAGTTTTTAACTATTTTTTTATTTTGTTTTGGCATATTGTTTTTAATCAAAAATTATTACTGTTATCTGTATTACAGACCAATGTAAGAACATATTCATATATGTTTGACGATTTAAACGGCAACAGTACGGAGTATTTTGTAACCCAAGCAAATACAATGGTGAGTTATATCTTAGCTACAATGCCAAATTATTATTAGCAATATCCTTTATATAGTTAAAACATACTACACAGTGTTTTATAGAGAATATTTTGTAATCAATATTTATGATTACATTTTGGACAGCCAATGTAACAAAAACATTTTTTTTTATCTAAATGGGCTGTTCTATACATATTTATATTATAGGCAGGACTGAGAGTCATCGCTAGCCTGTACGATGTGTCCAATAACTACGAGACGCAATATTTAATCACACAGGGAATTGCAATGGTGAGTAATCACTTTACTACACAAGTAAATTGCTAATAGTATTATAATTATTATTATTAGTAGTAGTAGTAGTAGTAGTAGTTTTACTATTATTATCAACCCTGAAATAGCCTAAATACTTTACAAAGCGGCATATTTATCAATTATCAGGTTTAGACCCAATAATTATCATTTTCTTTCACTGTTATTCTCACCAACAAGAAATTATATACCTCCCAGATATATGAAGGAACACATCCAGGGACAGGGGCTAATAGGAGCCCATCCCTGCGATGAGTAAAGTGATCGCTGATGCGATCACTGGGTCTGATTTAGCATGGATTGCTATTACGATCGCGGCTGCGATTGCACATACAGGTCTGCTGTGAAAATCTGCTAATGAATGGAATCACAAAGCCGTCGCACAGCCAGCATAGAGACAACCACTACCACTATCTCACATCCGTAATACCTTGGAGTCCTGCGTACACATTGGAAACATCAAGTAACATTGGTCCCTCATGCACAATTACAGGAGGTCTGACCTTACTCAGATATTGCTAACCTCGTCTCCCACAGTAAGTACTCAAGCTATATGCCGTCACAGTGGCTAATATATGCACGTCCATGCAACGCCGATCAAACGGACAGGCACGCCTGCGTTTCTCCGACCACTCCCCCGTCACCACCCCCAAAAGGTCACTGCTTGTCACTCACTCTGTGATGGCTTTCTTTCTGCGTGCAGAGATCGCAGTACCATCGCAATGCTATCTCACTCCGGCGCACCGCGGTGCACATGCATGCGCACTATGCACCATCGGCCAATCTGCGTATGCTGTTGCAGTTGGGATCTGTGCTGAATCAGGACCACTGTACTTTCTGCTGCGGGATCCCTGGCACGCTAGTGGGTATGTGCGGTCTTCAGATTGCACATATTCAAATGGCCATTACCAGAGGGGGATCCAATGGATTGCTCTACTGGCAAATTGTGCCATATGTAGACTATAGGATAAAGATGGAGTTAGTTATCGGGGCAAAGCTTCACATTGGTAATTTTCTGCAATTGCAAACTGAAACAGGGGAACCATAGCATCCAGGGGATGAGGGAATTCTCTCAAAATTTGTTTCATAAATAAGTGCTTTATAGAGAAAACTTAATCAATATTTATGTGTAAGATTTGGGCCCCCATAGTAACAATGACATGGGGAACTATAGCATCCAGGGGATGAGGGATTTCTCTCAAAATGTGTTCAATAAATGAGTAAGATTTGGGCCCCCATAGTAATAAGGATATTGTTTTATTCTAAATGGACTATGGTTTTCTTTATTACAGAGTGAGATCCTGTCATATAATGATGTGCCCCATCACCGTGATAACTTGCCACATCTTATGATCACCAATGAAGTTACAATGGTGCGTAATCACTTATATGCACAAGTAAATAGTCATAATAAATTTACTACAGATGAGTCCTCATATCCGCAGTGTCTTTGTGCCTTATGGCACAAGAAGCCTGGTGCGACTGAGCCACGTAGAAAGGTGTAGTGTACCATCTTTTTCTTTAAATGATGCACCTTATTTGCATCACAGACTGCAGAAAAACACCACTCACAGTGTACTAGAGATGCTGGGCTGTGACTTTAGCTGCACATGACTTTCTGTAGTTTAATGAGGAGGAGGAATAAGGTGAAGGGGCTCTACCATGGTATATGTGTATAAGGGGTTCTACCATGGCATAATGTGTATAAGGGGCTCTACTGTGGTGTAATGTATATAAGGGGCTCTACTGTGGCGTAACATGTATAAGGGGCTCTACTGTGGTGTAATGTGTATAAGGGGCTCTACTGTGGTGTAATGTGTATAAGGGGCTCCACTGTGGCGTAACATGTATAAGGGGCTCTACTGTGGCGTAACATGTCTAAGGGGCTCCACTGTGGCGTAACATGTATAAGGGGCTCTACTGTGGCGTAACATGTATAAGGGGCTCTACTGTGGTGTAATGTGTATAAGGGGCTCCACTGTGGCGTAACATGTATAAGGGGCTCTACTGTGGTGTAACATGTATAAGGGGTCTACTGTGGTGTAATGTGTATAAAGGGCACCATTATGTGGCATAACGTGTACAAGAGGCACTACTGTGTAGTGTAACATATATTATTTATTTATTACCAGTTATTATTTATATAGTGCACGCATATTCTGCAGTGCCTTACAGAGAGAATATTTGACCATTCACATCAGTCCCTGCCCAAGTGCAGCTTACAATCTATATTCCCTACCACATGTACACACACATACACACTAGGGGTTAATTTTGTTGGGAGCCAATTAATCTACCAGTATATTTTTAGAGTGTGGGTGGAAACCAGAGTACCCAGAGGAAACCCACGCAAGCACAGGGAAAATATACAAACTCTACACAGTTGTGGGCATAGTGAGAATCGAACCCACAACCTTAATGCTGTGAGGCAGTAATGCTAACAATTACACTCTCTGTGTGTATAAAGGGAACTACAGTGTGGTGTAACATGTATAACGTAACATTGGGCCTGATTCAGCACGGTTCACTATTGCTATCGCAGCTCCATAATCGCATGCAGTCTCACTGCGAAAATATGCTAATGATTGCAATCACAATGTCATCCCAGCCAAAAATAAGGACACCCACTTTACCATACAAACATCCGTTACACTTAGCAAGTCTGCGAAAGCATCTGGAACATCGAGTACCATTACAGCCTTACACACACTTGCACAAGGTCTGACCTTACTCAGAAATTGCTAACCTCATCACATGCAGTGCAAGCCCAAGCAGCGTTTGGCATCGCAGTGGCTAAAATATGCACTCTTCTCTAATGGCGGGGAGGACAAGCAAAAGGTAGGCAAGTATGGTCTAATGTGACAAATGAACACTACTGTGCAGTGTAATGTAAATTGGTACTAATTCTCTTTCTAGCACAGGGCACCAAAATGTCTAGCTATGGCTTACTTATGTGGCATCCAGGGCCGTATTAACCCATATATCTATAGTGTTCCTCCTAGGCCATCTCAACAGGATGCTGCACCCTGCCTGACTTGAAGTAACTGAAAGGTGCCCTGCTGAAACAGCCATCTCACCTGCGGGCCGCAGTGTCCTGCATGGGGGAAAAGTTCCAATGAAACAGTCACCTGCAACTTGGCCAAGTGAATAGATGCCGTGCACATGCACACGGCATCTATTTACACTGCTGAGAAAGCATGGGGGCAGCCCAGCATCTCCGTGAGTGCTGGGCATGCCCCCTTTTCTAGTGACCACGCTCCATTTTCATGTGACCAACAATGGTGCAGCAGGATCCCAATCACAGTCTTTATATACAGCTCACTTGTGGTGCGGATGTCCCATGGCACTGAATCTCGTGAGATCTGTGATGTCATCACATGCATTGAAGTGGCGCCATGGGCGGTTCGGTGTGGGTATTAGGTATTATGTCTGTATGCACCCTGATGAAAATTAGAATCTTGCACCTGTGTGTGTGGATATAGAATATATAGTATGCAATGACCGGCACTCGTCACAACCACTGTACAGCTTGCCAGAGTGCTCCTCCCACCAGTAAGGTAATGTAGGAGCCCTGAAGAAATGTCATAAAGACATGAAACATTGGAAATGACAAGGGTCACTGTTACTGTGCATTGTTAATGTGAGGCCAGAAGTGCCATCCCTTATAACAATAGGTATATATATTTCTTTTTTCATGGGTGGCATATATTTTCTGGTTTACTTTCCATTGATGGGATCAGTAGTTGGAATGTGTGCTGATCCTTGTTGTGCCATATTGGAGGATATGAGTTATCTTTAATGAATTAAACTTGGAACCTACTAGTTATTGTACAATGTCTGAGTTATAACTAGTAGATTGTCTGGTAATAGTCATACTGCCAGAACTATTCATTTCACTTTAGAGGACACATATAACATACTATATATAATTTATATCTCCACCAGGTGAACTCGGAAGAGATGGAGGAAATAGAAGAAGACATCATGCCTGATGCAGACAGGGATCAATAATCAGATAATGTCGCAAAAAAGAAGAGATCACGTCTGCAATCAGCGCTACATTACCTACGGAAAAGATGTCTTCAGCTGCTCTGTTGCTGTGTCCCCTAATTACATCTGGGTGGCAGTAATAAGATTTACCATCTTAGTCCCCTAATAACATCTGGGTGACAGTAATAATATTTACCATCTTAGTCCCCTAATAGCATCTGGGTGACAGTAATAATATTTACCATCTTAGTCCCCTAATAACATCTGGGTGACAGTAATAATATTTACCATCTTAGTCCCCTAATAACATCTGGGTGACAGTAATAATATTTACTATCTTAGTCGCCTAATAACATCTGGGTGACAGTAATAAAATCAATATACAATCTTTCAAGTAAAAGTTAGTTCTCTAGTAATATGGGAACCACCCAGTAGAATTGTTGTCTCATATATTCTGAGATATGAAGTGAGTGTTTAATTCGACTCTGGAGATCCATTGATAAGATGGAGATGTAACTCTCCCAAGAGTCAAAAAATGTAGCAACTAATCTGTCTTTATTTAAAGTTGTCTCCAATCAATCCATCTGAAAGATCGTATCACAGGAAACAGATGGTGAGCACAGGGAACTCTCTCTCAGCTAGGGCTGAGAAACATGTTGCACTGGCAATGAAGTGAGGCTCTGAACCTCCCTAAATACCAAGTGATGTTCCGTGACTGGCCAGAGAGAGCATGTGACAAACCAGGATTGGGCGATTAGGTCATGTGACCAAAGGCAAGATGGCGGCGCCCATGCCGGAGCGGAACAGAAGCACCACCAGGCCTCACCAGCCCAAAGAGGCAAAATGCTCACACAGCCAATGCCCCTCGCCAAACGCCAGTGCCACTGCCAGACACCCCCCCGCCATAGTGACCTCACAGGTAATACCCGTCAACAACCAAGCCGAGAAACTCTGGACGTGACAGTGTGCAGCTGCACTAATTGCTAGTAGCAGTTTTCTGCAGCCTTTAGAGACCCGCTGATTCTCCGGTATAATACCAAAAATAGCCCATTCTGATGTAAATAGCAGACAATTCACTAAATGATCCATAGAAATTTTAACCAGGATCCAGAAGCATCGTATTAGAGGGCATGCCCAGAGACAGTGAAAAATATCTGCCCAAGGTGCTCGGCAGCGGAGACACTCATGAGAAGTGGACATTCCCACCAAGTATTGTCTGTGGGGTGAGTAGTAAGCTCTGTGAATTATGTTGTAAAACAATTCCTGGTGTTGCATTGAAGGGATTAAGCGACATGAAGAAATTAAGTTTTTAACTAATAAGGGACAATTAAGATCTGGGAAATTCACTAGCCATTGTTGTACTCCTGAATGACTAGTAGAATGGTCCATCGGAGAACATAAAAATTTGTAATGTGCAGATATGGCTTTTCTGGCGGCAGGTGGGGAACCCAACAGTTCATCTAGCATATTCGACCAATCTCCTTCCGAGAATCTTTCGGCAACAGAGGCAACGTAATGTTCCATCTGGAAATAAGCCAGTGGGAAGCGTTGTAGAATTGGAAAGTATGTTTTGGCCTCATCAAAGCGTAAAAGCTTTCTGGCTGACGAGTCTACTACCCCAGTCACAAATGAGCGCTTTTTCCAAGGCTTGGACATTGCAGCCAACAATTTCCCCGCGCGGCTTCCCCACTTGTAGTAGGATTGTTTTGTATAATCCAGGTGTTGTTGTGCCTATGAAATTAGAAAGGAATCAAAGAGCTGTCTATCTTTAAGATATATTTTTAGGGTTGTCTCAGAGGGTGATTCTATGTACTTATTAAAGCCAGGCATCCTTCTAACAACTGCAGCCCACCCCACACTATTTATTAATCCCCTGTGCGCAGTGACACCTGGGTGACTTTAATACTGTTTTTCATCTTAGTCCCTAATAACACCTGGGTGACAATAATACTATTTCTCATCTTAGTCCCCTAATAACACATTGGTGAAATTAATACTATTTGTCATCTTAGTCCCCAACTAATAATACATGGGTGTCATTAATACTATTTGTCATCTTTGTCCCTAATAACACCTGGGTCACATGAAAACTAATTGTCATCTTAGTCCCTAAAAACACCTGGGTGACATTAATACTATTTGTCATCTTAGTCCTTAATAACACCTGGGTGACATCAATAGTATTTGATATCTTAGTCCCCTAAAAACACCTGGGTGACATTAATACTATTTGTCATCATAGTCCTAATAACAGCGGGGTAATATTAATACTGTTTGTCATCTTAATCCCTAAAAACCCCTGGGTGACATAATACTATTTGTCATCTTAGTCCTTAATAACACCTGGGTGACATCAATAGTATTTGATATCTTAGTCCCCTAAACACACCTGGGTGACATTAATACTATTTATCATCTTAGTCCCCTAAAAATGCCTGGGTGACAATAATACTAATTGTCATCTTAGCCCCGTAATAACACCTGGGTGACATTAATACTATTTTTCATGTTAGTCCCTAAAAGCACCTGGATGACATTAAGACTATTTGTCATCTTAGCCCAAAAAAGATCTATGACATTAATACTATTCATCATCTTAGTCCTTAATAACAACTAGGTGACATTAATACTATTTGTCATCTTAGTCCTTAATTACAACTAAGTGACATTAGTACTATTTGTAATCTTAGACCTTAATAACACATCGGTGACATTAGTACTATTTGTCATCTTAGTCCTTAATAACACCTGGGAGACACTAATACTGTCATCTTAGGGCCTGATTCACAGCTGGACGCTCTGACCAGAGCGCTCGCTCTGACCAGAGCGCTCGCTCTGAATCAGGGCCCTCCTACCTAAAAATGGAGCGGCCTCCTGGCCGCTCGCATAGCTGTGGGTGACCACTGGGTGACATTAAAACTAATTCTCATCTTAGTCCTTAAAGCACCTGGGTGACAATAATACTATTCTTCTTCTTAGTCCCCTAATAACACCTTGGTGACATTAAAACTATTTGTCATCTAAGTCCCTAAAAACACCTGGGTGACATTGATACTATTCATCATCTTAGTCTTTAATAAACCTACTTGACTTTAATACTGTTTGTCATCTTAGTACTTATTAACACCTGGGTGACATCAATACTTTCATGTAAGTCCTCAATTACACCTGGGTGACATTAAAACTATGTGTCATCTTAGTCCTTAAAAACACCTTGGGGACATTAATACTATTTGATATCTAAGTATTTAAAACCACCTGGGTGACTTTAATACTATTTGTCATCTTAGTCCCTATAACACATGGGTGACATTAGTACTATTTTTCATCTTAGTCCTTAATAACACCTGGGTGACATTAATACTATTTGATATCTTAGTATTTAATAACACCTGGGTGACTAATAATATCTGTCATCTTAGTCCCTAATAACACCTGGGTGGTTATTATATATTACTGACATGAAGGGCTCTTACCCTGCTGATTAGGATATTCAGTTAAATCTTAATTTACCTAGGCCCCCATTTATTAACAAGTTTTATCACCAAAACGAGTGATAAATTTCACTGTGTATGATAAATGGTGCTCCAGCCAATCAGCTCCTAACTGTCATTTTTCTAACAGTTGACAGTTGGGAGCTGATTGGCTGGAGCACCATTTATCATACACAGTGACATTTATTACTCATTTTGGTGATAAAACTTGTTAGTAAATGAAGCCCCTAATGTGTTATTAATTAGTATTCATTATTATAATTATTATTTGGTTATGAAATTATTACATTTAAAAACAGACTGTCAGTAAATGCTAAACAGCTAATGTTCTGTTTTATTTTAAATAGTATTAATACTATAATAATCTGATGAATAATTACAATCTGAGCCATAGGATGGAAATATACCCAGCAAACATTTTGCTTTCTCAAGGCTGACAAGATTGTTACCTCCCTCAGCTAATGTAATTTACATTTGAGATAGGGAACAACCGGGAAAATTGCAAACAGTTGACACGTAGGACTCGTGAATCAATTGGTCAAATTTAGCATGTGATCCGGGAATGGATAATGATTGGTCTTCTTGCAGAATAAGAAGCTGAGGGAGGTAACAATCTGGTCAGCCTTGAGAAAGCTAATCATAGCGAAACGCGCATTGGCGTTTATTCCACTTATGACACTTGAAATACGTATATGAAATATGTGAATGGTTCTGATGTTTATGTGCAATTACTCTGCCCGAAATAATAGGCATTAATGGCTCATTGTAGCAGCACACTGTTTGTTTAATATTGCCTAGTGAGGAAATGTGAGGTGGCGACATAGTTGCTAATTTCAGCAGCAAAGATAGCTGCTGGCAATATAGTAGAGATATCACTGAATTCATTGACAATTATAGCTAGTTTAGTTTCTGTGTCTTGTATAAACAGTCCGGCATATATTTGCAGACATTCAAGGTTCAATATAACGGAATATCCGTGTGATGAAAGTACCAGATACATAGTGTAGCCTGATTAGATACAACGTGGCAGCTGGGGAGTAGATACATTATAGAGAACATTGTTATGCTATCATTAGATTTATTTCCAACGATCGATACATTTATTACATTTGTATGAACCAACCCCAATATTGAATATGAAGCATTCCGTTTAGTTACAGATTATATTGTGGTAATCTGAGAATAAATATCGTCACGCAACCTGGTATATAACAACTCTAATAAAATAAGTATATGACCTATTTTGCTTGAATGTTCTGATGATACGCATATACTGTAATAAAATACTTATAACCTAAACTACCTAACAGAGAAATATATGTGGTTTACAAGAATATACAATTAATTTGAATTGCTGGAACAATGAATGATACGGTGTTCATGATAGGCAATTTATGAAGCCAATATTAATATGGATTAACACCTGTGAATTTCAAATGTGTAGTAACGTATGACAATATATGTAATTATTTACAAACTATTAAATTATTGATTCTTCACAAACTGGTAGAGGAATCAATATTGAATCATATACCATGGATCCGTTATAATCTACATAACGACTAACGTAATTAGATATCCCTTACAGGGTTACTTCCAATGACATATGTTCCCATATGATTGGATTAGTGATCCAATAATAGGATATAAATTCCTCCCAGATTGTGAGCATATTTATGCTGCCACCCAACTCATACATCGGAACATATATATAACATACATTAAAATATAACAAGTGTCTAGTGGAATTTTAATTATTCCACACTTTTCTGTTTCTTTCTGTCATTTCATTTGTTTGTATTACAGTTATTGAATGTGTATGTGTGTGTATAACAAGTTTTAAATATTTCGCTTTTGATGTTACAATATTTTAATGGGATTCATTAAACGTTAATTTTTATTTTCATACCAGTGCGCCATTTAAGACAACTTTCTTTTCCTTCTTTTTGATTTGATGATTATTTTTTGTAGGGTCAGATTAACAAATTGGTGGATGAAGCTACAGCTCCAGGCCTCCAGATAAAAATAGAACCATCATCGTGACAGCACAATAAGGATCAGCTGTCCACACTATCGGCCTTAAATCATAAGTATTAAAATTGTATTTATAATCTCCTAACAAAATGATGAAATGTTTCAACTTTTTTGTATATGGTGCGATTTTATGTTGGAAAGATATGTTGTACAATTGTCCTTGAAATTCTTCCCTTCGAATTCTGTCTACGATGTGTACAAATGGTGTACGATTGGACATACGATCATACGATCCGATGTGTTTACGATTTAAAATTAACAATGCATCGTTTATTGCTAAACACCTCATGATAAATCTCCTGGAATTTGAAAAGGGGAGGGCTTAGCTAGGGGGTATAAAAAGCAGCATCCATTTTAGATCTGTGCACACTCTGCTCAGTGAGGCTAGGTTTTATACCTTGCTGAACGCTGTACTTTGCTAGTGTGTATTGCTTTGTTTTAAGGCTTGCCTTTTAAAAAGTGGGATTATTCTTCTATGGATTCCTATCGCCATAAACTTCTGCTAGCCTATGGCTATCTGAGGCTGAAGGGTGTAGGACCTGAGGAGAGGAGGAGGATGCGGTCCTGCTGGACCAAGGAGTGGCTGACGAGGAGGGAGAGCTGCTCCCATATGCCCCTGCTGATGGAGATTAGGGAGAACAACCTGGATGATTATCGCAACCACCTGCGAATGGATGATGCCACATTCCAGGAGTTGCTGCGTCTGGTAACTCCCTATATGCGGAGGCAGGACACCAGCATGAGGATGGCCATTCCAGTTGAGGAGTGGTTGGTGGCTACCCTGATGTACCTGGCTAAAGGACGGTCTTTTGAAGACCTGAAGTTTGGGACCCTCATTTCCACCCAGGCATTGGGGCGCATCATCTCAGACACCTGTAAGGCCATTGTGAAAGTCATGAAGTTCCAGTACTTCAAGGTGATTAAAAACACAACAATGTATTTTTGTGTACATTTTTTTTTATTTTTTTTATTTAGAAACACATATGTAACAACTAACGTGGCTGTATTTAATGGTGTGTAACCAATGTTACTGGTTTTTTGGGGTACAACAAAACCAACATGATCTTTATATTAGCCAAACTAGTATATCAAGCTTTGTCTGATACAGTGGCTAGGAAATATTCCTTCATGTAATTTTTCCCTTTACAGGAACATACATATAAATGTCACAGAAAATAACAGATGTATCAAGCATTTTTTGGATGCCCAATAGATAGCCAGCAGCAGGGTATAGGGTGTGTCAGAGGACGGATTGAAGAGGGAAAGAAGCGCATAGCGCAGGTGCAGATTGAGGCCCCGCCAAACCACAATCTGCTTTTGCACCATGCGTTTGGTCACCCTCTCCAAACCACATCGTCCACACCCTATATCCTGCAGCAGGTAGTGGCCAATCAAAAACTGCCTGATACAGAGTAAATCTTCACTATGAAAAATTATTAAATTGGGGTGCCTCCTCAACCTCGGACAACATGGCACGATAAAGCACCTCTGAAGAGGAGGATGTTGAGGGGTAGGATGCTTCAGGTGTACTGTAGGTGGGAGGGGGTGTGGGTTTGGATGGGGTTTGCCCCATTCTTCCAGTGTCCTGGTAGGTTGGTGGGGGAAATAAAGGCGATGCCATATACCCATGGTCCGTATTGGATCCGGAGGTGAGTACCGGCTCCTTGATCACCCTGGAAGTATTTTCTAGTTGCTTTCTTTTCCCCTGCATAATGATGTCACAGATCAGTCTTTCAGCATGGAGTTGTTGATCCTCATTCATGACGTGAAGATTGCTGGCCACATGTGATCCAAGGCTGTCGAATTGATCTGGTAGTTTGGCTAGGGCCTGCTTTACCTACTGCAATAGGGAATCAGAGGCTAGCAGGTTACGGCATGCCGCTCTACTGATATGGCATGGTGGCTCCAACACTTCTGGCACACTTTCAGCAGACTGGGTTAATAAATGTGGGCTTGCACTTGGGTCAAACTTTGATGTAGCAAACAGTAGGAGGAGAGATAGGAAAATGTTATTTTAATGTGTTTCATTACATTTATTTGCATTTTTATTTGTTTTTTAGTTTCCAACATCGATGGAGGACTGGAAGACCATTGACGAAGAATTTGAAAGTTGATGGAATTTCCCAAATTGCGGAGGAGCCATTGATGGGAAACATATACGCATTACCCCGCCTCCCCACAGTGGCTCCTTTTATTTCAATTATAAGGGAATTCACAGTATCGTGCTGATGGCAGTGGTAAATGCCAACTACCAATTTATTTATGTTGATGTGGGGGAAAATGGCCATGCTTCCGATGGTCTGAACTATGTTTGTGGCAGACAAGGCATTTGCTCTACATAAGCATTTAATGAAGCCATATGGACAAAGGGGACTGACCAAAGAGAAATGCATTTTCAAATATCGCCTGTCCAGGGCCGGGCACATAGTTGAAAATGCTTTTGGAATTATGTGTAGTCAGTTCAGGATATTCCATATAGCTATAATCCTTTGTGTGGACAAAATTGATTCTGTGGTCATGGCCTGTTGTGTCCTACATTTTTTTGAGGGCCAAAAACTCCAAACAACTTGGACCAATGGGTATGACCATGAATGACCAGGAACAACCACACGAGGGTGCCCAAATGCCCTCTGTCGCAACACCCACAGTGAGGGAGACACTACCAACTGCACGGGCAAAAGAGGTCAGGGAGCAATACCTGGCCTAATTTAATGGAGTGGGGGCAGTACCATGGCAGGAGGATAGTATACGATAAAGTACTTTTAAAAGACAATAATAACATACCAGATTCAAAGAGGATGGTGGTTCACCCCCTGGGTTCTCAGAAGACTCCTCCTTGGGGACCGTGTCTACTAAAAGACTTCTGGATGGACGTTGGTGCTCCACTTCATGGAGGAACTCCAGAAGTTTATAGTACCGTAAGGTACTAGTTTAGATGTCATTAGCCCCCGCTCCAGATGCCCGGGAGTCACTTTCCTTCTTCCTCTCCCTCACATAAATGGTCCGCAGGTTCTGGATCCTCAGTTTGACCCATTTGGGCGTTGCCTCGTCATGGTACCTGAGGCTGAAGGTCACCATGTCATCAATTGCAGCGGCCTTTTTATGCTTATTGCCATAATCATTGGACTTAATTTTCCAAAGGCACTCATGGGCAATGCATGTGATTGTCCTTGCCGAGTACAACTGCCAGAGCCTGCATTAACCCCCATGCACCATCAGCTGTCTAGGCAATGTATGTGATATTATTTGACATCCTGCAAACCACAACTCCTAATCTATAGTTGCATTATTGCAAAATTAGCTGTGTATTTAAAGTTGGTGTTTAATTGTGTACAAGTTTGTAATTGGTATTGTTTAAATGTCTGTGAATCTTTTTTGACTTGCTAGCTATAGTCATGACCTGTGTTTAGATGGGGATCATTGAAGCATAGTTTATAGTGTCATACGGCCTGTTTCTTTGAACTTAGTGCAATATATGTCCACTGATCAATCTGCATTTCAACCAGCTGACCAATTGGCTCAGATGTAAGCTAGTGTCTTAATCAGGCATACTATTTCTTAACATTCAGTCTTAGGGCAGCTTGCTGAGGGTAGCAGCTTGATGTGGTTATGCATTAAGTGGTTAAAATCAAGTGTGCTTTCTGAACAGTTAAATAACAGTTGAAAAACATTGAACAACATCGAAGACCGGGTAATTACAAACCCATTACTTAGAAAATTTAATTTTTTCAAAATACAAAAAAAAACAATGTATCAAAAACTTCTTTTTATAATCTCACTTCATGGAATCATCTCTAAGGCTACTACATCCTTTACTCTTCCTGCAGCTCACCCTTCTGTACATATTGCTACCTCATTAATATGCTCACCACTTATGAACACACATGAGCTTTTAACTTATCTATACACACTGACAATAACATCCACAACCTGTCGCCATAAAAATCTTTCGGACAAATTCAACAATTATATTTATATCTCTCTCCTGCTGCTTCAATTAGCTGGTGACATATCACCAAATCCAGGCCCAACCCACATTCCACACCCACAACGAACTATAAATCCAGCTAACCTCATAAACATTGCGTGCCTCCCTTCACCATCCAAGTCACTAAAATGTGCCCTATGGAATGCACGGTCTGTCTGCAATAAGCTAACATCCATCCACGACCTCTTTATTTCAACCAACCACAACCTTCTGGCAATAACAGAAACATGGCTTACACAATCAGACACTGTCTCCCCTGCTGCACTTTCACATGGTAACCTACACTTCTTACACACCTCCAGGCCTGGTAATTGTAAAGGAGGTGGGGTAGGAATATTACTCTCCCAATCTTTCACATACACAGTTCTCCCACAGGTACCTTCACTCACATTTACATCATTTGAAGTACAATCTATCAGGACTTTCACCCCTTTCTCTCTGCGAGTTGCTGTTATCTATCGCCCACCTGGGCCACCTCAACTATTTCTGGAACACTTTTCTGCCTGGCTCCCTCACTTTCTATCCTCAGACCTCTCCACCATGATTATGGGTGATTTCAATATCCCCATTGACAGTCCACAATCTCCTCATGCCTCCAAACTACTCTCTTTAACATCCTCTCTTG
This sequence comes from Taudactylus pleione, assembly GCA_031769625.1. Taxonomy (NCBI): domain Eukaryota; kingdom Metazoa; phylum Chordata; class Amphibia; order Anura; family Myobatrachidae; genus Taudactylus; species Taudactylus pleione. The sequence continues at coordinate 4,001,138 of JAUIMM010000534.1, read as the reverse complement.
GCCTCTTCCAATGGACTGACTCCTCTACTCATCACGAGGGCCACTGTCTTGATCTTGTATTCACCAGACTATGCTCAGTTTCTGATTTCACTAATGCTCCTTTCCCTCTCAGATCACAACCTTATCACCTGCACACTCTCCTCCATTACATCAACATCATTGAAATCAACCAAACCTAAACCCCGTAGAAATATTAATGCCATTAACCTTCAACAACTATCTACCTCTCTACAACAACAACTTTCACCAATTTCTACATTCACTTCTCCTGAGACTGCTGCATCACACCTAAACCAGATTCTAGAAAAAGCCCTCAATGAAGTAGCTCCAGCTACCCATCACACACCACGTAGAGTTAGACGTCAACCGTGGCATTCTAGCTTAACAAGACATCTACAAAAACTCTCACGTAAAGTTGAACGTCAGTGGCGAAAGTCTCATACGCCAAGTAACTTCCTCACATATAAGACTATCTACAACTCTGATCATACTGCTCTGGACACTGCCAAACAAACATATTTCCAATCTCTAATCTCTGCTCAAGCTTCTAACCCCAAGCGACTTTTGAATACATTTAAACTGCTTCTTACCCCTCCATCACCCATACCACCTGCTACTATCTGTGCACAAGATATTGCTTCCTATTTTAGGGACAAGATTGATAAGATCCGAAATTAAATGGTAGACTCTTCCTCAGCTAGTGACCTGCTCAATTCCCTACCTGAACCCTCTGGCACATTCTCTTCATTTGATCTCACAAACGAAGATGAAGTAGCTACACTCTTCTCATCCTCCTACTCTATTACCTCTCCTCTAGATCCTATACCCTCACAAATCAGTAAAGCTCTGTCTCCTGTGCTTATCCCAACCCTAACTAAAATCTGTAATCTCTCTCTCTCTACTGGCAACTTTCCATCACTGTTCAAGCACGCAGTGATTACTCCCATTCTGAAAAAACAAAATTCTGACCCTAATACTCTCTCAAATTACCGTCCTATCTCCCAGCTCCCATGCCCCTCCAAGCTACTTGAGAGACTTGTCTACACCCGCCTCACACACTTTCTTAACTCACACAACTTATTAGACCCACTTCAGTCTGGCTTTCGTTCCCAACACTCCACAGAGACAGCACTAAGGTAGTAAATGATCTTGTCACTGCCAAGGCTAAAGGCCATTACTCACTCCTAATTCTTCTAGATCTCTCTGCTGCTTTTGACACTGTTGACCACTTTCTTCTCATACAAACACTGCAATCCCTAGGTCTTAAGGACACAGCTCTTTCTTGGTTTTCTTCCTACCTATCTGATCGCTCTTTTACTGTTCGTTTTTCTGATTCTGCCTCCTCTTCACTACCTCTATCAGTTGGAGTACCGCAAGGCTCTGTCTTAGGTCCTTTACTATTCTCAATCTATACCACCTCTCTTGGCAAACTAATCAGCTCTTTTGGATTTCAGTACCATCTGTATGCGGATGATACCCAAATCTACCTATCCTCTCCAGATTTATCTCCATCTGTATCGGTCCGTGTCACTGAATGTCTTTCTGCCATTTCATCTTGGATGTCATCTCGCCACCTGAAACTTAATATTTCTAAAACAGAATTAATTATATTTCCACCGGCCAATAACCGTTACCAACCTGATCTCTCTATCACTGTTGATACCTGTACCATCCACCCTGCCCCACAAGCTCGCTGCCTTGGTGTCATCCTTGACTCTGAACTGTCCTTTGTTCCTCATATTCAATCTGTCTCAAAATCATTTTACATACATTTAAAAAACATATCCAAAATTCGACCATATCTCACACAAGACACTGCAAAAACTCTAATACATGCACTTATTATTTCCCGCATTGACTATTGCAATAGCCTCCTTACTGGTCTTCCCAAAAACAGGCTATCACCATTACAATCCATTATGAATGCAGCTGCAAGGTTTATCTTCCTTGCAAAATGTTCTTCTTCTGCTGCCCCGCTCTGTCAGTCCCTCCATTGGTTGCCAGTTTTCTACCGTATTCAATACAAAATACTTTCACTTACACGTAAGGCTATTAACCAAACCACACCAACATACATCTCTTCACTCATCTCAAAATATCTCCCAACCCGACCTCTCCGCTCAGCACAAGATCTGCGTCTCTCATCCCCATGCATTACTTGCTCCCATTCACGGTTACAGGACTTTCTTCATGCTGCACCCACTCTATGGAATAACCTACCTCGCACAATAAGACTTTCTTCTAGTCTCCAATCCTTCAAGCGTTCCCTGAAAACTCACCTCTTCAGGCAAGCTTATCAGATTCCAGAACCTACCACATAACCTTCATAGCTTCCATATCTAATTACATCCCCTTTTACAGTCCACACACAATCTCACACATCATCTTTCTCTCACATCCTCATGACATTTGGTCGATATTCCTGTGTGACTGGATCATGCAGCCAACCAAGAAACTGTGCATTCTGGCTGGACCAAAATGCAATATATAGCACCTATCCTTGTGTATCAGTGCCTATTTCCCTATAGATTGTAAGCTTGCGAGCAGGGCCTTCCTACCTATATATCTGTTTGTTATTACCCAGTTTTGTTCTGTTAATGTTCCAATTGTAAAGCGCAATGGAATATGCTGCGCTATATAAGAAACTGTTAATAAATAATAAATAAATAATAATAATGGGCCCTGTACAACTCCAGGAACCCTGTGATGAACTGCCGTTCTCTAATGCTTGTCATTTCTGGTGAAATAAAAAAAATAAAATTGTGTTAAGCTATAGGATTTCACATACAAAACTGTAAAAAATTATGCTTTTACACAGTTTGTTTTAAAATGTTTATGACTGTTTCATTTCTAAAGTTTTTAATGTTGAATAGTTTAAAAAATAAATTTAAAATCCCCAAAAAACATAATGGTCCTAAATAATGGTGTGCCAGGGGAATAAACATTGGTGGCACAGTGGTATAAACACTGTGCCAGGGTTGAATAAAACATTGGTGGTACAGTGGTATAGACAAGGGTGTGCCAGAATTAAATAAAACAGTGGTGGAACAGTGGTATAAACAAGGGTATGCCAAGGTAAAATAAAACATTGGTGGCACAGTGGTATAAACAAGGGTGTGCCAGTGTAAAATAAAACATTGGTGGCACAGTGGTATAAACAAGGGTGTGCCAGGGTTAAATAAAACATTGGAGGCACAGTGGTATAAACATGGGTGTGCCAGTGTTAAATAAAACATTGAAGGCACAGTGGTATAAACCAGGGTGTGCCAGGGTTAAATAAAACATTGAACATTGAAGGCACAGTGGTATAAACAATGGTGTGCCAGGGTTAAATAAAACATTGATGGCACAGTGGTATAAACAAGGGTGTGCCAGGGAAAAAAACATTGGTGGCACAGTGGTTACAGGGTAGCATGTATAGTACATATACTCACTTGCCAAGGCTCACGATATGCACGATGCTGCTTTCTGTTCTCCGTTTCATCGTCTCTCAATCTCAAAATGGAGAAGGGGAGTAGCCAGGGATTTTGCAAGACCTCGTATCATAAATACTCAAAAACTACTACGATGTGTGTCACATTGTATACAACAGGTCGCAATCTTACGGTTTTCCCATAAGATGACAATGCAGATTTACGACGGCGCCCCGTGCATCGTTATTGTAAATGACCAAAAACAACACACGTTGTGCACGATTGATCGTTACAATCAACCTAGACACTCCACATTGTGTAAAAAATTGCACGTTGTATGGACCGCTTACATGCCCACATTATACTGGCCACACCAACAGAGCAATGGCCATGTGTCTCTCGCATTAGGCCCTTGGTAATTTTCAGAGGGCAGTAGGGCCATCCTGTCTGAGCTGAATGTTCTTATTTCAGATGTACGTACCATTCCAGAGCATTGGAGCAAGTCCAGTAGTCTGGGGAAGCAGCAGAAGTGGGAGCCGTTCATTGGCTGAGAGAGGTGGGGGCTGACCGCTTAGCCAATGAACACTCAGACACAGACCTACAAAGGGACAAACCGTGTCTGAGTGCTTCATTCAGGAGGTAACAACCATCATGGTTGTTACCTGTTGCATGGGTCTGGTTTTTGCATTTTTTTATTTTACCAAGACCATGGACGCCTATGGTTGAGAAGGGGACCAGTCCAGGTAATGTAGGTGAGTGTGTGTGAGTGTGTATGTATGTATTAAAACTATACTGTCATGGTGTGTGTGTATTAGGTTTATTTAAACATTTCTTTACAGGTGAACTACAGGTACCAGCGGGCCCTTAATGTCCCACATGCTGGTACTTGTGGTTCTCCAAGTGCCAGCATACGAGGGAAGCTTGCTTGGACCTGCAGTTCTAAAGACAATGTTTACTATTTGTTTTTTACACTACACTTACACTATCAACCAATCAGGGGTGGTGGGTATTGCCCCAGGTGGTCTCCAACTCCCAATGGATCCCCAGCCTGGGCTGACTAGCGGTCAAGAGTAATGTTTTGGCTGGAGGACCAGGTGATAGGGTTTCCCTGGCTGTGACATTACCCACCCCTGCCCACTAGAAAGGGTCCGGAGCTGGTTGTAAAAATTACTGGGGAACCCTACGCATTTTTCCCCTGTAATTCCAGATCTAGGACCGGATCAGAGCCGGGTGCTGGTTGTGCTAAGTACAGGGGAACCATACGCAATTTTTTCCATCTTTTTTCCATCTGTTCACTGGGAGTTGAAACACCTCTTGGTGAAGCGACCATTCCCCGGGATGCACGTCGTGACGGCTGAGGAAGTCTGCTTCCCAATTGAGAACTCCCAGAATGAATACTACTGAAATGGCCGGGATGTGACCCTCGGCCCATGTCAGAATGCGGGACACTTCTGTCATTGCCACCTGACTTCTAATACCTCCTTGATGGTTGATGTAAGCCCCTGTTGTACAGGTTCAATCCGACAATGCCACAGGTATTCCATGAAGTATGTGCTGGGCCAGCTTGAGGGCCCTGTAGACAGCTCAAAGTTCCAATATGTTGATTGGCAGGGTTGATTTGACCGATGTCCAATGGCCCTGACAGGAGTGCGGACCGGTCACTGCACCCCAGCCCCGGAGACTGCCATCCGTTGTAAGAATTACCCAGTCCAGGATCCAAAAGGGACGGCCCTTGGTTAGATGAGGTGTCTGTAGCCACCAAGAGATAGACGCACTACTGGAGAGAGCACCATCATCTGAGCTTAGATCCAATGGAGTAGCACGTTCCACCTGGAGAGGATTAGCCTTTGCAAAGGCCTGGAATGGAACTGAGCCTATTCAACCATGTAGAACACCCTGGATCCCAGAACCTGCATTGCTGAGTGGATCGAAACTCGGCGACTGTGGAGATAGCTGCACACTTGTAGTTAAAATGTGGAATTCTTGTCTGATATCAGAAAGATTCTCTGATCCTGAGAATCCAGCAGGGCTCCCAGATGAATCATTCCCTGTGAGGGATTCAGGAAGGGCTCTTTCCAGCTGATTAACCATTTGTGCTTGTGCAGGAAAGCAATGGTTAGCTGCAGATGGTGGTGAAGCAGCTCCGGGGATCCTGCTAAGAGCAGGAGGTTGTCCAGATATGGTAACAGTCGGACCCCTTGACCACATAGGTGGGCTGCCATGATAGCCATAATTTTGGTAAACACCCATGGAGCTGTGGATAGTCTAAAGGGCAGAGCCTGAAATTGGAAGTGTTGCTGTAGTATAGCAAACTGGAGATATCGTATCCAGAGATACCATGAAGTCCCCCGGCTCCATAGCTAGGATGATGGAGCATAGGGTTTCCATCCTGAACCTGGGAACCCTGAGGAATTTGTTCAAGGATTTGAGGTTGAAGATAGGCCAATGAGACCCACTTGGCTTCTGAACCAGACAGAAAGAGAGCAGAATAATAACCAGTCCCTCGTTCAGATAGTGGGACTGGCACAATTACCCCTGCTTGCAGCAAGGGCTTTGTGGCTTTTTGAATTTTTAAGGCCTTGTTTGGGTCTGAAGGAGGGCCTGTATAGAAAAACTGGTGGGGATGCCATCTGAGAATTGAGAGGGCGTACCCGTGAGAGACCACTTCTTTTACCCAAGCATCCATGGTGGTTTGACATCAGCACTGGGCGAACTGAAGAAGTCATCCTCCCTCTTCGGGATCTCCCAAAGGGAGGCTTGTCCTGGCAGGCTGAAGGTTTATCATCTGGTTTTGAAGCAGGGCGTCTGGTGTTCCAGGTCTGCTTGGTCCTGGGTTTGGCGACCCTAGTGGAAGCCGACTGCCTAGGAAAGGACTGACCTTTAGGCTTTCCTTCAGGACGAAAGGACTTAAATGATGTAGTCTGAGGCCAAGTAGTTGCTGAAGGCAGAAATGCAGTTTCTGATGCTGCCAAAGTGGTTACAATCTTGTCAAAGTTTGGGCCAAACAAGATGTCCCCATTGTAGGGTAACCCCTCTAGACCTTTCTTGCAATCCACATCTGCCTTCCATGAGCATAGCTACAGGTACAGCGGGCAGACACAGCTGCGGCCGAGACTCTGGCGGTTAGGAGACTGGCATCCAATGTTGCTTCTACAATATATGAAGCTGAATCACGCATGTGAGCCACAAAAGACAGCTGATCCCTAGAAGCCTCTGAGGGAATAGAATCTTCAAGTGCATCAGCCCAGCTCTCTATAGCTTTAGATACCCATGCAGTAGCCATAGTTGGACAGGCAAGAGCCCCTAAAAGAGGGTATATCGATTTCAGGCAAGCTTCCACCTTCCTATTCGTAGGATCTTTCAAGTATGTAACTATAGGAATAGGCAACATAGCACTTTTTTAAATTAAATGCATAACATGTGAAACCACTGCAGGAGGTGTCACCCATTTACAGGATAAGGGTAACATGAGCTCAAACATTTTTGTGGTTGAAACCTCTTACCAGGCGATTGCCAGGCTGCAGCCATGTGTTCAGCTAGTAGATCCGATAAAGGGAACTCTGTTGAAGCCACTTTCTGTCGTTTAAACAGAAGGTGCTTGGATTTAGGGGTTGGCATTTTATCATCTGTTAATAAGATGGATCTGACAAGAATATTTAATTTTGACCGACCCACATCCTCCTCCACAGGGGAGTCAGGGTTAGAGAGATCATCATCTTCTGCCTCCTCGGGTAGCATCAGGAATAGTACCTTCCAGAGATGTCGTCCATTCCTCCATAGCTTTCGCTACCCAGGCTACAGGCATAGCTGGCCTGGTAATAGCTCCAGATAATGAAAAAATAGATTTTCAAGTTTTTTGTCTGTAACCTCTTTTAAAGAGGATACTGCAGGAATGGGTAATGTAGCGCTCCTAATCAACCTTGTGGCATGAACAATATCGTTGGGGGAACTTCCCATTTGTTACACTCACCAAGTGCAAATGGGTGTGGAGAGTTGCATGGACTGTGACGATAACACAGTATGCTTAGAGGGTTTACTGGGTAAGGGCTTCTCACCTTGCAAAGTGGATTGAAAGGCAGTAGATATAGCCATTAGACTCTGCACAGAGTTACAGAGTACATCTACCCATGGTGGGGGCCAGGGGCGTAGGGAGGGCGGTTCCAGTTCCAATCAACTACACAGACTAACAGGGGTATTCAATATGAAATGTTAACTTCACTGTCGAAGTTAACGTTTCATATCGGAGTTTTTACATGCGTTAAAGTATCGGGCTTATCCCCGTATTCAATATAAAATTACCGAAAACGGGAAACTCCGAAGTTGGATTGTGCGTAAAGTTACAAATTTTTCCTTAAAAAAATTGTAACAACATGGGAGAACACTATGGGTACCCCCGTTTTATGAAAGTCGGGGATTTAAATAGCCGCAGCAGGTGTTTTTTCCCGACATTGAAGAAGTGATGCAGAAGAGCACTTAGGTTATTTTTTTCATTTTTGTAAGTGGTCCCATCAAATTTGGGGTACATGAAAATGGGTACTAGCATATTTTTAAGTCCCTAAAGTAAATTTTTCAAAATTCTGCATTTGTGCACCTGCCGCTATAATTCTATTCTTCAAAACACCTGCCGCATACTTGCAGAATAGACCTGAACACATTTCCCTATTGTTATACAATTTTTTCCCAATTTCTTTTTTTTCACCCCAATTTTTTACATAATTTTTTGGGATGTCCCTATTTTTTTTTTACTTTTTTTGACACAGTTCTTTTTTAAATGTCATTCCCAGGGGTGCAGGCTATTTTTTTTTAAGCCTGCACCCCTAAACCCCAATTCTGCACTTTTTTTCGACACCTATTCAATGGTGAAAAGTAGGGGTGAGCGGGTTCGGATTTCTGAAATCCGAACCCCCCGATCCGAGGTCGATCCAAGTCAGGCTCGACTTTTCCCGCCTGACTCGGATCTGAAATCGAGGCAAAACGTCATCATCCCTCCTTCCGGGTCTCACGGGTTTTGGATCCTATATAAGGTACCCGCGTCGGCGCCATTTTCTCACTCGGCTGTGGACAGTGAAGAGGGAGGGTGGGAGTTAGGGCTGGCTGGGCTGTGTAGTGTAGTGTAGTGTAGTGCAGAGTAGTGTTGTGCTGAGCTGTGCTGCGCTGTGCTGCTGTTGTCCATAGGGGCTGTGTCCACTCCTCCTAAGTCCATAGGGGCTGGCTGTGTTGTGCTGTGCTGCTGTTGTCCATAGGGGCTGGCTGTGTTGTGCTGTGCTGCTGTTGTCCATAGGGGCTGTGTCCACTCCTCCAAAGTCCATAGGGGCTGGCTGTGTTGTGCTGTGCTGCTTTTGTCCATAGGGGCTGTGTCCACTACTCCAAAGTCCATAGGGGCTGGCTGGACTGTGTTGTGCAGTCAGTTGTCCATAGGGGCTGTGTCCACTCCAAAGTCCTGTGCAGAGTCCCAGTCCTAAAGTGGTGCTGTAGTGTTGTCCAGGGGGTGCTCTGTCCATCAGGGGTGCTCCCCCAAGTGCAAAAAAAATATATATTTTCTGTGTTTGTGAATTGTGTGCGCAGTAGCCGCACGTGCATCAACAAAGTAGTGCCAAGCGTGCGCCTGTGTCATAAGTAAAGGGCCGGCTGGCTTGACCGTTAAAGGGTGCTGTAACCCCCAAAGTATACTCCAAACAAAATTAAAAAATATTTTCTGTGTTTGTGAATTGTGTGCGCAGTAGCCGCACGTGCATCAACAAAGTAGTGCCAAGCGTGCGCCTGTGTCATAACTAAAGGGCCGGCTGGCTTGACCGTTAAAGGGTGCTGTAACCCCCAAAGTACACTCCAAACAAAATAAAAAAATATTTTCTGTGTTTGTGAATTGTGTGGAAGGCTGTGCTGGGATCACGAGTTTGATCCCAGCATCAGCCGACGTGCAGGGGCAGGCAGGAGGGATGTGTCCTCTGCGGGACACATCCGTTGCCGGCGCTGGGACAGTAATGTCCCTAGCGTCGGTGCAGATACCGCGGGCACCTGGTGAAGGGACCGCCTGGTCCCTTTCACCAGTGCCGGCGGTACTGTGGCGCCGGGAGAAGCTTGGCTCCGGGCGCAAGCTCAGCGGAGCTTGGCGCCCGGCAGCCAAGAGGCGGCGGGTAGCCGGCGCTGGGAGAGAGTACTTGCTCCCAGCGCCGGTCAGGCGTTGGGCGCGGCGGGCGTTTGGCTCTGGCCGCGAGCCAAATCTGGCTCGCGGGCCAGCAGCCAATCAGAGGCGGACGCGACGAGCCAATCGCGGCTCGCCGCGTCATAGCCCCGCCCACTCGCGCCATCTTGTATTAGACGGCGCAGAGCGGGAAAAGTCAGTTCGGCGGCGGAGAGGGAGGAGAGAAGACCTCCCGAAGAGTGGAAGATCGGCGCGGCAACAGGGGCGGCGGCCGCGGAAGAGGCCAGAAGACGCCGCTGTCAAGAGAGAAGACAGGCGGCGCCGGCTGGAGGAAGAGAAGAAGAGGCGGCGCCGCTGGCCAGGACGGGCCAGCGGCAGAAGAATGCGGCTGAGGACCGGAGAGGACTGCGGGGGTGGGAAGTGAAAGAGCGTCACGAAGCTCCCCCCCGCAGCCTCTTCCAACGTAGCAGGTAGGCCCTCCGTGAGGCCCACCATATACCCCCTCCCTAGACCGCCAGGATTGTCGGGCGTTAGGCCCGTGGAGCGTTGTCGGGCACTAGGCCCGTGGGTAATTAGGCGGGCACAAGGCCCGGGGCACTATAGTGGGCATTAGGCCCTATAAAAGGATTGGCCCGTAATAAGGTGTGAGTGGCCTGGGTACTAGGCCCAGGCCACTAAATGATCGAGTAGGCGGGCACTAGGCCCGTGGCCATAAACCAGGCGTAGGCCTGTACCCATACAGGAGGGCACTAGGCCCTATATCTGAGCCCCAATAAAAGTGGTCTGGACATTAGGCCCAGGCCACTACCAGAGCCCACCGTTAGGCAGGCCACCAGGCCTGAGCTGCAAAATAGAGAGAGGATTCTGGGCAGTATGCCCAAGTCCCTTGAGTACCCCACAATAGGCAGGCATAAGCGCTGAGCCGCTGGTAAGACCCTGGGCGTTAGGTCCAGGGCCCTGAGCCCAATAGGTAGCCCCCGCATAGATGATTAGAGGTGTGAGCAGTGGTGGAGAGCTGTACGGCTTCCACCCATGAGGTAGTGGTTTCCCCAGTCACCGAGAAGAGGAGCTGGCCAGCTCTGGATAGGTAGCAGACATTTAAAGGGACAGCACTGTGTTTTGCTCTTGTGTATTTAGTCTGTGTTTGGTGTTCCGTGCAGGGCAAATGTTTAGTTTTGTTATATCTGTCGCACTACACACACTGTAGGTTGAGGGTGATGCCGTTTTAGTATGTGTAGTTGCTTGACATAGGTTTAGGCCCTGCACGGCTGTGTTGTGTATCTCCTTACAGGGACCTGTAGGCGAGTGAGCGGACGAAGAGCAAGAGTGGACACGGTGAGAAATATCTGTGTGTACTGTCTCTCCCTGTTTGTTTGTCACTACCTATCTCCTTCCTTCTGGGCGGACGGTGAACCTTGCAACCCGGTGCAAGGACGGATCTTCACCTGGTGCGTGAGTACCGATAGGTGAAAATTCGGGATCTGAGGCCAAAAGTGCCAATGATGATCTTCACTTAAAACCTGAATTTATCCCCCGGTTCAGTAGGGCGCGTCGGTCGACGTGAGGAAGGACGGTACTCACCTCGTCTCCTTCCCCCTAGGTCATCGTGTCCGTGTTCTATTCGGAGGTTCCAGGACCGTCTGCTCAACACACGGCCTGAAGGTGAGAGGGTGCGACGCAAGGTAAGTAACAGACGTACACCTGCACGGCAGCAGGCATTGCACCGCACTCGCCCCTCACATTTGTGTGCACTGTGGCTGCACGTGCATCAACAAAGGAGCAGCGCCAAGCGTGCGCCTGTGTCCCATAAGTAAAGGGCCGGCTGGCTCATTTCTTAAAGGGTGGTGTAACCCACAAAGTGCGCTATATATCAATATAACATAAATGGAGGACCAAACTTTCTCCGATAAAAATAAAATAGGGAAAGATCAAGAACCACTTCCTCCTAGTGCTGTTGCTGCTGCTGGGAGTTGTTCATCATCCCAGAGAGAAAGTAGGAACACCACTACTTTTACTAAACAATTGACCCTCCAACAGTCCTTAGCGAGGAGGATGAAGTATGACAGCAGTCATCCTGAAGCAAAACGTATAACTAAGGCCTTGACTGCTATGTTGGTGTTAGACGTGCGTCCGGTATCCGCCATTAGTGCAGTGGGATTTAGACAATTGATGGAGGTAGTGTGTCCCCGGTTCCAAATCCCGTCTAGAATCCACCTGCATCCTCAAAGCAGCAGCGACAAGCTTGCGTCTGTCTGTTAAAGGGTGGTGTAACCCTCAAAGTGCGCTCCACAAACAATAAAAAAATTCTTCTTTTTTTTCTCTTTGTGAATTGTGTGGGCTGTAGCCGCACCTGCATCCTCTAAGCAGCAGCGACAAGCATGTGTCTGTCTGTTAAAGGGTGGTGTAACCCCCAAAGTGCGCTGCAACTAAAATAAAATAATCTTTTTTTCTGTGTTTGTGTGTGAAATGTATGCGCAGTAGCCGCACCTGCATCCTCAAAGCAGCAGCGACAAGCGTGTGTGTCTGTTAAAGGGTGGTGTAACCCTCAAAGTGCGCTCCACAAAATCTGTCTTTGTGAATTGTGTGGGCTGTAGCCGCACCTGCATCCTCAAAGCAGCAGCAACAAGCGTGCGTCTGTCTATTAAAGGATTATATTGGTGACAGCATCCAATTAGGCATGTCAGACAGTCCGTACATGTACTGGCAGGAAAAAGAGGCAATTTGGAGGCCCCTGTACAAACTGGCTCTATTTTACCTGAGTTGCCCCCCCTCCAGTGTGTACTCCGAAAGAGTGTTTAGTGCAGCTGGGAACCTTGTCAACGAAAGGCGTAGGAGGTTGCTTCCACAAAATGTGGAGAAGATGTTCATAAAAATGAATTATCAACTCTTCCAGGGAGACCAGCCTCCATAACGTACAGAGGGACCTGTGGTGGATTCCAGCGTGGACTAATTAATACTCTGTGAGGATGAGGATGTACACAACACTGAAGAGGGTGAGGAATCGGTGAATGAGGAGGATGAGGAAGACATCTTGCCTCCGTAGAGCCATTTTGTGCAGGGACAGATTAATTGCCAGCTTGCTTTGTGGGGGCCCAAACGAACCAATCATTTCAGCCACAGTCGTGTGGCAGACCCTGGCGCTGAAATGATTGGTTTGTTAAAGTGTGCATGTCCTGTTTATACAACATAAGGGTGGGTGGGAGGGCCCAAGGACAATTCCATCTTGAACCTCTTTTTTTTCTTTGCATTATGTACTGTTTGTGGCCTAGTTTTTCAAACTGCCATCCTGTCTGCCACTGCAGTGTCACTCCTAGATGGGCCACGTGTTTGTGCCGCCCACTCGTGTCGCTTAGCATAGTCATCCAGCTACCTCGGTGCAACCTTTTGGACATAAAAACACTATTGTGAGGTGTGAGATGTTCAGAATAGACTGGAAATGAGTGGAAATTAAGGTTATTAAGGTTAATAATAGCATAGGAGCAGAAAAACCCACAAATTCTGTGATTTTAGCTGTTTTTATGCTTTTTTAAAAAAAATACAGATCCAAAACACAAAACCCAGAACCCAAAACACGGAAGGGTGGTTTTGGCACAACCAATCCAGATCCAAAACACGAAGAAAGATTCAGATCCAAAACCAAAACACGAAAAGTGGCCGGTGCACACCCCTAGGAAAAAAAGCATAAAAACAGCTAAAATCACAGAATTTGTGGGTTTTTCTGCTCCTATGCTATTATTAACCTCAATAACCTTAATTTCCACTCATTTCCAGTCTATTCTGAACACCTCACAATAGTGTTTTTAGTTCCAAAAGGTTGCACCGAGGTAGCAGGATGACTATGCTAAGCGACACGAGTGGGCGGCAAAAACACATGGCCCATCTAGGAGTGACACTGCAGTGGCAGACAGGATGGCAGTTTGAAAAACTAGGCCCCAAACAGTACATAATGCAAAGAAAAAAAAAGAGGTTCAAGATGGAATTGTCCTTGGGCCCTCCCACTCACCATCATGTTGTATAAATAGGACATGCACACTTTAACAACCCAATCATTTCAGCACCAGGGTCTGCCACACGACTGTGGCT